>BSUD01000005.1:120474680-120676405 GCA_033239045.1 Fagopyrum esculentum
GTAGGTATAGCTGACTTCCTTTGGTAGCGTCACTACAAACCATGTGTGGACTAGTCCCGAAAGAAACCCCCAGCGCCCGGCGAGCTACTGAGCGGAATGCCACCGCCCGTTACTCTTAGGCCAAAATACAGGTCGGTATTTATATATCACAACCTATCTCTCTAACATGTCAATCACACACCACCATCATCATTTATACTCATATTTAGCAGTCAGCTAAGTAAGCCCAAAGGACTTACCTGTTATAATGCTCGACTCTTTAGTAATCACTTGCTCTGTAACTGTACCCACTCAGTTGCCTGTTAAAGGCGATAAGTGTATTAGCACACTTTCACGTAGATAGAAGTCTAAGACTTCTGAGATTAAATAATTATGAAGACGTACTAGCTACATTGTTAGTTTTAGGGTAAAATGACCATTTTGCCCTTCGTTCCGATTTTCTCGAAGACCCTAAAATTCATGTCCAAACTCCTATTGAAGTTCTAAAATATATCCTAACTCTTAGAATTTTATTAGGTGCGAAACGGACATTTTTCTTATGTTTCAATTTTTTTGGAAGAACCGAAAAAGGTTTAACTTCGGCTCTAAAAATAAAATTCTTAACGGCTTATAAAATTTCCGAATTTATTATCTAGATCATCTATGAGGTTCTATCTAGCCTTAGAAGAAAGAATTTCACTAAACTGTTCAGCCGATATTTTTATAATAATTCCCAAAGTCGGTTCCTCACTCTACTTTCTTATACTTAGCCAATTTTATAAGTTCAATAAAACTGCGCAACTACCTAACTTCGGGAGCTCGTAACTTTCAATCCGACCGTTCATTTCTCACCAAATTTTAATATGATAAACTACCTATATCCGTCTACAACATATCCAAAATTCAACGGTGGATCTTTATCCAAACATTTTATAATTGATCGACAAGGTGGGCTGTTCGAAACCTAAAAGCTGAAGAATTGAAATTAATTTACAGCAGTATTGTACATTACGAATTCCCAACAGCTTATACCATCAACACCAGTGCAGAAGGATAGAGGGCAACGAGGGAACCTTACCGGCGTTGCAATCCTGCAGTAGCTCCGGATATTGCTTGTAGGTTGGCTCCAAAGACTTCCGCACGTCTTGGCGAGTCGCTGCAGGGTCCGAGAGCACAAGTTCAGTCGATTATCTACGCGAACAGAAGGAAGGAAAGCAATGTACTGGCTGCGGTTTACCTGCGTTACGATGTACAGGCGGGGGATCGAATTTAGTCCGACAGCGGAGGTTCCGGCGTCCAGGCGGTCCGTGCAGTGCGGTAGGGAGCAATGGCGTCGTCACCCACCGCGGCGCTGCTGTGTCGTTACTGGGTCGAGGAGATCCGCCTGGTCCGAAGGTGCGGTGGTTAAGGTCCGGCTCGAACAGAAACAGAAACGAAAGAGGGGTGCGGGAGGGAGACGAGAGAAGGAAGAATCGATCGTACCGGCCGGCTGGGCGTGCAGGGTTGGGCGGCTGGATCCGGCGGGGAGCGGCGCAAGGCGGTCGGCGCGAGCGGTGGCGGAGGACTCCGGCTGGTGGTGGCTTCAGCGTTGCGGCGTCTCTTCTCAGCGGCAAGGAAGGCGAGTTACAGAAAGTGAGTAGAGGAGCGGTAGGTTTAACGTAGGTTTAGAATTAGGTTAATTAATTAGGTTAATTAGATTAGTCATTAGGAATGGGCCGGCTGGGCTGGGCCGATAATTTGGGCCTAGTAGCGGGTTAGCTCCAATCCAACTCTTTTTAGAACGGATCCGGAACTCATTAAAGTGCGGGAATTTATATAATACGGAATTAGTTTCCGTATTTATAAATTATAATTGATTTTATTTAAAAGCGTAGATCATTCCCGGGAATTTAATTTATCATTTTATGTGAATCTAGGTCACATAAAATGATAGAACTAAACTCGTTCTGTTTTACTGATTTATTATTTACAATGGTCTCGTCGGATTTTGTTTAATTTCCTCTTACCGGAACTTAAAATTTTTGGTTATTACATGCCGGTGGATCCTCGTGTTTGAATCGAGTTCGATCACATCAAGTGGTATCAGTGCCCAACGGTGCGACTTCCTCAAGATTTCAGGGATGACGATCATCAACGACAATGCAAATGGTGGTAATCATATCAACCAACGTTTGGATAGGATTGAGAAGGTTTCCTCTCCTTCCCTTGAACCCTCATGACAAAATCCAAGGAGGTAGCAACCATGCAAACCAGAATGCACAAATCAACCACCGTCGAGAACGAAATGTTAATAGTCGTGCCCATGGGAACCCGGATTGTATTCAAGCATCTCGACATGATGGCGGCGAAGTCGAGAGAAGTAGTTACAATGGTAATACATCCCACAATCAATTTCCCAATTATGGCATGATGGATTCGAGGACGAATCCTTTTCAAGGGAAAGGGGATGATGTGATCCCTATCGGGGAAGAAATCATCGTCATCAAACCGGAACCAATCGTTTTTCCACCAACCGTCCAAGTCAAAAGTCAGCCGAAACTTATCAAAATCAATAGTTATGTGTTGGAGGTTATGCCTAAAACTGAGCCAAAACCTATTGAAATCAAACCGAAAAAGCTTGCTCCGAGCATGCCCAATGCAAGCCAATTTTCACTCTCTCCGGCTAAGCTGTCAGGTTTGCGCACTCTCAGTAAATCGCCTATAACTGAGGCAATACTTGGAATTAAAATACCCCATGAGTACTACTTTGAAAGGTATTTTTAATATCTACAACTTTCTAGTTTAATCAAAATCGAGATTCCAAGAGGAAGAGGGTGAAAATGACCCTACATTGCAGCAAGTACGGTACTTATATGAATTGTTGGACAAGATCATGCATGGAGGCATGAAAGATGGGTATACAAAACATATGCACGTCCCATCCATACATATTTCATGCAGCATACCATGCTCATATTATTCATATATTATGCATGAATTTATGTATTAATCATGTGAAGGTCAACATGTCAACATTCAATCATTAAAGGCATCTTCACACACATATATTGAATGGAGGCCAAGTTAGTTCAATGGTCTTCTTCACCTTCAATATGGACGTCCAAGACTTGATTAGACCATCCTTGATTTGTTGTCCAAGTGAAGAGAATAGGATCCAAGAGTCATCTTTGAATAAAGGCCAAATGTGGCCATTTATGTGTTTGAATTTCCTAGAAAAACTCTTGAATTTCTTGCATTTCCTTTTGATAAATCTTTGATATTTCTAGCACTTAATTAGGGAGTTTTTAGGCTGAGTTTTGTGGCTATATAAAGCCTTGTATCCTCCCATTGTAAGCAAGTCAAGTTAAATGAAGTAAGTTAGCCTTTGTGCTTTCAAAGTTGTTGTTTGCTTTAAAACAAAACCCGAATTCTAGGTGAGATGCTTAGTTTTCAAACATCTAGGTGAGATGCTTAGGTGGTTCTAAGGTGGGAGGCCGAGGAACGAAGGTTCGAACCCCAAAGTGAGATTCCGAGGGTAGTTCGTTCGAGTTGAGGGATTCCCAAAGTGAGAGGCCGAGGGAATTTGCTCTTCATATTCAAAAACACAAAATCCAAAAAAAGGAGTTCCATTTCACCGATTCCAATCCGAGTGTGAACTTGTGCCGGTGGATCCTCGTGTTCGAATCGAGTTCGATCACATCACAAACGGACCCTATATGTATATGCAGTTTGGGTATGTATTATTGAAGATAGTCTTTTGTAAGTTTTAATTTGGTTATGGATGGAGTAATTGATTACTCCATGAATGTATTTACTTGGGTATGGATTGAGTGATTGATATGCATTATTGAAGATAGGCTTTTTTGGGTATTGCTTATTGAGTATATGTGTGTATAGTTTGGGCATGCATTTTTGAGTATATGTGTGTGCAGTTTTGGGTATTGCTTATTGAGTGATTGGTATGCATTTTTTGGGTATGCATATTTGAGTATAGCTTATTGAGTGATTGGTATGCATTTTTTGGTATTGCTTATTGAGTATATGTGTGTGGAGTTTGGGTATGCATTTTTGAGTATATGTGTGTAGAGTTTTAGGTATTGCTTATTGAGTGATTGATATGCATTTTTTTGGGTATGCATTATTGAGTGATTGATATGTATTTTTTGGTATTGCTTATTGAGTATATGTGTGTGCAGTTTGGGTATGCATTTTTGAGTATATGTGTGTGCAGTTTTGGGTATTGTTTATTGAGCGATTGATATGCATTTTTGGGTATTGCTTATTGAGTGATTGATATGCATTTTTTGGATAATGCTTATTGAGTATATGTGTGTAGTTTGCGTATGCATTATTGAATATAGGCTGCTTACCCAGAAACAAACCAACGTTCTAGGATTCCGGCGACGCAAAAGAAGGGGACTGCGGTTTTTGGGCTCTCCTCTTCATGGAGTTTTTGTATTGGAACATGAAAATGTGTTTATAAAGGAAGAAGAAGGGGCTGCGTTTTTTGGCCACAAATTCCATCCAAAATGTCCATCAAAAGTGTCACCAGTCAAATCAGATGGGGTGTCACTTTTTTGCCCATTTTTCTACCTTTTCTGATTTAGTCTATTATATAGGAGCTCAATTTCTCAATTCTTCCAAATTTAAATTGTGTTTAGGAAAATTCAAAGTAGTCGGAAAATACAAATGGATGACAACCTTATTGTAGGTCTAAGGCCGGAAAATTAATATAGAACCCTCTCTAATTGGGACTAAAATAACTTACAAGAATAATTAAAAAGATAGGTATAAAAAAATCCTAAAAGGCCCAATTATTAAAACAACTCATAAATCAATAAATGAATTTATTATGGGACGGGAAATAATGAATCCAACACACAAATCAACTTTATCACTCACCCATGCACGTAGGATCCCGGTCATGCACATAGAGAAGGTCAACAAGTTTTTAGCGTAGAAGACCGACAGGTTTGAGCCCGGTCCAGTTTAACAATTCTAGTCCGGTTTAGCTCCTAGATAATTTTTTTAATCCTCTCCTAACTCTTTTTCGGATGATTTGAAGCTCCCCTCTCCCCCTTCTCCCCTTAAAGTTATCTAAAATCCTTTGTTCCAAGCTCTAATGATCTTGGTATAGGAACTCAATATCAAGGTTACCAAGGGGAAGTTTATAACTAACTCAATCGTACGAATCTGTAATGGAAATGAATGATAAAGTCGAGACGCTATTTTCTTAATTCTAAAATCTCCCCTATTACAAAGAGTTTCGATCGATTAAGAATCCCATGATACAATTACCCTTCTCTTCATAGTGTGTATCCAACTCTAGAAGCCTACGAGAAAATCATCCACTTTCTGTATTTAGGTATCTACCTTGGCTTTTATGTATTTCATGCACTACAAGCATCAAATGTGTCAAGATTGCATCCCTTAAAGTCAGAGACAAAGAGAAGACCTTATATGACTAAGGAACTACAACACAAAGTCCGCATGATTAGCTTCAAAGTTGAAGAATCGAGATTAGAACATCAAGACCGGCAAAACGCCTATAAAATATATCCTTCCAAATATTAAGATTGAAAAGATATGATTCGGATCATCAACGTACGTAGGCGAGACGATATAGAGACGGCCAAGGAAGCCGTTTGGCATCCCGTTTGAGGATTAAATTAGAAAAAGTAATAGCTTACTAGAATTCCAGGCGACATCAAGACGGCATTGAAACGGCCTGAAACGGGTTGACAAGTTGTCTAGCATGCCATCTAGTTGTGCTATTTGACAAATTTTTTGACAGTTTAGTAAAACTGATTTTGTCGCTGATCTAGTTGGAAATACGTGACTCATGAAACTACTTTCAAAGCCCTTTCAAAGATCTAAAACTTTGCGGTTAACAAAAATGTCAAACTCTAAAAGGAAGATCATTGAAATCGGGAATCTCTGATAGGTCGTTTAAAATGGCATCCAACTGCAATGGTTTCCACTTGCCTTCTTTATTCTTTAGTCGATCTTGATGTTTCCATGTATTCTCCGACTACGGGGAGGATTGAATCATCGTGTTATGGTATTTTCATACCATTATACTCCATGAATGACCTTGAATGCATGAAGCAGGAGATAAATCAAAGTAGAACCGAAATATGAAAACGGGAGCTTTCTACACTAAAATGAAGATAAACAAGATATATGTATATGAAATTGCATGATTCTAAAGGCTATATGATGTTACATTTGGAACTCATCAAAATACCTCATACGGTGGCAATACGGCCACCTGACGGCCGTCATATGACTGTTTGCCGTCTGTCACACTTCCTCTTGGCTTGGGTTCTTAATGGGCTCTGAACTTGATCCGTGGATCCAAACGGGCAGCCAGAGTGATGGCCATGCTTGTAACCCTAGACTCAAATGTATGCCTTTTATAAACATATGTATTAGCCCTAGTTTTGCATCCAGTTATCAACTAACATCCCTCATCACCTCAATTCTCATCATCTCATCCTATTATCCCGCAACCGTCAAGTAGTCCTAGAGTAGATTTCAGTTCCTGCTTGAAGGTTCGCCTCGTTGTGCTGAAATCGAACACTGTGAGACAATTTATGTAGTTTCTATATTCAATAAATATTGTTTTACATTCAATCATGTCCGGCTAATCTATCTCTTATATCAGGATGGGATGTTCCTATAATGGTTTGATTTATTATTGCATATATGATTTATGAATTAAGATTGTGATATTGCTTCTTTTCAAAGTACTTTGTTTTAATCTTTTATTTACCTTCGAAAGCAATGACGTTTATAAAGAATTTAGATAAAAGAGCTTCACTACCAAGCGAGATTGTTTTATTGAATTTATTGAAAAACACTTGGTTTAAGGGATTGATACCTACATTTTACTTCGAGAATTTCTAACTATCATAGAAAGTTACGGTCTTTGTACATTTTCTAGCTCATGCTCCAAAAGCGAGGTTTTTCTTGGTCTTTTTTGGATTTCTAAGTTCTTAATGAGTTTCATGTATACTTGACACAACCGTTGGTTTGAGGGCACAATCAAGTGGATGACACGGTCTTTGTTTGTCTATGACAAATGCTATTTTAGATAGTTACATGCAATATTCACATATCAATGTTCATGAGTTTTATATATGTAATCTTATTTTAATTCATTATAGTGGGGATTCATTTTTCTTATATATTGCCTCCATCAATTATTTGCCTACAACAATCATTGCTTCCTTTGTTTTCCTTTCTTTTTTACCAAAATTTTTAAAAGACATATTTTCCTCTTCACTTTCTTCTTCTTTTCTTCCTTTCACTTAGCATAAGTGTCTATTAGTTACATCCAAATCAAACGTAGTCCTTGGGATTCGACAATCGATATACTACAACTAGTCTGATAATCCTTGTGGGTAAGTTTTAGGACCATCAGAATTATGATGAATCCTAGATAGAAAGTTCCGAATCATACTTTCTTACTTCCCGCACTAGGAGCCCGAGATTTCAACCTCAGGACGGACAAGATAAGGCTCATCCAACATGATCAATTTTTAGACCCGTTGATCGAAAATCCGCACCAACACTTGCGAGATTATGAGAATATTATGAACACATTTAATTATAAAATAATTATGTTGACGCTTTGAGGATGAGAGCCTTCATTTGACCTTTGATGGAAAAACTGTTACTTGGCTTCAAAATGACACTACAAGCACTTTCATCAGTTGAGAATAATTAACCACTACATTCCTTAGCTAATACTTTTCTCCCCATAAGACTACTGAGATTAGAGAGAAGATATTTCACTTTGACAAGGAGATGGTGAGAATATGCATCCCGCATGAGAAAGATTGAATGAGTTATCACATTCTTGTCATTAACATGGTTTTGAGAAGGGAGCATTACTTGAATATTTTTATAGAGGATTGAATGACACTATCAAGAATCTTGTTGATACCACTAACTCTCATAATTTTACTAGATTAAATAAGGATGATGTCTAAGACTATCTTGTGACTGTTGTAGAACATACATGGAAGTACGCAAAGAAGCGTAATAAGACACGAGGTGTCTACAATATTAAGTATGATGACAAATCGACAAGCTTACCAAGATTATCAAACCTTGATGAAACTTGTTGAAGGTAGCCCCACCATCACCATTGTTAATGTAGATGCTAATCTAAATCATCAATTATGTAGGGGTACAAGACATGAGATTAAAAATTGTGTTGTCTTCAATGACCACATGCTACACTATGAAACCATGAAGCAAGTAAGCCATCTAGAAAATCAAAAAGAATATCAAAGGGAATATGCCTACACCCGACCTCCACTACAACATTTAGAAATATTTATAGCATTTGAAAAACTCTATAATATAGAGTCAAAACATATTATAAACGCTATGACAAAACCCGCTATAATAGGGTTGTAGTTTTTCATAGTGTTTGTGCAAACGCTATGAAAAGGTGGACCTATTATGACGTTTGCTAAAACGCTATGAAAAGTGGACATTAATAGTGTTTGTTGAAATGCTATGCAAAGCTGTACATTAATAGCGTTTGCTTGAACTCTATGAAAATAGGGATATTAATATCTTTTTTTAGCTAAGAATCTAAAAAAATGTATGATTTGTTTAATTTTGCAAACTTTCTATACAAGTTCTCAAAATGATAGTTTTACTTGATAATCGTTGTGTGTGGTAATTTAGACCCACGTACCAACAGGTCAACGACTCATATACTATATATTAATCCGATATGAATAAATATTGTACTTGATCTTGCTCACATACCACACATTATTCCGATATAAATTAAAATTTGTACAAGTTTATAAAACGTCAATCTTCTTCGATAATCGATGTGGTATAATATAGACCCACGTACCGTATATTAATCCAATATGAATGAATATTATATTTGATCTTAGCCACATACCAAATATTAATCCAATAGGAATATATATGTATACAAATTCTCAAAATGTCAATCTTACTTGATAATCGATGTGAGATAATTTAGACTCACGTACCAAAAGGTTAATCTGATATGAATAAGTATTGTATTTGATTTTTTTTCCAAAAGGACAAGAAATGTATAATTTGTATAATTTGCAAACCATCTATTTATATAAGTTCTCAAAATGTTAGTCTTACTTGATAATCGATGTGAGATAATTTAGACCACGTGTCAGAAGGTTAATCCGATATGAATTAGTATTATACTTGTTCTTAACCAAAAAGGCAAGAAATTTATGATTTATTTAACTACAAACCTTTTATTTATACAAGTTTTCAAAATGTTAATCTTACATAAACTTGGGTCTGGCTTAGGGCAAACCGCCGGTTCGCAGTTTATGTGTAGGTTTGTCAAACAAACAAACCTAAACCGACGTTTTAACCCCCGGTTAAAACGGCGCTTAACCTCCGGTTTAGGTATGTTTTTTTAATTTATAAGTGGACTAAACTGGTTGGTTTTATTTTTTTTTCTAACAAACCGGTACTAAACCGGTACTAAACCGAACCGGTTTAGGTTTGACCAAAGGTCAAACCTATACCGGTGGTTTGAAAACCTAAACCGGAGGTTTAGGTTCCAACCCATGTGTAGTTGTACATAATAATCAATGTAGGATAATTTAGACTCACAAACCGTGTGATAATTTAGTCTCACATATCAGCTAACAATAACCCACCTACCAGTAGATTTATGTTGTTTAATCCTCAAACCTTCTATCAGTCTTCCTTGATAAGCCATATACACGTACCAATAATATTACACTTTATCTTAGCCAAAATACCAAGAAATGTGTGATTGTTTAATGTGTAAACTTTATATTTATACTTTTTCTAATCTTTGCTTAGCTTAAGCTTTATCCATTGGATAATTGGCAGATATGGCAAGCACAACCTGCTTCATGATAGTGAGCCGGAATGGTATTCCTATATATGAAATTGAGCTGGAAACAATGTTAAAAGTATGTTTTCTTTCAGTGTCTGCTCGTTTATACTTTACATAAGTATGTATCTTCTTATTTTGATTGGAGCTTTTATGAAATTTTCTCCTTTCTGCTAGACTTGGTTTGTTAATCCTAAAAAATACATGCATTCTAGTGATCAGTGAAATTGGTGTTATGAAGAGCTACAATTGTGTTTGTACTTCAATAATAATTGTTTTTCGGTACTTGTTTTTCTCAAGTATGCCTCATTTGGCTAAAGGAAGATGCTGCATCATATTACATGCAACTTTGGATATTGTCTAGGACCTTGCGTGGACAACTAGTGCTATGTTACTGTAGGTCATATCCTTCATAATGTTGTCCATTCTTTTGTTGTGAATATTCAACATTTGATTGTATGGTTTCTTTTTGAATAAATTTTTCCAAAAAGAATTGCATGAACAAGTGCCAACAATTGAAATACATTCTCTGTATCAGTTTTAGTGTCTTGCAGTTCTATTTTTTGTGTCAAATATTTAATTTATCCATGACGTTTTCATAATTGGAAAACTCACCCTTTTTTTGTTGTTGTATGAAAAGCTCCTCTAAAATGAAACACTCCCTCATGTACATTATTGTGTTTCTTTGTAAGGACTTGCATATGGTTCAACCATTCAAAGAGTTTTGCATTTAATACGGAAATCTTTTATTATGGTGTTTCAATTTTCTTTTATTACCTCATCCTACGCTTCTTCAGGATTCTCGCAACGATAATGGAATTGAAAGCTTCTTTCAAGAGTTCCGTGACCAGTTTCAATTTCAGTTTTATACCCATATTGATCATTAACAAATAATTCATCTCATTCATTTTATTTTAAACAAACATAAAAATAAAAATTTTATTTTTTTATTTAATTTAGTTCACATTTTTCATTTTCATTTTCATTTTCGTATAGCCCTAATTTGGTTAGGGGAAAGCCGGAAAGGAGTTGAGTTTACGGGAGTTAGTTCAATTTTTTTTTTTTTTTGTGATGGCAGCGTTGGACACTCTTGGGAATATATCACTCAAAACTCATTTCTTTTCAAGTCCCTAACCCAGGCCTACTCCTCTCTCCTCAAATCTGAATTTGGCGGTGCTGGTGTGGTGGTTGCCGCTAAATTATTCCTAGGGTGCTCAATGCGATGTTGACGGAGATCCCTTCTCCAAACCCCGAGCTTCGACCCTAACAAATTGTATAGATTTTCCTTCATTTGATTTCTCGTATGATATTCTTGGCCTGGATTGAATCTGAATCCTGATTGGAGATTTGGGGAATGGATCCGCCAATGCTGGTGAATGAAAATTCGTTTCCGTCCACCAATGGAGCTCCTTGCAATTTTTCAGAGATTTGGCAAGTTCCGATCAATGGCCGCCTCGAATCCAGCCATTTCTCCGGGGAGGCCGCACTTTCTGCAAATCAAGACTTTTCTGCTTCTGATCTCTTAGGAAACAGTGCAAGGAGGAGGAGAGATGCTGTCATGGAGGAGGAGGAGGAGGCTGATAGGGCCGCTTCTACTAGCAACGCCAATCCCATGGTATTTGAACTTCAATCCTGCCACCATTTAACTTTTCTGTCAATTTCGCCTTTCTTTTTGTTTGTTTAATTAGCTGGACTGATTCATTGTATCGTTTTCGTTATGATAATGTTTGGCAATCAATATTATTAGGACTACTTACCTCCGTTCAATCGTAAGATTGTTATCAGTGAAATACTTTCCGTAGATGTTTAAAAGACAAGTCTACGAGGCATGAATGCAGGATTATTGTACCAGTTGATGGAGATAAAATCATGGTTGATATCGGTCTATTTGTACTAGATCATTGAAGGAGAGACTTTTGTTTGTATTTTGATTTCTTTGTTTGGTGTAAGATGTTCAATGCAAACTGAAGGCTGTATTCTGTTTTCTATTGAGCAGAATGATAATGTCAATAAAAGACTCAAAACATTAGGATCAGGTGGCAAGAATCAACACACCAAAGAAGAATCGGAAGATGGAAAGGGAGCTAATCAAGGCTCAAAACTTCAACCAGAGCCACCAAAAGACTACATCCATGTTCGAGCAAGGAGAGGCCAAGCTACCGATAGCCACAGCCTAGCAGAAAGAGTAACACTCTTATCTAAGTTGAAACTGTAATCCTCCTTTTCTGTCACACACTAACTGTGTTGTTTCCTGTTTTAGGCAAGAAGAGAGAAGATAAGCGATAGAATGAATACTCTTCAGGATCTCGTCCCTGGCTGTAACAAGGTCTGGTGTTTTTTACATCTATTATTCAGAAAGAGACGACTAAATGAACAACTTGAGTGCTCAATTCCATCTTTCGATCCGGATAACTTGCTAGTGATGATTTGTTATTATTGTTGTTAGGTTATTGGCAAGGCAATGGTACTAGATGAGATTATTAATTACGTCCAGTCGTTACAGCAACAAGTTGAGGTGTGTATCCACTCCATTATTCATTGATTAAAGCTTTCCTGTGATTGTGACGTACTCTTGCCGAGTAATTAATGCTTGCTTCATGTAGTTCCTTTCAATGAAACTTGAAGCTGTCAATTCAAGGATGAATGTCGGGTTGGAAGGATATCCACTGAAAAATGTAAGTTTTATCAAGAATTTTACTAGCTGAGATTGTTAAGACTCGTGCATTTCATGCATAATACATTCATGGAAGCAATTTGTTGGCACTTCTTGGCTTCACAGCCGAGCATAGCCATAAATGACGCTTTTGTCTTGGTTGAACCGTTCGGATGTTGCTTAGAGCTCCAACAGTTTGTTACAAACATACTGTTATTACATTGTAGTTAATTGTATATATTTCAGTTTGGCCAAGTGAGATTTGATCCTTCAGTAGCAGACTACAGTCCTCAAGCTCCAAAGAACACGTGAGCCCCCAAAATGGCTGCAGATGCCAGCAGCTTTGAAAGATGAGCATACATTCCTAAGGTCTGTCAAATTCTAGTGATAAGAACAGCTCGGAGTCTCATGTATCTCTTTCGAGCGATTTGTAACACATACACATGAACAGGTATACTATGGTGGTCCAACGAAAGAAGTGGCCCCAATTTGGTATCTCAAGAGTAAGGAACTTGTCATACACTTGTAACGTAGCTGGGCAGAATGTAAAAATCATTTCATTCGGTAAAACATGAGAACTGTCATTTGGTAGTCTTCTTAGACTAAAATGGCAAATAATGATACATGGTTGCTAGAGATCAGTGTACTTCTGAGCTGCATTACGAGCTTTCTTCAGTTCATATCCCAAACACAAAGCAATTGGAATAGCAAGGGAGATATAAGGCACTGTCTTCAGCTACAATCGGCTGCCTGAATGGGTTCAACTGAATCTGCACATTCAAATTTAGTATCATCAGCAAAGTTGATCGATTTATAGCGTTACATTGATCTAAGCATACGATACCGACAGGAATTCTGAGCTCGCGCCCAGTGATGCCCTTCAGGCACTCAGCTGCAAGATGCGCAGCCTCTTCACAGAAGTCTGTGAATACCGCTGGCACGTTCAAATGCTTGATCATCTCCTGGGATAACAAGCAACCAATTTGGTTAAATAAGTTTCTTAAAGCATTTGACAAGGCATTTGAGGTCATAGACTAAGGTGTATACAATGGTGGGAGCCCAGCTAGGATAGGCAGCAATCCCTGCATTTGCTGCAACTATCAGGTCGGGATATGACACCTGTTGATCCACAAGAAAAACAAAAGACCTCTAGTGGTTTAATATTGAAGCATTCCCTGTTGATCTACGTTAACTACACTATATATGATGCAAATTGTCTAAGCAAAACTCAGAGTCTTCACGAGGGGCAGATATCCGAACATACCTTTGATATATCCATAAAGCACTCATTATAAAAGCCTTTGGAGAGATGCAACGTAACAGCTGGGGATTGACGATTGCAACTATTCAAACCAATGTTCTTGTCAGTTGCCTTGCATCTACAGGCGGTATCACTACATACAGCATAATTACCCAGATTGATCCTCTCCCCAACTCTGTCTTATGACAAAACAAAACGGACATAAATTTAGTAATTTGGAAACACGCTAACACGACTTTAGGAACCCGAAGTAATTCAACAGAAATTCCTATGCTCATTTTGCACTATGTCTATAAGCATTATGCAGTAAGCAGAGCTCACACTACACCCACTTCGATTCTTGTGTACCCTGTGACATTACAATCGCCTTTCTCCCTGCCTACCTCAGTTTTGAAGGTTGCAACAGTCGTACCATTCTCTCCCGTACCCATATAGGTTATGCCTGGGTTTTCCAGTAGGAAGAACGATTTTGATATAGAGATGAAAAGAGATAAATGGTTGGTAAATTTAGTTGCTGTAAACCAGGGACAAAATATGTTGGCTTTTCTAACCAGCATCACAAATCCAACAAACAAATTTCAAATGTCATAAAAACAAGTGTGAAAATGCAGTTACCTATTTTCAGGTACTCCAGGTCCGATGATCTCTATGTGCACCTTATGGCGAGGAAAAAGAGCATTTAATTCTCCAAAGACAGCAATCTGGGAAAGCTCTTTCTCAGGCCCTTCAAAAATGTCAGTGATCCAAAGAATGAATTCAGCAAAATCAAGCTACATACCAAACGTAACCAAAGCATAACATAATAAGAGAATAATGACACTAAAAGAGGAGAAGATTACACATTCGATTGCACAAAGGATAGGAATGCAGAAGCTCATTACAACATCATAGCGTAATGTAGATCAATAAACATTTTGCACTCATATACATAAAAAAGCGAAGAGGTTCAAGTAAGAATATACCAAGATAGTGTATGTTTATACATTCATCACTTTCCGACTTGATCTTTTCTAAGGAGATAAGTTGTATTGCGTGATATATAGTCAGTGGCTGAGATCAAAACACCAAGATACAAATTACACAAAGTATAAAAATGCTTTGGCAGCATTTTATTCAAGTATGTAAAATGCAAAAACGAATCTCATACCCAATGAAGCAACAACGCGACGGGTGAATCTAATGGGATATGCCTCCACTCATAGTATTCCTCCCAAGAGCTCAAAGGTTTTGACAGCATACATACAGGAGCTGACTGACATTGATCAAACTATCATCTTACAGATCTTATAATGGATTAAAGGAGCAAAGAAGAGTAAAGATGGATACCAGTACACGGACACATGGTACTTGGAAGATGCCAACAATCATTTAGCCTATCACAAGAGAACACCATGAAATAAGCTCCCCATATAGAACATGTAAAAGTTTCAATTTAACTGGCAAAGAAGAAAAATCAAACAAAACCTGGAAGTGTTACATCCAGTTGATGAAGATGCACAAGAACATTCATAACACCACATTCCGAGCTGGTGAAGGCTCCGTTGGGCTAAAAACGAGCATCTCGTTTCCTTCTTTTCGCAAATCTACACGGGGAAATCGAAATGAGCATACAAAACACCTTCAAGTTGACATAAATCCCGGATGGGAGTCAAGAACAACCATATAAGTAGCTTCATCGGAAAATGTGAAAGGGAAGTCATTTAGCTGGTCAGCACGTGACATTTGCTCTTCTAATCTCGGACACTCCGCCTTGTGAGCACTCCAATGAGAGATCTGGGATCCAAATTTGATCAAAGCTATTAAACAGCGTTTATACAATCCACAGAACACAATATCATAGCCATCCATCTTTGTGCTTTGTTGACAGCATTATGCAATCAATTTGAGAGTGTATTCACTAATTAAACCACATAAAACATTCGTAGCAAACTAATTTCGTTGAATTGCTCCCAAAAGCTCAACTTCCGGCGCACAGAGCACAGAAAACCGGTTCCAAATAAATAGAGGAAATCAAGGCAAGAGAAAATAGAAAGACCTGATGAGGAAGGGAACAGTAGGCGACGGCCTCGCAACGAGCACAGGGTCTTAGCGCCGGACCAACGCAGGGGGTCGCCCGCCCCTTCGCGGCGCACTCCATCCGACAGCGTCGCTCGCCGGCTTGTAATTTGCTCTGACACGAATCCTGAAGGTCAGTTACGGCCCTCGTGAGCAATAGAAGACTGAACCAAGTACCCACTTTTTTTAATGAAAGGTAAAATTTTCATCTTAATAATATTAAGGGAAATTCCGGATGGTACCCTCGTGGTTTGGGGTATTGCGGATTTTGCCCACCAGTTTTTTCAAGTTCGGATGATACTCTTAAGTTTACGTTGTTTTCGGATTTTGCCCAAATTCATTACACTTTTTTAAATTCCATTAAAAACATACAAAAAAAAAAACTAAAATTAAAAAACAACTTAAAATAGAAATAATAATTTATTTATTTTAAAAATAAAGTAAAACAGTAACTTTAAAAAAAATATATATATTATATTAATTTAAAAATAAATAAATTAGATAAATTTTAAAAAATTCAAAAATCAGTGTTTTATTTATTTTAAAAATAAATAATTGAATTAGCATATTTTTTATAAAATCTAAAAATATAAGTGTTATACTTTATTTAAAAAATAAATAAAATAAGGACTCTTTTAAATAATAAAAAAAGCACTGTTTTAATTTATTATTAAAATAAATAAATATTTTTTCTATTTTATTTATTTCCCAAAATAAAAAGAAAGAAAATAAAGTAATATTACAAAATAAAAAAAATTAGAAAACTGATTTATTCAATTTAGTAATAAATTAAAACAGTAATTTTTTAAAAATTTTTCAAAAAATCCTTATTTTATTTATTTTTGAAATAAAGTATAAAACTTATTTTTTTAGATTTTGTTAAAAAATGCTAACCCAATTTATTTATTTTTAAAATAAAAGAAAACACTGATTTTTATAAATTTTTTAAAAACTATCTAACTAAATTATTTTTAAATTAATATAATATATATATATTTTTAAAAAAGTTACTGTTTTACCTTATTTTTAAAATAAATAAATTATTCTTTCTATTTTAAGTTGTTTTTTTAATTTTAGTTTATTTTCTTTTGTATGTTTTTAATGGAATTTAAAAAAGTGTAATGAATTTGGGCAAAATCCGGAAAACAACATAAACTTAAGGGTACCATCCGAACTTGAAAAAACTGGTGGGCAAAATCCGGAATACCCCAAACCACGAGAGTACCATCCGGAATTTCCCTAATATTAATATATCACATGTACAAGGTGGGTCGTTAAATACACACAGTTATAATTACTAAACCGAACCAAACGTGTGCTATATTTAAAAATAATAGATTTATAAAGAAAATGTGTCACACAGCGTGCGCTAGGTTTAATGCTGGCCTACAATCTCATTGCGCGTCAATTATGTACTAATAAATCGATAGCATTGTATTTAACGATTTGGTATATAAAACGAGTTTATTGTCCGCATAAGGTGCGAGTTTTTGATTGAAAAGTTTATCATATTACATTTGTAATATCAAATCCTTTCCTTTGCTGAAATCACATAATTATTTTGTTTGAGATATGATATTCTTACATAAAAACCTAACAAGGGATCTACTCACTCATTATGGAAAATCTCAACAGTAGAAATAAGTGACATGATATCAAAGTGGACAACAAATAAGGAATATTGTTTTCTACTACTATTAATGAAGAATACCAACACTTCTTCTTTGATTTAATCCACATTTGGCCAATACAACTTCCCAAATGATGTTTTTTACTACTATTAATGAGAGAGAGTTAGTTATTACAATGAGTGCTTGATACGTTTTCAATCAGCCAAATGCTCCTTTTATAGCCCAAAAAGACATGATCCCCCTAGAAAAGCAAGTGGATCAAATGGCATAGAAGGTTGCTATGCAAATGGCACAAACTCGAGATATCAAGGTCGAGTGAGGAAGTGTTCCTAGGTCGAGTGGGTTTCAGGCTAGGGCCGAGTGCTCCACCGACTTACTTTGGTACACATAGCTCGAGTGGTTTGTCTTCTTACTTTAAGTTTTTGGGCTTCTTACCTCGAGTGGTGTTGGAAACTCGAGGTACCTTGACACATTGTATACTTTGTCTTCTTAATTCGAGTGAGCAAGTACTCATAGGTCGATCTTGATGCTCCACTCGGGGTACGCTGAACTTTCCAAGCAACTTGTCTTACTAGCTTGAGTGCGTCTTCTTAGATCGAGTGGTGAAGTCTTCTTAGTTCGAGTGATGATGTTTACTCGAACTACGTTGACACTTTCACTCCAAAGTCTTCTTAGTCCGATTTTAGTCTTCCTCTTAGGTCGAGTGAGGCTTCACTCGATGCTCTCCACTTAGTGTTTTCTTTGCATCCAATGGCTTCTTGTAATTGTTCTTGCTTGCCTTCTTCCTTCCTTTACTCCAATGAGGTAGATGATGATGTGATGCTTGCTCGTTTGGGATGGTTGGATGATGAGTGTGTTCATTTAAGCTCCATTGGAGACCTAAGGCACCTATAAACACAACAAGAGTAGACATTATTTGACATTTAAAGCATAAGCTAAGATGTAGATGCCTAAACCATGCAAAACAAGGGGAAATCACATAAAAACACGTCTATAAACATAACATGAAAACATGCTATCAAAATACCCATACTTAACTCTTGCTTGTCCCCAAGTAAGAACAAAATACAAAGGATAAATAAATAACAACAAAGAAAGAAAGATAAAAAGAAAATCTTTTTGGACTATGCGTCCAGTGGTTGATCACTTTTTAAAATATAGAGCCATGACAAGGCATAAGAAATAGTTGAGATTAATGAGTATGAAAGTAAGCATGGAAGAATATTTGCTAAATCTTCACTCATAAAACTTATAGTCTAGAATCCTTAGTTAAGACAACTCATGCTTGCTACTTAGAGGTCTTTGTGATGCTTGCATATGGCTTGTACTGTTCAACCTTATGACTAAAAGATAGCTAAAGGCTCACATGCTTGAGTGCAATCAAATATGATCGGGTCATTTATAGTGTTTTTCTTCTTGGACTCGGCCTAACAAATAAAATCGTCATGCTCTTTTGACAAGGTTTACATTCACTTGACATTCATCTTTTGATGTGCACATACATGGCCTCATTAGCATAAAAGAAAAAAATCAACAATAAGCATTCATCACACATAGCTCAATTGGCAATTTTAAACTTTGATGAGCTATAGCTTTGACTTTTTCTTTACTTTTTCCATTGGTATGTATTGTGCCTTACAGACTGATATTTTTCATTCAAGTGAGTTGATAGCATGTATTATAGTCTATATTTTAGAACTTGTATAGACGTTTTATCTTCAATAATCTGCATGTATGGATGTATATTATGTGATTATATTGTCGTTTTATCTACCTTTACGGGAATCGAGGTCTACACCAAGTTTCGTTGTAATCGTAGGCAAAATGGCACATTTTGGATCAAAATGGAGCTAAGGAGTAAATGAGTCATAAGAGCTACATTCTGGAGCTTAAAAGAGAACTCAGGAAGCAAGGAATTAATGAAGAAGATTTACTTTGGACCAAATTTGAGAGATTTCACATTCAGCTGAGAATCACCTCGGTCAGCTACAGTATCACCTCGACCGAGGTGATCTTGAGGAGCGTCCCGACCGAGGCGAACACCCTGGCGCCGGCGAGATATATATTTTTGGGCTGAGATCTTTTATTTTTGGAAGGAGATATCTTATATTTTTGGGCTGGATTTCTGGAAGGAAGATCATATATTTGGGAATCTATTTTAGAGATATGATATATTTTATAGGATATTATCTTTTTAAGATATTATTATCTTTGGAAGATAATTCTCCTATAAAAAGGGCTGGATTTTCCACAATTTAGCATCGTCGCATCACCGCTTGCTGGAAGCCGAGAATACACTGCAGTTAGGAAGAATTTCTGGAAGTTTGAAGGAAGTTTTGAAGATTGAAGGAAGGAAGCTTCATAGTTTGAGATAGCTTTTGAAGGAGTTTGTAAGATTTTTCTTAGATTCCTTTTGGTTCATTATCTTGTGTGATTTGTGATTCAAGGAACGCTGATTTGTGATTATTTGATTCAGTTATTGAAGCCTTGTTCTTAAGGTTTTTGTGTTCAAATATTCATTCCTTCTCTTATATTTGATTATTGTTATCATGATGATGAGTGGCTAAGTTCTTTGTGCGATTCTAGGGTGATTGGCTGAAAGTTGTGGGAAAGACGATGATAGAATGATCTTAATCCCAGTAGGACCCTGAAAGCTCGAGTCTTTAACTTAACCCTAGAGTACCTCGTTCAGTCGATGAACATCTCGGCCGGGGTGGAACTTGACTAACCGAGGTGAATCTTTTTTTGATCCGAAACTGAGAGTTAAGTGTTAGAGTTTGCCAAACCCTATTCTTATTATACCTTTCCTGGTTCAATGCAAGTCTAGGATGAGACTTACCCGGTGATTCCTTAGTTTGTTTACCCAAGATCATAAGTGCAGGTAATAAAGGTTTATCCTTTATTGGGGTTTTAGTGTGCCTTCATTCCATCTTTGTGAGTTAGCCTGAGACTTACCCGGTAAAGGTTGATTCTATTCCCTTAGGTGGTGTGTTGGTTTGAGATTATAGTTCCTTTCCTTAGTACCTTGAGACTTACCCGGTGATAGGAACTTTGGTTTGGGATTGTGAGTAGTGAGATTTACCCGGTAATCTATTCCCACTTTAGAAACACATTCCCTTTGCAAATTCTCAGCTTTGTCCGCTTTATCTTGAGATCTTGAGTCGGAACCACAACTAGATGCTTTAATCCCTAGAATTCGCATTTCCCCTTATTTGACCTTATTATCATCTTTTGATTGTTTTAATCGCTTTTGTGGTTATTAGTTACATTGACAACCTATACTTGCTTAGTTTCACCTAAGTCCTTGAGATCGACACCCCGGAATTCTTGCTTTTTACTATAATTGATCCGTACACTGCGGGTTCGCATCCTTGTTTTAAGCATATTTCTTGGGATATAAATTTAAAGCTTGCACATACCGTTTGGATCGAACAAGTTTTTGGCGCCGTTGCCGGGGACTTGGTCTAGACCGAGCCGGCTGCGGTTGTCTTTCGGGGCAATTGCCCTAGTTGCTACTAACCACTCTAATTGAGTGACTTTCGCAGGTTCTTTCTTTTAGGTTTTTGCGAAGAACCCGTGCTGGGAAGGAAATCGTTCCTTACGATCCCGAACCAGAAATGACATACAAAAAACGTTTGAAAGAAGCTAAAATGGCCAACCAAGACAATCGCGATCTTGAGGCCGAATTGAAGGAGGCGATGGAACAGCTGCGCCTCAATAGGGAAGAACTGCAGCGCGAAAGGGAGCAAACTCGCACCAGAACTACAAAGATTGAAGCAGATATGGCTGATATACGAGCCTAGATTCTGCATCGACCATACCCTCAACCGAGGCAGGACCCCGTCCTAGTTGCCGCGGCCGAGATACATCCACCTCGGATGCCTGTCCGAGATTTCTTTTAGCAGGAATTTCACAAACCCTAGGACAGAGGATGGATCCAAACCAGCAAGTGAGGCGTCTAGGAGTCAACCTAGGTGATCCAGTGGAGCATGATTATGAACTTCGACCGCAAGTTCTATCCATGATCCGCCAATGCCAGTTTGGAGGTTTAGAAAGGGAGTCTCCACATCAACACTTGCAAAACTATGAGATTTTGATGGAGACCTTGAGACCTTCAAGGCTGGAAAATAATAATTACAAGCTAAGGCCTTTTTACTTTTCTTTGAAGGATAGGGCGCTTACTTGGTATCAGTCTCTTCCTCCCGGAAAGATCAACACACGGGAGGAGATGACGACGGAGTTCTTAACAAAATTCTTTCCCCCCTCCAAAACCGCTGAAATGAGAGGGAAGATCAATGCATTCATCATGAAGGACAAGGAAAGTTTGTCCAAGTCATGGGAGAGATTTAAAGATGTTCTCTTGGATTGCCCACATCATGGGATTCAAAAGATAGAGTTGTTGGAGATATACTTCAAAGCATTGGATGGAGCTACCCAATTCAATCTTCAACTACTCTCCGCCGGCACATTCATGGACATTCCAATTGATGAAGCTTGGGAGTTCATTGAAAAACAAGCTTTGCACATGGAGAAATACTCCCACCAAGGAGCGGAAAATGGAGTTAAGAGAGTTAATTTCCAGGAAGCTCCATCAAATGATAATCAACTCATCTCCCTCAAGAATGATGTGAAGCAATTGAAGGATCTTTTGGTTTCTCACACAAGGAAGGAAGAAGGAGGATATCAAGGCTCAAGGAACAACAATCAAGGGCCCAAGAACAACAATTACAACAACAATAGAGGCTCCAACAACAACAATTGAAGATCTAACAATCAAAATTCGTGTAACCCTTATCCTAACTCCAATTCTAACAATTCTCTTAACCCCTCTTCTTCTTCTTCTACTCCATTGAAGAGCCAGTAGCCTGGATCAAGTTCGTCCCAGCCAGAGAAGAAAGATGCAGTGTTGGAGGCCATATTGATCAAGCTTAACGCTATGGAGACGTCCATGAATTCATTTTCAAAGGCACAAAAAGCCTTAGAGCAACAATTCTTCAATAAGGCGAATGAAGCGCCAAGAGATCCGGGGAAGCTCCCACCAAGGACAGAGAGAAACCCTAAGGGACAAATCATGGCAATAACGATGAGAAGTGGACTGTAAACTGCAGATCCAGTGCCTCGGTCGATGCCAGTGAAGACGAAGAACACCTCGGTCCAGGTACAGACGAGGAACACTTCGGTCGAGGTGCCACCCGAGGTGGAGTCCCAGAAGGCGACGGACAAATCTGAAGTTTATGTCCCACCTCCTGCATATAAACCACCACTTCCATTCCCTCAGTCAAGGGGTAGAGCACATCTAGACAAATATTTTGGTAAGTTCCTTGACTTGATGAATAAACTACATATTAACATCCCTTTTCTCGATGCTATTCTAGGGATGCCCGCCTATAGAGAGTTCTTAAAAGAGATTCTATCAAGGAAGAAGAAACTGGAAGATTTTGGTGAAGTAAGGATGACATCTAAATCCTCGGAGCTCATTCAAATCATGAAGGAGAAGATGCCACCCAAGTTGAGAGATCCCGGTTCGTTTTGCATTCCCATTCAAGTTGGGGATGTGACTTGTGAGGCGTTGTGTGATCTAGGAGCCAGCGTGAGCATCATCTCACTGGATCTATGTGTGAAGATTGGACTTGGAGAGCCCAAGCCGGTGAAGGTAAGACTATACATGACGGACCGCTCCATTACCCATCCCGTGGATATTTTGGAAGATGTTCCGGTTAAGTTAGGTAACTTCTACTTACCTATAGACTTTGTTGTGCTTGATATACCCGCAGATTATCCCGTTCCTATCATTCTCGGGAGACCATTTCTGGCAACCTCGGGTTGCAATGTGGATTGTAAGAACGCCAAGTTGAAATTCAAAATTGGCGGTAATCAAGTGGAGTTTGCATTGCTTGCTGCAATGAAGGGAAAGCCGTTGGAGGATGATATCTTCAACATCTATGATGAAGAAGAATCAAGAGAACTAGTAAGCTGTATCTGACCCTCTAGAAAGAGTTATTAGTTTTAGCTTAATGGAGGAAGGTATAGATGCTTCTTGTGATGCAGATATACGAAGCTTAAAGGCACTAGAAGAAGATCCAGAAGCTAAGATTGAGAAACTGATCCAGGAGAGGAGAATCTCCAGTTTTGGTTCCAGTTCCAATACCTCGACCAAGCGAGGTGTTCTTATCTGAAGAACATCTCGGCCACCCACTCTGGACCTCGACCGAGGTCGCAAGCGAGATGATGTCAACTGAGACTTCTGAAAGTCCAGTTCTTCGATCCAAGTCTACTCCACTGGAAGGAGGAAGCAAGGATCCCCCTGAGAAAGCACCCCCAGTTATGGAGCTTAAACCCCTTCCAAGTCACTTGAGGTATGTTTTCCTTGGACCGGATTCTACATATCCCGTTATCGTAAGTGCTTCCCTTTCCGAAACTGAATTATCTGAACTAATTTATGTCCTGAGAAATTATCAAAAGGCTTTGGGTTATACAATTGATGACCTTATTGATATTAAGCCTTCTTTCTGCATGCATAGAATACTAATGGAGGATGATCATAAGACTTCACGGGAACCTCAAAGACGGTTAAATCCGATAATGAAAGAGGCTGTGAAGAAAGAAATTCTTAAGTTGTTGGATGCAGGTATCATATTTTCTATCTCGGATAGCCAATGGGTGAGCCTAGTGCATGTAGTTTCGAAGAAAGGAGGGATGACCGTTGTGACGAATAAGAACAACGAGTTGATCCCAACTAGGACCGTTACGGGGTGGAAGGTGTGCATCGATTACATGAAGCTAAACGTGGCCACTCGGAAGGACCATTTTCCACTTCCCTTCATCGATCAAATGCTCGAACGGTTAGCCCATCATTCACATTTTTGCTATTTAGATGGTTATAGTGGCTTCTTTCCGATTCCTATTCATCCGGATGATCAAGAGAAGACCACTTTCACTTGTCCATGGGGGACATTCGCTTATAGGAGGATGCCATTTGGATTATGTAATGCACCCGCTACCTTCCAGCGATGCATGATGGCTATCTTTTCCGAGTACATAGAGGAGATCATGGAAGTATTTATGGATGACTTTTCGGTATATGGTTCCTCTTTTGATGATTGCCTATCTAACCTTTCTCTAGTTCTACAAAGATGTGAAGACACTAATCTCGTTTTGAATTGGGAGAAGTGTCATTTTATGGTTAATGAAGGCATTGTGCTAGGACACCTCGTTTCCAACCGAGGTATTGAGGTCGATCGAGCTAAGATCGAGACTATTGAGAAACTTCCTCCCCCTTGTTCCGTTAAGGGTGTGCGGAGTTTTCTTGGGCATGCAGGTTTCTATAGGAGGTTCATCAAGGATTTCTCGAAGATTTCTAAACCACTAACTAAACTCTTGAATAAGGATGTTGTTTTTGAGTTTTCGCAGGAATGTCTTGATGCATTTTATAAGATAAAGGAAGCGTTGATTTCCGCTCCCATTATTCAACCTCCGGATTGGAGCTTTCCCTTTGAGATCATGTGTGATGCGAGTGACGTGGCCGTAGGAGCCATGCTTGGATAAAAGAAGGATGTCCGGACCAACACCATTTACTATGCTAACAAGACGCTAGATGAAGCCTGATAGGTGATGGAATCACTATCAATTAGGGTAGTTTTTTTAGAGTCTTTTTATTGTATTAGTGTTGGTTTATGCTACTAACTCCTTGGTCCAGAAGAAGAAGATCAAAAGAAGCTAAAGAAGGAGTTATAAGCACTTAGGAGTGAAGATCGATCACGAAGCAAAGCTTCTGCTGCCTTACCGTCCCTGCGGGTCCTTGCAGCCACCTCTGCGGTGACTTGCCTTGACGAGACGAAGACCAGCTCCCCTGCGCCTGTTCGCCCCTAAACGTGCGTGCAAATAAGCTTTAATTATAAAACTAGAATCAAGCAAGCGAACCCGCAGTGTACGGATCGATATAGTTAAGCAAGAATTCCAGAGTATCGAACACAGGGATTTGGGTGGGAACAAATTCAATTGCAGATTATCAAGCGAGTAAATATGAGAGGTTTTGCAAATTATTGGGAAAACAACAATCCTAAAGATCCAAGTATCCAGCTGTGGCAATTGATTCAAGATATACTAATGATATAAGACAGAGTTAAGATATGCAAAGGTATGCTAATGTAAGGTAATCGTACGGTGAAGTTCCAAAAACCTTATATATACTCACCTACAAGACACTCTCTATACAGGTTGTTGAGGCTTCAATATAGAAAGGTTCTAAAGGCAAGAATTAATGTCAAATACCCAAACTTGTAATCCAAGGATCAAGACTAACTTAACTGATTAAGGTTGTGACACTCACAATCGAGGTAGAGGTTGTTGAGGCTTCACTACCACCTAGAAAAGGCAAGCCAAGACTAAGTTAAAGCTAATCTTTAACTTTGGATTAAAGTAAAAGTAGGTTCGTAAACTTAAGAGAAATTACGGGTGGATCTTGAGATTCCACGGTCGTGGAACTCAAGAACAAACCGTGATTTAGGGTTCGTCGACGATTCTTTCTAACTCTCAGGGTCTAATCTGTTTACGTTCGATCTGTCATCATCTAAGCCACAACTATCAACCCTTCACCTTAGAATTGTTAAGGGTTTTTAGCCAACAATCATCATTATGATATCAAATTCAAAGATTTAGAGATTGAAAGATGAAAACTTCCGAAAACTTCCAATAAACTTCAAACCAATCTCAAAGTCACAATCACGAACGAATATCGTCAATAGATTCAGAATAGAATAGACAAACACAATCTTAGGTAAGAAGGAAGAACGGGATGTCAATCCGTCTTCTAATTTAAACCTAAACAAGAAGAGAAATCTTCTTGCAATAATCTTCCAAATCTTCGATCTTCCATCAATCCGGAAGTCTCAACAGCAATCTCCACCAAAAGTGCGAGATTAGGGCAACTCCAAGGATGAACGCAAATTACGTCTTTTGCAAGAATCGCCAAAATCTCCAAGTCGCGGAGTAGGCGAGAGTATGAAGCGAGGTCGCAAAATGCGTCTAAGCGAAGGTGACGGAATCTCTCTTCGTCCGTCCTTTTATAGGGCAAGATAAAATATCGACCCGGCCCAATCTTCTGAAAGATCGTGGCTTAAAATATGGCGAAAAAGATCGCCAAGATCACGGTCGTGGAAGGTTCCACGACCGTAATTTAGAGCGTGTAAATCAACACTGTTTGAACCATGGATTCCACGACCGTAAAAGCTTCTGGAATGAACCACGCTTCTCCTGTAGGGTTCCACGGCCGTGGAACTGAACGTGGTTTGTAGTACGGCCGTATTTTAGAGCGTAGTTTAGGGTAAGAACGTGATTCTTCCCTAGCCTCGTGCATTCCTGAAGTTGACATCCATTTTGCTCCTAAGAATGCCCTCAATCCATGGACATACTCAATCAACTCATCTTTGCTCGATTCCGTTCGGAATTGGCTCTCAATCACCTATAATCAACATAAAGCTAGTTTAGACATCCATATCGACAATATAGGCAAACTAGCTCACAAATGCAACAATGTTCAATCAAAGACTATCAATATGAATCAAATACACTTAGAAAACGTGCCTAAAATATCACAATATTTCATGCTAACAAATAACCCCATACTTGCAACTTGCTTGTCCCTAAGCAAGGCCTTTTAAAAGCTTTTAAAACAAGAGTTAGGATGAAATATGTGTACCTTCTCAAAGTAATACTTCTTTTGGATGAATGTGCTTTCTAAAGAATAGATCATTCTCAAATCTTGCTTCAATCGTTTATAAGACTTTCATACACTTAATCAAAGAGTAAAAGGCAAAGAAAACTCATGAATCAATTAAACTTCTATACAAGCATCATAACCTTCAAACATTATCAAAATCAATCATAAGAAACTTCAATTTAGACCACCAAGTCATATAACATTCTTTTGATCTTAAGGACTTTCAATGAAAAGGTCTAGAATGTGGAAGGGAAGGAAGCTTTTAGGGAATGTGGTGCATGAATCCGGGAAAATGGACAACTACTCTTTTCTTTTCTCCTCTTACGGTTTCCGCACACTTTCAACTTAGAGCTTCGCTCTCTTCCTTTCATTTTTCGACTTTACTTTTGGAGTTATGGATAGAGGTGCACAAAAACCGAAGCCTAGGAGATTGGCGTTTCTCAATTTTCATGAGATGCCTCAAACCCTTAGTGCACATACCATAATCCGCTAGGAATATCGCTCAATCCGACTTTGGCAAGACACAAACACCCGGCTATATGAATGGTGCCGAGTTACTCATCGTCATGATTGACTTCCCCAAACCTATAATTCCTTTTATTCTTTTGATTGCAAATAATTGCTCTCATGTCCCTCCCACATCAAACATGCCTTTTTCATTCACTTCTCCAAATTCCCGGATAGGTAAAGGAGGTCAATATTTCAATGAGGAGCTAAATGATCAAAGAAAGAAGAAAGAAAATATCGAATTGCCTTAATCATCTCAACAAGAAGTATAAGAACTTATAGTGTGATTTCAACTTCAATTTCTCAGCATGATTTAGGTAATATTCATCACATTATGAAACTTGCAAAAGAGGCACAATCAACACATTCAATTTCTTTTCAATTCACTAATCGTTTAAGCATGCAATTGTCATCAAACTCAATTCACAAGTAGCGATTATCATGGAAATCATCTCAATTCATTAGAAGCACAAAATTTTCAAAATTTTTCAATTTTTATGGGTTTTTCAAGTTCTTTTTCATGCAATGCAATAATGAAACGTGCAACAATATAATGAACATGCAATGATAGTCTCGAATAGAAGCAAACATAGTGAGTAAGAGTTATTACAAACTTTTAGTACATCCCACCCCATACTTAGGACGAACATTGTCCCTAATGTTCAAAAGAAAGAAAGAAAAGAAAGAAAAGAAAAAGAAACTCACAAAGTGGCGGTGGAATGGCTAAAGCGAACGGTCATGCAATCAATCACTGCGGCGCTGGTGAAGGCGGGAATGGAGAGAAGCTAGGATCATAAAACCGCCCAAACTGCTGACGGTAGACATCCCTCATCATGTGGTCGAGGTCGTCTAAGCGTCCATCTCTAGCATCGGCTCGGATCTCCAATGCTCCTACTCTCTCCGAAAGACCAGTAGCCCAATCCGGCATCTGCTCATACCATCCCAGAGCCTGACTGTACCATGCTGGAGCGTCGGATGGTGCTGGTGCTGGTGCTGTTGACTGCTCTGTGGACCAAGGAGGGGGAACGCCATACCATGCAGAAGGTGTGGTCATCCATGTAGGTCTCTCACTCACGCTAGCGCGGGGAGAAGACGAGCCTGAAGCTCTAGCTGGACGTGGAGAACGTCTAGGCACATCGGGGGCCGCATCCGGCTGATCCGGAAATGTGCCAAACTCCTGCTCGGCTCCTCCTCCACCCTCAAACTGATCTCCCATCTCCTTCTCCTCAACAACTGGTAGTGGGACATATGGGGGAGCTGTAATCCTGTTCGCATGCATAGCAGCGAACGTCTCCTTCCAATTATGGCGTCCCGCCATAATGGAGTACTCCGGTAGCCACTCTATGCCCCTACCCGTCCTGCTCTCCCAAGGCATGGCCGCATAAGGCGGACCTCTATGTGTGGGGAAGATGAGGCCTCTAGTCATGAAGGCATGAAGTCCTAGAGGTACAGCTGGTATGCGGGTGCATGCAGAGAAATCAACACCCAAGCTCCTAGCAAGGTGGGTAACTATCCCACCATATCCGATGTTGCCCTTCCTCTTGTTCTTGAGCTTGCTCATAGTAGCAGCCAAGAGGGTGGCATAGTCAGCTCGGCGCCCGTACAGCATGGAGTATATAGCAAAAAGAGCTCATCCGTCTTGATCTTTTGGGGCGTCTCCGTCCTAGAAAAGAGACACTTCGAAAGAACGCGGTGAGCAATCTTCAAGGCTAGGTGGTACATCAACCTAGCCTTGGTATCAGCAGGTTGCCAGCGGTCCTCGCTGGCGTAAATCATCGCTACCTCCTCCCAAAAGTCCTTGGCGTAAACGCCACTAGAAAAGCGACCGTTAAAGGTCTCTTGGAACCCAAAGAAGGTCCCGAACTCACGGATGGTAAAATGATAGTCTCTTTGCATAAGACGGAAAGAGACGGTCCTGTCTACATGGCTGTGCTCAAAAGACGTCACAACCTCCCGTGTAATCTCCTCATAAGCGTCTTCTCGGATAGCTGAGAAGACAACTAGTCCGGCTCTATCTAAGAGCCAAGTACGGTCATCTATAATGTTAAGAGGAGCTAGATCCTCCAACAATAGGTACCTAGGACCAATCACAGTCCACTCATGGATCCTCTCGAGTGCATCGAGGTGATCCTCATGTATAGTGGGTACTCTAGGGCTAGGAGGTGAGGGTGATGAAGGTGATGATGGAGGTGAAGGGGAAGAGGGTGGTGGTGCTCTAGAGGATGAGGAAGAAGAGGGATTACCCTTCCTCTTCTTGTTCTGGTTATTCTTTTTCTCCTTAATTCTCCCCGAAACTCTCCTCACAAAGTCCATTTCTGTTCAAAATTACGGGCTATTCTAGAGGTTCCACGACCGTGGTTCTCCCAAGAACCGTGGTTTGTCTGTTTCTTTCGTAAATCTCAGCAAACAACCCTCAAACTCAACAATCAATCAGCCTTAGTCTAATTTCTTCCAATCTCAATCAGTTCTTCCTAAAATCTCTAACAAAAACGAACCAAATCAACAAAGATCAAGAAGAGTAGAAAAACCTATTTTTCGGATTTAAAAATACAAATTGCACGTTCCTTGGTGAATTTCCGCTCGATTCGTCGCTTGGATCTTGTTGGTGGTCGAATTTGCTTCAGTTTGGGAAGAAGAATCGTTAAAAACGATTAAGAAACGAGGATTTGAGAGAGGGTCGTGGATTTCGGCGTTTAGGTCGTGGAAGGGGAATTTTGTGGAGTGTTTTGGTGAAGAACGTGGTTTATATAGTCACAGGCAAAATTTTGAAAATCACGGTCTGTCGGGGTGTTCCACGGCCGTGGAATTGTACGGAACCGTGGTTTTGGTGATTTTTCAAAGGCTTTTGGAAATTACGGGCACTGTAGCTGTCACGACCGTGGTTTAGGCCGTGAAACTCTCTATAAAGCTTCAAAGTCCAAATTTCATCACTTTTCTTCAACATTATCCTTCCCTTTTCCTTTTCCATCGTTCCTACATCCAAAAACACGAACATACCGGAAGAAATCGAGGCAAAATAAAGCGAAAAACGTCTAAACTAAGCTAAAATATGAATCAAAAGCAAAAAGAAGAATGCAATACCTTGGGTTGCCTCCCAAGAAGCGCTTTGTTTAAGGTCCGTAGCTAGACCAATCTCGCACTTATTCGAGTGCGGTAGGCGCGAACTCTTCGGTTTGGAGTTCCGGCGTATACTTCTTGAGTCGTTGGCCGTTCACCTTAAAGCTTCCGCCCGTTCACCCCATACTTCAACTGCACCATGGGAGAAAATACGCTTAATTAGAAAAGGTTCGGTCCAACGAGATTTAAGCTTACCTGGAAAGAGACGAAGCCTTGGATTGAAGAGGAGAACTTGATCTCCTTCTTTGAAGTCCTTTGGAATGATATGCTTATCATGCCAACGCTTTGCTCTCTCCTTATAGATCTTAGCGTTTTCATAAGCATTCAAGCGGAGTTCATCCAACTCATTGATGTCTAGGAGACGCTTTTCTCCCGCTTCCTTCATGCTGAAATTTAACCACTTGATAGCCCAAAACGCTTTGTGCTCCAACTCTACCGGTAAGTGACAAGACTTCCCATACACAAGGTTGTATGGTGTGGTTCCTATGGGAGTCTTGCATGCAGTCCGGTACGCCCACAATGCATCGTCAAGCTTCAAGGACCAATCCTTCCTAGTCCTTGAAACCGTCTTCTCTAGAATTCCTTTGATCTCCCTATTTGAGATCTCAACTTGTCCACTTGTTTGTGGATGATAGGGGGTAGCAATCTTGTGAGTAACCCCATACTTAGCTAGAAGAGCTTCAAAGCGCCGGGCAATGAAGTGAGAACCTCCATCACTAATGATCGTCCTTGGCGTCCCAAATCGCGGGAAGATGGTCTTTTTAAAGAACTTAACCACCACCATGGCATCATTGGTGGGAGAGGCAATTGCTTCCACCCATCTAGAAACGTAATCTACCGCCAATAGTATGTATTGGTTTCCACAAGAGGATGGGAACGGTCCCATAAAATCAACTCCCCAAACGTCGAAAATCTCCACCTCTTGGATGTTGTTGAGGGGCATCTCATTCCTCCTAGAGATATTGCCTGTTCTTTGACAAGCATCGCAGCAAGAAACAAAGGCTTGCACATCTCTAAACAAAGTAGGCCAAAAGAATCCAGATTACAATACCTTTGCGCTAGTCTTGTTCGAACTAGCGTGTCCTCCACAAGGTAGTGAATGACAATGGCGGATGACACTTTGCATCTCATCTTCCGGCACACATCGCCGAATGATGCCATCCGGACCTCTCTTAAAGAGGAGAGGCTCGTTCCAAAAGTATTCCCGGACATCCTTAAAGAACTTCTTTCTTTGTGGGTAGGATAGTCCGGGCGGTATCTCCTGGCAAACCAAATAGTTAACAAAATCAGCAAACCATGGTTCGTTACCTTTGGAGATCACATCGATGCACTCTTCAATAAGGTGTAGGTGTTCGTCCGGGAAGGAGTCATCGATGGGTAAATGGTCGTCCTCTAGATGTGTTAGGCGACTCAAATGATCCGCAACAGAATTTTCTGAACCTTTCTTGTCGCGGATCTCAAGATCGAATTCTTGTAGGAGAAGAATCCACTTCATGCATCTCTTCTTGTGCTTCTAAGGCTTCAATTGTCTCATTGCACTCCTCTTCTTCCCCTACATTTGTTAGACTCATAGTAATGACTTTTTGTAAAGGATCGTTAAAGAGAATCGCACTTACCTCCTCCCTAGACAACCCCTCTTCATCTTGGATATCGAATATATCTTCATCAAAGATTGACTCCTTCATTAGAGTGGAAAAAACGAACTCTACTTTCTCTTCTCCTATATCAAAAGCGAGTCTACCATTCTTGCAATCGACTATGCAGCCGGAAGTTGCAAGAAATGGTCTTCCGAGTATGATCGGGACCGGACTATCTGCAGGAATGTCAAGCACGACAAAATCAATGGGAACAAAGAATTTACCTAGCTTGACCGGGACGTCTTCTACAATACCGACGGGGCGAGTGATGGATCGATCCACCATGTACAACGTCATCTTCACCGGTTTAGGGTTGCCTAAACCGATCTTCCTACACAACGCAAGTGGTATGATGCTCACACTTGCTCCTAAGTCACATAACGCATCGTATGTGACATCTCCCACTCCTATGGGAATGCAAAATGACCCCGGATCCTTTAGCTTTGGGGGCATTTTCTCCTTCATGGTTTTGATGAGATCCGAAGAATCCGAACTCATCTTAACCTCACCGAAGTCTTCTAGCTTCCTCTTGTTGGAGAGGAGCTCCTTCAAGAACTTGCCATAAGCCGGCATACCTACAATAGCATCAATGAAGGGTATATTGATATGCAGCTTACTCATGAGTTCTATGAACTTACCGAATTGTTTATTTAGACGCGCTCTCGCTCTAGATTGAGGGAATGGCAGGGGAGGAATGTAGACATCTTCCTTCTCCTTCCCCTTCTCTTTCTCCTTGTCCTTTTCTACGGAGACTTCAACAAACTTAGGCTGCGGATCGGTGGTAGTCACTCCGCTCCTAGTTGTGATTGCCATAACCCTTCCCTTAGGGTTGTCCTCCGTCTTTCCTGGAAGCTTCCCTTGATTCCTAGGAACTTCCTCCGCATGGCTGAACATTTGGGTTTCTAAAACCTTTTGAGCTTTATCAACCTTGGAAATTTGATCATCAACCTTAATAATGCGGTTCTCCAACCCTTGAAGATTTCCCAAAATCGTTTCCAAGATGAGATCAGGCTTCTCCTTTCCCGAAGTGTTTCCTCCATTTGATGTTTGCCCCTGGCTTCTCAAAGGAGTAGAGGAAGAGGAAGGTGGAGTTAGTGAATTAGAATTGGAAGGATAAGAGTTACCGGAATTTTGTTGATTGGAGCGCCAATTGTTATTACTTGAACCCCTATTGTTATTCCAATTGTTGTTCCGGTTGTTGTTGTTGTTGCCATTCCAATTGTTCCGGTTATTGTTCCGGTTATTGTTGTTGTTGTTGCGGTTTGTGTTATCACCGCCATTGTTGTTGCCCAAGTAGCCAACATCCTTCCCTTGTTGCTTTGGAAAGTTGGTCTTGATAGCCTCCTTCAACTCTTTGATCTCATTGTTGAGGGAGAAAATCTGATTTTGAGCTTCATGTGTGAGCTTTGCTCCTTGCTCCACACGATTTCCCTCCACTTTCCGGTGGGAATACTTCTCTATGACTCTTGCTTGCTTCTCTATGAAGTCCCAAGCGTCATCTTCTCTCATGTCCATGAATGTTCCACATGAGAGGGATTGGAGGTTGAATTGCGTCCTCGCATCCAGCCCCTTATAGTAAATCTCCAGCAAGGCAAGTTTGGATATGCCATGATGAGGGAAATCCAAGAGCAAATGCTGAAATCTTTCCCATGATTGAAACAAACTTTCGTTAGACCTCATGGAAAATGCATTGATCTTACCTTTAAGTTCCGCCGTTTTGGATGGCGGAAAGAATTTGGTGAGGAACTCCGCGGAAAGGTCTTCCCACGTGTCTAGTTTCCCACTAGGAAGAGCTTGGTACCAAGACAACGCTTTCCCCTTCAAAGAGAAGAAGAAAGGCTTGAGCTTATAGTTGTTGGTAGTAGCATTCTTCGGTCTCATTGTCTCCATCATACACTCAAAGTTTTGCAAGTGTTGGTGTGGAGATTCAGCGCTTGTCCCGCCAAATTGGTTTTGGAGAACAAGAGTAATAACTTGAGGGTTGAAGCTAAACCCTTGTACATCTTCAACATCGAAGTTCACGCCCAAACGGCGCGGTTGTTGTGTTGGATCCATCCGCTGGCCAAGAGTTCTTGGCTAATCATCTACACGTTCGATCCTCGCATTCCTAGGTGGAATGTGGCGATTAGCAGCTCCCCGTGGATGAAAAGGATTCACATTGATCGTGGGATCAATTTCTTCTAGCGGTGGCATGGAAGAGTCACTATCATCAGCGGATGAATGACCTCTTCTTCTAGACCTTGATGCCCTTCTTGAGGATTTCTTGCTTCCCTTATTCTTAAGGTTGCTTAGCTCTATCCTCATCTGGAACATCATATCTTTTAGATCGTTAACTTCAGATTGATGACGATCCATTTCATCCCGGCGGATGTTCTCATTCCATTGGAGTTGAGCTTCTTTCTCCGCTAACTCCGTCTGAAGATCACGTTCGTGTTCTTCAGCCATCTTCTTTTCCTTGCGCTTTTACTTTAAAGTCTTCTCTAGCTCTTGATCAAGAGGTAAGAGATCTTCGGTGTTCCTAGACCTGCGCATGCACTCAAAGTAATATCAAATAACGAGAGCAAGCTCCCAAGCTTGACAACCGGCAGCCGAATTCGGCCGAAACCAAATCCCCGGTGTTCGCTCCAAATGGTGTGTGCAAGCTTTAAATTTATAACCCTAGACTTAAGCTTAAAACAAGGATGCGAACCCGCAGTGTACGGGTCAATCGTAGTAAAAGCAAGAAAATTCCAGGGGTCGATCACAGGGACTCAGTGAAACAAAGTCAATACGGTGTGCTTATGTCAAAACTAACCACAAGAGCGATTAACACAATCAAAGATGAATAAGAAGTCAATAAAACAAACGTGCAATTCTAGGGATTAAAGCATCTAGTTGTGGTTCCAACTCAAGATCTATAGATAAGCGGACAAAGCTGAGATTTTTGCGTGGGGAAGGTGTTACTAAAGTGGAGTAGATCACCGGGTAAGTCTCACTACACACTAATCCTAAACCGTAACTCCTATTACCGGGTAAGTCTCAAGGAATCAAGATAAAGAACTATAACCTCAAACTATCATACCATCTAAGGGAATAGAATCAACCTTTACCGGGTAAGTCTCAGGCTAACTCACAAAGATGGGATGGAAGCACACTCAAACCCCAATAAAGGATAGACCTTTATTACCTACACTTATGATCGTTGGTACACAAACTAAGGAATTACCGGGTAAGTCTCATCCTAAGCTTGCATTGAACCAGGAAAGGTATAATAAGAATAGGATTTAGCAAACTCTAACACTTAACTCTCAGTTACGGATCAAATAAGTCACCTCGGTCAGAAGAATTCCACCCCGGCCGAGATGTTCATCAACCGAGCGAGATGCTTAGGGTTAAGGTTAAAGACTCGAACTTTCAGGATCCTACTGGAATCTAAGATTATTCTATCATTGTTTTTCCCACAATCTTCAGCCAATCACCCTAGAATCACACAAGGAAATTAGCCACTCATCATCATAATGAAAGTATTAAATATATGGGAAGAAGGTGAATATTTGAACAAGAAGAATTTGAGGAAAAAGACTTCAATAACTGAATCAAATATCACAACAAAGCGTTCCTTGGATAGCAATCCAACAAGACAAGACAACAAGGAAAGGAATTGAAGACAATCTTACAAAACCCTCCAAAAAGCTATAACAGCTATGATCTTCAACCTTCCTTCAACCTTCAAAAAGGTTTTTCAACTCTCTCCAAGATGGAGTATGCTGCTGCTGCGTCGTAAGCGAGATTCTTGCGCTGATAGCGGGTGTCGGAATTGTGGAAAATCCAACCCTTTTTATAGGAAAATAACCCTCCAAAGATAATAAATCTTAGAAAGATATTCTCCCATAAATATAGGTAAAATATATATTCTGCATATCTCCTTCCTTCCAGGAGCCAAGCCCAAAAATATACGATCACTTTCCAAATTTAAAAGATCTTTTCCAAGAATAAAATATTCTCGCCGCGTCCTAGGTGTTCGCCTCGGTCCAGTCGGCGTCTCAGGATCACCTCGGTCGAGGTGAATCTGTGGTCAACCGAGGTGACTCAGAACTGAATGTGAAATCTCTCAAAACTGCTCCAAAGTGAATCTTTAATCCATGGCTATGCTCCCTGGATGTAGCTCCAAATGACTCATGACTCCTTTTGCTCCTTTTTGATGCAAAACGTACCATTTTACCTGCAATTTACAACGAAACTATGTGTAGACCTCGATTCTCGCAAAGGTAGATGAAATGGTAGTAAAATCACATAATGCACATACAAACATGCAGATTATGAAAGATAAAACGTCCAAACAAACCCTAAAATATAGACTATAATTCATGCTATCACCCGGCAACGGCGCCAAAAACTTGTTCGCCCCTAAACGTGTGTGCAAATAAGCTTTAATTATAAAACTAGAATCAAGCAAGCGAACCCGCAGTGTACGGATCGATATAGTTAAGCAAGAATTCCAGAGTATCGAACACAGGGATTTGGGTGGGAACAAATTCAATTGCAGATTATCAAACGAGTAAATATGAGAGGTTTTGCAAATTATTGGGAAAACAACAATCCTAAAGATCCAAGTATCCAGCTGTGGCAATTGATTCAAGATATACTAATGATATAAGACAGAGTTAAGATATGCAAAGGTATGCTAATGTAAGGTAATCGTACGGTGAAGTTCCAAAAACCTTATATATACTCACCTACAAGACACTCTCTATACAGGTTGTTGAGGCTTCAATATAGAAAGGTTCTAAAGGCAAGAATTAATGTCAAATACCCAAACTTGTAATCCAAGGATCAAGACTAACTTAACCGATTAAGGTTGTGACACTCACAATCGAGGTAGAGGTTGTTGAGGCTTCACTACCACCTAGAAAAGGCAAGCCAAGACTAAGTTAAAGCTAATCTTTAACTTTGGATTAAAGTAAAATCAGGTTCGTAAACTTAAGAGAAATTACGGGTGGATCTTGAGATTCCACGGTCGTGGAACTCAAGAACAAACCGTGATTTAGGGTTCGTCGACGATTCTTTCTAACTCTCAGGGTCTAATCTGTTTACGTTCGATCTGTCATCATCTAAGCCACAACTATCAACCCTTCACCTTAGAATTGTTAAGGGTTTTTAGCCAACAATCATCATTATGATATCAAATTCAAAGATTTAGAGATTGAAAGATGAAAACTTCCGAAAACTTCCAATAAACTTCAAACCAATCTCAAAGTCACAATCACGAACGAATATCATCAATAGATTCAGAATAGAATAGACAAATACAATCTTAGGTAAGAAGGAAGAACGGGATGTCAATCCATCTTCTAATTCAAACCTAAACAAGAAGAGAAATCTTCTTGCAATAATCTTCCAAATCTTCGATCTTCCGTCAATCCGGAAGTCTCAACAGCAATCTCCACCAAAAGTGCGAGATTAGGGAAACTCCAAGGATGAACGCAAATTACGTCTTTTGCAAGAATCGCCAAAATCTCCAAGTCGCGGAGTAGGCGAGAGTATGAAGCGAGGTCGCAAAATGCGTCTAAGCGAAGGTGACGGAATCTCTCTTCGTCCGTCCTTTTATAGGGCAAGATAAAATATCGGCCCGGCCCAATCTTCTAAAAGATCGTGGCTTAAAATATGGTGAAAAAGATCGCCAAGATCACGGTCGTGGAAGGTTCCACGACCGTAGTTTAGAGCGTGGAAATCAACACGGTTTGAACCATGGATTCCACGACCGTAAAAGCTTCTGGAATGAACCACACTTCTCCTGCAGGGTTCCACGGCCGTGGAACTGAACGTGGTTTGTAGTACGGCCGTATTTTAGAGCGTGGTTTAGGGTAAGAACGTGATTCTTCCCTATCCTCGTGCATTCCTCAAGTTGACATCCATTTTGCTCCTAAGAATGCCCTCAATCCTTGAACATACTCAATCAACTCATCTTTGCTCGATTCCGTTCGGAATTGGCTCTCAATCACCTATAATCAACATAAAGCTAGTGTAGACATCCATATCGACAATATAGGCAAACTAGCTCACAAATGCAACAATGTTCAATCAAATACTATCAATATGAATCAAATACACTTAAAAAACGTGCCTAAAATATCACAATATTTCATGCTAACAGCGCCTCCCACTGCGCCCTGCCTACGCCTCGCCTTGTGAGCTGGAAGGTGAAGAGTTTGTGTCACCGCCCCTGCGTTGGCCTTAAGGCGCCCCTGCGCCTTGACATCAGAAACGTCAGGAAAGCGAAAGGTCAGACGTTGAAGTGCATTAAAGATCCGCCCCAACGGAGTTGTGTAGCCGCCCCAGCGGTTCTGAAGAATATCAACTGATTCTGCCTAAACCACCCCTGCGGTTTCTGAAGGCCGCCCCTGCGGTTTAACGCCAGAAGCTTTACTCCGGCTGTTTACACCACCTTTATGGCATTTAAGGTGGCTGTTTTAGGCCGGCTATTTACTCCTAATTAAGTGTCTTTTGTAGTATAAATAGTCCATGGCCGATTGCTAGAATCATCCATACTTTTCCCCACAAAATCCATTTAGACTTGAGTTTTTCCATTGTAATGAGTTGCTAACTCCCTTGCTACATTGGGTTGGTTTGAAGCTGCTTTGTTACTTTGGTTGTAAGTTCTTTTTAATATAAGTTTTTATTCAGTAATGCTTTGTGTTTTCTTGATCTCCATTGTTTAATTGCATGTTAACTATCACTTGAGATTGATCACCTTAGGTTCTAAAGTGCATGTAAACAACTAGGATTAACAAGTTCCGGGTTCGGGTCTTTAATCTAGTAGCAACTTTAAGTAATAACGGGTTGTGATTACTTAAAGAAAAGGAACACAAATATAAAGATAAGTTTAACCGTTTTAATCTTCTCTTTATATCCCTTAGTCTTTGTTTGAATGCTAAATTGTTATTTGTTCTTGTAGGTTTACGGAACTTTAATAAGTTAAGTTGTGTTGATGCCGGTTGGCTCAACACATATGTATGATCGAGACGTGAGATTACTTAAGAATTTATAAAAGGAACACACCAAAGTAGCAATTGCATGCTTAGAATCAACCTATTGTAAATTCATCCATTATTGTCTTAATTGTCGCATCAATCGTTTTCATAAGTTTTTGTGCATCAATTCAACCAACCCCCCCTCTTTGTGTTACTTGTCATTATAATCGATAATTCATCTAAAACACCTTAACTCTCTTGGGTTCGACCCTTACTTAATCACTATACTTGTTCTTAGTGCTAAGTCGGGATTTACTTTTGATTGGGTATAGACGACCATAGAAATACCTTCGGTCAAAGGCCAACTGAACTACGCCACCACCGAAAAGGAGCTCTTGGCGGTTGTATATGCTTTTGAGAAATTTCGCTCTTACTTAGTAGGAGCGAAAGTTATTGTTTACACTGACCATGCAGCTATTCGTTACTTGCTTGCTAAGAAGGATGCAAAGCCGCGTCTTATTCAATGGATTCTCTTGCTTCAAGAGTTTGACCTAGAGATTCGCGATAAGAAGGGATCCGAAAATTATGTTGCGGATCACCTCAGCCGGCTACCTCCTTCTTCACGCGAGAAGGACGACCCACCAATAGACGATTCATTCCCCGATGAACACTTGTATTTGTTGGAACGTTTGATAAACTTCTTTATCTCACCCCATGATGAAGACGAAGTATGGGGTGAGGATACCTTCCAGCATGTTTAGGGATGTCGTACAGTCCAGTTAGCGACCTTAAATCAAGCGCTTCTTGGGAGGCAACCCAAGGTATTGCTTTATTTTCCCTTTTTTAGTCTAGTTATAGATAGTTTGCTTTTGCTTTGCTTTGTTGTTGTCGTCCTAGACAGAAACCAGGTACTTTCTAAGGAAGGATTACAACTCAGGAACAACATTGGAAAGACAAAAGTTCGAGAATTCGAGAAGACGGAGTTTGACTGAAACACATCTCGGTTGCTGTCACAGCACCTCGAGCGAGATGACTCTTGAGCAACCGAGGTGACTAGGGCTGACAAAGATCCACCTCGGTCCGGTCGGGACCACCTCGACCGAGGTGATAGTAGAATTGACGAGGGGTATAAAGGGGAAATGATTTCTCCCTCTTCCCTCCCATTTACCTTCTCGACCGCGGCGCTCTCCCGACCTCGTTTCTCCGTTCTTCGATCGTTTTCTATGATTTTTACTCCGATCTCGTAAGGAAAGGCAAGAGGATCAGATTGCAAGCGAGAAACTGCAACAAAAACGCCTCGAATCTGCGTATTTTTTGATAAACCATTCGAAAACCCTAACTCTTCTATTTTCACCGATTTCAGTTGGATTTGGCTTTGGTTGCCATCCATTGTTGTTGAAAAAGGCATAAGTACCCCATAGGAACAATTGGTAGTGATATTGGGGGAAAATAACTGGAAATCAGAGAGTTGGAATCAAACAGTTTTTCGCCTCGGTCCAATCGCCATGTGCCTCGGCCGAGGTGTTCTTTAGCCTTGTCAGAGCAACCGAGGTGTCCTTGTCAGTAAAAATTATGACTTCTCGTTCCGACCTTCAGCTTGTCCTGAGAGATACCCCCAGTGGTTCTTCCCCTTCCCCTACCTCTAGACCTTCCATCCCGGTGATCCATGAGCGTCACCAGATTGACTTTGACCGTATATGCGCGCGCCCTGTGATTGCGCCACGTTTTTTGGATGTTCCGGCCTTCGAGTGCCTCCACGTGGTGGAGGAATTGAAGAAGATGATTTCCATGGTGGGGCTGGAGCATTTTATGGAGATCAGAGCTCCAGCCTACCTCGAGCCCACCCTAGAGTTTCTGAGTTCTGTTACTCACCTACTTGAGAGGAAAGCCATAAAGTACCGGTTGCTGAACCGGAACTACATTGTCCCTATGGACCAGTTTAGAGATATTTTTGGCTTCCCGACCCCTACAGTTCACGACTTTCCCTCTCGAGCCGTAGCTCAATAGTTTTGGGGGTAGATTGCCCATGTAGTAGAGCATGTTGATAGATGGAGACCTGGAGACTCCAGGGAGCGCATTATATTCCACCTAGCTTTCCGTCTAGCCCACCGCATCTTTAGTGAGACCCTTCTGGCGCGTACTGAGACGCCCCAGAAGATTAGACAGGGGGAGTGATAGCATGAATTATAGTCTATATTTTGGGGTTTATTTAGACGTTTAATCTTCAATAATCTGCATGTTTGTATGTATATTATGTGATTATATTACCATTTCATCTACCTTTACGGGAATCGAGGTCTACACCTAGTTTTGTTGTAATCGTAGGTAAAATGACACGTTTTGCATCAAAAAGGAGCAAAAGGAGCTATGGAGTCATTGGAGCTACATTCAGGAACATAAGGAAACATCCGAGAAACATAGCCATGGATTAAAGATTTACTTTGGACCAGATTTGAGAGATTTCACATTCAGTTGTGACTCACCTCGGTTGACTACAGAGTCACCTCGACCGAGGTGATCCAGAGAAGTCGACTCGACCGAGGCGAACACCTGGGACGCGGCGAGAATATTTTATTCTTGGTTGAGATCTTTTATCTTTGGAAAGAGATCTTATATTTTTGGGCTTGGCTCCTGGTAGGAAGAAGATATGCTAGATCATATATTTTACCTATTTTTTATGGCCTCTTTCTAAGATATCTTATCTTTGGAGAGTAATTTTCCAATAAAAAGGATTGGATTTTCCACAAATCCATATCATGCTATACATCCTGCATACATCAGCTTACACCTAATACACCGCTGCAGCCATACTCTAGTTGGGAGATTTGAAGAACCTTTTTGAAGGTTGAAGGAAGAAAGTCTATAGCTTTTATAGCTTTTGAAGGGTTTTTGTAAGATCATCTTAGATTCCCTTCTTGTTTGTTGTCTTGTTGGATTTCTATCCAAGGAATGCTTGTTGTTTTGATAATTGATTCAGTTATTGAAGCCTTTCTCTTAAGGTTTTCTTGTTCAATTATTCTCTTTCTTCCCATATATTTGATTAATACTTTCATGATGATGAGTGGCTAATCTCTTTGTGTGATTCTAGGGTGATTGATAGAAGGTTGTGGGAAAAACAATGATAGAATGATCTTAATCACAGTAGGACCCTGAATGTTCGAGTCTTTACCTTAACCCTAAGCATCTCGCTCAGTCGATGAACATCTCGGCCGGAGTGGAATTCGTCGGACCGAGGTGACTTATCTGATCCGAAACTAAGAGTTAAGTGTTAGAGTTTGCCAAATCCTATTCTTATTACACCTTTCCTGGTTCAATGCAAGCTTAGGATGAGACTTACCCGGTAATTCCTTAGTTTGTTTACCTAAGGTCATAAGTGTAGGTAATAAAGGTTTATCCTTTATTGGGGTTTGAGTGTGCTTTCATCCCATCTTTGTGAGTTAGCCTGAGACTTACCCGGTAAAGGTTGATTCTATTCCCTTAGATGGTGTGTTAGTTTGAGGTTATAGTTCTTTATCTTAATTCCTTGAGACTTACCCGGTAATAGGAGTTACGGTTTAGGATTAGTGAGTAGTGAGACTTACCCGGTGATCTATTCCACTTTAGTAACACCTTCCCTATGTAAAAAAAATCTCAGCTTTGTCCGCTTATCTTTAGATCTTGAGTTGGAACCACAACTAGATGCTTTAATCCCTAGAATTGCATATTTCCTTTATTGACTTTTATCATCTTTGATTGTTTTAATTGCTTTATGGTTAGTGATTGCTAAAGCTTACCGTTATCGACTTTGTTTCACTAAGTCCCTGTGATCGACCCCTGGAATTCCTTGCTTTTTACTACGATTGACCCGTACACTGCGGGTTCGCATCCTTGTTTTAAGCTTACGTCTAGGGTTATAAATTTAAAGCTTGCACACACCGTTTGGAGCGAACAAGTTTTTGGCGCCGTTGCCGGGGACTTGGTCTAGACCGAGCCGGTTGCGGTTTGCTTTCGGGGCACTTGCCCCTGTTGCTACTAACTACTCTTTCTATGAGTTTTGTAGTTTTCAGGATTTCCGATGACTACATTTGATCCAGCCTGGATAGCAAGACAAAGTGCTAGGGCGGACCATTATGAATACTTGGAGGAGAAGTACTCCTTCTATTGGTTCAACAATGAATGGGAAAGAGAAGAGGCCATTCAACATGAACTTGCGATATGGGATGAGATGAATGTCCCTAGAAAGATTTATGAGCAACCTCTTGAAGATTCTCTTCAATCAAGATGGGAGAAGTTGATGAAGAAGGTGGAGGAGCTCAAGGAAAGCACCCTATCCTATGCTAAGCCGGAAGAGGAGCATAAGGAAGTGCTGCAAGTTTCAAGCATTCCTCCAGTCAAACCAGAAGTCTCTCCTGAAGCTTTTGAGGGAGAGGAAGATGTGGAAGATTTCGATCTAACTTTTGAGACCTCGGCCGAGGTGAAAGAGAGATCGGCCGAGGTGGAAGAAAAATCCGTAGAACTGGAAGAGGAAGATGCAGAGAACTTTGACCAAACTGCCGAGACTGTGGCCAAGGTGGAAGAAAGATCAGCTGAGTTGGGAGGGATTTCGTGTGTGGATTATCAACCCAACATGAAACTTGTCTCAAGCTTTGGAGAACTTTACAAGGTACATTCTCCTAATTCATTTGAAATCCCTATTAAAATTTCTGATTTTTTCAGGAATGCACCGGAGTGTTGGAGGTCTCTTCCGAAAGAACCTCCTAAGATCAAGATGAAACCTCCCTTGAAACCGTTGGAAGAAGATGCTCCTTGGATTATAAGGAGTGGAGTTTGCAAGCACTACACCGTTAAGGCGATGAAGTGTTTCTTGTTCAAGTATGAGGTCCCTCGCATGCTCAGGACCTTGTACTATCCCCAAGTTGAAGATGGGGAGGCTACTAGAATCCTCGAGAAGCTGTTTTCTCGATCAAGGAAAGGATGGGACGAAAGACTAAGTTATGTCCCACGGAAAAAGAGGAAGACCGGTAGGATTCCGGTGAGAACCAAACCGTACAAACTTGTACGTAGGAGATCCTGCCATTTGCCGGTGAAGTTAGGAACCGGAACCCCTTTGGGAGAGTTTTATTATGGATGTGATGAGCACTCCACAATATTCAAGGTACATTGAGTAATTCCATGCCGTACGGTCCAGCTAGCGACCTTAAATCAAGCGCTTCTTGGGAGGCAACCCAAGGTATTGCTTTCTTTCCCTTTTTCTAGTCTAGCTCTAGATAGTTTGTTTTTGCTTTGCTTTGTTTTGTTTTTGGAGTCCTCGACAGACAACAGGTGACATCTAAGGAAGGAATACAACCCAGGAGCAGCACTGGAAGGATAGAAGTTCGAGAATTTGAGAAGACGGAGTTTAACTTAGGTACATCTCGGTTGCTGTCACAACACCTCGACCGAGATGATTTCCGAACAACCGAGGCGACTAGGGCTTCTGACAACTCACCTCGGTCCGTACCACCTCGGTCCAGTCGAGACCATCTCGACCAAGGGGACAACAGTTTCAGAAAAGGGTATAAAAGGGGGATCGAATTCTCTCTCTTCCCTCTCTCACCTTCTCGACCGCGGCACAGTTTCACCTCGTTATCCCGTTCTTCGATCGATTTCGACGATTCTTGCTTCCAAACTGCAACGAAAGAGTAGAGGATCGGACTTCAAGCACTTCAACTATGTCTGGTGAGTACTCTATTTTCCAGACTTATTTGACCCATTGGGACAATATGTCCCAAGTATGGGGTATGCGGATATGTTATTTGACTATGGATGATTGTATGCTACTCTGATGGATATTTATGATCTTATTATGCTCTACGTGCTTATCTGAGACTACATACATGCATACAGGTTATTTGACTGAGAAAAACGTCGAAAAACAGGTTAAAGAAAAAAAAATTTTCGACCTCGACCGGGATGATTCTGGCCAAACGAGGTGCTTCACCTCGGTTGACTTAGAACATCTCGACCGAGGTGGTTTAACTGAAAGTTTTCGAAACGATTTTTGTGCTTCTTATCTGGATATGATCTCAGTGAAGATCTTGTTTGCTGACTGGTTTTGAAATCTTTATATGTTTGAAAGATTTTATGATATGTTTAAGTTGCTAAATGCTTTGTTTGAAATTTTTGGCATGTTTAATACTTTGTCTTTATCAAAATTATGTTGAATTTGAAGGTTGACACCACATTATGAGTTCTCTCACTTTCTTCCTGGAAAGACCAAGGCAATTTATTCTCTTCTCTTCTTCTTCTTGATCACGCTTAGCCCCTCATATACATGTTTGCCTCCCTTTACCTATCCGGGAATTTGGAAGCAAGGAAGTGAAAAACAAGTGAAAGAAAAGTTGAGAAGTTGGCTGAAGGTGAAAGTGTTAGAAAGCAATAAATAGGTTTGGGGAAGTCAATCATGATGATGAGTAACTCGGTACCATTCACATAGCCGGGTGTTTGTGTCTTGCCAAAATCGGATTGAGCGATATTCCTAACGGGTCATGGTATGTGCATCAAGGGTTTGAGGCATCTCGAGAAATTGATGATTGCTAATCTCCTAGGCTTCGGTTATTGTGCACCTCTGTCCATGCATCCCAAAAAGTAAAGTAAAAGAAAAAGTGTGAAATAAGCAAAGCTTATTGTTGGAAGATGTTGAAAGTCAAAGTGAAAGTGAAGTATATCCTTTTCCCGGATTCAAGCACCACATTACCTTACATACATCCCTAAATCACACGTTTCTTGACCTTTCTTTTGGAAAGCCCTTAAGACCTCGAGCTTGTTGATTGACTTAGTGGTTTAAACTAGATTATGCATGATTAATTTCGATAATTATGATTTATTATGCATTCTATGATTTTATGCAAAGATGAACAACTTTCTTATATTTATAAAATGTTTTGATCATACATTGATTTTAATTTCCATGAAGCATTCTCTTAGAGTGATCTATGATTGTAGCACACCATAAAAATGTTTTTGAAAGCCTCTTTCATTGATTTTCTTGACTTATAATCCATTCTATCTTGCCTTCTATATGCGGAACTTGCTTGGGGACAAGCAAGGGCTAAGTATGGGGTAATTTGATAGCATGAATTATAGTCTATATTTTGAGGTTTGTTTAGACATTTTATCTTCAATAATCTGCATGTTTGTATGTATATTATGTGATTATATTACCATTTCATCTACCTTTGCGGGAATCGAGGTCTACACTAGTTTTGTTGTAATCGTAGGTAAAATGGCACGTTTTGCATCAAAAAGGAGCAAAAGGAGCTATGGAGTCATTGGAGCTACATTCAGGAACATAAGGAAACATCCGAGAAGCATAGCCATGGATTAAAGATTTACTTTGGACCAGATTTGAGAGATTTCACATTCAGTTGTGACTCACCTCGGTTGACTACAGAGTCACCTCGACCGAGGTGATCCAGAGAAGTCGACTCGACCGAGGCGAACACCTGGGACGCGGCGAGAATATTTTATTCTTGGTTGAGATCTTTTATCTTTGGAAAGAGATCTTATATTTTTGGGCTTGGCTCCTGGAAGGAAGAAGATATGCTAGATCATATATTTTACCTATTTTTTATGAGAATAGATCTTTCTAAGATATCTTATCTTTGGAGAGTAATTTTCCTATAAAAAGGATTGGATTTTCCACAAATCCATATCATGCTATACATCCTGCATACATCAGCTTACACCTAATACACCGCTGCAGCCATACTCGAGTTGGGAGATTTGAGAACCTTTTTGAAGATTGAAGGAAGAAAGTCTATAGCTTTTATAGCTTTTGAAGGGTTTTTGTAAGATCATCTTAGATTCCCTTCTTGTTTGTTGTCTTGTTGGATTTCTATCCAAGGAACGCTTGTTGTTTTGATAATTGATTCAGTTATTGAAGCCTTTCTCTTAAGGTTTTCTTGTTCAATTATTCTCTTCTTTCCATATATTTGATTAATACTTTCATGATGATGAGTGGCTAATCTCTTTGTGTGATTCTAGGGTGATTGGCTGAAGGTTGTGGGAAAAACAATGATAGAATGATCTTAATCACAGTAGGACCCTGAAAGTTCGAGTCTTTACCTTAACCCTAAGCATCTCGCTCAGTCGATGAACATCTCGGCCGGAGTGAAAATCGTCTGACCGAGGTGACTTATCTGATCCGAAACTGAGAGTTAAGTGTTAGAGTTTGTCAAATCCTGTTCTTATTACACCTTTCCTGGTTCAATGCAAGCCTAGGATGAGACTTACCCGGTAATTCCTTAGTTTGTTTACCTTAGATCATAAGTGTAGGTAATAAAGGTTTATCCTTTATTGGGGTTTGAGTGTGCTTTCATACCATCTTTGTGAGTTAGCCTGAGACTTACCCGGTAAAGGTTGATTCTATTCCCTTAGATGGTGTGTTAGTTTGAGGTTATAGTTCTTTATCTTAATTCCTTGAGACTTACCCGGTAATAGGAGTTACGTTTTAGGATTAGTGAGTAGTAAGACTTACCCGGTGATCTATTCCACTTTAGTAACACCTTCCCTATGCAAAAAAATCTCTGCTTTGTCCGCTTATCTTTAGATCTTGAGTTGGAACCACAACTAGATGCTTTAATCCCTAGAATTGCATATTTCCTTTATTGACTTTTATCATCTTTGATTGTTTTAATTGCTTTGTGGTTAGTGATTGCTAAAGCTTACCGTTATCGACTTTGTTTCACTAAGTCCCTGTTATCGACCCCTGGAATTCCTTGCTTTTTACTACGATTGACCCGTACACTGCGGGTTCGCATCCTTGTTTTAAGCTTACGTCTAGGGTTATAAATTTAAAGCTTGCACACACCGTTTGGAGCAAACAGGGAGCTTCTAAGTCTTTTCTGTATGGTGACTGGGGGAGTACCTGATTTTGGGGCCATGTTAGCTGAGGATCTGCATCGGATCAAGGCTAAGGGGAAGGGAGATATATATGTTGTGGAGGACTAGTGACTCATATCGCTACACTCATGGATCTCGACCTTAGTGCTTGTACATTGGTGGCGGCTGCAAAGCCGCTTGGTCTTCAGGAGATGATCACGAGGAGGATATTGGTTCCTCGTGGCCTTACTACACCTTACATGGCGATGCCTTGGGAGCAGATTGCCCCTCAGGGTATTCCATGGTCAGATCAGTTCTCAGTTTTCTATCCACAGTACTGGTCTTCTACTTGGCTGTCCTACATTCAGGAGGCCCGAGATGATGATGCTGCACCTGAGGAGGAGGAGTATGACGATGGCGGTGCTGCCATGGAGACAGGTACAGATACAACCGGCCTTAGTGTGCCAGTTGTCGACTTAGACGACGAGGCGACAGAGGAGGAGGCAACACCACCACCACCATCTCAGCGCAGATCCCGACGCCGCAGAGTCACAGACCTAGTAGCGCATCAGAGGATTGATAACCTCACCGATCAGATGATCGACGCCTATGTTGCCCTGATAGTTGACATCCGTGAGCGTTTTGATGATCAGCGCCGAGAGATTGAGGGCTGGACACATCAAATGCTAGAGAGCCAGCATTACCAACGCAAGATGATGGAGATGTAGTTCCAACACACTATGGGTTATCCTTTTGATCCATCCCAGCATCCTTACGTCCCATATCCACCACCACCAGCAGCATATCATGATTAGAGCTTGCAGGGATTTCTTTTCTTTATTTATTATGCAGCTCAGCTTATGTCCGGTGAGTTTTCCTGTTTTTAGACTTATTTTGACCCATTGGGACAATGTGTCCCAAGTATGGGGTATTTATGTGTATTATTCGACATTTTGGATGCTTGTATGACTTGACTTGTTATTTATGATCTTTCTTGTATGCTCTATGTGCTTATTTGAGACTACATGCATGCATACAGGTTATTTGATTGAGAAAAACGTCAAAAACTGTTTAAGAAAAAAAAAATTTTTGACCTCGACCGGGATGATTCTTGCCAAACGAGGTAAAGCACCTCAGATGACTTAGAACACCTCGACCTAGGTGGTTTCTTAACTGAGAGATTTTTCAAAACAATTTTTGTGCCTCTTTTCTGGATATGACCTCAGTGATGATTTTGTTTGCAGATTGGTTTTAGAATCTTTATATGTTTGAAAGGTTTTATGATATGTTTAAGTTGCTAAATGCTTTGTTTGAAGTTTTGGCATGTTTAATACTTTGTTTTTATCAAAATTATGTTGAATTTGAAGGTTGACACCATATAATAAGTTGTCTCACTTTCTTCCTGGGATGATTGAGGCAATTCACTCTCTTCTCTTCTTCTTCTTGATCATGCTTTAGCCCTTCATATACATATTTGCCTCCCTTTACCTATCCGGATATTTGGAAGCAAGCAAGTGCAAAGCAAGTGAAAGAAAAGTTGAGATGTTGGCTGGAAGTTTAGAAAGAAACAAATAGGTTTGGGGAAGTCAATCATGATGATGAGTAACTCGGCACCATTCACATAGCCGGGTGTTTGTGTCTTGCCAAAGTCGGATTGAGTGATATTCCTAACGGGCCATGGTATGTGCATCAAGGGTTTGAGGCATCTCGAGAAATTGATGATTGCTGATCTCCTAGGCTTCGGTTATTGTGCACCTCTGTCCATGCATCCCAAAAAGTAAAGTAAAAAAAAAGTGAAAATAAGCAAAGCTTATTGGTGAAAGATGTTGAAGTTCAAAGGAAGTGAAGTAAAGATCCTTTTCCCGGATTCTAGCACCACATTCCTATATACATCCCACCCTGACACGTTTCTTGACCTCTTTTGGAAGCCCTTGAGACCTCGAGCTTGTTGATTGACTTGGTGGTTTAAACTGGATTATACATGATTAATTTCAATAATTATGATTTATTATGCATTCTATGATTTTATGCAAAGATGAACAACTTTCTTATATTTATAAAATGTTTTGAACATATTTTGATTTTAATTGACATGAAGCATTCTCTTAGAGTGATCTATGAGTGGAGCACACCACCAAAAATGTTTTGAAATACTTTTCATTGATCTTAATGACTTATAATCCATTCTATCTTGTACTTAAGATTTCGAACTTGCTTGGGGACAAGCAAGGGACAAGTATGGGGTATTTTGATAGCATGTATTATAGTCTATATTTTGGGACTTGTTTAGACGTTTTATCTTCAATAATCTGCATATATGGATGTATATTATGTGATTATATTGTCGTTTTATCTACCTTTACGGGAATCGAGGTCTACACCAAGTTTTGTTGTAATCGTAGGCAAAATGGCACATTTTGGATCAAAATGGAGCTAAGGAGCAAAGGAGTCATAAGAGCTACATTCTGGAGCTTAAAAGAGAACTCAGGAAGCAAGGAATTAATGAAGAAGATTTACTTTGGACCAGATTTGAGAGATTTCACATTCAGCTGAGAATCACCTCGGTCAGCTACAGTATCACCTCGACCGAGGTGATCTTGATGAGCGTCCCGACCGAGGCGAACACCTTGGCGCCGGCGAGATATATATTTTTGGGCTGAGATCTTTTATTTTTGGAAGGAGATATCTTATATTTTTGGGCTGGATTTTGGAAGGAAGATCATATATTTGGGAGATCTATTTTAGATATATGATATATTTTATAGGATATAATCTCTTTAAGATATTATTATCTTTGGAAGATAATTCTCCTATAAAAAGGGCTGGATTTTCCACAATTCAGCATCGTCGCATCACCGCATGCTGGAAGCCGAGAATACACTGCAGTTAGGAAGAATTTCTAGAAGTTTGAAGGAAGTTTTGAAGATTGAAGGAAGGAAGCTTCATAGTTTGAGATAGCTTTTGAAGGAGTTTGTAAGATTTTTCTTAGATTCCTTTTGGTTCATTGTCTTGTGTGATTTGTGATTCAAGGAACGCTGATTTGTGATTATTTGATTCAGTTATTGAAGCCTTGTTCTTAAGGTTTTTGTGTTCAAATATTCATTCCTTCTCTTATATTTGATTATTGTTATCATGATGATGAGTGGCTAAATTCTTTGTGCGGTTCTAGGGTGATTGGCTGAAAGTTGTGGGAAAGACGATGATTAAATGATCTTAATCCCAGTAGGACCCTAAAAGCTCGAGTCTTTAACCTTAACCCTAGAGTACCTCGTTCAGTTGATGAACATCTCGGCTGGGGTGGAACTTGATTGACCGAGGTGAATCTTTTTTTTTATCCGAAAATGAGAGTTAAGTGTTAGAGTTTGTCAAACCCTATTCTTATTATACCTTTCCTGGTTCAATGCAAGCCTATGATGAGACTTACCCGGTGATTCCTTAGTTTGTTTACCCAAGATCATAAGTGCAGGCAATAAAGGTTTATCCTTTATTGGGGTTTGAGTGTGCCTTCATTCCATCTTTGTGAGTTAGCTTGAGACTTACCCGGTAAAGGTTGATTCTATTCCCTTAGGTGTGTGTTGGTTTGAGATTATAGTTCCTTTCCTTAGTACCTTGAGACTTACCCGGTGATAGGAACTTTGGTTTGGGATTGTGAGTAGTGAGACTTACCCGGTAATCTATTCCCACTTTAGAAATACCTTCCCTTTGCAAATCCTCAACTTTGTCCGCTTTATCTTGAGATCTTGAGTCGGAACCACAACTAGATGCTTTAATCCCTAGAATTCGCATTTCCCCTTATTTGACCTTATTATCATCTTTTGATTGCTTTAATCGCTTTTGTGGTTATTAGTTACATTGACAACCTATACTTGCTTAGTTTCACCTTAGTCCATGAGATCGACACCCCGGAATTCTTGCTTTTTACTATAAATGATCCGTACACTGCAGGTTCGCATCCTTATTTTAAACATATTTCTTGGGATATAAATTTAAAGCTTGCACACACCGTTTGGAGCGACATGAGTGTCAACTAATGTAAGCTTCCCTAGGCGAGCAGTTAAGAGTTCATAACCAATACACACTTTCATGAACCTAAGCATGTGTACTTTAACTCAAATTTCTTATCATAGGAATCACTAAGCCAAACATCAACCAATAGAAAGGTTAAGTCCATAACTAAATTCACTTTTCATATACACTTCATGGATGATTATTTAACATGCTTCTAATACACTACTTCACACACTTTACTACACTTATGGACTCAAGTGAGAAGTTGATGTCAAACCAAGGTGCGGTTGTTTCTCAACTTCAATATGCACAAATAATAGGATGTTGCATGTATGACATGATTAGTACAAGACCGGATATATTATTTTCCATATGCAAGCTTAGTCGGTATACTAGTTGTCCGAGCTCCGACATTGGAAGGCTCTAAGGCGTGTCCTAAGGTACCTAGAAGAAACCATGGAATTTGACATCCGTTACACCAAGTACCCTTCGGTTATAGAAAGGTTACTTGGATGCACCATGGATCACTAATCTAGAGGATCATGAATCTGCAACTAGATGGGCTTTCTTTGTAGGTGGTGGTGTCATTGCATGGGTTTCAAAAAAGAAAACGTGCATCACAACCTCAACTATGGATTTTAAAATTGTGCCACTTGCCGTCGCGGAATAGCTTCGGAACTTAGTCATAGAGATTATGTTATGGCCTAAGTTGGTTTCCCCTATATCTATTCATTTTGATGGTGCAACTACATTAGCTAAGGCATATTGTCAAAAATACCATGAGAAATCTAGACATCTTGTTGTGAGTCATAGCTCGGTTTGAGAGCTAATCGCTCATGGCATAGTGTCAGTTAATTTTGTGAGAACTCATAACAATCTAGCCGACCAGTTGACCAAGAGCTTGGCTAGGGATTTGGTACAAAATTTGGTCAAGGGGATGGGGTTAACAGCCTAAAAGAAACATCTTGTCATGGGACACCCAATCCACCTCAGGCTCATTGTATGAGCCGAATTCAATGTGGCAAGCTCATTCCGAGAAGATTGCGAGCATAAAATGTTCTATTCAAGTTTATTTTCAGTTCCTACATTATTTTTATAGCTTGAGATGAATATTTCTTAACAACTCATTTGAAAAACTACATATGTAGGTGCAAGACTAAAAGAGAGTTAGCTACATGAACGTGAAGTGTCAAGGCTTTTTTTAAGGATTATGTGGTCAACTCGCATATGCGCTTATTAGAGGATCACGACACAATATCCTTTAAATGTGTCATTTGTTTGTAAGGAATGTAAACTCACATTTACTTAGCCTTCATGTACTTAGACGAGTTGAGTAGTTCAATCCGTTAAGACACTATGATTATTTTGTACATAATATGTAATTGCACTAAATCAATAATTTCAATCAAAAGATATTTGTGATTGTGTGTGGATTTTTGTTTATTAATTTGCCTAAATTAAGTTCCACGACTTTACTCAAATCTAGGAGGAATGTTGGAGATTGTGTTAAGTCTCAACGGAACCATTGAGATTGTTGTCGAGACAAGACGCAATGTGTGTCACAATGGTTTGGGTTGCATGAGGCAAACCAAGTGACCGACACTTAGAACAACTAGTGATTATGGGGTAAAAAGTATGGAAGTTAATTAAACTAAACTAAACAAGGGACTTAGCTATCACGACTTTGTCATAAAGTGGTTTAGTTAAGCCTCATGAGTATCATGGGATATTGTCTTAACTCAGTCATGACAATTTTGTGACTTGACAAGAGCGGCATTGGTTTGTTAACGCTTATGCCATGTTGCAGTAAAAATTGAGAGCCCAATGCTTTGTGATTTTAGGATACATTTTATGGGTTTTATTCGAGCATTCCTCATTATATCAGCTCAATAATAATGTTACAAAGTTTGAGAGGAATTGAAACACAAATGTGCATTGAGTTGCAAGAAGATATACAGTTAGTTGCTTAGTAAGCTACTTGGTAAGTTAAGCTAGTTTGAGTGGAGCTCATATTTGTGGACCATGAAGCTTACCTAGATGTGAGTTAATTGTGAAATAATTCGCTCCGAAAAGGCTAGCTTCTTTTTTGGGCTTCTTGATGGCTCAATTGAGTTGGGTTTGGGCCAAAAAGTGGTAGAGAAAACCCTAACTTCTCTCAACTGTATGTAACCACTCTTAGCCGCTTTGATGGAGGTTATTTGTAACACCCCATGTCCGTGGGACTTGGAGTGTCACATTGGGCTAGGATCTCACAATGAATCCTGACTCTAGCCTGACAATAAGTTCACTAGATCTTACAACAAGGCATAGGTAGATTAAAATCAAATACATAAAAGCTGAGTATGATACATCAAAAGAGTTTACAAACTCATAGCCGAGTACAAAACAACAACATAAACCACAACCACAAAAGATCCCACATCCCACACATCCTAATGTACAGAAGTCCTCGGCTTATCACACCATCTGGCTCACTCTGCAGTATTCCTAACCTGCAGAACACTACAACACGGTATGAAACCGTTAGCTACAACAATGAAAAGCATGAAGGTAATAGCACAACCACACATCAACATCTCAAACATGCAATGCCACACACATTCATTTATTATCTTTCATTACGTTATTCCATTACTAATTCAACTTCTTTTGTAACACGAGGAGCCTCATGAACCCCATCCCATCCAACATAACACAGGAGTTTTGCATGGGGGTGACCTTCACTCGTCCCCTCCCGTGAGATCATCTTCAGGGCACCTCCTCCTAACCAGCAGGCGGAGACCGGCGGTTACCGCCCGTTATAATACACTTGGGCCAAATAAATGTAATGAATGGTCATCCTAGTCCGGTTTAGGTTATAAATGCACAATCATATGAACACACACAACCATCACAATCATACAATCCACAACTGCACGCTAAGTAAGTCCTATGGACTTACCTGATATACTCGTAACTTGTACCGCGTCACAGCTTCTCCTTGGGGAAGTAATCAACGCCTACAACAGCAAGACACACACAATCACATACTGCAAAGGTTAGGAGACTCATCTCACTAACCACAACCAACCTATATCTCAAATTTAAACCTCAAATCCTCAACACATTCATAGATGCCTAAAGCATATCCTCAACATAACATCTCATCACACTCGTACACATACTAAACCTTAAAGCCATAACCGATATCTATAACATCACCATGATCCTCAACTCATTCTGACACCTAGCATGCATCTAATCAGTATTCCTCAATCTCAAATTTAATCCTAATTTAATTAATTAACCTTTAATTAATTAATTAAATTTCACCAGAATAACGTTTTGCCCGCGGGCCATTTCTAAACCCACCTGTCATCAGATTTCATCAAACAAACAACCCATAAACACCAGAATAATATAATGATCATAATGGAATTTTTAGTTATCCATTTTGAAAATCCTAAGGTCAATTTAGGCCAAATCGCAGTACGGAAAACGAATAAATTCATAACTTATTCGTTACTAACCCGATTGACGATCTAAAAGAAGATTCGGAATCACAACGACGTAGGCTACGCATGTACAACATCAAATTCACCGAAATCTGAGCGACGGAACTGCCCTAGTGACATATATGCTCGACTAGGTCCTTATTTGCTCGGAAATGCAGAAACTCGGTACCGATATGAAGAGAATGAAGAGAGGAATCCAAAAACTCAAACGGAATTGAAATCGGATTAGAAACGGAGAATAGATTTGAGTTTGAAGTTTGAGAGAAATCAGAGCTTTTACGAGGAAACGTGAAAGGAAATGAATTAATAAAACGATTTTCCTCTATTTATAGTGAAGTCGATAATTATCCTTTAGCGATGTCGATAATTATTTTTTTATCGATCCAATGGCGGTTTGAACCCCCTTCTCCAAACTTCTCGAAATTGGAATAATAGATCTTGAATATTGTAGGGATAATTATTCCACAATTGCCTTGGAAAACGTGTATTCCTAAGCCGTCTTTCTTAGCCGTTAAGAAACGAAATAGCGGCTCTTTTGTCCGTTTTGCCTTTCCATGTTATTTCATATCTAGGACATGTCCGATATCCTGATCATTTCTCTCAACTGCATTTTTATTAATTGGGGCTCCCAAATACTCCAAATAGTATCGGAGGGTAAAAGTAATTACCTGGGGGAAAAAGTGAAAATTTCACCATAAGCCCACAATTACGCCAGAAACATAACGGTGGGACTTATACTCAATACTTACGCAATCTTCGCGAGTTATATGTCAATTACTATCACTGATTAAGTTAATCAACATTAATTAGAATTCGGAAATCCTAGCTATTACATCACACACCCCTTAAAAAAAGTTTCGTCCCGAAACTTGAACAATTCCCAAATCCTCTCGGACCCATACACCGAGGTATAAACACTCTCTCTATCGGAGGTATCACATCTCCGTTCAAACGTATCAACCTATAACACTCTATAACCTCAAAACACATCATGGAAGAATCACCAACTCCAGCAACAAGATCATAATGCTACCCAAAGGCATAGAGGAAAAATCATCTCTAGCCAACTCCTAACCACGTCCCAAGGCATGGAGGAAAGCCGTCTCCAGCCAATCGTACTCGTAACACAACTATGTGGAGGAAACCGTCTCCACTCACAATATGTCCATCAAAGATAGCATGGAGGAAAGAACCATCTCTTGCTAATCCTAACACATACACCGTAGCATGGAGGAAAGAACCATCTCTAGCTATACCTATCTCGTACTAGCAAACAAGATCTAACAAATCATATGCACAACTCACAGCTAGCACGAAAACACAACATATCACATAAGCACATAGCATAACATACACTCACTAAGATAGCACCAAAATCTAATTGTGGATCCTACAAGTGCATCTGTCCCGGCGTAAAAATCTGGATAGTTCCCCTGGATACTATCCTCAGTCTCCCGCGTATCTTCATCACAGGAATATCCTTCGAATGCAGGCGTCTCACACCTCTCTTCCTAGAACCGCAAAAGGTTGTTTTGCAAAAGTGTGGTCCCGCTCAACCACTAGATCATCATGACTCACAATGTGCCTCAGATCTGGTATGTACTTCCTCAGCTGAGACACATGAAACATAGGGTGAACACCCTCTAACTTCGGTGGCAAAGCCAATCTGTGCACTACTCTCCCAACTCTATCTAGTATGTCGAAAGGACCGACCCATCGGGGACTCAGCTTTCCCTTTATGCCATAACGTCTGACGCCTCACGTCGGAGATACTCTCAACCAGACATGAGCTCCTACCCTGAACTCTAGAGGTCGACGCCTCCAATCTGCATACGACTTCTGGTGACTCTGTGCAGCCATCATCCTTTCTCTGATTAATGTTACTCGAGCTATATCATCCTGAATCTACTCTGGCGCTAACCCCCTGGTACTGCCAGGCTCATCCCCGCATAAAGGTGTATGACACCTATATCTACACAATGTCTCATAGGGACCATCCTTATAGATGCATGCCAACGGTCGTGGTATAAGAATTCAAAGAGTGGGAGATAAACAAATTGTCTCTGTTCTCAATCCATCCCATAAGCTCGCAACATGTTCTCTACGGTCTGGAGGGTCCTCTCAGACTGACCGTCTATCTGAGGTAAATCTCAATCATAAAGTGTAGACGTGTTCCCCAAGCAGTCTGAATCTGCTATCAAAACCTCAAAGTAACTTGTCTACTACAATCATAGTCGATCGTCCCCGGTACACTTATGGAGTCCCACCATCTGTCTAGTGTACACCTTTGTTATTTCATTCACTGGCCACGTCTCTCAGTAGAGATGGAACGTGTCGACTTCATAAATCTGTTACCAATAGTCTAGATAACACCAAAACTCTTACTGGGTCTCAATCCCATCACAAGTCCACAGAAAGGTCCTCTCACTTCCACTACGGCGCTGGTAGTGGATGAGCTCATCTCTAGGTCAATAACACTTTAACCTGATCTACTACTTCAGGGTACCTCTTATTCGTACATGGATGTACTAAAGAAGGTGTACTATGGGTGTATTGTAATCTTCTCCACTCAAATCCGCATAAGCGGTTATACAGACGCAGTTGCGGCACCTCATACTCCTTCTGCTCCATTAAAGAACTATGGTGTCTCGCCATGAGACATCCTTTCATCAAACTCCCTCAGGGTCAGACAAGTCCCCTGCTTTTGTTGGACCTCATCCAACAAATCAGGTAGAACCCCTAAAACATCAAACTAACGTCCTTATCAGCAGTTGTAGGTCCAACTCTAACCAAGCTAGATCATTCTACAACCGAGGCTGTACAGCAATTCCAACAACCGCCTTCTCTCGAGGCGTCTTCTTGTTCAAGGTATCAGTTACCACATTCTCCTTGCCACTTGCTAGAATGACATCAAACTTCACGATCAAACTCCTTGATTAACTATAGTCAATGACGTTCGCGGTTATTCAGCTTATGTTGCATAAAAATATGCTTCAAACTCTTATGATCGGTGGGAATCTAACATGAAATATCACACCGATATTGCCTTCAAATCTGCACACTTGAACTACCACTACTAACTCAAAATCATGAGTCGGGCAGTTCTCCTCATACATTCTCAGTACCGTAGTCACGTGATTCCCAAAATCTTCTGATTATCACCGAATAGAAGCAGAGTTCAAATGCTTCCTCTACTCTTCAGAACTCTGACATACTACTTCAAACACACACTTATGGTGGTCTTTCTCAGAAGACTCGTAATTGGATGCACAATCACATAGAATCCTTCCTCAAAGCGTTGGTAGCAATCGGCTGAGCCGAGAACTACGCATTCCCTTAACGTTCATCAGTATTATCCATAAGACTTCATACTTACTCCTCGTCACATCAATCACGATCCTACTGGCGGAACAACATGACCTTGAAGGTTACTTCTGGCATCTCAATTCACATTTAGGGAGCATAGCACACTGGCTTCTATCCCTCAGATTCTGCAAAACCGTCCTCAAATAACCGGTACGTTCCTCTCCGTTGTGAGAGTACACCAAACGTCATCAATAAGGTCTACCACCAACTGATCAAGGAAGTAGATGAAGACACTATTCATCAACTCCTATAACGACTACTAGGACGTTCCTCAACTCAGATGACAACACTACAACTCGTAATGTCCATAACGGGTATGGAATGTTGTCCTATGCCCACGCTGCTCTCTCATCCTTAACTGATGATATCCTAAGCATATGGAAATCTTGAAAACACAATTGTTTCTCTTAGTTGATCCGACAAGTCATCAATACATAGCGATAAATATACTAGGGCGAACGAAGCCCATCTCAATCCACTCTTCAAATTGCTTCTTCAAGTTCTAACAACTCAACAAGCCATATACCTCATAGGCCTTCTCCCAACCAATCTCGTACCATACTTCAACACAATATCAAAGTCCTCATTTCGCTGAGGCGATAGATTAGACGGTTCTGTAACACGTCTATAAGATCATATACCACTGGAATACTCTTCAGCGTGGAACTATCTCTTTCCTTCATGGCACAACATTACAAAAAACATCACCCTCTGGTGTTATCAACCTCGCTGTTCATATGGCACTAAAGACAACTCACCTCCTCAAAGGTCATAACCTCGGAAAACCTCTACTTAGTCGATCTCAGTAGAGACTAGAATAGTCCTCCTACTACTATCTAAACCAACATGATATCTATTCGTGCACCACACACATAAAGACCTTCTCATGCACCTAAGGCATGACAAAGAAGTCTTCAAGCCATACACAAGTCCCTGAACAAAGGGAACAACCACATATCTCGTGGGTACCTAAGACTCGTAACTCGTAATCCTATAAAGGAAGATCTATCTTTTACTGTATCCATAGTTAACTATTAACACATGTATCGAAAGACAAGAGGTGCATAGCACTCACAACAAACAAAATTCCACTAGGTAAACCATTAACAAGAATGGTACCTGTAATAGCTAACGCCTAAAGCTCTACTGCATATCATTACTCAATCTCAAACCTATGCTCCTCAGGTATCACTGAGGTCATCGCCACAACCTCCACTTCCACTCTTTCTGCACGGAAAGAGGAAGGTCTTGATGAGAAGAAACACTACCTTGACAGAAAAGGGCCAGATGGCCAAGTTCACCACAGGTGAAGCAAGCTATCGGTGCCATGGGGCACTCAGAGCGCACATGATCTGGATAACCACTGTTGAGACATATACGTCTCATCCCTGCCACTAGTATGGGTGGCTCCTCTGCATTTCCCAGCTCAAAGGCACTACCTTGAGCTCTTCTAGTATCCGTGGTACTCCTACCACGACCCTTACCTCTACTCAGCCTGGGAACAGATTCCTGAGTAGGCGAATGATCTGGGATTCTCTACTGCCCCCGCGTCTTCTGCTGAGGTGTCTTCTGACCACCTCCCATCACACTAGTAGAAATAAAACCCTGTCGTGATGCCACTCCAGTTTGCTTACAGAAAATAGCTCTATGACCCTGTCTACCACAGGTAAAGCAAGTCACTGGCGATCTTGGACACTGTGGTCGTACATGTCCAGGCTTCCCACAATTGTCAAAGTCCTCATTTCACCAGAAGTTCGTGTGAACGAGAAGTACTCAAACGTCCACAAGTCGGGCTCGCTTTGCAACGAGGATATCCAACCTCATCTTTCACTAATTCAACCTGTTGTTTCTTCTTTAATCTAGAAGCTTCAGTTGATCTCACAGATGTTGGTAAATCCGGTGTAGATCTACCCGCTATTGCCGCCTCATATACTTGCTGCATATACTCTTGAAACTCGAATCTACTCATGGAGACACGACCATCCTCTTCAAACTCGTTCTTTGCCATAGGCAACACAGCAGCGGATATTGGTCCCTGACTTGGCGCTACTGAAGGAAGAGGGGGTGTACCCCTATCTCGTCCCACTACAAATACTGCTCTAGTCTGAGCCATCTGTAGAATATACGCCCCTAAACTTATAAGGCTATATATATGCCATATGTATCGATATATATATATAATACTCATTATTACATGCATACACATCAGCACATAAAAGATATATATATAATGAGTATTATATATATATATAATACTCATTATTACATGCATACACATCAGCACATAAAAGATATATATATATATATATATATATATATACACTGTCGAGATCCTCAGATGGGTGACGACTTCTGTACATACTATCCCAAAACATCTGTACTCGCTTAAAACCAAAACCTTTTGAAAAGTCAAACCCCATGTGGGTTCTGTTTATTTATCCACTCTACCTTTATTGTAGATAACAAGTGCCATTGTTGTCAACCTAAGGCTCTAATACCAACTCTGTAACACCCCATGTCCGCGGGACTTGGAATGTCACATTGGGCTAGGATCTCACAATGAATCCTGACCCTAGCCTGACAACAAGTTCACTGGATCTTACAACAAGGCACAGGTAGATTCAAATCAAATACATAAAAGCTGAGTATGATACATCAAAAGAGTTTACAAACTCATAGCCGAGTACAAAACAACAACATAAACCACAACCACAAAAGATCCCACATCCCACGCATCCTAATGTACAAAAGTCCTCGGCTTGTCACACCATCTGGCTCACTCTGCAGTATTCCTAACCTGCAGAACACTACAACACGGTATGAAACCGTTTGTTCGCTCCAAACGGTGTGTGCAAGCTTTAAATTTATAACCCTAGACGTAAGCTTAAAACAAGGATGTGAACCCACAGTGTACGGGTCAATCGTAGTAAAAAGCAAGGAATTCCAGGGGTCGGTCACAAGGACTTAGTGAAACAAAGTCCAATTACGGTATGCTTATGTAAATACTAACCACAAAAGGTGATCAAAACAATCAAAGATGATATAGAAGTCAATAAAGGAAATATGCAATTCTAGGGATTAAAGCATCTAGTTGTGGTTCCAACTCAAGATCTAAAGATAAGCGGACAAAGCTGAGGTTTTTGCATGGGAAAGGTGTTACTAAAGTGGAATAGATCACCGGGTAAGTCTCACTACTCACTAATCCTAAACCGTAACTCCTATTACCGGGTAAGTCTCAAGGAATTAAGATAAAGAACTATAACCTCAAACTAACACACCATCTAAGGGAATAGAATCAACTTTTACCGGGTAAGTCTCAGGCTAACTCACAAAGATGGGATGGAAGCACACTCAAACCCCAATAAAGGACAAACCTTTATTACCTACACTTATGATCTTAGATACACAAACTAAGGAATTACCGGGTAAGTCTCATCCTAAGCTTGCATTGAACCAGGAAAAGTGTAATAAGAATAGGATTTGGCAAACTCTAACACTTAACTCTCAGTTTAGGATCAGATAAGTCACCTCGGTCAGAAGAATTCCACCCCGGCCGAGATGTTCATCGACTGAGCGAGATGCTTAGGGTTAAGGTTAAAGACTCGAGCTTTCAGGGTCCTACTGGAATCTAAGATTATTCTATCATTGTTTTTCCCACAACCTTCAGCCAATCACCCTAGAATCACACAAAGAGATTAGCCACTCATCATCATGAAAGCAATAATCAAATATATGGGAAGAAGGTGAATATTTGAACAAGAAGAATTTAATGAAAAAAATTCAATAACTGAATCAAATATCACAACAAAAGCGTTCCTTGGATAGAACTCCAACAAGGCAAGACAACAAGGAAGGGAATCTAAGATAATCTTACAAAAACCCTTCAAAAGCTATAAAAGCTATAGACTTCAATCTTCCTTCAACCTTTAAAAAGGTTCTTCAAATCTCCCATTGGAGTATGGCTGCAGCCTTGTATAAACCCTGATCGGTGGTATAGCATGATATGAATTTGTTGGAAATTCAACCCTTTTTATAGGAAAATTACTCTCCAAATATAAGATATCTTAGAAAGATCTCTTCCCATAAAAATAGGTAAAATATATGATCTAGCATATCTTCTTCCTTCCAGGAGCCAAGCCCAAAAATATAAGATCTCTTTCCAAAGATAAAAGATCTCAGCCAAGAATAAAATATTCTCGCCGCGTCCCAGGTGTTTGCCTCGGTCGAGTCGACTTCTCTGGATCACCTCAGTCGAGGTGAATCTGTGGTCAACCGAGGTGAGTCACAACTGAATGTGAAATCTCTCAAATCTGGTCCAAAGTGAATCTTAAATCCATGGCTATGCTTCCTGGATGGTTCCTGAATATAGCTCCAATGACTCCATAGCTCCTTTTGCTCCTTTTTGATGCAAAACGTGCCATTTTACCTACGATTACAACAAAACTAGGTGTAGACCTCGATTCCGGCAAAGGTAGATGAAATGGTAATATAATCACATATTATACATACAAACATGCAGATTATTGAAGATAAAACGTCCAAACAAACCCCAAAATATAGACTATAATTCATGCTATCAAAATACCCCATACTTAGCCCTTGCTTGTCCCCAAGCAAGTTTCGCATATAAAAGACAAGATAGAATGGATTAATAGTCAAGAAAATCAACGAAAAGTCTTCCAAAACATTTTTTATGGTGTGCAACAATCATAGATCACTCTAAGAGAGTACTTCATGGAATTTAAAATCAATGTATGATCAAAACATTTTATAAATATAAGAAAGTTGTTCATCTTTGCATAAAATCATAGAATGCATAATAAGTCATAATTATCGAAATTAATCATGCATAATCCAGTTTAAACCGCTAAGTCAATCAACAAGCTCGAGGTCTCAAGGGCTTTCCAAAAGAAAGGTCAAGAAACGTGTAGGGTAGGGATGTATGTAAGGTAATGTGGTGCTAGAATCCGGGAAAAGGATATACTTCACTTTCACTTTGACTTGCAACATCTTCCACCAATAAGCTTTGCTTATTTCACACTTTTTTCTTTTTACTTTACTTTTTGGGATGCATGGACAGAGGTGCACAAGAACCGAAGCCTAGGAAATCAGCAATCATCAATTTCTTGAGATGCATCAAACCCTTGATGCACATACCATGACCCGTTAGGAATATCGCTCAATCCGACTTTGGCAAGACACAAACACCCGGCTATGTGAATGGTGCCGAGTTACTCATCTTCATGATTGACTTCCCCAAACCTATTATTACTTTCTAACACCTTCACTTCCAGCCAACTTCTCAACTTTAACTTCACTTGCTTTCACCACTTCTCTTGCTTCCAAATTCCCGAATAGGTAAAGGGAGGCAAAATGTATATGAGGGGTTAAGCGAGAGAAGAATGAATTGCCTTGGTCTTTCCAGGAAGAAAGTGAGAAAACTTATCTTGCGGTGTCAACCTTCAAATTCGACATAATTTGGATAAAAACAAAGTAATAAACATGCCAAAAACTTCAAACAAAGCATTTAGCAACTTAAACATATTATAAAACCTTTCAAACACATAAAGATTTCAAAACCAATCAGTAAACAAAATCTTCACTGAGGTCATATCCAGATAAGAAGCACACAAATCGTTTCGAAAACTCTCAGTTAACCCACCTCGGTCGAGGTGTTCTTAGGTCAACCGAGGTGAAACGCCTCGTTCGGCCAGAACTTTCCCGGTCGAGGTCCAAAATGTTTTTTTTTAACCAGTTTTCTTTCAGTTTTGACGTTTTTCTCAATCAAATAACCTGTAAGTATGCATGTAGTCTCAGATAAACACATAGATGCAAAAGTGAAGCATAAATATGAATAAATATCCGGTCAAATAGAGTCATGCATCACATAAGTGTCAAATACATCAATAAACACCCCATACTTGGGACACACTGTCCCAGTGGGTCAAAATAAGTCTAAGGAATAAAGTGCTCGCCGGATAATAAGCTGAACTGCATAAAAATAAGAAAGAAAATCCTGCAGCTCTCAGTAGTCACGATCCGGTGGTGGTGGTGGTGGCACATACGGATACTGGGACGGGTCGAACGAATAGCCCATGACGTGCTCGAACTGAATCTGGGCCATCATGTGCTGGTAATGCTGCCGCTCCTACATCTCACGGATATCCAGTGACAAAGCGGCATATGAATCAATAACCTGATCCGTCAGATCATCGATCCGACGGTGAGCCTCTGGATCTTTGTGTCGGTGTGTCCTACGCCTAGCAGGTCTCACTGGAGAAGTAGCAAGTGCAGGCTCAGTATGATCGTCATCAAGATCTATAACCGGTGCACTAGTCCCTGCAGTATCCGTCCCTGTATCCATCGGGACTCCACCATCCCTGTCATCAGCTGTCTCCTCATCATCTGCCTCCTCCTCAGCTGGGGCAGCTGCTGCCTCTCTGTAATCCTCCATCAGTGGGGCCCAAGCGGTCTGCCAATAATGAGGGTCGTAGACAGTAAACTGGACAGACCACCTAATCCTCTGTGGTGCAGTCAGCTCCCACGGCATAGCCACGTACAGTGTAATCAGTCCTCGGGGAACCAAAATCCGCCGAGTGATCATCTCTTGCAGCCCAAGCGGCTTGGCAGCCACCACTATAGTGCAAGCGCTGAGATCCATGTCTTGATAGCTGGCGATGTGGGTGACAAGTCCTCCGCAATAGATGTCTCCCTTCGCCTTGGCCTTGATCCTGTGCAGATCCTCTGCCAGCATCAAGCCAAAGTCGGGGATCCCTCCTGTCACCATGCAGTATAGGCTGAACAGCTCCCCCTGTCGGACCTTCTGGGGCGTCTCAGTACGCGCCAGAAGTGTCTCACTGAAGATACGGTGAGCTAACCTAAAAGCTAAGTAGAAGATGACCTTCTCCCTAGAATCTCCAGGGCGTCATCTGTCTACGTGCTCAACCACGTGAGCAATTTGCCCCTAAAACTCCCTAGCTACAGATCGGGAAGGGAAGTCAATAGCTGTCGGCTCAGGAAAACCAAAAATCTCTCTCCAGTACTCTAGTGGCACTAAGAAGTTCCGGTTCATCAACCGGTACTTCACAGATCGCTCTATGGGGAGGTAGGTGAAGGAGCTAACAAACTCTAAGGTGGACTCCAGATAGGCAGGGGCTCGGATCTCAGTAAACTGATCCAGCCCTACAATAGATATCATCCGTCTAAGTTCTCCATCCACATGAAGACAGTCAAAAGCAGACACGTCCAAGAAGCGAGGTGCAATCACTGACGGCCGGAAATACGCTCATAATCTACCTGGTGTCGCTCGTGGATCACCGGGCGATAGGGTCGGGAAGAAGAGGAAGAAGGGGAAGGTGAGGATCTATCCCTAAGGGCAAGGCGTCTGTCGGAACTTATTTTCAGATCTGTCACTGTCAGGTCACCTCGGTCGACTGACAACACTCAAGAATCACCTCGGCCGAGGCACAACTCGTCTGGACCGAGGTGGAAAACTGGATTCTAATTTCTTCAAAAAATTTAATTCTTTTCCCCCAAAATCACTACAACTGCTTCCTATGGGGTACTTAATCCTTTTCTCAGCAAATGCAAGGCAACCAAAGCCCAAATCGAAGCGAAATCAGCGAGTTAGGGTTTCGGTTTTGTTTTACCTCGTTCGGCCGAATCGGTTCGATTTTCTTGCAGATCGACGATGCACTGGGATCCTCTATGCCTTAATCGCAGTTTGGAAGCGAAAATCTTCGAAAATGAGCGAGAATCGAGGAGGCGAGGTGAAAGAGCTGCCGCAGTCGAGGAGGGTTGGGTAAAGTGAGGAGAGAGAAATTTCACCCCTTTTATACCCTTTCTGGAACTGCTGTCACCTCGGTCGAGATGGTCTCGACTGGACCGAGGTGGTTCTTCAGAAACCCTAGTTGCCTCGGTTGCTCAAGAATCATTTCGGTCGAGGTGATCTGATAACAACCGAGATGCCTCAGTCAAACTTCGTCTTCTCAAATTCTCGATCTTCTGTCCTTCCAGTTATGCTCCTTCCTTGGATGTCTCCTGTTATTTGTCTAGAACGCCAAAAACAAAACAAAGCAAAGCAAAAGCAAAAACTATCTAAGCTAGACTAGAAAAAGGGAAAAGAAAGCAATACCTTGGGTTGCCTCCCAAGAAGCGCTTGGTTTAAGGTCGCTAGCTGGACCATGATGCGTCTCAAACGAGGTATATTGGTGCAACCTTCTCAACCGGAGTTTCCGGTTTGTACTTCTTAAGTCTATGACCGTTGACCTTGAAGCTTCCGCTCGTTTCGCCCCATATCTCAACTACACCATGAGGAAAAACATGTTTCACAACATAAGGTCCGGTCCATCTAGATTTTAACTTACCTGGAAAGAGGCGGAGGCGGGAGTTGAAGAGTAGAACTAAGTCTCCTTCGTTAAGCTCCTTTGGGACGATACGCTTGTCATGCCATCTCTTCGTCCTCTCCTTATAGATTTTGGCATTCTCATAAGCGTTCAAACGCAGCTCCTCCAACTCGTTGATTTCCAATAGCCGCTTCTCGCCGGCCTCCTTAATGTCGAAGTTCAGCCATTTGATTGCCCAATATACTTTGTGTTCTAACTCAACGGGCAAATGGCAAGACTTCCTATATACCAAATTATAAGGGGTGGTACCTATGGGAGTCTTAAATGCGGTCCTGTACGCCCAAAGAGCATCGTCCAATTTCATGGATCAATCCTTCCTCATCCTAGAGACGGTCTTCTCCAAAATTGCCTTGATTTCTCTATTCGAGATCTCGACCTGTCCACTAGTTTGAGGGTGATAAGGGGTTGATACCTTGTGGGTTACCCCATACTTCGATAGAAGTGCCTTGAACTTCCGGTTGATGAAATGCGTTCCTCCATCGCTGATGATAATGCGTGGAGTTCCAAAACGTGGAAAGATAGTTCTGTTCAAGAACTTCACAACCACCTTGGCGTCATTAGTGGGAGAAGCGATGGCTTCAACCCATCTAGAGACGTAATCAACTGCAAGAAGAATATAGAGGTTTCCTCCGGAGGATGGGAAAGGTCCCATGAAGTCTATCCCCCATACATCAAAGATTTCCACTTCTTGAATGTTATTAAGTGGCATTTCGTTCCTCCTAGATAGATTTCCTGTTCTTTGGCATGCATCACAAGAGACAACAAACGATTGTACATCCTTAAATAATATAGGCCAAAAGAAACCGGAACGTAATACCTTAGCGCAAGTCTTATCGGTACTAGCATGTCCTCCACAAGGAAGTGAATGACAATGCCGTATTACGCTATTAACTTCATCTTCCGGAATGCATCTTCGAAGCATCCCATCCGGCCCGCGCTTGAATAGCAGCGGCTCGTCCCAGTAGTAATGGCGTACTTCCTTGAAGAATCTCTTCTTTTGAGAGTACGTCAATCCGGGTGGTACTTCCTGACAAACAAAATAATTCACAATATCAGCATACCAAGGTTCTTTATTATCAGAAAGTTGGTGGATAGAATATTCCACCAACTGAGGATGAATGTCAGAGAAGGGAGTAAGAAGTTTGTTATTCTCAGCAGTCTCAGTTGACATCATCTCGCCATCGACCTCGGTCGAGGCGCAGAGGCGTTGACCGAGATGTTCTTCAGTCGCCTCGCTCAGTCCAGAAAGTGCCTCGATCGAGGTACTACAACTGGGACCGAAACTGGAGATCTTCGTCTCCTGGATTAGCTTCTCAGTTTTAGCTCCTGGATCTTCTTCCAGTGCTTTTAAGCTCCGTATATCTGCATCACATGAAGCATCTATACCTTTCTCCATTAAACTGAAACTAATAACTCTTTCGAGTGGATCGTTAATAAGGATAGAGCTCACCAATTCTCTTGATTCTTCTTCATCGTAGATGTTGAAGATATCATCGCTCAGCTGCTCCCCTTTCATGGCTGCAAGTAATGCAAACTCTACCTCATCGCCACCAATGTTGAATTTCAACTTGGCGTTCTTGCAATCCACGTTGCAACCCGAAGTTGCTAGAAATGGCCTCCCGAGAATAATAGGAACAGGATAATTTGCGGGAATGTCAAGTACAACAAAATCTATTGGTAAATAGAAGTTACCTAACTTGACCGGAACGTCCTCCAAAATTCCCACGGGATGGGTGATGGAGCGATCCGCCATGTATAGTTGAATCTTGACCGGCTTGGGCTCTCCAAGTCCGATCTTCACACATAGCTCCAGCGGAATGATGCTCACGCTGGCTCCTAGATCACAAAGGGCTTCACAAGTGACATCCCCAACTTGAATGGGAATGCAAAATGAGCCGGGATCTCTCAATTTAGGTGGCATTTTCTCCTTCATGATTTGAATAAGCTCCGAGGATTTAGATGTCATCCTAACTTCACCAAAATCTTCCAGTTTCCTCTTCCTTGATAGGATCTCCTTCAAGAACTTCCCATAGGCGGGCATCCATAGAATAGCATCAAGGAAATGAATGTTAATGTGCAGCTTATTCATCAAGTCAAGGAACTTACCAAAGTGCTTGTCTAGATGTACTCTGGCCCTTGACTGGGGGAATGGAAGTGGTGGTTTGTATGCAGGAGGTGGAACATAAACTTCAGTTTTCCCCTCCGCTTTTTGTGGCTCCACCTCGGTTGGCATCTCGGTCGAAGTGTTCTTCGACTGCATCTGGACCGAGGTGGTCTTCGTCGGTACTGGCACCGACCGAGGCACTGGATCTGCAGTTTTCAGTCCACTCCTCGTAGTTATGGCCATGATCTGGCCCTTGGGGTTGCTTTCCGTCCTTGCTGGAAGCTTCCCTGGATCTCTTGGCGCTTCATTCGCCCTACTTGCAAGTTGTTGTTCAAAGGCTTTTTGGGCCTTCGAAAATAAAGTCATAGAAGTCTCCATAGCATTAAGCTTGATCAAGATAGCCTCCAGAACTGCGTCTTTCTTTTCTGGCTGAGACGAACTTGATCCTTGCCCCTGGATTTTTAATGGAGTAGAAGAAGAAGAAGGGGAAGAGAGGAAAGGGTTAGAGGAATCGTTAGAGTTGGAGTTTGAATGATTGTTACCAGAATTTTGGTTGTTCGCCCTCCAGTTGTTGCTATTGGATCCTCTATTGTTGTTGTTGTAGTTGTTGTTCCGGGAACCGTTGTTGTTGTTACGGTATCCATTGTTGTTGTTCCTTTGCCCTTGCTCTTCCTTCTTGGTTTGAGCAACCAAGAGTTCCTTCAATTGCTTCACGTCATTCTTCAAAGACGTGAGTTGATTGTTGTTGGGCTGAGTTTCTTGGAAGTTAACTCTTTTAACTACACCTTCAGCTCCTTGGTGGGTGTACTTCTCCATATGCAAAGCTTGCTTCTCGATGAAGTCCCAAGCTTCGTCAATCGCCATGTCCATAAAGGTACCGGCGGAGAGTAGTTGGAGATTGAACTGGGTGCTTCCGTCCAGTCCCTTGAAGTATATCTCCAATAACTCTAACTTCGGAATCCCATGATGTGGGCAATCCAAAAGAATGTCCTTGAACCGCTCCCATGACTTGGACAAGCTCTCCTTGTCCTTCATAATGAAAGCGTTGATCTTCCCTCTCATTTCAGCGGTCTTTGAGGGGGGAAAGAATTTGGTCAAGAATTCCGTAGTCATCTCCTCCCATGTGCTAATTTTTCCTGGAGGAAGAGATTGATATCAAGTAAGAGCTCTATCTTTTAAAGAAAAGTAAAAAGGTCTTAGCTTGTAGTTGTTATTTCCAATCCTTGAGGTCTCAAGGTCTCCATCAAGATCTCATAGTTTTGAAGATGTTGATGTGGTGATTCCTTCTCTAGCCCTCCGAATTGGCATTGGCAAATCACGGATAGAACTTGCGGTCAAAGTTCATAGTCATGCTCCGCTGGATCTCCTAGGTTAACTCCTGGACGCCTCAATTGTTGATTAGGGTCCATCCTTTGACCTAGGGTTTGTGGAATTCCTGCAAGAAGAACGCCTCGGACTGGCATCCGAGGTAGAAGTATCTCGGCCGGGGCGTCAGGTACTGGAACCTGCCTCGGTCGAGGGTCAGCAACTGGATCCTGCATCGGTCGAGGATTTGGGACTGGATCTTCCCTCGGTCGAGGCAGAAACTGGTCTCGTAAAGCTATCATATCTGCTTCGATCGCCTCAGTCCTGGTGCGAGTTTCTTCTTTTTCTTGCCTTAGCTCTTCCCTGCTGAGGCGTAGCAGCTCTAGCGCCTCTTTCAACTCGGCCTCAAGATCGCGATTGTCTTGGTGGGCCATCTTCGCTTCTCTTAAGCGTCGTTTGTATGTCTTTTCTGGTTCGGGATCGTAAGGAACGATTTCCTTCCCAGTGCGGGTTCTTCGCATAAACCTAAGAAAGAACCTGCAAAAGTCACTCAAGTAGAGCGGTTAGTAGACACGGGGGCAAGTGCCCCAAGAGCAAACCGTAACCGGCTCGGTCTAGACCAAGTCCCCGGCAACGGCGCCAAAAACTTGTTCGCTCCAAACGGTGTGTGCAAGCTTTAAATTTATAACCCTAGACGTAAGCTTAAAACAAGGATGCAAACCCGCAGTGTACGGGTCAATCGTAGTAAAAAGCAAGGAATTCCAGGGGTCGATCACAGGGACTTAGTGAAACAAAGTCCAATTACGGTATGCTTATGTAAATACTAACCACAAAAGGTGATCAAAACAATCAAAGATGATATAGAAGTCAATAAAGGAAATATGCAATTCTAGGGATTAAAGCATCTAGTTGTGGTTCCAACTCAAAATATAAAGATAAGCGGACAAAGCTGAGGTTTTTGCATGGGGAAGGTGTTACTAAAGTGGAATAGATCACCGGGTAAGTCTCACTACTCACTAATCCTAAACCGTAACTCCTATTACCGGGTAAGTCTCAAGGAATTAAGATAAAGAACTATAACCTCAAACTAACACACCATCTAAGGGAATAGAATCAACCTTTACCGGGTAAGTCTCAGGCTAACTCACAAAGATGGGATGGAAGCACACTCAAACCCCAATAAAGGACAAACATTTATTACCTACACTTATGATCTTAGATACACAAACTAAGGAATTACCGGGTAAGTCTCATCCTAAGCTTGCATTGAACCAGGAAAAGTGTAATAAGAATAGGATTTGGCAAACTCTAACACTTAACTCTCAGTTTAGGATCAGATAAGTCACCTCGGTCAGAAGAATTCCACCCCGGCCGAGATGTTCATCGACTGAGCGAGATGCTTAGGGTTAAGTTTAAAGACTCGAGCTTTCAGGGTCCTACTGGAATCTAAGATTAATCTATCATTGTTTTTCCCATAACCTTCAGCCAATCACCCTAGAATCACACAAAGAGATTAGCCACTCATCATCATGAAAGCAATAATCAAATATATGGAAAGAAGGTGAATATTTGAACAAGAAGAATTTAATGAAAAGACTTCAATAACTTAATCAAATATCACAACAAAAGTGTTCCTTGGATAGAACTCCAACAAGGCAAGACAACAAGGAAGGGAATCTAAGATAATCTTACAAAAACCCTTCAAAAGCTATAAAAGCTATAGACTTCAATCTTCCTTCAACCTTCAAAAAGGTTCTTCAAATCTCCTAATTGGAGTATGGCTGCAGCGGTGTATAAACCCTGATCGGTGGTCTAGCATGATATGGATTTGTGGTAAATCCAACCCTTTTTATAGGAAAATTACTCTCCAAAGATAAGATATCTTAGAAAGATCTTTTTCCATAAAAATAGGTAAAATATATGATCTAGCATATCTTCTTCCTTCCAGGAGCCAAGCCCAAAAATATAAGATCTCTTTCCAAAGATAAAAGATCTCAGCCAAGAATAAAATATTCTCGCCGCGTCCCAAGTGTTTGCCTCGGTCGAGTCGACTTCTCTGGATCACCTCGGTCGAGGTGAATCTGTGGTCAACCGAGGTGAGTCACAACTGAATGTGAAATCTCTCAAATCTGGTCCAAAGTGAATCTTAAATCCATGGCTATGCTTCCTGGATGGTTCCTGAATGTAGCTCCAATGACTCCATAACTCCTTTTGCTCCTTTTTGATGCAAAACGTTCCATTTTACCTACGATTACAACAAAACTAGGTGTAGACCTCGATTCCGGCAAAGGTAGATGAAATGGTAATATAATCACATAATATACATACAAACATGCAGATTATTGAAGATAAAACGTCCAAACAAACCTCAAAATATAGATTATAATTCATGCTATCACCGTTAGCTACATCAATGAAAAGCATGAAGGTAATAGCACAACCACACATCAACATCTCAAACAAGCAATGCCACACACATTCATTTATTATCTTTCATTACGTTATTCCATTACTAATTCAACTTCTTTTGTAACACGAGGAGCCTCAAGAACCCCGTCCCATCCAACGTAACACAGGAGTTTTGCATAGGGGTGACCTTCACTCGTCCCCTCCTGTGAGATCATTTTCAGGGCACCTCCTCCTAACCAACAGGCGGACACCGGCGGTTACCGCCCGTTATAATACACTTGGGCCAAATAAATGTAATGAACGGTCATCCTAGTCCGGTTTAGGTTATAAATGCACAATCATATGAACACACACAACCATCACAATCATACAATCCACAACTGCACGCTAAGTAAGTCTTATGGACTTACCTGATATACTCGTAACTTGTACCACGTCACAGCTTCCCCTTGGGGAAGTAATCAACGCCTGCAATAGCAAGGCACACACAATCACATACTGCAAAGGTTAGGAGACTCATCTCACTAACCACAACCAACCTATATCTCAAATCTAAACCTCAGATCCTCAACACATTCATAGATGCCTACGGCATATCCTCAACATAACATCTCATCATACTCGTACACATACTAAACCTTAAAGTCATAACCGATATACATAACATCATCATGATCCTCAACTCATTCTGACACCTAGCATGCAACTAATCAATATTCCTCAATATCAAATTTAATCCTAATTTAATTAATTGACCTTTAATTAATTAATTAAGTTTCACTAGAATAACACATGTCATCATATTTCATCAAACAAACAACCCATAAACACTAGAATAATATAATGATCATAATGGAATTTCTAATTATCCATTTTGAAAAGGCTAAGGTCAATTTAGGCCAAATCGCAGTACGGAAAATGAATAAATTCATAACATATTCATTACTAACCCGATTGACGATCTGAAAGAAGATTCGGAATCACAACGACGCAGGCTACGCATGTACAACATCAAATTCACCGGAATCTGAACGACGAAACTGTCCTGGTGACATATATGCTCGACCAGGTCCTTATCTGCTCGGAAATGCAGAAACTCGGTGTTGATATGAAGAGAATGAAGAGAGGAATCCAAAAACTCAAACGGAATTGAAATCGGATTAGAAACGGAGAGTAGATCTGAGTTTGAAGTTTGAGAGAAATCAAAGCTTTTACGAGGAAACGTGAAAGGAAATGAATTAATAAACGATTTTCCGCTATTTGTAGTGAAATCGATAATTATCCTTTAGCGAAGTCGATAATTATCCTTTTATCGATCCAATGGCGGGTTGAACCCCCTTCTCCAAACTTCTCGAAATTGGAATAATAGATCTTGAATATTATAGGGATAATTATTCCACAATTGCTTCGGAAAACGTGTATTCTTAAGCCGTCTTTCTTAGCCGTTAAGAAACGAAATAGCGACTCTTTTGTCCGTATTGTCTATCCATGTTATTTCATATCTAGAACATGTCCGATGTCCTGATCATTTCTCTCAACTGCATTTTTATTAATTGGGGCTCCCAAATGCTCCAAATAATACCGGAGGGTAAAAATAATTACCCGGGAGAAAAAGTGAAAATTTCACCATAAGCCCACAATTACGCCAGAAACATAACAGTGAGATTTATACTCAATACTTACGCAATTTTCGCGAGTTATATGTCAATTACTATCACTGATTAAGTTAATCAACATTAATTAGAATTTGGAAATCCTAGCTATTACATTATTCTTCCTAAAATGTGCCCCTTTTTCCTATAAAAGGGAGAGATATTTGCACTTGAAAGATCATCCATCTGCACAACAAACTTTAGGTCTTTAGTTCCCAAGTTTTGACAAGGGATATGAATTCTCTCTTTGTCTTGTTTGTATAACTTGAAAGACCAAAATACTTACTTAGTATTGAAGAAAGATAGGCATCTATTCTAGAAAGAACAAATTTTGACAAGATCTGAAAGAACACCTTTACAAATATAAGAATAGTATGTTTCTTTACTTTAGTCTTTGTGATGTTGGTATTATCCCACTAAGGTATTTGGATCCCGGTGTAGGGGAGAATACACTTAGAAGGGAAACTCAATAATTAAGTGATTTCAACATTATCCAAGTCAAGTACATGAAACATCCTAATAAATGGCTTTTGCATGCAATTGAATCTAAGTATATAAGGACGTTTGCCTACTCTATTTGAAGACTACAACACCTTAAATTTAATTATGGATATTGACTTAAAGAACATATATAATTCTAGTTTGATTATTTAAGGTTGTTTGTCTACTCACTTGGGAGATTAGGACACTAAGTCTTTAGTCTACTCGTTTTCGGATGTTACAACAATGTGTGAGCCGCTAGTGTACTCACTTGTGAGAATTCATCGTCTTTGCCAAATTAAGTTTTATGTCTACTCCTTATTGGAGATTATAACCCGTAATGGAGATTATAACAACTTTAACACAAAATCGGACCCGGAAATCCAACATCAACATGCAAACAATACAACTTTCTACATGTCTTACTAGTTGTCTCGATCAAGACTCCATAGATAAAATCTAACCAAGGTCTATCAAATCATTCAGATTAATTTTTCTACAATTACCCTACTTAACAATAATCAAATAGTAGTCACCTTTGCCATATAAGTAAAAAACACAATGTAGTCAATATCATACTTCTGCTTGAATTCACAACGGAACTTTTAGAGTATACGGTTCTTCCTCAATAACCTCTTGATCATTTCGAACCACCTTGTTTCCACCCAAGTTCGAGTTTTCTAACTCTACTACCTAAGTTAATCAGATCTCTGGATGTCCACATTACAATCGCATGCTCTAAGCATTCATTCAAGGTCTTATTCATATGTTTTAATACATTGTTCTAATGAGGATTACCTCAAGGTTTTCTCCATGTGAATATTATTCAATGCAAAAAATTCATACACCCCACCATTACCATTATCAAAACCATAATCCGTCTAAAATTGTGTGTCGGAGACTCTACTTTATACCTTAACCAACTCAGTGACGAGTTGGATCGTCAAAAGTTGGGATTTGGTGTACAATCAATTTTGATCATCATAAACTTGTGTTGTTTGAGAAAGGGATTTGGAATTGGATGAAAACTCTAAGGTGTTTGAAAAAGAAAATAGATTGAGTAGATAAATATAGCATGGCTAAACAAGTGATCCTGTAAGACGTGAAGATTTATTTGATTTTCATGTTTACTATTCAACGTATTATCCAACTAGTACCACTTAGTGATTGAACATGTATTTCCTTTGGAGATAAAAAGAAGAAGAAAAATCTCTATTCCAACTTTAAAGTTTGGATTGTTTACTAGGAGGAGAGGAAGTACGATGATCCTAAGAAGAAAAAAATTGTTATTTTGTTGTCCTCCATTGAAGCTCTATTTGAACTCTCCCGTTCTTTGAGTCTATCAAGTGGTACTTCTCATTGATTCTCTTGTTGCTAATTACGTCTGTCAAACTAATGTCCACATACCCCAACGATTCCTGCAACCATAAAACTCATGGTTCAGACCTAAGACTATGTACTGCATACTACTTAAGATCACCATTTTGTTAATATATAGTGTCTGAAGTCTAATGTCATACCTTAGGGTGCAACAACTTCCGAGACGTACTTATAACTTCAACGTGTAGTCTATCATTTGTGGGAGGTTCCTCCAACACAAACTGAAACTCCTCATCCCATCTAGGATCCCTGTTCTTCTTTACTCTCTGTGGTTGAGCAACATAATTTTAAAAAAAATCGTATAATGATTTTGAATCTAAAAGTAATCACTTTGGGAATACCTTTGTCTTCCTCTCGTCGCCTTTGAAGATAATGCGCACAATGGGATTAGTATGGTACTTTCCTTCCAAATCTTCAGCTTCATGCACCATGACAACAAGCACGCCTCCACCTTCAGGTGTTCCTTGTGGTGCATCTATTACTGTGTTTGGTTCTCCGTATTCCTTCTTCAACTCTTCCTCGCCAAAAGGCTTGTACGTCACCTCCACCTCAATCTGTCCGTGAGACTTGTCATCTTGAGCATCACTTGTATCCATTGACTTGAGGAGGTCAAGGGTAAAACTTTTTCTCTCATTCGGATTGACATCTTTTAGGGAAACTATATTCATACCCATCTTATCGTGCTTTCCAACCTTTATGCACATTTTAAAAGCAACATGTTTAAACACGTGTACGTATATGTGTATGTATGTATGTATGTATGTATGTATGTATGTATGTATGTATATGACTGAATGAATAACAACCTGCTCCCAGTCAAAAACATTGAGTTGTAATGCTTGGGTTTCTGGATCTTTAACCACTAAATTAAACTCTTCATTCCATTCAGGATTGAGGTTCTTGTGTTTCACAGTGGTTTTCTTAGACGGGGCTTTATCGTCCGTAAGTTTGAGTTTGACATAGGGATCCGAAGCACCCAAGAGATCCTTTTTCTTCAGTTTCATGGCTTTTAGAACCTTCACATGTAGAATACCTATGGGTCTTCTTAGAGCTCTTTCATTTGTAACCAAAATAAAAAAAATAAGTATATTTTAAAAATTAAGCACTATTGAAACATGTATATGTGTGCCAATTAAGAATATTATATCATACTTGGCAGGATCCAAGATAGGAACTTCAAGGGTGTGTGGCCAAAGATACATGTTAGCAACTTGATCTTTGATCATTTCCTGAACAAAACTGTATAAACCAGGAATAGCCATAAGATCAGCTCCTAAAAGCTTTAGTCCAAAGTCCACATGGGGCTGCAAAACAACAACAAAGAATGACCGATGTCATGCATGATATAATTGCTTAGGAAGATTAGAAAACAGTTTAACATGAAGCACTCTTGCCTTCTCCATGAGTGACACAAATATATTACAAAAGCAAGGAAAACTGGGTACGAGTGGCTTCAAAGTGATGCGAGGAGAGGCGAACACTTGCACATCCAAGACCTGTATATGGGTAAATGAGACCTTATGCCTACCATAATCAACATATACAAGGGTTATCAAAAAATGACCTGAGCAGTTGCCTTCAAACCAAATGCATGGACTGCAACTAAGAAATTAGGATTTGCAGCCCACTTGAAGCATGGTTCCATTATCAACTCCTTCTCGTCAGTAACATAGACCTTCATACCTGAGAAAACAAATGAAGCTCATTTGCAGGCCACTTTAAAATATTAGATCTAAAGAAACGGAATTCACCTTGAAATGTGGGAGGTAATGTTCCTAGAGTGAAAGCCTCAAATTCAACAGAGTCGATATTATACTTTGGAATTTCTTCAGCAATAATGGGTGTAGCTATATCTTTTACAGTTTTACATATTGCCTAGCCATACAAAACAATATGTTAATAATCTGATCAAAACATATATAAGCAGGTCCAAGGCATAGACATACCTTGTCCAAGTAAGGCCACATGCGCTCAATTAACTTGTTCAGCCAATCAACCTATGCATAGCCAACACCATAAACCTACACTGAGCTTTAAAAAGGAAAACAACAATCGATATCTCAAAGAATTACATGATTGTACAACAATATCACACCCTATCGTAGTCTGGATTCTTGACCCAAAGAGGTATTTCCGAAACCAAGCTTTGTAATGTATCTGAATCTTGGTCCACTAGTGGACGAACTTGAGGATCCTGGAGAAAGGGAAAGAACAACGTCCATGAAACAAGCATATTATATATTGTAGAAAACACATATGAAATAAAGAGAGGGACCTTGACATCGGTAGGTTGGACGTAGATGAAGATGAAATATCCGACAGAAAGGCCGACAGAAATGCCGACCCCAAATCCAAAGAATCCCAGTACGACACCAAAGAACCCCATTCCGTTGAAGCCAAAAACACATCAAACAACTAATTAGTTTCGAATAACCATCGTAAAGCCATCTTTGAAACACCGTAAGATCCTCTTTCTTTAAATTGTATAGCGTGAAATTAGTCTTTCTTCATACCGCTTATTACTTTTGTTTCACGAAATATTAGGGCTAAATTAATGGATCAGAAGCAATGTTTTCTTTTCCTTATAATGTAGAGAGACCCACTCACACACTAAAAATTTTGATATTCTCCTTTTCTTTGTTCCTGAATCATAGGTTAGTTGATTCATATTGTTGACGTCACATTCAAATGTAGAATTATCAATGGTGCAAATAGTATTGTCCCATTGTGCTAAAGAGACATAGAAGGAAAAATAGAGAAGAAAAAATAAATTGAAGTCGTTCCATTGAATATACAAATATCCAAAATCAAAACAAATGCATGATTTTGTTCCTCAATTTTGAAATTGGTCTCATATATAAATCAATCCTCATCGATTTAACGGTTAATTATTATCACCTACCATAGATTGTAAATTTAAGATACTATTATAGTAGATGGAGGAAAGGATGTGCTTGGAGTGCAGGATTCAAAATATAGATACAAGTTTTTTTAAACACGATCCTTCCTTTTCTAACCTAAGCGTGTATCTCTCTATCATATCTACAAATTTTCTCTCTCAATCGTCTCTTCTTTCAATCGAGTTTTATTCTACTCATGGCTCGTGAAGCTCTAACGCATGCCTCTAAATTTTTCTCTCTCAATCGTCTCTTATTTCAATCGAGTTTTATTCTACTCATGGCTCGTGAAGCTCTAACACGTGCCTCTAAATTCTACCTACATTCTTCGGATCACCCTGGTTCTATTTGGCAATTGATTCTAACAGATGACGACTACTTTGAATGGAAGATTGCTCTTCTAACTGTGTTTTTTGCTAAACGCAAAGAAGGCTTTTTGGATGGGACCATAGCCAAACCAGCCAAGACATCAATCGAGTTCAAGTATTAGAAAAGCGTTAATTCTATGCTGGTTAGTTGGGTTCTCAACTCAATTGACAAATCTCTGGCATTCCACTAGTGCATTGAGAGCTAAACGTATATAGGGCGATGTCAATGTATGTTGTTTCTACATTATGGAAATTGACTAGGCGTTGCTTGCTCTGAGTCTAATTGGGTCTACGGCACAAATCTCACTAACTAAGACTTCATCCCCCAACAAGGGTGCCAACACGTGGTTCCTACTCAAAGGCTCCATTTCTGCTCGTCCATTCCAATTCATTCAACAGTTAAAGAGGTATGGACCAATATTACACAACGGTTTTCTATACGCAATGGTCCTAGACTTCTCCAAATTCTTCTCTTGCTCGTTTGGTTCAAGGGAATGATTCGGTTGCGGTTTATTTGAGTTGACTTCAACAATCATGGGATGATTTGGATCCTCAACTATCAAGTGAAATCTGCAAATGTACTTGCCCTGAGTCTAATTGGGTCTACGACACAAATCTCACTAACTAAGACTTCATCCCCCAACAAGGGTGCCAACACGTGGTTCCTACTCAAAGGCTCCATTTCCGCTCGTCCATTCCAATTCATCCAACACTTAAAGAGGTATGGACCAATATTACACAACGGTTTTCTATACGCAATGGTCCTAGACTTCTCCAAATTCTTCTCTTGCTCGTTTGGTTCAAGGGAATGATTCGGTTGCGGTTTATTTTAGTTGACTTCAACAATCATGGGATGATTTGGATCCTCAACTATCAAGTGAAATCTGCAAATGTACCTGCACATGTGGAAATACAGTTACGGCTAAAGAAATTGAGCGAGTTCATTAGTTCCTTATGGGACTGGATGGAGCGATTTATTCTACTCTATGATTCAACATAATTTCTCAAGAGCCTCTTCTAAAAATCAATAAAGCATACTCGCTTACTATCCAAGAGCAACAGGTAAAATCTATGTCTAAAGAAAAACCAATTTCTACTGATTCGTTTGCATTTGCTTCCCACAAAAATTCTAAAAATAATTCTCGTCCCAAAACTTAGATCACTTAGACCCATTACAACCATCCTTGACGTTTCTACATGCTTCAATATAACTGGGTACCCGGAATGATGGAACAACGGACGTGGGTTTATTGATTTTTTGATAGGCGTGCCTCTAACTTATAGCCACGGTTCGTCCTTTGTTGCTCCACTGCTATCTACAAGAAAGATGGTAACAAAAGGTGTATCCAATGTGGCATTAGCAAAATCTACAACCACTATACTTTCACAACTTGATACACCTGACCAAAGATTGGGTCCAAATATCTCAAATGATCAATGGAATTCGCTTTATATCATGTTCCAACAATACCCTAAATTACATCTAATGAAAATTATTTAGGTAATATTTCTCAATCTTGGATTCTTGACAGAAGTGCATCATTCATATGGCGGGGAATAAATCTCTTCTTCATTCTATGCAAATGGTTTCATCTTGTAATATTAAACTTTCTAGCGGTACTATTGCCTATACTAATCAAACAGGAACATTTACGTTTTTTAATATATATTCTTGGATTACATTGTAAGCTTTTTTTCTATTAATTGTCTTACTCAAGATCTACAATTTGGTATTACTTTTACTAAGAATATTTGTCTTTTTCATGCCAAAATTTTGAGGATGTTGATTTGATGAGAGTGATACTCAAGACGGCGTTTATTTCTTTGTTGGCTCGAGCCTACTCCATCTACTCGGTTGATTTTTGCTTCCTCTATTCGTCTTGATCCAACCATTTTATGGCATCATCGATTGAGTCATCCGTCTTTTGATATTCTTATTTTTTGCTTAATATTGCGTTAAACAATCTAAAACAATTGCAGCCTGAACCGTGCAATACTTCCCATTGTGCAAAACAAATTCGTTTGTTGTTCCCTTCAAGTAAAAGGCATGCTCTTGCACCTTTTGATTTAATTCATTCTAATGTATGGGGTCCATATCATGTATCGTCCTCGTGTGATGCCACTTATTTTTTTAACTATTGTTGATGACTTCTCACGTTTAACCTGGGTATATTGTTACGTTTTAAAATCTGAGGTTGCTTTCTTTGTCAAAAATGTTTTTGCCAAGGTACGTACCCAATTTGAAAAAACTATCAAAACACTTAGAAGTATTAATGGTACCGAATTTCTTGGTTTAAAATCACTTGTCAACGAAAATGGTACAATTTTTCGAACTTCTTTTCTTGCGACACCCCAACAAAATGGTCGAGTGGAACGCAAGCACCATCATATATTGAACGTTTCTCCTGCAATTCTTTTTCATGCTAATTGACTATCAAATTTTGGGACGAAAATTTTTTAATGGCTTGTCATATTATTAATCGCACACCTTTAATTTTAAAGGGTCAAACACTATATTTTTCTCTTTTTGGCGTTCAACCTGATTATACGAGTATAAAAATATTTGGTTGTTTGTGCTATTCCTGGATCATTCCAAAATCGTCAAATAAATTTCATTCTCGTGGAAGAATGCGCGTTTTTCTCGGATATAATTTTGTTCAAAAAGGGTGGAAATTATTTGATTTTGAAACGGATCAAAATTTATTTCATGGGACGTTATTTTTATGAACATTTATTTCCCATATGACATCATCTCATCTATCCCATCTAGCTCTCCTCTTCAGGTACTTTCTGCTAACTCCAATCTATCTCATCCTCCTCTTTATGCTAATTCTACTTCTTTTTCTTCTCTAGATGATCCTATTTATTTCCTTTCTATCAATTACGATGCACCTAATGATTATCTTCCTAATGTTCCACAATCTACTCCCATTGTTCTAGTAATTCCTAACCTTCCATCTTCTTGATATATTCCCTTACCAATTTCATCTTGCTCTCTTTCCACAGACTTGCCTTTAATTGAGGACGATACCCTTCCTTCTATTCCCCACTCGAATACCGATGATATTTCCATTTCTATTATGCCATCTTCTATCTCTTCTACTTCTATTTTCACCGATTTGCGTGTGATAACAGATCCACCGTCTTTGTCTTCTCGATCCCCTCCCTCTTCGTTGAAGCTCACGCCCATCACATCCATCTACACTACTCCAAGGCTTTCATTACAATAACGCTCTCACCTCTCACCCATCAACGTCAGCATATTCTCCAGGTTCGTTCTATCTTGTTTCTAATTATGTTACGTATTACAATGTTAACCCTACACACCTTCAGTTTCTCTATGCAGTCCAGCTTTCTCACGAGCCTACATCCATTTACGAAGCCATTGATCATCCCCTTTGACGAACAACCATGGTAAGAACTTGATGTACTCAAGAGGAATGTCATATGGGTTATTACTGATCTACATCCACATAAGAAACCGATTGGGTGCAAATGGGTGTTAAATTGAACCACAAATCGTGACTATCAAGCGCTACAAAGCCCGATTGGTTGTGCTCGGCAATTGACAAATTGAAGGTGAAGTTTTGTTCGTTACTTTTGCTCTAGTTGCTAAGCTTTTTTGTGTTAAAATTTTTTTAGCAGTTGCTTCGATCAAACATTGGGAACTCCACTAGATGGATGTCCACAATGTCTTCCTCCATGGAGATCTAGACGAGGAAGTGTATATGAAGCTATCTCCAAATTTTTCATCACTTGGAACCAGTCGGGTATGTCGCTTGCAAAAAACAATATATGGTCTTTGTCAAGCACCACACAACTGGTTCTCTAAACTTGTTTCCGTTTTTCGACAATACGGTTTTACTCAATCTCTTGTTGATTACTCTTTATTTTCGTGTATCAAATCTCACGTCTTTGTTCTCGTTCTTGTATATGTCGATGATCTTATCATTGCTGGAAATAATTCATCCTTTATATCCGATTTTATGTCCTATTTCAATTCATGCTTTCATACGAAGGATCTGGGTACATTAAAAAAAAATTCTTTCAATTCGGTTTTATCATCCGATATCCTCATGGTAATCTACAACAAGGTGGCAACGGGGACCCATAACCCCAATACCCGCGTTAGAATTTAGAGGGTTATGTATATAATATAGAATTATATATATATATCTACTACTACAACAATATACATGGGCGATGATGTGGCTCATCGTGAGAGCAGTATTTTGAATTGGAACTTCTACAATTAACACCGTCACATTTTTATTTTTTAAACTATTTATTAAGCCATCGAATCTTTTGCTTACAAATAAATTTTTATTTGGAATGATTTCACGTTACTTTTTATTCGTTAACGATTATATTTTCTTAGGACAAATTCTACTCCGATTTTTTTATCCCTAATTTAAATTCGTTAATTATATTGAAATGATATCTACATTTCAAAATCTTTTTTTTTTAATAATTTTGGTTGGAACAATTTTTTGGAATCTATGTTTTCCGCTTTTTTTAATATCCCCCTTTTTTAAAAAAATATTGTAAATCTATATATATATATATATTCAACATCTACTACTAAAACAGTATACATGGGAGTTGACGTGGCGCGTCGTGAGAGTAGCATTTCGAATTGAATCTCCCACAACTAACGCCACCAAATCTATTAGTCATATTAGTTAATAAAAGTGACTATGTTTAGATAAAATACACATTTTTTTTTGTGGGAAGGAGAGTCAGTGGTCTCCGGCGCATCTCGACGCGCTTTTATTAATAGAAACGAGGGTTAAGTAGTCAGCATACGGGGGATAGCCCGACCCCTTACATCATCAAGAAGGAGTTCAACTATACCCTCCGGCGGGTCACTCAATACAAGCAAACCAAGAGGTAAGTTTATAGCAAAACTAGCTACAAAGTCCGCAACTTTATTCGTCTCGCGTTAGGCATGACGAAACTGGATAGTCCAATCTCTTTTCAAAAAGTCGTGGCACATACGTACCAGACTGGCAAGAGGATGATAAGGGGCGATGTTCTTGCTTAGAAGTTGGGTGACCAATATAGAGTTTGTTTCTAAAATAACCGATCTATAACCCAACTCTCAAGCAAGCTTGAGACCATGCACCACTCCCCATAGCTCAGCCATGGGAACTGAACAAATCCCTAGATTGACACCAAACCCACTTACCCACTCTCCTGCGGAATTCCTATTGACACCAGCCGTGGACGCAAGCTCTTCGTTATACTTCGCGACATCCGTTTTGACCTTCACAAAACCTTCGGGAAGGGGTTCCCAAGCAACATGAATGACTCTCCTCGATCTTATACCAGCATGCATCTCTCTTCTATTCCATACCCCGATGTACTCCTTAGCTTTATCCCGAACAAAGCGACTTCTATCCTCACTAGTTGTTGAAAGTCTTCTCATTTCTCCATTTCCATGGCCACCATATGACCACTGCAAAAAGTTCATTCCAATAACAAATATTTATATTAAGTATGAGAAAAAAGATTACCTCTCAGCCAAACCGCAAATGGTGTGCCGAAGAAATCTCGACTAATGCCTCCTGCTTGCAACATGTTCTACATTGTACGGACTTTAGGGCATTCACGGAAGAGATGGGCCAAGTTTTCTTGTGATTGGCTACAACATCTGCACACGTTTGAAGGGCACAAATGTCTTCTCTTTCTCTCCATGTTACTCATCACTCCACCTTTCATCAATTTCCATATGAAATGTTTTACTCTTTCCTGAATTCTCATGCTCCATACAACTCGATAAATATCATCATCAATGTTTTGCAGACGGTCAATCCCCAGGAGCATCCTATAAGCCGACTGTGTAGAAAAATTTCCATCTTGAGAAAGCTTCCAGCTCAAAACATCAACAGTTGTCCCGATTTGGTACCCTGGTCGTCGACTTGCTCCAGCTCACATGGTTTGGTCGCTGCAAGTTTGAGCAGAGAGGACAAGGGCAGCTTTCCCTCGAGCATATGCCAACTCCACCCAATTCCTTCTATCCAATAACTTCTTACTGGAGCGTTCTTTTCCGACTCGTCAATGGCTATGAGCGACTCAGGCATGAGAGGTTCGACCTCAATCCATGGATCAACCCAGAAGCGAATGCTTCTACCATCCCCCGGATTCCACCGAGCTCCTGCTGTTACAACCTGTTGAACCCCTTTGACTAAACATTTCCAGATGTGGGATACAGAAGAAACGGTTCTACCTTCAGTTCTTATTTACTTACTCCATAACATCTGAGACCAAAGGCTATCGGGGTCTTTCAAGAAGCGCCAAGCTATTTTACCCAAAAGAGCCAAATTTGTAACCTACATACTCCAGATGCCGATCCCTCCTTTATCTTTAGGGAGACATATTTCATTCTAGTTGACCGTGTGCACTTTCCTTTGTCCATCTACATGGCCCCAAACAAAGTTCCGACAAACCTTATCAATCTCATTGCACACATTGCCCGGTAAAGCTAAAGTAGCCATCGAATAAACCGGCATGGAGGTGAGGACCACTTTGGTCAATGTGACACGTCCCGCAAAGCTAAGGGTTTTACTTCTTCGCCCATTAAGTTTCCCCTTGATCTTATCCAGAAGAACCGTAAAAGTTTCTTTAGAAACTCTACCTTGTAATATAGGGACACCAAGGTAGTTACCAAGATTTCTAGTAACCTCGACCCCGCTAATCCTCTCAAGAGTGTCACATAAATATCTAGAGACATTAGGCGAAACAAAGATTTTAGACTTTTGGCTACTAACCTTAAGTCCTGATGCCTTACAGAAAACCTCGATGCAACTCATGATGACTCTAATATGGGGTATAAAAGCCTCCGCAAAAAGGGTAATATCATCCGCAAAAAGAGATGCGAGAGGGGAGGTCCACCCCTAGAGAGGGTGATGGGCTTCCACTCTCCTCTCTCAACTGCTTCAAGAATTAGATGACTCAATTGTTCTACACAAAGAACGAACAAGTAGGGGGAAATTGGATCCCCTTGTTTGATTCCACTAGCCGGGACAAATTGTTTAGTAACTTCACCATTCTAGAGGAGTTGCATTCTAGCCGTTGTAACGCATTCCTGGATCATTCTGCCCCATTCCTTCGGGAATCCAGCTGCAATAATAGTGTCCTCAATGAATCCCACCTGAGTCTGTCATATGCCTTTTCCAAATCGAGTTTGAGGAGCATTCTTTTTTCTCATAGAGTGCACCACTTCTTGCATGAGGACAATGTTGTCCTGTATCAATCGACTTGGCAATAAGATGGATGAGAGTATCATTACAGAGGGCAATGGGTCTGAACTAGCTGATGAACTCTGGCTTGCCGAATTTGGCAATAAGATGGATGAGAGTATCATTACTCCCTTGATAAAGTGTCTGGTTATGGAAGAAACGAGCTACCTCTTCCTTTATAGACTGCCCCACATAGCGCCAACATTTTTGATAAAACACCGGTTGAAAACCGTCTACCCCATGAGCTTTGTAAGCTCCCATACTCTTCATTATAGACCACACTTCTTCCATGGTGACGGGTTTTTGGATATTATTCCAATCAGCACTCTCCAAAACTAGGAAGTCTAGGGTATGCAGTTGACAATCTTGTAAGAGTTGAGGATTGTCAAAGCTATAAAGACTCTTGAAATACTCCAAGGCATGATGTTCCAACCTAGTGTGCTCTTCCACCCATTCACCATTCTCCAACTGAAGACCTGTCACTCTGTTACGACTTCTCCTAATAACGGTGGAAGTGTGGAAAAACGTAGTATTACGATCACCAAGAGTAAGCCAATGTTCTCGGGACTTTTGAAACCACACTAGTTCTTCTTGTTCAAGGATGGTCTCAATCTCGGCTTGTAATCTCTTTTCCTCCTCTACGAGCCTTGCCGAGTCAGTGTTACTTCTCCTAGCTTGAATGTTGGCAAGTTTAACCATAGACTCTTGTTTTCTGCGGAAAACGCTACCAAAGACACGTCTATTCCAAACGATAAGAGAACTTTTAAGTATAGGAAGGGCTTGACATACCTCCGGATTATTAAATCAACACATCTCCACCATATGATGGAAATCTGGGTGTGTCATCCATGCCGCTTCAAACCTGAATGGTCTTCTTTCTTTCCAAGTTAGAACAAGATCTAACAAGATAAGTAAGGGAGAGTGATCCGAAGAAAACCTGGCAAGGTGACGCACTTGGGCATTGGGCCAGAGGAGGCGACCGTCTTGATTCATGAAGACTCTATCAAGTCTTTTAAAGATGTTTCTTTTAGCAGACTTGCCATCATCCCACGTAAAGTCCGCACCCGTATAGCCTAGGTCAATAAGTCTGTGGGCCAATACAAGGTCATTGAAGATCTTAGAGTCCGCATGAAGCTTGTCTGAACCGCCTTTCCTTTCAAACAGGAATCTTATACAATTAAAATCTTCGTCAATGACAAGGGGATCCGAGATAAGCGATAATTCCTGATCAATATCACTCCAGAAGATTTGTCTCTTATGAAAGACCGGCGAAGCATATACCACTATGAGGCTAAACTGTTTCGAACCAGTCACCACCTTGGCATGTATGAATCAGGTGTTGCTACTAATAACAGATAACTGCATATTCTCAGCTTTCCATAATAACTATAGACCCCCTTCAAAACCAACGGCTTCAACACGGAAACACCCTGAGTAATTCAACCGATCGCATATGGCTTGCGCCTTATTTCCCGAAGTTCGGGGTTCAAAGATCGCGAGAATATCGACCTTATGGTGACTACACATATATTTAGTGGCACGCCAGGACCCGCTCTTACAAGCTCCGAAGACATTCCAAAATAAACAATTCATGTTAAACGATAAGAAGAGTGAATAAGAAGCCAAAAGGATCTTACATGGCAGTGTGGCCATGTTCCTGTTGGATTTCTGCTGCACTTGATTCCTCGTCCATAACAATTTCGACTGGGCTTATTGAATTGTCTAAGGCCGAACTGCTACCTCCTGTGTTGTTGCTAAACTGGTTTGGGATGTCCCTGTTGTTTTGCCCTATATTTCCCGGATCAATGCTCTTTGGTGATTTGGTGTCGATGGACACTACCATACTGAGCATAGAGTTACACTTATTAACTGCCATAGATGTCCTCCCACATGTGGACACAGCTTGTCGGGTTGCGTCGGGGTAACCTACGCTTTCCCGGCGTTGACGTTTCAACGAAAAGGATTCATGGTTTGCCTCCTCGGTTTTCTTTGCTCTCCAGGCATCTCTTCTTGCATCGTTCTTGGCCTTACTATGATTCTTCCTTTTTCCCTTTTCTTCACTGTTGGCTGAGGCTTGTACAGGCATGGGAGGAGCTGTAAAGACCAAGTTATCTGTCGTTGTTTTCTGTATAGGTGTGACATTTCCTTTGGAACTGCTGCTCAAAATATTCACTGTGGGCGTATTCTTCTGCATATCTTTCTCACTTGGGCTTATCCAAATCCTTAATCCACTAGATGAAGCTTCGGAATTATGATTCTTCAGGCCCATCGTGGGCTGGCCCAAGTTAGATGTCCCATTAAGCTGTTACTTTCCTTTATCCTGCAAAACAATATTCTTTCCTTTAGCATTAAATAATTTATTCATGTTACCTTGTGTGGGAATATTGGAATTTTTGTTTTGGATAGAAGTAGATCCTGTATTATTTCCCGTATTATTCTTTCCTTTCTCAGTTTTACTCCGACGTGCAACCAGCATCCATGGACCATAACCCGCATCGTCGATCGAATGAGCTTGATCCTGCACCGGGGCGTTTTGGCTACTATGGGTATCTGAAGAATTTGTCTTTACCGGGGCATGTTCAGTACCGGCCCCCGTCTCGACCTCTTGCCCTGCTAGAGAACTTCCATGTTAGCAATTAGAGGCGTAGTGACCATACCGACCACACTTGAAGCATATGACGCCCAGCCCTTTGTATTCAATCGGACACCTTTTACCATTAATGAAGATAGACTTCTTTAGGGGCCTATTGAGATCAATTTCCACACAAACTCGTACAAACCTTCCTCTGTTGAAATACAATGTTTTTGGGTCTATTGTTATAGGTAATCCTACACCTTCATCCATTCACCAAATTACCGCTTCATGAAACCATTGCACCGGTACACCTGTGATTCGGACCCAAATCGGTGCTGAAGTGATAGGATTTGAAGTTTCAAAATCCGGTGACCATCTTTTCATAATTAAACATCTCCCAAAGACAACCCATGGACCACTAGTAAGAATCGTCATGAGCTCGTTCTCACTACGAAAGCGTGCTAAAAAATAGTTGTTATCAAGATCTATGAGTTGCATGTTCTCACCACACTTCCACAATTCTCGTATTTTCCTTTCCATGACCGGAAAAGCTATCGGATAGCCCAACACTTTGAACACGATAGACTGTTTCCATCTTGCTTCCAAATTTGCAGTGGTCACCTTATCTATTTCGATAACGGGATCACCATCTTGCCCGAATGGATAATTATCTGTGATCTTTCCCGCTAGAGATTCTATGCTAATATTATCTTTGGTTGCTGGGGTATGACGTTGTTCACCCTCTAAAACTTGACTCCATGATCTAGCTTTAGTAACCGTTGTTGTATTCTTTCCAGGATTTTCTGTTGTGTTCAATTCAGGGTTATTTGGTTCTCCGGCAGGCGGCTTCAATGGTGAATTAATAGCCCCGCCTGCACCCTCTAGCGTAGGCTGATCTTTTCCATTCTCGGACACAACGATGGAAACAGTATTCGAAGATACTGTCTTGGGGGGACTCACTCCCGCAGGCTCTTTCATGACTGCATCTTCTTTCACATCACTATTCAATCCATTCCCATTGATAGCTTCAATACAGTGCTGCGTCGACGTAGGAGAAACTAGTACGCCCGAGTCTTCCATAACTGCATCTCCGTTCGTATCCTTCCCCTCCCCTACAGCAGTGAGGGCCACTATCGGAGGGATTTCCTCCGCCATCGACCGTCGGAAAAGCTCGAGAAGTAGCGTTGCGCCGCCCTAACCGTTTTCGCTGTTAGGGCTAAAAGAGAGCTTTTTCCGATCCTTCACTTTAATGCTAGATAAAATACACAATACATAATGCATAAAAGTGAAAATACAATATTTTTATTTAGACAAAAACTCGCACAAGGTGCGGGCACTAATCTAGTTTTATTAATATTAAGGGTGCGTTCAGTGGGACGGAATTATGAGACTAGATCATGAAATAAATCCCAAAATTTCAACCTCATACTCTTTATTCATGGGATGATGGGAATGAAATAGGACTTACCAACTTCATACAAATTCCCCCAAACGGACCCTACAACTTTATACTACAAGTCATAATTTTATTCAATCAACTATTATACTTAGTTTCATTATCACACAAACTGAATACACTCTTAGACCACCCACAATGGTAATAGTTTCTACCAATGTTTTTAAACTTTCTCTCTCCGCCACGCCAGTTTATAAAACTCCATCTACTTTTTATCTACATTCATAGTTTTTTAACTCTCAATCTCTTAACTCTATATTTATTTACCCAACATATTTATATTCTTTTTAAAATATTGATACTATTCATTTTTATTTATAATTAAATTAATTTCAAAATAATAAATAATAAATATATAAACAATTAATAAAAATGAAATTTCCAAAAATCACTTCATTAAAAATTAAAAGCATTCCAAAATATTAAAATAATAATCGGAAAGTTAAGATACAAAACATGAAAATGCAAACACACCAATACATATGAAATCATACATAAACTACTAATTTCCAACACGAGTATTGCCAAACTTTTCCCATATGTGTTGAACCAAATCATGCTTCAATTGTTTGTGCGTAGTGCTATTCCGAAGTTGGACACGGTTGGTTATGTAATCAACCATAGAATTTGGTATCCCAGAAACGTACGTATTGTCAATATCGTTTGATTGCTCAAACTGAGATGGATCCCAATATAGCGTATATGTGTCTCGTTCATCTTCCACAATCATATTGTGTAGAATTATGCAAGCTCTCATAATCTTTTCAATGAAACCAATGTCCCAAGCAAGTGTTGGGTTCTTCACAATAGCAATTCGTGCTTGTAGAACTCTAAAGGCTCGTTCCACATCCTTTCAACATGACTCTTGTAATTTAGCAAACGATGCATCCTTCTCACCTCGTGCAAGTCTTATTGACGGTATAAATGTTGTCCACTGTGGATAGATACCATCGGTTAGATAATAACTCATGGTATATGAACGACCATTGACGGTAAAATTCACAAGTGGCGATATACCTCACAAAACATCATCAAACTCAGGAGAACGATCGAGAACATTGATTTCATTGCACGTACCTGGTGTTCCAAAGAATGCATGTCAAGTCCATAAATTATATGGCGCAACAACTTCTAAGATGATTGTTGGCTTCCCATGACCGCGTGTGAACTGATATTTCCATGCAGTTGGCTAGTTCTTCCACTCCCAGTGCATACAATCAATTGAACCTATCATGCCAGGGAACTCACGCATCTCTCCAACATGAAGAAGTCGTTGCATGTCTTCAATGTTTGGTCTTCATAGATACATTTCTCCAAACGAAGAAATGATTCCTTTCACGAAGTTGGTCAAACATTTTTGTGCAGTTGATGCGCCCATTCGAAGATACTCATCCACTACATCTGCACTTATACCATAATCCAACATGCGTTTGGCAGCCGTGCACTTTTGTAATGGGGATAGGCCAAACCTACCGGTTGCATCTCGTATGTGATGAAAATATTCATATGTGGCTGACAAGTGGTTCACAATGGGTAAGAACAACGGTCTACGCATTCTAAACCGCCTTCAAAATTGCTCTTCAAAATAAACCGGTGGTGGAACTTCACTAAAATAGTCTTTGACTAGGCGTTCATGACCCTTCTCACGCTCTCTATCAATGTATTGCGACGTTGTTGTGGTTGAGAGATTTCACCTTTGGATCGACGTTGTCTTGATCGAGCTTGCATTCTTGCAATAAAACGATCCTCCATTACAACAAACTCGGGATCTGCCAAACCACCAATATTAAAAAAAATCTTGTGCGGGGTTGGAACCCATTTTTGTTTGGGCAATGAAAACTAAGTAATTTTGCAAAAAGATTGGAGGCTGGTGTGAATTTATGATCGGTTTTTAAGAGAGTGAAAGAAGTCTAAGTTAGAAGAGTGAGATGATATTTCTTATATACATATATAGAGTTTAAATAGGGGAGAATCAAGTGTTAAAAAGCTTTGAATTCATATCTGTCATAATTGAGGCCACTTGATAATTCACCAACATTGGGAAGAGTAAGGGTAAAATGAGTTGGATTCTAATTCAAATCCGTCATAATTGAATATCACTTGTTTGATGAGTGGTCACAAATCAATATAAGGCCAAAACTTTAATAATTCACCAATATTGGGAAGAGTAAGGATAAAATTAGTTCGATTCAAATTCAAATTCAAATCCGTCATAATGAAGGCCACTTGTCTGATGAGTGGTCACAAATCAACATAAGGCCAAAATTTTAATAATTCACCAACATTGGGAAGAGTAAGGGTAAAATGAGTTGGATTCTAATTCAAATTCGTCATAATTGAAGGCTACTTGTCTAATGAGTGGTCACAAATCAACATAAGGCCAAAATTTGAATAATTCACCAACATTGGAAAGAGTAAGGGTAAAATGAGTTGGATTCTAATTCAAATCCGTCATAATTGAAGGTCACTTGTCTAATGAGTGGTCACAAATCAACATAAGGCCAAAACTTTAATAATTCACCATTGGGAAGAGTAAGGGTAAAATGAGTTGGATTCTAATTTAAATCCGTCATAATTGAAGGTCATTTGTCTGATGAGTAGTCACAAATCAACATAAGGCCAAAACTTTAATAATTCATCAACATTGGGAAGAGTAAGGGTAAAATGAGTTGGATTCTAATTCAAATCCGTCATAATTGAAGGTCACTTGTCTAATGAGTGGTCACAAATCAACATAAGGCCAAAACTTTAATAATTCATCAACATTGGGAAAAGTAAGGTAAAATGAGTTGGATTCTAATTCAAATCCGTCATAATTGAAGGTCACTTGTGTGATGAATGATCACAAATTAACATAAGGTCAAAACTTTAATAATTCACCAACATTGAGAAGAGTAAGGATAAAATGAATTGGATTCAAATTCAAATTCGTAATAAATGAAGCCTTTATATATATATATATATATATATATATATATATATATATATATATATATATATATATATATATATATATATATATATATATATATATATATATATATATATATATATATATATATATATATATATATTTTGTGTTTGTAATCAAAGTATCCACACTTTTCACTTGCCTTCTCTAAAACCCATCATTTTCACCATTATGGAACCAAATTAACCCCACAACTATCGAAATTCCCTTAACTTTTCTTCTAATTTTGTAGATTTGATTCAAGATCAAACAAATGAGTCATATCACTCCTTCACTCCAGGTTACCCATTTGGTCCTCATGGAAACATTCCAACGAACCTATATCGTCCATATGGAAGTGTTTCAACGAACCAATATGGTCCATATGGAAACATCCCGACGTGTCAATATGGTGCATATGAAAGCGTCCCAACAAACCAATATGGTCCATATGGAAGCACCCCAATGAGCTCATACCAACACGTGGCGAGTATGGAAGAAATAAATCCTACCTTAACCCCTCCCACGAGTGGTCAAAAAGAAGCCCCTCATGAAAGTGGTGCTCGTCAAAGTGGTCTACAACGTGTGAAATGGAACCAAGGAGAAGAGTTGTTAGTTGTTAGTGCATGGATCAACACCAACATGGACAATGTTGTTGGTAATGATCAAAATGGTGTAACGTTTTGGGATCGGGTCACGGAGTACTACAACACTAGAAGAGTGGAGGAGGATGACACTTGGGTTGAAAGGGGGTTCGAGCTCCATAAAACAAAGGTGGCACAAAATATCCATAACGACTTCAAAATTTGTTGGATGTTTCAAACAAGCATCCAATCGAAGAACAAGTGGACAAAGTGAGACAAATTTACTTGGAATGGCACATGCTATTTACCTTTTTGATACGGGAGTGAACTTTAGATTTGAGCATTGTTGGCGTGAGCTTAAAAATGTACCAAAGTGGTTCACGGTGGTTGAGAAACTTGCTGAGAAAAGTGAAGGAAGCTCAAAACGTTCCAAGGTGAATGAAGCCGGAGCCTACTCTTCAAGTTCCAACCCGTCTACTCACAACAGTGCCGCTACACCCAATAATACGACATTTATTAAACAATCAACTGATATAACTCGTCCCTCTGGAAGAAATGCTGTAAAGGCTGGAAAAAGGAAGGGAAAAAGAGTCGTCGAGAGTTTGGTTAATCACATCGGGAGCTAGTGCTTGTTATCTAAGAATTGTGGGGACGAGGCGGACAGTAAGTACTTGGAGCTGCAAGCTGATAAAAATAAAATTATAAATGATTACATGGTTACTCAAAAGCTTCAAATGTTAACCACATTGCTTAGAAAAGATGGTGAGTTAACACCTTATCAGAAAGACCTAGTGGAAAGACTAAGACATGAATTGAATATGTGATATGCGTGGTGTGGATGTGAAATCTAGTTGTATTTTCATCTATTTCGTAAAACCTAAGCGAAGAATAGTTTCACAATTATGTTAGAATTTCGCTAAATTTCGGGTCCTTTTAAGTTTGATGTTTTAGCTATGTATTGTAATATATTCACTTTTACGTGTAATGTCTTGTAATATATTAAATTTTATGTGAAAAATATCTTGTAATATATATTATAGGTATGGTGTCTTGTAATATATTTGTTTTTATGTATAATGTTTATTATAATAAATTTTATAATAAATACTAATATCATTATTAAATTAATCTATTAATTAAATTACTTATTTTTATAAAAAAATAATTATTCCAAACATATCCAATATTAGACTCTATGGATAGAGAAAAATTAATTATAGGTATTGAGAGAATTATTATTTTTAAAATATTATTAGTTATACTTAAATTTCAAGAATTGCACAACTATTACATTTCTAAGTTCCATTATCACACTTAAAATCCAACTATTACACTTCTTACTATCTTAGTTTCATTATCACACACTTGAAATGAATACACACTTTGATATGAAGATCAAAATTTGAACAGGCCACAAAGTCATAAACGCCAACCTCTCGACTTCCGGTGGCACCCACAAGGTCATAAACGACAAACACTCTCGACTTCCGGTGACAAAAATCCTCTCATTGGTAGTGCAACTTAAATTGCCATTTTATGTTATCGTATATTGTTTTTTATAATGTCCAAAGTTAGTCGTGAGCGGGTATGATCAGCATTTGAGCCACAAAAGTTCCATATTTTTTCCGGGCGGGCAAAAAGCTCCGGATTTTCACACCTACAAGATTGAAGACGACATTGGAAGAAGAATCGAATCGATTGTATTAGGTTTAGTAGTGGCTCTTGGTGACTCTTTGGGCGCAACAGTGTATGGACACTAACTAGTACAGGTAATTCACAATCACCAAAAAAAGGTATTCACATCTCCAATACAAGATGGTTACATCATAAATTCCTCAAGGCAGACCAAAATGCAAAAATAATTACAATCCTCCAATTGTTCTAAAACCCTCCATTGCCAAACACAACTCTGCAAGAATTGTTGATTGCAGAATTCATCAAGGCCCTTCCGCTTCCAAAATCACCACAACCTATGACAGATCAAAGGACCCTTGGCCTTCATTGATCGCATACATCAACTTCTTGTACATGACTTCCTGATCAACACCAAAACAAACAATAATATATTCAAAACGCTCCTAATTGACAATACTCTAAAATATCATGTCGCATACCTTGGTCGAGTATGGGGGAAGCTTAAGATAATTAGCGCATGTCATAACACTGGGTAGATCATCATCTACGCCCTCAAAAGCTCCAGGGCCACTGGATGCCGCACTTGCTGACGAAGAGAGCTGATACCCAACATGGCACACAACAAAAGTGAGTTAAAGTACAAACATAGACCCAATTTATCCCAACAGCAAAAGGTATCTCCATAATACCTTCCTCACAATGGTCAGCTTTGGGTTCAGAACAGCCAAACCACCGGGTGGTAGACGAGGTGCACCGGTCACAAATTGGCAAAATGCCCGCTGTTGCTCTGCTGTAAATTCTCCCATGATCTCAAGTAGCTGAAAAGTGTTAAAAATGTAAATCTAGTTAGTATTGTCTCTGGAGAAAAATCTAATCCAACTGGTGACGCAAGCTGCATACATTCACAATTGCAGGGCTCTTTGCAGTGTACCCATGATCGAATTTGATGTGATCCACAAGAGTATCTGCCTGTAAATAAATAAAATAACGAGTGCATAACATTTTCTGCGTATCAAGTTACAATTATGAATCCCATACAAACCCATATAGAATGCAGAATACCTTCCATAACTCTCCAAGTCCACAAACTAAGCAGTCCAGCTCATTTGGAGAGAATATTTGCAAAGAAGAGATGTCAAAGACCTGATTGCCAGAAGCACCCACAAAAAACCACATCAGATAGATATATATGCTCACATGACCCCCCACCTAAAACATATTTAACGGTACTGTCATTAAAGCTAAATAACAGTTTGACCTGTGAAACAACATATTTCCTAATAGTTGGGCTTCTTCATTTAACACTCTGATGTCTAGCCTCTAGGACATAGATCTAAACCCTGAAGTATCTAATTCATAAATGCTATACACTCCATTGCACAAGAGACCATGGGGAGCATTAATCGAGGATATTCAGTACTAACTACTTTAGCAATAATGTAGTCAAGTCAACAAAAAAAGCTGATGTTTCATTATTGGAAATAAAAAGAAAACTAAAATAATATAAACAGAAGTGATTTACCTCGTTAAACCCTGCCCTCAATGCTTCCACTTGTCGCGATATTCCACTCCTTACAGTGGCATCTACTACCAGCGAGATATATTCTCCCAGGTTGTCAATATCCACCTAACGACGTTAACGCACCAGGAAGGTATTTTATGGCTAATAACAACTTCTAAAATAAACAGAAAGTCATAAGACAGTTTAATTGTCAAATCTTACATTGTCATTTCCCGACTTCAAGATATAATCAGGATAACCAGGTAAGGTGAAATCTAAACAAAGATCGTCAAGTGGTACTCCTTGGAATTGCAGTTCAGCAATTGCTTTAGTATTGTCACCCCCTACGGATTCTAAATATTGCTTGCGACAGACCAATGCTTGTAACTCTTGCAAAACTTTCCCAAACTCGTAATCAAACGAAAGAATGTCGTGCAGATCAAGTTCCTGTAGGTATCACAGGTCATATATCAGAAAGTACTTGTACAAGCAGGTACATCACCTTATTGCAAAATGCCATACACTTAAAAGTAATAACTTCTACTTGTATATTAAGATGGAAAATCCACCAACATATATTCTAACGGCCAAATGGCAGACCACACACAGCTTACCTGGCCAACCACGAGTTTGTAGAACGCTGTGGATAATGGTAGGTCCAAAAGCCGCCCATCCTGAAGAGCCTTTGCAATAACCCGTCCAAGCAGCCGGAAGTATTCAAGCACTTTAGAGAATTGAATACCATCAGATGAATCGGAATTTTGAGACCAAGGGCGGGGAAACAAGCCGAGAGGAGCCAGAATTAAATTCCTAACATCAGATGTCCCATCCTTCTGCGGATCATCACCGTCTTTTTGTACAGATGATTTTTCCAACATAGAATTTCTCCACATACCCAGATCAGCCTTTTGCAGGTCATGACTCAAAAGGGTATAGAACTCTAGGGTCGGGCCCAAACCTGTCCCCACCTCACCAAAATATTCTACTTCAAGTACAGCCTTCTGACCAGAATACATTTCCATGACCTTTGCAGCAGAATCTAAAATACGATTACGGGAGACACGAACTTTTTGGCGTTGCAGTCTCCCAATCCTAACCTCTCTCTCATTTGAAGATCCTTGCCCATCAGCACCCTGCTGCTGCAACCACGATAAAGCACGTGACAACCCAAAGGCAGTAGAGTAAAAAAACTGCCTCCGGGTCTCAAAGGGAAACACAAAAGGGCATGCTTTAGTCAGCTGGTAACACCAAGGAGGAAGAGTACCACTACATAATGCAAGAGGATCCTGGATTTGACGTGCAAGCTTTGGTGTAAGCTTATTATTGACAAATTCTTCAGGAGGAACTCTGACCCCTCTCGTACTAAACTTATCAAGACAAGAATCCACCCCTTCAGCAAATCTATCACAGATAGATTGAACTCTTAAGCGTGGCCCAAGTTGATTTAATCCCTCTAGCACACGCAATAGTGCTAGTATATTGTAAGTTGGATTAGTCTTCTCCATGTCACAAGGGAGATCACCTTGCAAAATGCTATCTAGAAGCGATGCCTGATATGAACTATCATTAGGAATCAATCCACCGGACCTGCACTCCGATTGAAGTGTAGAAACTTGTAATCCAGGTGAGGACTTATCTGGATGAGTGTCCGCAGTCTGGTAAGTTATTGTAAAAATGTCACCCCATAACCTGCTTCCATCACTAGGCACATAGTCATTGCCACTATATCGTATATCATCATCTTCATCCATAACTAGCTGCCGCTGGATTGCCTGGTAGATGTTCAGGTTTCGATTTAGCTGCTTTCCACCTGCAGAAAATATCAATCTGGGAGAGTCGCTCGAACCATTCAGTAGACGTCCGTATCTATCTCTCCCAGCCCTTAGTCCCCTTCCATTTGATGTCAACCCAGCCATAGCAGCTGCAGAAAAGGACATTGCAACCCTTGAGCCAAAAGAACCAGTACGGAGTTCTGTTGAATCTGAGCCTCTACCTACAGCTGGTCTGCTGCCTGAACCAGAAGCAGGGTTTGTCTGACTCTCACTGGTTGTTGGGACAGCAGCATTGTTTTCAGATTCACCCAAGTTGACATCATGCACCTTGTCAGCCATGCAGAGTGGGAGTGAATCGTCCCTTAGCACCTGAAATGAAGAGATATACATTGAAGCAGAAAGGCGTGATTTGGATCAGCAATGAGTGAAATTTCTGAGGTGCATCACGCTGAAAGATGAAGTACATGAGCTACTTTTGGAAACAGTAAAATTGGTATAAAATAATTTTACAAAGTTAAAATATAATGCAGAAGAGACGTAATGAATGAAAGAACAGTTTATCTTTAAAAATACAGAATTACTTGATTATATAAGAAAATAAACAGGAACAGATTGTAACTTAGGAAAACTACAGTGAATGCACAAAACTAGAGTAAGAAGATAGAAAAGATCCCTAGAGCTTCTCAATTTAGGATTGATTGATTCTATTCCCTAATACTAGGACATATTTCCCATTGTTCTAAAAGGCACGCCTATGCTAGGCGATGGGCAATTGGGCACCATGGGGTCCTCTGCCTAACAAAGACACAAGTGCAGCCCCTTTGAAGAGGCACACCCGAGGCGCCCAAGGGGCGGTTAGGTGCCTGCTATTTAATTTTGTATAACATGGAGATTATTCTTTTCCAGAAATACTTTGTTCCTATTAACAAAAATATATTCTAGTAACTTAATGAAAGATTTATTGCCATAAACAACTTTCTAAAATCTGAATTATGCCTTCGATCTCTTTAACTCATAAGATTTTTTTAAACTACTACATTTGACTTATGGTTATTAAGTATGACAAAAGAGCTATTCATGCAGAAGTGAAACTTTATCTCTTAAACTCTTATGATTCTTTTCAAACTATCATTTTCCTTAAATAGTTTAGCCCCTACATGTACATCCACCCCTTGATCCCCTCCCCCTTCCCCTCCCATATGAATTGAAGTCCTCTCCTCTACGTCTGCTGCTAAAATCACCTTCCCTACCCCTACGTCCACCCATTATTTTCCTTATAATAGTTCATTTTAAATCTTCGAAGAGGCATGCCTAGGCGCCAGGAACCCCTGGCCCTAGGTTCAGTTAGTGCCTTTTAGAGCACTGGTTCCAATTTCATACCAATCTGATCATAACTTAAAATAAAATAACAACTACGTACTTCATGAAACTCGCAAAACAACACTTCATGAACATTTTGTCTATGATGCAGACAAGTGATAGTTACAATTCCATTGATCCAAAACATGACAATTATGTTATATTCTCTTCTAATTCCATATTATTTATGCAGAAGTGAAACTTTCTTTCATTCCACAAAACAAAAGAGCAACTACATTTAAGGCGATGGTAAAAAGTATGACAAAAGAGCTATTCGTGCGGAAGTGAAACTTTATTTCACTACTACTAGTGCATGAATTATAGCAGTACAGAATAACAAATCACTTACATCCTCGTGGTCATCATCTTCATCATCCGAGATATCATCATCTTCTATGACAAGGGCGTCATCAATTTCAACAGGGGATATATCTAGCTCTTCATCCTGAAAGTGGAACCAACAGAAGGTTGATTAATCTGTCTAAGGCAAATGTAAACACAGTGTCTTTTGCAGAAAGTACCAAACAAACAGTAGTTGTAACCAAGAAATGAAAATAAAAAAAATTAAAATGTTGCTTAGATATATGAGAAAATTACACAAAACCACCACTTACATAACCCATTTTTCACATAACCGCCTCTTATTTTTTATTATTTATTTAATCATTACTTATATACTCCCCTCTTCACATCATCACCGCTTATTTTTTGACTTCTCATTTAACCACCACTTATCCACAATCTATAAACATACCACCACACATTCCACTCTCCGATATCATCCCGTTAAATCTGCATTTCCCAACATTACAAAATAATTTCTAATTCTGCAAATATTTCCCACAAAAACCTCCTTCCTTACCAAATCCACCAGAAACCAACGGATTCGACATAATTTGTGCTCACGCTAGATCTATTTCCATGTACTAGAAGCAACAATGTGTATGTTCCGAGTAGAGATGGCAAAGGGCGATAACCGTTAAAAAGCAGGTGGATATGGTTGGTAGGTGAAGTGGGTGGTGGATCATGTGGGTGTTTCATCCATTCACCCATCCGACCCATACCCACCCGCCTAGGCTAAACCCTAGATTTTTTTGTAATTCTTTCGCCCTCAGTTGCAGGCCGAACATTTCACTGCTCGAGTGTTCAATCGCTACAGTCATTTATCTCATGCTAGGCTGCTACTCTCCTCTCCAAAATCACAAATCTCCACCACCTTCCCTAGTTTCTTTTTCATTCTTCCTCATTTCCACCACTTGTTCGGTCAAACTTTTAAACTCGTGTCAGTCTTTCAAAGTGTTTTAGTGAACACCCAATCCACCCACATCAACGGGTGGATTGGATGTGGGTGGGAGTACAAACAGGTGACGGATCGTGTGGGCGTATTGCTTTGGGTGGCGGTCAGGGTCATCCATCCGATCCATTGTCATCCCTATCTCCAAGAGACGAGACATTTTCAAAGATGACGCACTCAACCTTCTCTAGGAACACAATTTAGTTTGTTTCGATCTGTCTTCCCTTCTCCGTCATTTACTCTTCAACGAAGGTGTCAAGCTCCGCCACCTATCTAATCAACTCTCCTTGGTTGCAACTGAAGTGAAAAGTTTGCACACCAAAAGCTTGTTGGTGTCAATCCTTGTTCACTTTTGAACTTTAAAACTGAACTTTGATCTTCAACTTTGCCGCTGCTGTTCCTCGTGAATTTGGAGAGGAAGGCACGCAGCATGCCATTTTGGGGTTTATATTTAGAATTATAATTGGAGAATTGTGTAGATTTTACTTTATTTTCCCCAAGACATTTTATGGGGCCTATGTTTTAACAGGATGGTACCGAGAGAGTGGGACAGGTTGTGATATAATAAATTATTAACGGACTGTGGATAAGTGGTTACTAAATGAGAAATCGAATATAAGAGGTGGTCATGTAAAACATGGGGATTTTATGTGGTGGTTAAATGAGAAGTCGAAAATAAGAGGTCATTATCTGAAAAGTGAGGTATATAATTGGTGGTTTTATGCAATTTGTTCTAAATGTATTCCCCAATAATTCTGTTAAGTAAACAATGGTCCATAGTTTGCATCTTCTCAATCGTGAATAGCTAAACCAAGATCACTATGGTTGAAGAGAAAAAAAAACAAAAAAAAAAGGAAAAGAGCAAGCATACCTCAGAACTAGAATCTCTGGTGGGCTCTTTCAAATGGGGATCTTTTTCTATAGCTGATTTCCTACGAGACGAATTTCTTGTTTGAGCACCCTTTGCCTCCTCTTGAGCAGGCTTCAAAATTGCTTTACCCTTCCCTCTAGACCTGCTGCTGGCTTTTTCTTGTGAAATATCCATTCTAGATGCATCTCCTATATTTACAGCAGCATTTGATCTAGTAGAATGCTGACAAGCGTTAAAATCAGGAGTGGAGGAGGAAGGTGGTGAAGTAGCAGCTGCTGGTCGTTTCTGCCCAGACTCACCTCGTTGAACTCTTGGCCAAAGAAAATCTTCTACTGCCGCTAGGCTTGCCAATGGATCTATGAGTACTACAGTATTTGAATAATCACGGAGGGATTTTTCCCCCGAAGCTCTACAAAGACGTAGCTTGAATGGTTGAGACAGCGCACTAAGACCAGATGACATACGTGCACCCCCACTTGAGGGCCTAGCAGAATGACTAAGCACAACAGGGAACCTCTCCAAGGAGGACAAAGCATTCTGAAGCTTTTGAACTAAAATAGCCATCGAAGCTTCACTCCCTTCAACCATACCATCCGAAAGAGAAACTGAAGAAAACAATTGATATCTTTTCAGTGCATGTTGCCTAAGCTTGGGTAGATTCGTATCTGAAATTTTCTCTTTGGAGAAGTATCCAAATGAGAAATAGTTTAACAAAGAGCTAACGACTCCGCTGCCTATAAACTCAAAAGTAGATACACTATCCCCTTTGCTTAGTTCCGCAAGCATTTCAGAGACTATTCCAACCAAATCCTCCTCCTTGCCAGGATAAAGATCTGCAATGTGGCCAGAAGCCTTAGATTTCCCCTTCACTTTTGTTTTATGATCCTCAACCACAGCATTCAACTTGGCACAGAGGTTTTTCAAGTGCAATAAATCATCAGAAACGCCAACATCAGTAGTACTAGCCCCAGGGCCAGAAGCGAAATACTTATCCTTGAAACTTTTGGCAGCAGAGCTGACCATAGTACGCAGATTAGTACTGAGAGTAGGAATCGCGACTAAACTAGGAGGTGAACCAATGCTGACTGAAGCAGAACTTTTACATTCATCCACACTATTGCCATCAGAGGTAGAATTGTCACTTCTCCGCCGTGAACGCCTAGAGCGCGATGATGTCCCTGGGATTGAACCAGCGTCTTTTTCAGGGGTAGATGTTTGAGCTGAACCAGTATTCGGTGGACTGGATAGTATCAATGAGTCCACAGCGTGAACAACACCTTCTCTCACAAACATCTTTGTAAATGTTTCAGGGAGTTTCTCTATGAGAATCTCTGCAATTTGAAGGGCAGGAACCAGTACCTGTGGATCCTTCCATGCTAGCACACCAGCAAGAAAACTGGACAGTTGATGACAAATTTAGCAAAGAAAGCAAATGCAGTAAATATGAAAAGTAGCAGACAAACATAAGCACCAGTAAGCCATACCTCGAAATATTTGTCGAATTGTTGAGAGATGATATCATATCTGCACTGCTAAAATACATCAGTTTCCCAATAGCAGAGAGGCATTTGTGACGAACAGGACCATTCACACTGGACCCATATATCTGTTCACAATGGAGACCAACTAATCAACAAAAGCTTGACAGATTAGCTCAATGTAACACAAGCATCAAGTAAAATTGACCTGAATCAGCACAGGAAGCAGATCGGTTCCAAATTGACCAAGAAGTTCAGGTTGTTCATTAAGTAGTTTCTCACGAACTGATGCGTCTGCAATATTGATATTATTCTCTTCTGGTTTGGCAGAGCTGCTATTTGCACATTTCTTGAAGAAAGATCCTTTGAAAAAGAAGTTCGAACTAGCTGGAAGTGAAACAGTGCCTTGAGGGAGGGGAGGAAGAAGTTCGTTTGCAAGGTTCACAATCTCAAAAATCTAAAAAGAACATCATCAGAAAAATTGTTATTGCTTGGAGAAATTATTGAAAATTCTCAACAAAAAAAAAAGCAGGAACGATAGCATAACCAAAGCCAACCCTTGAGATAAAAAGCTATGAGTTCACATGCATGCAATAAGGTATTACTAATAATTGTAATTCCGATTCGGCGATAGAGTTATGCAGATATCCATATGGGAAGAGAAGAAGTCATCATTTCTTTCTTTAAACAGAATATTACAAGAAACCTCTCAGCACAAAAATGGGATCATTGTTGCTGCTGCTTTAAAATAGCCAAAGTTGAATAGGGTATCTAGTCAAGACTTCCAACAGCATGCAAAAGTTGACTTCATCAGATACCCTTACAGTGCCAAACAATTGAAACAATTCCATCATCTAAAGCAACCTGATTTTTGCTAAGTGCCCTCTTTCTTAAAGACATCAGAGAAGGCATGCTGAGTATTGTGAGAAACTAGTTCTTCACAGATGTTGAAGACATTTCAGTCCAATATAACCTAATATTTTAGTCTAGAAAGAGTAACAAGTAGCTACAACAGTCCAGCATACAGATGATACAACTGTTTAATGTGCAGATGCATATGTTAAAATTCTAAAGCAAACTGATTTTTGCTAAGTGCCCTCTTTCTTAAAGACATGCTGAGTATTGTGAGAAACGTAATGGAAACTATTTCTACACAGATACTGAAGACATTTCAGTCCAATATGTACCGAATATTGAAGTCTAAAAAGTGTAACAAGTAGCTACAGAAATCCGGCATACAAATGATACAACTGTTTAATGTGCAGATGCACATGTTAAAATTCTTGATAAACAGTTGCAGTAGTCTAACATACAACTGTTGAATGACCCAGTATGCATAACAAGGCAAAACTCCAAGATAAGGCCATTCTCTACCCACATCCCATCCAGAACAATTGGATTAATGCATCATCATACAAAAATATATACTTAATTCAGAATTGCACAACTAATAATTAACAAGAAAGAAGTTGTAGTAAAACAAAAGGAACAAGCTGAAATAAAACCTGCTTCATGAGCTGAATAATGATCTAGAATAGTTGTAGTAGAACACAAGGAAGAAGTTGAAACAAAACAAACCTGCTCTGGTGGCTTGCTTAGAGCTGGTGAGACTGACAAGTTTCCCGCTTGACCCGAACCTGCTAATATATCCTTGAGAATACCACTAACTCCCAAAAGGAGCAACGTTTTAGCTCCCACAGTTGATCCACTTGCGCATGTTGACAGAAGGCGGATCAAACCCTACATGATATAATGACAATTATTGTTCTGCCAATATGCATGCTAATATATTTAGCACCAACAGTTAATTTCTTACAGTGTATGTAGAAGTACTAAGGGATGTCTGACCACCACCAGCATTACTGGTGGATATAAGGGAAGCAGCTTGAGTGACCAGCCCATGATTACATAACTCATCCAACTTTTCAGGTGATGATGCAAAAGCCTCTACTATTCGAGTAAGGCAAACAGAAGCATGTTCCAACACCTAGGCAACAAACAACACATAAGAGCACAAGCAATGAAAAATAGATCTTGAATTCAGCTAATCGCCGAGCACCAATATAACAGCCGAACCTTTGAATCATGATACTGAAGAAGGTTTGTTAAGTGAGGAACAGCTTCCATTACAAAATCAGCAGCATCAGAAGGAAGCTTCTTGCACATGTTTGCAGCAGTCGCTAGTGCCACCCTCTGAACCATCAAGCAAATCGATTAGGAAACTAAAGAATAAATAACAAACATGGTGCCAGTAAGAAAAGTTCAAGGTTTAAAGATTTGGTTACCTGAACTCCAGTTGAAAAGAAATCCAAATAAGAAAGAACCGCCATCAATGCCCCAGCTCGTAAGCATGCAGTGGGGTTCTCTTGAGATATTTTCTTGAGGGCTTGCAGAGACTGATTTGACAAGAAAAATAGCAAGCATGTTATTCCATATGGTGATTAATTTGCCTAGCTTCATAGTATCAGGCTCAAATGCTATGTAAATGTCTAAAGCTCCAAATAATTCACAATTAACCAGAACACACCACTTAAACAAGGTATCTAGAATTCATGTAAAATTTCAATTACCGTAGGCCAATATGTCAAATTATTAGTGACATAAGAAAATCACCTGCTCTGCTAAATCCATATACTCAATCGTCAGCAACCGTGCACAAAAGCAGGAGACTGCACCATAATGAACCACAGCAACACACGATGAAGGCAAAACATCTACTAGATGTGTTATTGCCCTTGCAGCCAAAAGCATAATATCAGGGTTGCTCTCATGATTAAGCAAACCCACAAGAACAGGTACAAACAAATCAACAGAGAGTGTACTGAGTGATTCCTCAGTCCCAATAGATAGCATCTCACAAAGCTGGGTGAGGGCCTCAACCTGCTTTCCATCCTCACCATCCGCCCTCAAACCAGAGAGGAGCTTCTTCAACCTACCACTCTGCTGAATAGAGGAGGCTGAGGCAATAGCCGAGGAAGGGAGCAAATCATCCAGACCAGCACCGAGTTTCCGGAGCAATCCCTGAAGAGCACTGCTAGCAGAGGTTAGATTCTGGTGAAGGATCCCAAAACCCCCTTCACTGTCATTGTCCTCGTCATCGCCATCAATGTTTAACATGCCTCTAGCAATCTCCCTGTCGATAGCCCTAGACCGAATCTCGTGTTCCTTCTCCTTCCCTTTATCTGAAGTATTATTATCCCTATCAGAGCCTTGGTTCTTCCCCTTACGGCTGCTAGTACCAGTTTCGAGCCGAGAAGATGATTCGTCCATTGGAACAGAGGGCAGTGGTGGTGGTTGTTCGTGCGTCTTGCGAGAGCGGGTGAGTGGGATAGGAGAGGAAGAGGTGGCGCTGGAGGCGGAAGCAGAGGAGGAGAGGCGAGAGCGCTTGGCGGCGCGAGTGGTGGGGCCTACAGAGGAGGAAGGAGAAGGGGCTGATGAGGACGCCTCCGCCCGCTTACGACTACGAGTTTCCATACAAAAAACCAAACCCCCCTGGAGACACTTCCAACCGACTTCGATCAGTCGTTTGCCGATCCGCCAGCGGTGTCTACCATCCCGAAGATAGAAACTTTTTAAACCCTAGGAACAAATAGGACGATAAGCCGACAGATTATTGATGTGGCTCTCCAAATGAAGATTCGGCTCAAGTTGGGTAGCTGAACAGAAACCACAGAAACTCGATCAATTTCACCCCGATTTATTCAGAGCCAAGTTCGATTACAAATTAAACGGCGATCGCTTAAACCCAACGAATGACAAGGGGGTGTTAATTTTAAATATAGGTATGCAAACAAACGCGAAAAATCAAAATATATAACGGAGATGGCACTTGGCGGATCTAACCGAGGTGAGCGCAGATGGTTCCTTGTTTGCAGATTGCGGGAGAGGTTACTTTAATGGCGGTGAATGCATCTGCTACGGAGAAGGGCGTACTTATCGGGTGATAGCCTAAAACGGGGACGACTACTCCACACTCCAGTCCAGAGACAGAGTGGTGTGTAGGTATGTGGCAAATTAGCAAACCAACGCAGCAGCACGAGACACTCCCAAATGCCTGCCAGACGCCTTCTACAAGTACCAACGCCTCAATTTTAAGGGTTTATACTTTAAGATAGGGTTAGCACAAATCCCGTAAATTTCGATTTCCCGCAAATCTCAATCTCGTCTTGTTCATGTCCCGATTATGTTAGAGTAGCACGCTCCTCACATCAAAACATATTCTATTAAATTATTCATCCCACGGATCCCGTCTCGTATCGTATATTATAAAAATTTTAATTTAAATATGTATAAATACAATTTTGAAGCACAAATCATTAGTTATATTTCAATAAATTAAATTGTGCAAGTCTAAATTGACGAATAGACTCGTTATTTGTTAATTGTTATGGTTTGATGTTTGTTGATTATTGGCATGTTGTCGATTGACATATTTTTCATTCAATGATCACTTACTCCACAAAAACACGACTTCTCAACTTGTCCCAAAGTCATATACTTTGTTCTTCTTCGATTCTTCGAAGTCCTAGTCTTGCAACACGACTATCAATTCTTCAAATCTTTATATTTTTCACTTGTAGGAAACTAGAGTATCACTTTTTAAGAAGGAAAAAAAATTATCCATATCGGGTTACAAAAGCTAAAGGAAAAGTGATATTTGTTGCTAATGAAGAGATCGATGTGTAATTTTATGTTGGGCTTTTACTTTGAATGTTTAAACAAAAGTTAATTATGGTTTGAGGAGATTATGCAACACATTAGCATGAATAGTTGAAATTTTTAATGTCTTCCATTTCAACTTTCAAGTACAATATAAATGAATCTTTTTGAGAGTATTGGTGAAATAATGCACCTTTTGTATCTTGTATACTAACTAGACACCTTATTTTCTTAATTAAAAAATAAAGATAAATTTGAGTAGGTAATACCAAAAATAAGGAAAGAAGTTAGAGTGATTATGTAATATTATTTATTAGTAATCACCAATTTAAGAAAACCGTTTGAAAAATTAAAAGGAAACTCTTTTGAAGATTTGCAGAATCTTCATGTTCATCCTCAAGTTATAGGTTTCCTTCCCTCATCTTCATCGTTTGAAAATAAATTTGAGTAGATTTGCACAATCTTTCTTCCCTCAAGTTCGTCATTGTTACCGTTTGAAGGTGTTCGCAACATTCATCGTCGGTGTCGTCTACAAGATAGCATTCGCCATTGTTACATGTCTTGCTTCTTCATCTTCATCCTCTATAATCGTCTTCAAGCAGTGTGTGGTTGAAGTCGTTATTAAACACTTGATACACAAACTCAAACTTGATACACAAACTCAAAAGATACATTGAAAACATAAATTTTTGTATTAGGTATATATTTCACATGCAATGTGGTCAAAACTTACACTAAAAACTTTAAAAAAAAAAACTTGTATTATGTACATATTTCACATTAATATATCAATATGTACACAAATAACATATACATCATAAGTCGAACACAATAGCTACATATTATTCACAACAACCATCACTACACAACATATCGTATAAATTGTAGAATACATAAACATGTATTTACATAAGCCCAAAAATAATGTGAAAAATAAGTTGAAAAACGTTCACATTCATTCATGCATACACAACTTTCAAAATATGACTTACAGTCAATAACTTACCTCGAACAAAAATAGAAAATCAATCGAACAACACTCCATTGAAGCAGTCGAACAAGAATTCCATTGCGACTTCACTGACTTATGTATGGCCGATATTCAACGACAAAACTCCATTGAAGCACTCGAACAAGAACTCGAGATCGTCTTCCGTTAACAATGGAGAAAATCAGAAAGAGTGTTTAATTTTGTTATTGACCGTAAATAAATAAGGAGAGATATTAGGATTAGTTATAATTTCATTCCTTATTTACCGTTGTAGAATATTTGTTAGAATCTTTAATTAGGAAAAAAATTAAAACTACATAGGAGAGAGAAGTTTGACTAATTAGGTAATATCTTTAATGATTTTATATTAAATTTTTTTCGTTAAAATAGAGGGTGTTTAGTTTGTCTACTCATAACAAAATGTGTCTACTTTATACTACATGCTACATAAGGTACCTACTTAACCAACTCATTAAATATTTTTGTGTGTTAATCGTAAAGGGTAAATATTATAAACAAAAGGCTTGTCCCGATATAAATCAGGATAGAACCCAATGAAATTCAATCTAAAAAACACAAGGCATGGTCTCATGTATAAAGTCGGGACAAAACCAGGATGACTAATTTTTAAAAACATGACAATGAGATACGAAAAATCAAATAAGATTTCATTATTGAGAAGAAATCTCGGTCATGCTCATTCAAAACTTGCTAAATGATTTAAAATCGAAATGGTGATACGATTATAAGATTGTTCTTTAAGATCTTTATCGTGCACATTATTAGTAAATAATAAAACTATATATATAGTGTTCATTAATGTTTGTAATCAAATAGGCAAAACTACACTACTTGATAACTCATTATATCCTTACAGGGATTAGGGAGCAATCATGAACCCGGTTGAGGATAAATTCTCGAATGTGGTGTGCTTAGTAAGCATATCATCTGATTTGAATTGAAACTCGTAATCTCATAAGAAATCCTTGACCATCTCAAATGTCACGTTCTCAAAAATAATTCGACTACGGTATTCTAGAGGTTCAGTTTACATGATAAATCCACATACATTCAAGAAAACAACAATTACTCAAATAATTTCACCAATTTTAGTTTCTGTTTTTTAAAAAAAGTCAAGCATATTCCGTTAATTAAGCAGCAAGCTCTATAACTAGCTTATAAAATCTTGTTGATCACCTTCTATCGCGTCCTAGTAAGAAGTTGAGCAACAATATTACATCCACAACTAATATGAGTAATGGAGTGTGATATAAACGAAAGAGAAAGAGTACAAATGTCATCCACAATTAAACCGTAGGTAGCGAGAACACAAGAGGGCAAATGAATCATATTAACAACTTGGAGTCATTTTGATTCAAGCAGATTACGTGATAAGCTTCTACTAAGGACGTCAAACCAAATTTAGTTAGTGCAACAACAAAGTAGAGGATCTCATCCCAAATCTTAGTAGGTCATATTTGGAGTAGAACAATCCATCATGTGAATAAAGTAGGGCCTTCATCGACTATTCACCTTAAATGTCTCAAAATTACACATTACATTTCAATGCTAACAAAGTGTACAATATTAAGTAAATCTTAACTAACAAAACTAATATTAAAAATATAAATCTTTTATAAAGCATGTTTCCTCATTTGTGCGTCTTTCAAGCCTTATTTGTTCGCCTCTTCTAGCCTACTCCATTTTCGCCAATCGAATTATAACAAGCATCTTTTTACTCTTCTCCTTCTTGTTGTTGTTCACTACTCGAGCCAATTACTCTGTCACCAACAATTTTCCACACATCCCTTGTGTATGTGCTCCAGGCATACGACAACATCAAGATTAGACTTGGGGTCCGGTTTGAGCAAAACTGTCGAACTAGCACAAACCGACGGTTTAGTTTTTCCGGTTTGACCAAACCGGCGGTTTGACTGTTTTAAATTTTTTTTAAAAAAAAGAGTCGTTGGTTGGAGCAACGACTCTTTGCCCGCCAACGGCTATTTCATATAGTCGTTGATTGGGCCCCACATTCCAACGACTCTTTGAGACGTTGGGAATGTGTGTTTATTTATTTATTTATCTTTTTTTTAAAATCTAATGTTAATTGTTTAAAAAAAATTATACCCTCAATTCCTATAAATACTCAACCATTCTTCAATTTTATCTCACACCAACATTCTCATCTCTCTACTACTAATACTCTCAATCTCAATTCTCGATTTTTTAATCTATTCTAATGGCAAACCCGAGCGACAACACTCCTGCTTTCTTTCCTAGCACCCAAGAAAGCGAGACCCAAATACCCGATATGACAAAAGGTCAAGGTGAAGGGGTTTTCCGACAAGTCCCTCCACCGAAAATGCTTACATATGACATCTTTACAAAGCATTACAAGAAGGGTGAGGTGGTGAACGATTATTGTCAAGTCTCGTGCTACTATTGTCCAAAGGTGTACAAGTGGAGGGCGAAGGGTGGCTACGGGACTTTGCAAACACCGTAAAAGGTCCATCCCGAGAAGCTCGGAATATCACGGGGACAATTGTCCCACGGGTTTGCTTTGTCTTCCTCTCAATCTCCTTTATTTATGTATAACCGCAATGAAGAAAGCTTAGAATTAGCCAACCTAATATGTTCTCAAGCTTTTTCCATTTTCTTATGCGGAATATCAAGATGTACGAGAATATAACACTACTTATCTTCAACCTTCTTTTAAACCAACTTCTCGTAAAACTATTTTCAAATTAATTTTATTAATCTTATGAACAAAAGAAACAAAATTTTTTTACGATTTTACAATCATTTTCGCATCAAGTTTTAATTTGTAGTGATATTTAGAGTACATTATCACAAAGACATTTTTACGTGGGCATTACTTTACATTTTATTGATAATGGTTTTTGCATAAATTTGTTATTGCATTTTTTCATTTTAACAAAAGACATAATTCCACGAACATTGCAAATTGAATAAAAACAGTTTTACGAGAATTTAATTTACAAAATCAAGTTTTTTCATACTCTTTTGATAATACATCCGCTAACACCGCTGTCATAAACGATTTGGTGGAGGATGCGAGACAATATATATGAACTCCTTTTACTCACCAAAGATGTGCATGTCATATTTTAAACTTATGTGTTCAAGACGGACTTAAAATTTGATGTTTTATGTTAACCCCCATCACCAACGTAACTGAACATATTTGACATCAACCGATTTAAGAAAAAAATGGTGAACAACGTGTTTAGAAAATAATGTTCATCCTATTGCATTTTCAAAAGATATTGGAACTCGTTGGAACTCAACCTACAAACTACTTAGTCAAGCTCTTGATTACAAAGATCTTTTACAATCATTTTTCGCACAATACATTTCTAGGTCTATGTTTACACTCTCATTTCTAGTGATTCAACTAATATGATGAGTTATGTTTACACTCTCATTTCTTGTAGCTTTTTAGAAATAACCGTAAATGTTGTCGAGGCTTTACAAACCGGTTTTACTTATCCAACACTTATAAATGCTATAACCGAAATGAAATTAAAATGACTTAAATATTATACCGATATTCCCTTAGTTAATCTTATTTCCGTCGTTTTTTTATCCTAGACTTAAAATTGATGGTGGTACCGAATTGTTGGGTGTCTATTATGAATGTTTAGGTTTAACTTCTTCTATGAACACTTCTACCATTATTCTTGATGTTCGTATTGAAATTACAAAATTGTTTTCTTTATTTGAAACAAGTGTTAGTTCTTCCGCCGAACCGACTCCTCCACCCACTTCTTCTTCTTCTTCTTCTTCTTCTTCTTCTTCTTCTTCTTCTTCTTCTTCTTCTTCTTCTTCTTCTTCTTCTTCTTCTTCTTCTTCTTTCAAAAGCAAATTTTAGCTAAAAGAATAAAAACATCAAGGTAGTCATCCGCAAATGTGGAACTTCATGATTATCTAACAACTTGTTTTAGTTTTGATAGTGAAACTTTTGAAATTTTGCATTGGTGGAAGAAGTTAGCCCCGAAGTATCCAACATTGACCAAGATTGTGCAACAACTCATGGTCGTGCCCGCATTAACGGTGGCCGTGGAGCAAGCTTTTAGCCAAGGAGGAAGCATGCTAAGTTGCAAGAGAAGTCAATTGAAGCCCGAGAAATTGGAGGCACAAGTATTCATTCAAGATTGGATAAGGACGGATAAGCGAAAACAACGGAATGCCCCGGTTTATGACTCAAGATCGATTCCAACTCCGATGATCCGGGAACCACTTCCGAGTCCGAGGTGGAATGGTAAGGGGGTAACGAAAACAACTCGCAAGTCCAAAAAAGGTAAGCAAAAGTAAGATAACTACGTGGACTTTGATTCCTCTTAATCCTGAGAGGATACGTAGGCAACTGGCTCAAGCCCTTTCCTTTTTTAATTCAATTAGTAATCTAAAAATAAAAACCGAGAGCAAATTTGTTTTTTTTAATAAAATTACTAACTAAAAAAAAGGTACGAGACTTTGGAAATTATGACTGGGTTTGCTCTCGTTTTTTTTATTAAATTACTAATGTAAAAAAAAATGAGAGCAAACTCGGTCAAAATTTTAAAAATCTCGTACGCGATTGTAAAAAAAAAACCCAAGTTTTATACCTCTTAAATTTTTATTTTTATTTTATTTTTAAAAAATACCGGTGCTAAACCGTCAAACCTAAACCCATTCATAATTTAGCTGGTTTAGGTTTAGGTTTGGACTTGAGTCAAACCTAAACCGGCGGTTCCTAAACCTAAACTGACGTTTTAGATTTAGGACCCAAGTCTAATCAAGCTTCCTCTTATTCTAATTTGGGCATTCACTGAATCCTTCTTCTTGTCTTTGTCCACCAAGTAGTTGTCTCTTGTGCTTCAGAGTAGCCAAGTAAGTGTTCATGTTTTCTCTATGGAACTTGGATGTTGGGATCAAGTTTGTTCTTTCTTAACCTCCTTAGGTTTCACTAGCATCCAAGAGCCTTTGTCTCTTACATCCTTTCGTTTCAACAACATTACGAGATTCACTCATCTTGATTTCTATCAACAATGGCAACAAGAGGATGGTCGGGATTACACTCCATTTAAACATCAAGGCTGTGTTTGGAAAGCCATTTACACTAGTGTAACAGCGTGTTTAGTGTTTCCGTTTCATTTTACGTGTGTTTGGTAAGCGAAAAAACAAATGTTTCGTGTGTTTTGGGGTGTGTTTTAAAAACCGACCTGAGAGGCCCGGTTGTGTTTATTTTGAGAGTGTTTTTGCACTACAAATTACTTAAATACCCCTGTACTTTCCACCTATATTACATATCATACCATATATATAAGCTGTTTATTTTTTTGGGGTCGCCAGCTTCTCTTCCCAGGCTCTTTGTTTCTCGACTGCACAGGCTTTCTTCATTGAAGACAACCACAGCGAGGTCATCGAGGAACACCACAGCGAGGTTTGTCGGTCTCCCTTAACTTCCTTTCCGTTTCCTTAACTCTCAATTAGGGTTTATGGTATTTATTAATTTCGATGCCTGTATGTTTGACCTAGATCTGGTAATTGGGGATTTTTTGGCTCGAAGATTACTCTACTTACCTGCTCCATTGTTGGTTCTCATCAGGTATTGAAATCGAATATATTTAGTTGTACTAATTGAAATCGAATATAGTTCTCATCAGGTATTGAAATCGAATCTTGTTTCAGCACTTTAGAACACTTGTTGGTATTGAACTAGTGTAGTGTGTGAATATATTGTACTGATTGTCCCTGCTGTTTATTAATTTCGATGCGTGATGTTTTTTAGTGTTTGGAATGCTGCTAGGGTTTCTGTTAATGGATATATGTTTTTCAACTTTTGTGTTTGATCTACCCTTATTAGCAGCGTACTGTATACATGCCTGATGTTTTTTAGTGTTCGTATTGAACTAGTGTAGTGTGTGAATATCTTGTTTCAGCACTTTAGAACACTTGTTGGTATTGAAACAAGATTTTGCTGTCAAAGTTTTGATGTTTTAGCAGCTTACTGTATACATTGCTAATGCTTGGTTTAAATGTTTCTTCCTACATTGAGTTCTTGTTGTTCGTCTAAGCAAGTTTGAGTTATGTATATATCGATATATATTGTTAATGCTTGGTTTAGTCTTTCTGTTTTGTGGTTCTGTTAGTGGGTTGATAATAGCAAGATCATTGTTGTTGTGGTTAGATAGGATGGACAATAGTGCATCACAAAAAAGTTGTAGGGGTCCTAACTATGCATGGAACGATAACTTGGTGAGACTACTTGTAGACATGCTACTTGCTTATCAGAGAAAGAATCCCAAACAAGCATACAACTGGGGGAACATTAGTGAGGAATTTTTTAGGAGGACTGGAACAACGGGAACTAAGGATGTTTGTAGGAACAAATTTGAGGCCATGAAAAAGGAGTTCAAGGCATGGAATTTGCTTAGGAATGCAAAGACTGGTCTTGGTTGGGATGAAAGCACACGCATGATCACTGCCTCTAAAGAATGGTGGGATCGGAAAATTAAGGTACTTTGAGATGTATTGAAGGTTGTATAATCTGTGGATACAAGCAGTGATTATAATGTACGTAATTAATATTGTGAATGTCATTACTTATCTCAGGAGGACGCGAACTGTAAGAAATACAGGACAAAGGGTATGGATGTCTGTTATGAAGAGTTATTGTCATCTCTTTTTAGGGGAAATGTAGCTACTGGTCGGTTAGCGAGGTCATCTGGAATGGATCGTGAACCTGAACCTGAACCTGAACTGGAGCCTGATAATGAACCTGAACCTGAGACTGATACACCTACTGCTGCTGTTGATTTGGAGGGTCTTGGAACAGATAGGGGGTTCTTTAGGACATTCGTTGAGACTGTCACAGAAGACCGAGCCTCAAGTCAGTCTGGTGTTGGAGAAGACATAGATGATGACCCAGTTCAGCCTACACAAACACCAATACCAACTCCGGAGGTTAGGGTTACAGCTGAGAAGGCTCCAATTAAGAGGAGAAGAAGGCAATCGGTTGGCTCTTCCCGGTTTGAAGAACACCTGGCACATACTAGAGCAAACAATGACAAGATGGTAGCCATACTTCAAGAAGAAGTGAACTCCCATGAAAAGGCAGCTGAGGATAAGGTGAAGACATATCAAGACATCATAGAAAGAATGGTCGTAGATGAGAAATTGGTGAAGCCAAGCCCTCTGTGATTATTTGCAGTTTCAATGAACAAGTCAAAACAAGAGTCCAATATATTTCTTAGCTTGTGTAATGATGCTGACAGACTGGAGTGGCTGAAGTATGAATTCGAAAAGATTCAGAAGTAGATGTGTTGAATACATTGCAGCCGTTGTCGGTTGCTGAGCATTTCAAGTTGTTTTTTTTTCTGTGCTTCTGTACTAATAATTAGCCATTTTCAAGTTGTTTGTTGTGATGAATGTTTTTCTGTGCTTTTGTACAATAAATTTCGTTTATAACATTCAAGTTGTTTACGTTCAATAAATATATATGTTCTTAAATCTTGTTTAGCTTCTTACATTCAAAGTAAGTGACAGGTTTAGGATGTCAAGTGATGGCACAAGCAGTGAGACCAGATTGTTAAGATCTCGTCGGCTTGCTCGCAAGATTATTCAATGTCATGATGCGACTCAAAAAGAAAATGACGTATTGGCTCAATATTTCTACACACACATGTACAAGCAACCTTGTTACACAGAATATGAGCGAGGAAGACTATGGATGGAGGAGATAGTGCAAGGACATCATATTCGCACTGTGAACATGTTTAGAATGGATGCCGAGGTCCTCCTACACCTATGCAATGAGCTAGAGCACAATTACGGACTTAATCCATCCAGAGAAGTTTCAGTACTTGAGAAAGTTGGCATATTCCTTTACACTCTAGCACAAGGAAGCTCGGTTCGAGTTGTTGCTGAGCATTTTCAGAGATCAACCGAAACCGTGAACCGATCTTTCCATGATGTTTTAGATTCTGTAACCGGTAAAAATGGAGGACAAGGGCTTACACGTGACATTATACGACCAAGAAACTCCAATTTTCCAAGGACACCCACACATATTGCAGCAGATCCTAGATATAAAGATTATTTCAAGGTATGAGATAACTACACTTTTGACCCTAGTTAACTGATCAATAACTTGTTCCTCGTAAATCGATTATTCATGTACAGGATTGCATTGGTTGCCTTGATGGTACACACATTAGCGCATGCATACCCGAACCTGATCAAGGTCCTTTCATAGGCCGTAAGGGTGGAGTTACCTTCAATGTCCTCGCAGTTTGTGATTTTAACATGCTGTTTACTTTCGTGCTATCCGGTTGGGAAGGATCTGCGCATGATGCAAAGGTTCTGGATAACGCCATTTGTAACCCCTCTCTCAACTTCCCACACCCGCCAGTAGACAAGTATTACTTGTGTGACAAGGGTTACGCTGATAGACCGGGGTATCTGGTTCCGTTCTCAAGGACTCGTTATCACCTAAATCAGTTTGAGAATGAACCTCCGTGTAATAAACAAGAAGCCTTTAATAAGGTACACTCTTCCCTACGGAGCTGTATAGAACGCTGCTTTGGCGTACTAAAGAAGAGGTGGAGGATCCTGCAATCAATGCCACGTTACTCGGCCAAGACCCAAGTGGACATTCATATGGCTTGTTTTGCCCTACACAACTTTATTCGGTTGTATTCAGGGTATGATGACCTTTCTGAGGACGAAGACGACGACAACTCCGTGCCTTATGCACAAGAAGGAGAAGAAGAGGAGGACGACGGACCACAAGAGCAACAAGAACTAAACCAAACCTTCGGAGGGATGAGCCACATTCGTGATCGAATTGCGAACACAATTTGGAATTCAAGAAGGTTTTAAAATGCATTTTGTGTTGGTATTTGAAATTGATGAAAATTTGTTTTGTGATAACAAAAACATTAGTATTTTGTTTTTGCAAAGCACTTTAATATCACCCATATTACTCCCTTTGGGCTTGTACTCTAGAAAAACAAACTAATTTCAATCATGAATTTTAGTAAGTATTATATATTCGACTGAGTCACAAATTGATTGATCTGAACCGAGTAGTGCATACAAACTTCTGCAAATATACATAAACCTGAACCTGGTAGTACATACGAACCACAAATTGATTGTAATTCACAATAGTCAATACAAAGGCCAGGTTTACACATACTGTTCCATGCAACAATAGTCAATACAAAAAGGCTAAACCAGACTCATCAGTAGTACACTACATAAAGGACAAGTGCTATCCCAATTAGTAAACCCATACAAATGCATCGACTCTATGAGAATGATCAATCTTTTTATTTTCCTCCTTCAATCGAGTAACCTCATGTTGTAAAGAGTCGACCAACAACCTCTTATAGTCAAGAGTGTTGCGTAGACTGTGAACTTCATTCGTTAAATTCTTCTTCTCTTGCCTCAAGCCAGTGACATACTCCCGTAATGCGCTTGAGCTGTCATTAAATCCATGAGCGTATTCAACCATCTCATCCTCATTAGCCTCCCTTATGAACTCGTTCACACTCTCATCACTTGAATCAGTTGATGGATAGCTCACCATTTCAATAACTGTCACTCAGCAAACAATAAAGTTTGAAAAATTATAAGACAAGAATCGAATAATAAACAAGAGTGTAAAAGATATCAACTTTCAAGTAAATGACAAATCCAAAATGTGTAGGGGATTCCATTTCAAAGTAACAAGAGAAATAACCAGTATGCATAAATTCATACAAGAAAAAAGCTGTAAATGTAGCCTTTGGCAAATTGAAAGAGTAGACTTCAAGTGGATTTATCTCCCTCCATAGGGTCAAAGCAATGGATGTAGACAGTGGGACAAATACATGGATTGTCTCATCTGAATATAAATTTGATAAGAAAAATCATTGTCTCTCAAATTAGACTAATATTTTGTCATTTAAGATGAAGCAGTTTCAATGATTTAAATGACAGATTTTTTTACCAGCCACACAGCTAAGATTAAGCAGATTAAGCAGATTCAGAAAGAGATGATCATTGTCATTTGTAAACAATACACTACAAATTAAAGTAAAAATAAACCACAATATTGTTCACTTGTTTGGGAACACTCTATTATTAGGTATCTATTGGTTTACATTCACAACAAATTGACTAATGCCTTCAGGCTGAACTCTTACATCTTTGGTATATATTGATTCACATTCACAACAAATATACTAATGCCGGGAGGCTCAACTCTCACATTTGGTATCCATTGATTCACATTTACTAATGCTGAGATGTTTGCCGGAAAGCCAAGCCCACTTGCTTTAATTTGTTGTAAATGTGAATCAACAGATACTGAATATAAGAGTTGATCATCAAGACAGTAGTAAGCCACTGATGCTCAACAGCAGCAATAAAAACCACCATTTCACAGCAAACCTTCAATGAAATTTCTGAATTTTAAAGACTTCAAGCTCGGTTTGAATCTGAAAATGGCTACACACTTGCATTTCCCCTCAATTGCTCAATTAGAAAACATATAAAACATGCATTTTCCCTCAATTCGCACATCCTTTTCAAGTCATTCCATCACTTTCTTACTTTAAACCCTAACCCCCAAAATTTGAAGAACAAACAAATCTAAGTGCTGAGAATTACCTGTCTAAACCCAATCGATTTCCAGTTGCCTCTTCTTGTCTAACCACTGCTAAACCCTTCGCCTTTCACCTGCTGCTCTTCGCGTTCCTCTCCTTTGCCTTCCAGTTGCCTCAAACAGAAGACGAAACTCTCTGTTGCTCTTCGTAGCCACTTCTGTGAAAACAAAAATTATCGAAATAAAAACCTTGTTTCAGTCACGTGTCTAGCACATGGATCGAAAAACTAGTGTGTTGCAAGCAAACAACCGTTAACAATATGCAAACACTAAACACTCCATACCACTTGTATTTGGGCCAAAACACAACTACACACACTACACTAGTTTAACTAGCCTAACATCCAAACACAACCATAATAAGTGTAATATCAAGATAATCAACCATTGACGACATCGTTAGGAAATTTTACAAGTTCTATGGATACGTTGTTGTCTTGTACACCATGCTGTCAAGCTTATCATGAACCCACGTTTCATTTCTCATGATCATTCATATGATACCAAATTTTAGATTTTTAAATTGAAGTTTGTAAGATTAATATATTTGATGTTTAAATGGAGTGTAATCCCGACCATCCTCTTGTTGCCATTGTTGATAGAAATCAAGATGAGTGAATCTCGTAATGTTGTTGAAACGAAAGGATGTAAGAGACAAAGGCTCTTGGATGCTAGTGAAACCTAAGGAGGTTAAGAAAGAACAAACTTGATCCCAACATCCAAGTTCCATAGAGAAAACATGAACACTTACTTGGCTACTCTAGAGCACAAGAGACAACTACTTGGTGGACAAAGACAAGAAGAAGGATTCAGTGAATACCCAAATTAGAATAAGAGGAAGCTTGATTAGACTTGGGTCCTAAATCTAAAACGTCAGTTTAGGTTTAGGAACCGCCGGTTTAGGTTTGACCCAAGTCCAAACCTAAACCTAAACCAGCTAAATTATGACTAGGTTTAGGTTTAACGGTTTAGCACCGGTATTTTTTAAAAATAAAATAAAAATAAAAATTTAAGAGGTATAAAACTTGGGTTTTTTTTACAATCGCGTACGAGATTTTTAAAATTTTGACCGAGTTTGCTCTCATTTTTTTTACATTAGTAATTTAATAAAAAAACGAGAGCAAACCCAGTCATAATTTCCAAAGTCTCGTACCTTTTTTTTAGTTAGTAATTTTATTAAAAAAAACAAATTTGCTCTCGGTTTTTATTTTTAGATTACTAATTGAATTAAAAAAGGAAAGGGCTTGAGCCAGTTGCCTACGTATCCTCTCAAGGTTAAGAGGAATCAAAGCCCACGTAGTTTATACTTTTGCTTACCTTTTTTGGACTTCTGAGTTGTTTTCGTTACCCCCTTACCATTCCACCTCGGACTCGGAAGTGGTTCCCGGATCATCGGAGTTGGAATCGATCTTGAGTCATAAACCGGGGCATTCCGTTGTTTTCGCCTTTATTTGTGATTTTGTGCTTTGTTGGAAAGGTCCGGTGAAATTGTTGTCAAGCTAAGGGTCGGGACCCATTGTGAGGTCTCCGCCCGTAGCATCCGAGTCCCGCGGATTTGGGGTGTTACATTGTAGGCATTCTAGGCCATAAATGTGCACGATCGATAAAAAGAATGCCTGAGTTTGGATTTCAATCCTCCATGAGGTCAAAGATATCGTAGAATACATATATATTGACCGAGGATCGTCGTTCCGAGCTGAGGTAGGTTTATGTTGGAGGAAAAAATTTTAAGAACTTTGTGAAGATCATTGACGTTGGATACTATTTTGTGATAATATATGAGAGATTCCAGTTTTAGACGATCTTTCCTTTGGATTTGGACAAACATGTCAACTGTAAAGTTGTAGATAATCGAAAGTGGTGTAGCACCCCGAATCCGCGGGATTCGGGATGTTACGGGCGGAGACCTCACAATGGGTCCCGACCCTTAGCTTGACAACAATTTCACCGGATCTTACAACAAGACACAAATTAAAGGCAAAACCAAAATACAATTTAAAGCAATGATATGAATCCCAAAGCATACAACCAAAAGACCACAGCCGAGTCAATAACTCCAACAACCAAATGTCGGAAACATTCAAATATACAATACCTATATATACATATATATATATATATACACAAGACTCCACCCACAAACCTATCCTACAATGTACGGACCCCGGCTGCCCACTCTTCCGGATCTCTCGGCCGCGTCCCTAACCTACAAGGCAACAACAACAATATCGGTATAAAACCGTTAGCTTGTATTCACGGCATCAGAATCATGGTATTGACACACACACATAAGACATCATAAACACACAATATGCTCTAAAACACACAAACCGGTTTATTGTCATTCCATTTACGTCATCCTATTACTAATTCCATTTATGGTGTGACTCAAGAATCTTAACGATCTCGCCCTTGTCCCCTTTCACCATACGGGTTTGTACTTGATGTGGATCAGCATCACCTGTTGGACTGGTTGCAAGGCACCTCCCAGTCATCCCCATTTTGGATTGGACAAGCGGTCACCGCCCGTTATCATACACTTGGGCCAAGTATCAACATATAAAGTCGGTTGTCCTATTACCGATTTAGTTGTTATAGCTTAACCAATAAACACGCACATAAACAATAAACACGCACATGAACAATAAACACACACCACCAAACACACATCGAAACTAATACGGAGAATACGAGCTAAATAAGTCCGGAGACTTACCTGTCCCAAAGCTAACCCGCTAAATCCCGTACTCAATTTCCCACAGGAATGTAACTCAACACCTGATCAGACAAGGCACATAATCAATAGCTAACCAACAAGCTAGAAGCCCTCGGGCTTCTAGTCTCCCAAACCTATACGAGGTCACAACCCTAGCATGCTTCGTCCAACTCCTAATCCCGATGATTATCCTATGATCGTACCGAAACATCACAATAATCATAACCATCCAACATCTATATACGGTTCAAGACCACTACTTGGTATTTTCACTAAGTTATGCTAGATCCATCCTAGCATGATACCAATACTAAACATAACTAGATCGAGGAAAAAGGTAACTCACACGACGTCAAAAGACGAAAGACGGTCTATGGATGTCGACTTGGACTCGTTAGGTCTTTATCGGGACGCTTGCAAACCTAACACCAAAACTAGACAAGTTTAGCTCGTAAGCTAAATTTGATCGGAATATATATAATATATACAATTCTAAGAAAAATCCCGGTTTCAAAAGGCCATGTTAAATCCCGCAAAAACCCTTCCGGTAAAAATATGAAATTCTAGGAACTTGGTCGTAAAACCGCAATTGATACTTTGAGCGATAAATCGAATTTAAATCCACTAAGGCGTAATATAAAGCATTTTAACATAAGAATATCTCGTAATCAAAATCCAAGATTCCAAACCGCTAATCCATTTCCGGGACAAAATACGTAACGTCACAAACATGCATCATAAATCCGCAATCAACTTTCCAGGCCGTAATTATGAACTCAAGAACTTAAGACATTTCCGAAAACCGTAAAATAAATATTCAAGAAACTTGGCCAATTTTCCAAAATTAAATCAGCAGGGGTATATTTACAATAAACCAAAAACTAGAGTACAAATCTGTAAATAGCAAAAATATGGGCACAAAACTGTAAATTGCACAAATGTAAGGGGATACAAAATAATTAACAAGAAGGGTTTCTTCAACCCTGAACAAGACGCGGAAGGAGAAGGGGATTGAGTGCGGCGGAAGTTCCAGCAAAGAGGCGAGGCAAGGCAACCCAGGAGAGGCTCCGACAGGCGGCGGGGGAAGGCGGCGACACAGTGGACAGGAAGACAACCTGCAACGAGTTACAAGCAGTGGGTTCCGGCGCTACAAGAGCTTTGAGGAGGGAGGAGAGGCCAAGGCGGAGGCAAGGAGCCTTGGCGGTGGCTTCGTTCTCCGGTGGTAGCAAGGAGGGTGGCGGCAGGGTTGACGGCAGCGTGCGAACGGAGGAGGGGAGGCTGCGCAGGACGGCGGCGGGAACTATGAGGCTGTTCGCGGCTGCTCCGACGCTAGGGCTGGCGAGGGAAAATAGCACACAAGGGCGGCGGCTATGGCTTCTTGGCAGAACTCCGGTGAACAAAGGCAGACAAGGCTCTCCGGTGGTGCAACACATCGAAGGCGGCGCATGGGTGCTCTCGGCGGCTCGATCTAGATGAAGAAACAGAGAGTTGCAGAGGGCATGATTAAGAGAGTGGTGAGTTGGGAGATAGAGCAGAGATGGAGTGGTGCTGCTGAGATATTGCGTGAAGAAAAGAAAATAGAGATGGAGTGGGCGGCTATATTTAGTGCAACAAAGACCTAGGTTGGCTAGGGCTACAACACAGGCAACGAAGGGTCATACCAAGTTGTACAGTGATAGTGCCATCAAACGAAAATAAATAAATTCGATAACGAATTCAAAACAGAACTTTCGGATCGAAAAACTTTCCGTACTCTTCCGGAAAAAAAATTATTTGTCAAAAATATATAAATCAAATATGTGTAAATTACTCGTAAAAGATTATTTTACGACTTAAAAATACTCGTAAAAATATTGGAGCTAATAAAATATCGATAAAATTCGGAAAATAACTATCGAAAACGCACCCAATAAACGGGACGTTACATTAGATCCCCCCTAAAAACAAGTTTTGTCCCGAAACTTGTATACGAAGAACTTCTCGGCCCCTAAGGCCGATGTACGAACTCTCGAACTAATAAGGCTTAAACCTTCTGATATGTACACACAATCTACTCAAACTACCACCACAAGATATATCAGGTCATATATAGCACATTTCCGCACAAGGCACAAACTACACATAACATCGCACATGCACATATCTCATCCAAGAGAAGAACTCGGTCTAAGCCGCCGATTCTATCGATACTACTAGCTCAGCGTAAAACTCAATCAAAGAGATTATCATTCTTCTTCCAGTAAGCTTCCTCGGTCCCTCATCTTCCACTAGATCATCATGACTGACAACAGGCCTCGAGTCATGTATGTATTCTATCGACTGATACACATGAAACACCGGGTGAATACCCTCTACTCTTGGCGACCACGCAACCGGTAAACCACTTTCCCAACTCACGCTAAGATCTCAAAAAAAAAGTCCGATATATCGGAAACACAACTTCCTTCTCGGGTCTTTCTCAATGTAGCATTTTTGATATGGTCCTTCTTTGCTTATCACCGTTGGCTTTGGTTCTGTTCGCTCCAAACGGTGAGTGCAAGCTTTAAATTTATAACCCTAGACTTAAGCTTAAAACAAGGATGCGAACCCGCAGTGTACGGGTCAATCGTAGTAAAAGCAAGAAAATTCCAGGGGTCGATCACAGGGACTTAGTGAAACAAAGTCCAATACGGTATGCTAGTGTTGATGCTAACCACAAGAGCAAGTATACAATCAAAGATGAATAAGATGTCAAATAAGCAAACATGCAATTCTAGGGATTAAAGCATCTAGTTGTGGTTCCAACTCAAGATCTATAGATAAGCGGACAAAGCTGAGATTTTTGCATGGGGAAGGTGTTTCTAAAGTGGAGTAGATCACCGGGTAAGTCTCACTACACACTAATCCCAAACCGTAACTCCTATTACCGGGTAAGTCTCAAGGAATTAAGATAAAGAACTATTGCCTCAAACTAACACACCATCTAAGGGAATAGAATCAACCTTTACCGGGTAAGTCTCAGGCTAACTCACAAAGATGGGATGGAAGCACACTCAAACCCCAATAAAGGACAAGCCTTTATTACCTACACTTATGATCGTTAGTATACAAACTAAGGAATTACCGGGTAAGTCTCATCCTAAGCTTGCTTTGAACCAGAAAGGTATAATAAGAATAGGATTTGGCAAACTCTAACACATTAACTCTCAGTTAAGGATCGGATAAGCCACCTCGGTCAGCCAGTTTCCACCCCGGCCGAGATGTTCATCGACTGAACGAGATGCTTAGGGTTAAGGTTAAAGACTCGAACTTTCAGGATCCTACTGGAATCTAAGATTATTCTATCATTGTTTTTCCCACAACCTTCAGCCAATCACCCTAGAATCACACAAGGAAATTAGCCACTCATCATCATAATGAAAGTATTAAATATATGGGAAGAAGGTGAATATTTGAATAAAGAAGAATTTAATGAAAACACTTCAATAACTGAATCAAATATCACACAAAATCGTTCCTTGGATAATAATCCAACTAGACAAGACAACAAGGAAAAGAATTGAAGACAATCTTACAAAACCCTCCAAAAAGCTATAAAGCTATAGTCTTCAATCTTCCTTCAACCTTCAAAAAGGTTCTTCAACTCTCTCCCAAATTGGAGTAGGATGCGGCTGCTGCGCTTGTAAACCCTGATCGGTGGTATAGCGTGATCATCAAATTGTGGAAAATCCAACCCTTTTTATAGGAAAAATAAACCTCCAAAGATAATAAATCTTAAGAAGATATATTCCCATAAAAATAGGTAAAATATATGATTCTGCATATCTCCTTCCTTCTTAGAAGCTCAGCCCAAAAATATAAGATCACTTTCCAATTTTAAAAGATCTCAGCCAAGAATAAAATATTCTCGCCGCGTCCTAGGTGTTCGCCTCGGTCGAGTCGGCGTCTCTGGATCGCCTCGGTCGAGATGAATCTCTGGTCAACCGAGGTGACTCATAACTGAATGTAGAATCTCTCAAAACTGGTCCAAAGTAAATCTTTAATCCATGGTTGTGCTTCCTGAATGTAGCTCCAAATGACTCTTGACTCCTTTTGCTCCTTTTTGATGCAATACGTACCATATTACCTGCAATTACAACGAAACTAGGTGTAGACCTCGATTCTCGCAAAGGTAGATGAAATGGTAGTAAAATCACATAATGCACATACAAACATGCAGATTATGAAAGATAAAACGTCCAAACAAACCCCAAAATATAGACTATAATTCATGCTATCAAAATACCCCATACTTAGCCCTTGCTTGTCCCTAAGCAAGTTCCTTATATAGAAATCAAGATAGAATGGATTATAAGTCAAGAAAATCAATGAAAAGTCTTTCAAAAACATTTTTATGGTGTGGAATTATCATAGATCACTCTAAGAGAGTACTTCCTGGAAATTAAAAACTCAATATGATCAAAACATTTTATAAATATAGGAAAGTTGTTCATCTTTGCATAAAATCATAGAATGCATAATAGATCATAATTATCAAAATTAATCATGTATAATCCGATTTAAACCGCTAAGTCAATCAACAAGCTCAAGGTCTCAAGGGCTTCCCAAAAGAAAGGTCAAGAAACGTGTAGGGTAGGGATGCATGTAAGGTAATGTGGTGCTAGAATCCGGGAAAAGGATGAACTTCACTTTCACTTTGACTTGCAACATCTTCCACCAATAAGCTTTGCTTATTTCACACTTTTTTTTTTTTTACTTTACTTTTTGGGATGCATGGACAGAGGTGCACAATAACCGAAGCCTAGGAAATCCGCAATCATCAATTTCTTGAGATGCGTCAAACCCTTGATGCACATACCATGACCCGTTAGGAATATCGCTCAATCCGACTTTGGCAAGACACAAACACCCGGCTATGTGAATGGTGCCGAGTTACTCATCTTCATGATTGACTTCCCCAAACCTATTATTGCTTTCTAAGACTTTCACTTTCAGCCACTTCTCAACTTTAACTTGCTTTCACCACTTTGCTTGCTTCCAAATTCCCGGATAGGTAAAGGGAGGCAAAATGTATATGAGGGGCTAAGCATGATCAAGAAGAAGAAGAAGAAGAAGAATGAATTGCCTTGGTCTTTCCAAGAAGAACGTGAGAGAACTTAACCTGCGGTGTCAACCTTCAAATTCAACATAATTTTGATAAAAACAAAATATTAAACATGCCAATAATTTCAAACAAAGCATTTAGCAACTTAATCATATCATAAAACATTTCAAACATATAAAGAATTTAAAACCAGTCAGTAAACAAGATCTTCACTGAGATCATATCCAGATAAGTAACACAAAAATCGTTTTCGAAAACTCTCAGTTAACCCACCTCGGTCGAGATGTTCTTGGTTCAACCGAGGTGAAACACCTCGTTTTGCCAGAACTGTCCCGGTCGAGGTCAAAAAATTTTTTTTTTTTAAAAAACCATTTTTTTTCGGTTTCGACGTTTTTCTCAATCAAATAACCTGTAAGTATGCATGCAATCTCAGATAAACATATAAATGCAAAAGTGAAGCATAAATATAAATATCCGATAAAATGTGCATACATCAAAAGTATCGAATACAAATAGTCACGTAGTCAAATAATACATAAATAAATACCCCATACTTGAGACACACTGTCCCAGTGGGTCGATATAAGTCTAAGGACAGGATACTCACCGAATATAGCTAAACTGCATGAAGGAGTAAGAAACAGCTCTCAGAAATGACCATCTCGGTTGGCGAAGCACATCTCGGTCGAGGTGTTCTAATAGTACCCGAGATGTATCTCAGTAAAGCTCGTTTCCTCAACTTCTCGAAATTTTGTTCTTCCAATGTAGCTCCTGAACTGTGATCCTTTTGGAATACCTGGTTGTTGTCTAGAGGAAAACAAAAACAAAGCAACTATCTAAACTAGACTAGAAAACGGGAAAGAAAGCAATACCTTGGGTTGCCTCCCAAGAAGCGCTTGATTTAAGGTCGCTAGCTGGACCATACGGCATGGGATTACTCAATGCACTTCGAATGTCGTGGAGTGCTCATCACATCCGTAAAAATCTTCCAAGAAGGTTCCGGTTCCTAACTTCACCGGCAAATGGTAAGATCTCCCACGTACAAGCTTGTACGGTTTGATTCTCACCGGAATCCTTCTAGCTTTCCTGCACTTCAATGGGACATAATCTAGCCTTGCGTCCCATCCTTTCCTGGATCGAGAAAATAGTTTCTCGAGAATCATAGCAGCTTCCCCATCTATAGCTTGGGGATGGTACAGGGTCCTGAGCATGCGAGGGACCCCATACTTGAACAAATAACACTTCGTTGCCTTAGCGGTGAAGCGCTTGTTAACTTCACTCCTTATAATCCAAGGAGCATCTTCCTCCAACAATTTCAAGAGAGATTTCATCTTGATCTTAGGAGGTTCTTTCGGAAGAGACCTCCAACTCTCCGGTGCTTTCCTGAAAAATTCAGAAATTTTAATAGGGAATTCGAATGGAGTAAGAGAATGTACCTTGTAAAGTTCTCCAAAGCTTGAGACAAGTTTCGTGTTGGGTTGATAATCCACCCACGAAATCTCTCTTAGTTCTGCTGGTCTTTCTTCCACCTTGACCACAATCTCAGTAATTTGGTCAAGGTTCTCTGCATCTTCCACTTCTGATTTTGCAGATTCTTCTTCCATCTCGGCCGAAATTTCTTCCACCTCGGCCGAGGTCTCAACAGTCGGATCGAGATCCTCCACATCCTCCTCTTCCACAAAAACTTCAGGAGAAGCTTCCGGTCTGACCAGAGGAATGCTTGGAACGTGCAACACTTCCTTATGCTCCTCTTCCGGCTTAGCATAGGATATGGTGCTTTCCTTGAGCTCCTCCACCTTCTTCATCAACTTCTCCAATCTTGATTCGAGAGAGTCTTCGAAAGGTTGCTCATAAATGTTTTTAGGGACATTCTTCTCATCCCATATCGCAAGTTCATGTTGAATGGCCTCTTCTCTTTCCCATTCATTGTTGAACCAATAGAAGGAGTACTTCTCCTCCAAGTATTCATAATGGTCCGCCCTAGCACTTTGTCTTGCTATCCAGGCTGGATCAAACATAGCCATCAGAAATCCTGAAAACTACAAAACTCATAGAAAGAGTAGTTAGTAGCAACACGGGGCAAATGCCCCAAGAGCAAACCGTACCGGCTCGGTCTAGACCAAGTCCCCGGCAACGGCGCCAAAAACTTGTTCGCTCCAAACGGTGAGTGCAAGCTTTAAATTTATAACCCTAGACTTAAGCTTAAAACAAGGATGCGAACCCGCAGTGTACGGGTCAATCGTAGTAAAAGCAAGAAAATTCCAGGGGTCGATCACAGGGACTTAGTGAAACAAAGTCCAATACGGTATGCTAGTGTTGATGCTAACCACAAGAGCAAGTATACAATCAAAGATGAATAAGATGTCAAATAAGCAAACATGCAATTCTAGGGATTAAAGCATCTAGTTGTGGTTCCAACTCAAGATCTATAGATAAGCGGACAAAGCTGAGATTTTTGCATGGGGAAGGTGTTTCTAAAGTGGAGTAGATCACCGGGTAAGTCTCACTACACACTAATCCCAAACCGTAACTCCTATTACCGGGTAAGTCTCAAGGAATTAAGATAAAGAACTATAACCTCAAACTAACACACCATCTAAGGGAATAGAATCAACCTTTACCGGGTAAGTCTCAAGCTAACTCACAAAGATGGGATGGAAGCACACTCAAACCCCAATAAAGGACAAGCCTTTATTACCTACACTTATGATCGTTAGTATACAAACTAAGGAATTACCGGGTAAGTCTCATCCTAAGCTTGCTTTGAACCAGAAAGGTATAATAAGAATAGGATTTGGCAAACTCTAACACATTAACTCTCAGTTAAGGATCGGATAAGCCACCTCGGTCAGACAGTTTCCACCCCGGCCGAGATGTTCATCGACTGAACGAGATGCTTAGGGTTAAGGTTAAAGACTCGAACTTTCAGGATCCTACTGGAATCTAAGATTATTCTATCATTGTTTTTCCCACAACCTTCAGCCAATCACCCTAGAATCACACAAGGAAATTAGCCACTCATCATCATAATGAAAGTATTAAATATATGGGAAGAAGGTGAATATTTGAATAAAGAAGAATTTAATGAAAACACTTCAATAACTGAATCAAATATCACACAAAATCGTTCCTTGGATAATAATCCAACTAGACAAGACAACAAGGAAAAGAATTGAAGACAATCTTACAAAACCCTCCAAAAAGCTATAAAGCTATAGTCTTCAATCTTCCTTCAACCTTCAAAAAGGTTCTTCAACTCTCTCCCAAATTGGAGTAGGATGCGGCTGCTGCGCTGATAGCGGGTGTATGCAGCCTGTATTTCGGTGTAAGCGGGCTTTTGCGGTGTATGCAGCCTCTAAGCATGATCGGATTTGTGGAAAATCCAACCCTTTTTATAGGAAAAATAAACCTCCAAAGATAATAAATCTTAAGAAGATATATTCCCATAAAAATAGGTAAAATATATGATTCTGCATATCTCCTTCCTTCTTAGAAGCTCAGCCCAAAAATATAAGATCACTTTCCAATTTTAAAAGATCTCAGCCAAGAATAAAATATTCTCGCCGCGTCCTAGGTGTTCGCCTCGGTCGAGTCGGCGTCTCTGGATCGCCTCGGTCGAGATGAATCTCTGGTCAACCGAGGTGACTCATAACTGAATGTAGAATCTCTCAAAACTGGTCCAAAGTAAATCTTTAATCCATGGTTGTGCTTCCTGAATGTAGCTCCAAATGACTCTTGACTCCTTTTGCTCCTTTTTGATGCAATACGTACCATATTACCTGCAATTACAACGAAACTAGGTGTAGACCTCGATTCTCGCAAAGGTAGATGAAATGGTAGTAAAATCACATAATGCACATACAAACATGCAGATTATGAAAGATAAAACGTCCAAACAAACCCCAAAATATAGACTATAATTCATGCTATCAGGTTCTTGTCAAACAAAACTTTGATGCTACGTTTCCTCACTTCTTGTTGCAAGTTCTAAGTAATGAAGGAAGTACTTTACTTCACACTGCTTCTACTAACGATTACTTTTATATTGGTTCTCAATACTCAATCAAGACCTTGTCTTGGAGAATATGTTGTAATCTCCAAATTCATCATACTGCGAGGCAATGTCGAAACAGTTGCCCAAAGACTCTCCTCTTAAATCTTAACAACTCTTCTAACACTTGTCCCGCTCAAAACCTTTTTGTCTTCCGGAGTAGGTTAGCCGTATATGGTGTTACTTTGGAGAATCTCTCCACAAATCCGGGAATGAACTCCAAGAAAACTTGTAACTTCTTTCTCATCCTTCGGGGGTTGTTATCCCGAGACAACTTGTCATGCAACCTCTCTCTTCTTTGAGAGTAGACCAAAATATCCTATTCGGGGCATTAGTAAGCCCATATGGAATCACTACAACTTGTAGTGACCATGGTTTGTCCGGGATGCCGTTTTTGCAATATCCTAGTCTCGACTTCTCGAACGGTGACAATCAAATCTTAACTTAATCTTAGAATAGACTACCGACCCTTGCAACTGATCGAGTAGATCTCCCATTCGTTGTAAGGGATACTTGTCCTTCATTGTCAGCTTGCTCAACTTATAGTAATTGATGTACAAACGGAGATAACCGTCTCTCTTCGCAAACTGGTGTCCTCTATAATAACTTCAAATCAAGAATTCAAGATATATCCCAACATGAACTTTAAATCAAGAGTTCAAGATATTTTCCCATATGAACTTCAAATCAAGAGTTTAAGATACACTTCCAACGTGAACTTCAAATCATCTTAATGGTAAAATCCACCTTCTGATGCATTGGAGACTGTTCTATCTCGGGTTCCATCTTTTCTCTACCCATTTCATCTCATAATAACCGACACAACCTAGTTCTACACTTGAGAAGTGGTCCACCCCGATTTGTTGGGGTGACGTCCTTCATCCCGCGTATTGCTCCTTCTGTAGCAGCTATGTCCACTGTCCTCTTTCAAAGATCCTTTATCTCTTGAACTCGTGGAACTGGATCGAGTCTTCCGACTCTTGAAGCCTTGGTTAAGCAATAATCCAACTTAATCCCTCTTCTCACTTCAAAGGAATAGCGATAATAACATCTCTTGATCTCGCGCATGTGTTCAGTCACAAAGGTCTTAACTACAAGACTCATTCATGCCTTATAGCAAATCGATACAATCTTCTTCGCTTTCCCTGATATCCCAACCTATGGGAGGAAGTCCTCGTATTCTACATAAGCTTTCACCATAGACATCCTTTCTTCAAGTAGGCGTAGAAATTTACACTTCATTTTCTTATGGAACGTCAAACGACCGCAGAGGCTCTAACCTCGATCTTTCGTATACTTCTTGTATATCTCATATCAACATCAAATGTCAAAACCTTAGTCTCCTCTTACTCTTGTTGGTCACTTTATGTATCTCTCGGTATCCATGATCGACTTCACAACCGTACCAGTATGCCTTTAGGCGAAATTTCCCAACCACAGTCACTGAAAGTTCCACTCATAACTCCACCAAGCACTAACATCATAACTCGAAGCTTACAACATTGCCCTAATCCATATTTTTCGTTTCACGTCATAGCCACTATGGCTTTGCCATGCGAGTCCAAATAACCTTGACTTAACTTTTGTTCGCGAAAACATAACATCCATAACCTTAGAACAAACATATCATACCTCCCCTTTTTCGCACAACAACAATAGAAGCCTCACTTTCCTCTTGGTTCTTCTAGTTTTCTTCACCTTAATCAAATTTAAAATATCTGAGCCGTGTCATCTCTCTCACGTGTCAATCCCATGACCTAAGAAGGTCGCAAAGGGTCGTTATATTCTCCCCCTAAGGGGTCTGTAACAATTACCTTCTTCGAACCCATTAAATGCTACATGATTAAGACATTTGTACTTTTGTTGATATAACTCCTTATTCTTGACATTGAACTAACAGAAATATTCCAAGTTCTTGTGACCGTTCCTTTTTGATCCCACAACTTGAGTTACTCTTCCCATCCACACTCATCCATAGACAACCCACACATGCACGTTCTCGGCTGTTACCGATTAACTTATAGCTAACCTTCTCCAAGTTCAACTGCTCGCCGTTCTTTCTAAACTCCATGTTACCATACTCCTGAAGGCTACCCTCATGGGGTACTCTTCCTTAATTTATGTTAGCTCATTCTTCATTTCATGCTCCATGATATCTTGTAAGTGCGTTTTCTCAAAATCTCTAATGTTAGTTAGCATCCACTCGTGTTTCTCTCGGTTGATGTCTTACGTCCTTCGATAAAAGCTCCTTGTTGCATCTCTCATCTTCTTAAGCCATCATCTATATGCACTTCCTTCTTCTTGATGTTGTTTTACCTTATCACCATAACGAAAAACGGTCGACCGTACCCTCTTAAAGATATTCTACTATGTGAACCTTCACCACACGATTCTTCTCGAGCCTCATACGTCCGAAGGAAGTCACCCACTTGGGATCTCGTTAAATCGACGCTTTACCTTCTGATACTTCCGTAAGCTTAACTTACAGGTCTCTTAAATCTTTTGTGATTGGTTCATCCACACCTCTCGTCTCGACTCCCATGTCTAGGACCGTCTAAGGAAAGCTTCACTTCTCGTAATGGAACACCGCCTTTAACCTTTTTAGAATGCTCCCATCTCCTCCTTGATTCGCATCTTAGTTGTCCACGTGTCTTCTTGAAGAACTTAAGGTTATTATCTCTATTGATCTCATTATCTTTCTAATCGTGACTCTTTGTAAGTACTTCCACACCTCCAAGTTACTCCACTTCTTGTATGGTTCCCGTCTCGATTCCTTTTAAGTTATCTCGAGTCTTCCTTCCCTTTGTTCATCCTTCATTTATGTCATCTCTAATCCTCCTCTTTGACATCCTCTTAAAGGAGTCCGAGAAACACTAAGGTGTTTGTCCAAAACGTGATACATAACTCGGTACTTGAGCATACTCATCCTCAGATGTAAACTATCCTAAGCCAAACGGCGTCATCCAAGGGGCGATGATAGCTTTCTATCATCTCGACTATAAGGTCTAGTATCCATATATATGTCACTATATATATATATATATATATATATATATATATATATATATATATCCTAGTATACGTATATAACTATATAAGTCCTATGTTCACATGCTATCAACATAACACATCCAAGGAAACCATTCTCATAAAACAAGTTCCAAACACTAATGTAATATTATCATGCCACATGTACAACTCATACCAATATAAAGGTCATGCCACCATAACAACATAACAAGTCCATCATGCATAACTATAATCAACATATAATAATAGTCCAAAAACATCCTAGGCCCACGATACATATCTACATATATACACATATCTATATATATATATACTAAAAATCCAATAAACTACGCTACCGAGATCCACGGAAGAAGTGGTGGTCCGTACATTCTACCCCGACTGACTATGCTTGTGATTTGAAAGCAAAAATGTCAAAACCCGTGTGGGTTCAGTTTATTCCTCATTCGGCCTTTAGAAGATTGCGAGTGCCATTGTTGTCAACCTAGGGCTCTGATACCACTTTTGTAATACCCCGAATCCGCGGGATTCGGGATGCTACGGGTGGAGACCTCACAATGGGTCCCGACCCTTAGCTTGACAACAATTTCACCGGATCTTACAACAAGACACAAATTAAAGGCAATATATATATATATATATATATATATATATACAAGACTCCACCCACAAACCCATCATACAATGTACGGACCCCGGCTGCCCACTCTTCCGGATCTCTCGGCCGCGTCCCTAAACTATAGGGCAACTACAACAATATCGGTATAAAAATGTTAGCTAGCATTCAAGGCATTAGAATCATGGTATTGGCCCACACACACACATAAGGAATCATAAACATAGAACATGCTCCAAAACACACAAGCCGGTTTATTATCTTTCCATTTACGTCACCCCATTACTAATTCCATTTATGGTGTGACACGAGAATCTTAACGATCTCGCCCTTGTCCCCTTTCACCATACGGGTTTGTACTTGATTCGGATCAGCATCACCCGTTGGACTGGTCGCAAGGCACCTCCCAGTCATCCTTATTTTGGACTGAACAAGCGGTCACCACCCGTTATCATACACTTGGGCCAAATATCAACATATAAAGTCGGTTGTCCTATTACCGGTTTAGTCCTTATAACATAAACAATAAACACGCACATAAAAAATAAACACGCACATGAACAATAAACACACACCACCAAACACGCATCGAAACTAATACGGAGAATACGAGCTAAGTAAATCCGGAGACTTACCTGTCCCAAAGCTAACCTACTAAATCCCGTACTCAGTTTTCCGCAAGAATGTAACTCAACGCTTGATCAGACAAGGCACACAATCAATAGCTTACCAACAAGCTAGAAGCCCTCGGGCTTCTAGTCTCCCAAACCTATACTAGGTCCAACTCCTAATCCCGAAGATTATCCTATGATCGTACCGAAACATCACAATACTCATAACCATCCAACATCTATATACGGTTCAAGACCACTACTTGACATTTTCACTAAGTTATGCTAAATCCATCCTAGCATGATACTAATACTAAGCATAACTAGATCGAGGAAAAAGGTAACTCACACGACGTCAAAAGACGGAAGACGGTCTATGGATGTTGACTTGGACTCGTTAGGTCTTTATCGGGACGCTTCCAAACCAAACACCAAAACTAGACTAATTTAGCTCGTAAGCTAAATTTGATCGAAGATATATAATATATATAGTTCTAAGACAAATCCCGGTTTCAAAAGGCCACGTTAAATCCCGCAAAAACTGTTCCGGTAAAAATATGAGATTCTAGGAACTTGGTCGTAAAACCGCAATTGATACTTTGAGCCATAAATCGAATTTAAATCCACTAAGGCGTAAAATAAAGCATTTCAACATAAGAATATCTCGTAATCAAAATCCAAGATTCCAAACCACTAATCCATTTCCGGGACAAAATACGTAACGTTACAAACATGCATCATAAATCCGCAATCAACTTTCCGGGCCGTAATTACGAACTCAAGAACTTAAGCCATTTCAGAAAACCCTAAAATAAATATTCAAGAAACTTGGCCAATTTTCCAAAATTAAATCTGTAACACCCCAAATTTTCGGAACTCGGGGAGCTACTGGTTAGGACCTCACAATGGGTCCCGTCCTTGGTTTAACAACAACTTTACTAGGATCTTCAACAAGGCACAAATGTAATAAAACAATTTCAAAACATAATATTTTATTGTATGAATGTACACATGTGACAACCTTACAAAACATATATATATATTTATATAACATGCATGCCATATGGAAGATTCCCCGTCCCCATCTAATGAGTACGTGGACCCGACTGACCATCTTTTCCGGATCTCTCTGCAATGTCTATCTCTACAAAAACTACAACACGGAATAACCGTTAGTTAACAATCCAAATATAAATAGAATAAGGATAGCACAAGCATAGCCAAGGTAACATAAACAGTCATCATGCTGGCACACAATCCGGTTATTATCTGATATCTTAGGTGTTTCACTTAATTCCATTTTTAAGTTGTGGCACGAGAATCTTAAGATTTCTCGCCTCCGTTCCTTATCCAACTGGGTGTAGGTCTAGCTTACCTCCGCCGGTAGCATCACTACAAATCGAGTGTGGACTAGTCCCTAAAGAAACCCCAGCGCCCTTAGGCTAACTGAGCAGAATGCCACCGCTCGTGACTCTTAGGCCAATGTATAGGTTGGTATATAATTACTACTAAATACAACTATAAACACATCATTCAAACACCACTATCATTATCCACACTCATATCTAGAAGCTAGCTTAGTAAGCCCAAATGACTTACCTGAATCGAAACTCGATTCCCGTTATCTCAACTCGGTCCGCAACTGTTGGGACTCAATTGCCTGTCATAAGCGCAAGTGGATCAAAATACATCCCATATTCTTAGAAGTCTATAGCTTCTAAGATGTACAATCCCTTCAATAGAAAATTACTAAAATGCCCTCCTAAGGTAAACTAACCATTTTACCCCTGGTCCCAAAACTCTCAAAGATCCTATAATGTATGCCCAAACCTTTCTTTTGGACTTAATTTCATAATCTAACTCTTAAGAGTTAGTTTAGTAGAACTTATAGTTTACAAATTTTTCTTAATTTTTATAAAAAGGTCACTAAGGTCCAACTTTAGCCTATAATACGAGACTCAAATAATTTATAAAAATTCTAAGAAAAATTATCCAAGTCATCTATGATATGCATACAAATCATAATGTCAAAGATCTACCAAAAATACTTAGTCAAGAATCCTACATAAATTTTCAAAGTTGGGTCCAACATCCATAAATCCAATACTTAGCCAAAATTTGTGTAATTTCCTAACTGCTCCATTAGTCTAGTTTGGACCATCATAAATCTAAATCTAACCGTTGGATCAACCTCAACTTTTGATACATCACCCTATGCATGACACTTCCTAATATTGAACGGTGGATTATATTTTTAAGGTATCTAATCGTAAGTTCAAACATGACTGCACAACCCAAAATATTTCTTACACTTAGAAAATTTCTGTAACATCCAGAAAAACTGCTTACAAACTCGACTTTGAAAAATCATAAGTCCTAAACCTCTTGATGGAATTCTCTCAAATTTTGATATAATATACTATGTAATCCTAACTATGACATATCCGAATTTCAAGTCCAACAGAGATCAAAAGCCTATTCAAAACTATCTCACAAAATTGCATCACATGTAGTTTTTCCCAACACTCATCACACTTATAAAAACTGCATGAGCATCCAACTTTGGAACACCATAACTCTCAAACTGAAACTCAGATTCCTCTCAAATTTTAGTATGTTCTACAGTGCAATACCGACTATATCATATCCAAAATTCAGCAGCAAAGGAATAGTCTAACTTACCCAAATCTAGACTCAAAGTTGGCTGTTCATCACTTCTTGAAACCCGGAAAACGCCTCAGATCTTCAAGCTATATTCCGAGGCTGTTAGGGACGGCTTGCAGACACAAACGGGTACTCACATCATCGTATATACATCAAGAGGATAATGTAGTAGGGAGGTGAAGTCCTTACCGGACGATCGAGACTCCACTAGCTCCCGTGCCCGAGGAAGAAGTAGGAGGGGTGCAACTTACTATTGCTGAGGCGCACCGGCGCCTAGATCCTAACACAGCTGCGGACCAGCAAGGACATCGCCCCGCGGCCAAGGCTACCTCCCCTGCACCCAGGCTCACTCGCGGTTAGGTAATGGCACCCCGACAGTTTGGTTGCAGGAGAGGAACGGTCTGCACTCGAAAGGTTGCGTTGCTGCGCATTTGGACACGTCCGGCTCATTTGCTGGTGCCGACAACGGAGGGAGAGCGAGACGACGACTGCAATCTGATCCGACTCGATGTCCAGCATGGTTGGAGGGAAGGCGTCGCTCCTGTTCGACCGAGTGAAGACGGAGGTCTGAGGGAGTGTCGACAAAGGAGTCACGACCACTACCACCCATGGCTCGCCGTAGGACGACATCGGACTTCCGTCGGCGTGAACCCCGAGCCCTCTGTTGCCGACTGGAGTAGAAGAAGGGAGGAGCGTTGTTGGCTCGTGTGAAGGAGAAGCAGCACCAGCTGCGTGAGAGGGAAGTTAGGGCAAGAAGGCGACTGAAGGTTGAGAAAGGGTTTCTTCTAATGGGCCAGTCAGCTTGATGGTTCTGTCAAGCTCAAAGAAGAAGGGTTTAACTCTTGTTGGGCCCGTCCGGTTCGATCTAGATCGGAAAAGATCCGGTAAGGCTAGATCCGTATCAATACAAGGATAAATATAACTAAAAAAAATTAAATTAAACCAACTCGGAGTTTAAAGAAAAAGGATAAGATGACGGAAGAAATTTCAAACCGGTCGACTTCCGGTTTGTCTCGAAAATAACCGGAAGTAAAATATCCGGTTGTTACATAATCAGCAGGGTATATTTGCAATAAACCAGAAATTGGAGTACAAATATGTAAATAGTAAAAATATGGGCACACAACTGTAAATAAAACAAATTTAAGGGGGGCCGAAATAATTAACAAGAAGGGTTTCTTCAACCCTGAACAAGACGCAGAAGAAGAAGGGGATTGAGGGCGGCGGAAGTTCTAGCAAAGCGGCGAGGCAAGGCAACCCAGAAGAGGCTCCGACAGGCGGCGGTGGAAGGAGGCGACACAGTGGACAGGAAGACAACCTGAAACGAGTTACAAGCAGTGGGTTCCGGCGCTACAGGAGCTTCGAGCAGGGAGGAGAGGCCAAGGCGGAGGCAAGGAGCCTTGGCGGCGGCTTCCTTCTCCGGTGGTAGCAAGGAGGGCGGCGGCAGGGTTGACGGCAGCGTGCGAATGGAGGAGGGGAGGTTGCGCAGGACGGCGGCGGGAACTATGAGGTTGTTTGTGGCGGCTGCAGGCTCCGACGCTAGGGCAGGCGAGGGAAAACATCACACAGGGGCGGCGGCTAGGGCTTCTTGGTGGAACTCCGGTGAACGAAGGCAAACATGGCTCTCCGGTGGTGCAACACATCGAAGGCGGCACATGGGTGTTCTCGGTGGCTCGATCCAGATGCGGAAACAGAGAGTTGTAGAGGGGATCATTATGAGAGTGGTGAGTTGGGAGATAGAGCAGAGATGGAGTGGTGCTGTTGAGATATTGCGTGAAGATAATAAAACAGAGATGGAGTGGTGCTGCTGGGATATTGCGTGAAAAAAAGAAAACAGAGATGGAGTGGGTGGCTATCTTCACTGCAACAAAGACCTAGGTTGGCTAGGACTGCAACACAGGCAGCGAAGGGTCATACCATGCTCTACAGTGATGGTGCCATCAAAGGAAAATAAATAAATTCGATAACGAATTCGAAACGGAACTTTCGGATCGGAAAACTTTTCGTACTCTTCCGCAAAAAAATAATTTTTCAAAAATATATAAATCAAATATGTGTAAATTACTCGTAAAAGTTAATTTACGACATAAAAATACTCGTAAAAATATTGCAGCTAATAAAATATCGATAAAAGTAGGAAAATAAATATCGAAAACGCACCCAATAAACGGGGCGTTACAAGTGGTACTCATGGGTCTCGTGGTTCTAACGAGCACAACGAGAAAGTCAGTTTTACTAAACCGTCAAAAAGCTACAAAAGAGAAATACGACTTATGTACAAATGCATATACGGTTTATGTGTTATTATTTTATAGCCTACAAGCCATATATTACTTACTCATAAACCGTATAATTACCCTAAAAACCATATATTTCTCTTGAGAGGCCGAAATTATATTTTCTCCTATCTTATCTTAGGTTTACATATTGAGTTTCTTATTTTCGCCCAAGGGTTTGATCCAAACATTGTAAATTGACCTTTCTAGGTCAGATTAGAGGAGTGCCGCATCCCACCTTAGGTTGGACGATGTAACGCCCGGTTTCGATATTTTCTTTCTTGCGTACTTCTATCGATATTTTTATTAGTAAATTATATCTATATTTTCTTTTAAGTGTTTTAAGACGTAAAAATGAATTCCCGAGTATATTTATATTTTCAGAACGGGTCGGGAAGTTGTTCCGACTCAGGAATCTCGTGTCGTATGTTGAAATCGAGCCCAACCCATCCTTTATTATTCTTCTTTACTTCTTTATTTATTTTTTTTATTTCCCCTTATCCTTTTCCTTTTATTTTTCTCCCAATCTGTTGTCTTTTATGGCTGGGGTTATACCACTGCATGCCTACCGCCTGGACCTTGCAGGCGACTCCTCGCATCTGCCCTCCTGCAGGTGACTCCTCGCCCCCCTCTGTTGTGCCTATCTCCCTCTCTCTCTCTCTCTCTCTCTCACTCAAGCAGCCCTCATTCTCTCCTCTACCCATCCCCCAACCCCTCTCTTCATCTCCCTTCTCCTTGCCTCGTTTGAGAACCCCTTGGAGGCTGCAGCACCGTCGGGAACTAGAGGAGACGAGGCTGCACCACCTTAGAGTCGCCGGGATGAACGGAAACCGCCTCCACGCTGCCACCTCGACCGACCGGAGCACCAGCAGGCCCGCCTTCCTGAATCTTGTCCCCGATCTGGTACCCTCTGTCGCAAGAAAAAGGGGCAAGCGCCCGCCGGAGTTGGGCCGCCCTACTGCCGCGACTTCGCTCCCTCCGTCGCCAAGAAGCCCGCCGTCGAGGGAAGCCGGAGCGCCGCTAGCTGATTTCCCTTTTCCCTTCCTCTGTTGCGCCGCACCCTTTCCTCTCTGGGCAACGCTGTTGAAAAGGTTGAAGCAGGTGCTTTTGGGTCAAATTACATCCGGCCCCCTCCCTTTCCAACAAATTGCTTTTGTGCCCCATTTGTTTAAATATTGCTGTTGTGAACCTAGACTTTTGGAAATGAACTTTTATACCCCTACAGGAAGTTATTACATATTTGAGCCATAGTTTTATGTCAGTTTTGACCCAACTCTTTTACAAATTATCGATGGTGCCCTTATTGGTTAATTTTGAATTATGGCTCAAAGTTTTAATTACGGTTTACAACCAAATTCTTGAATTTTGTTATGTTTTACCCCGGAAGGATCTTTGATGGGTTTTAACTTTGGCCTTTGGAAAACGAGTTTACCTTTGAGTTATATATATATATATATATATATATATATATATATATATATATATATATTAAAATCAAATTTAGCATATAAGCTAAATTCGTTTAGCTTTGATCTTAGGTCCGGAAGAGCCCAATAAAGACCCATGATTCCGTACTCGACATCCGTAAATCATCTTCCAGCTTGGGCCATGTGTGAGTACCTTCTCGCTTGTTTAATACGATAATAGTAGTATATCATGCTAGGCGAATTTAGCATAACTTAGAGTAAATGCCATGTAGTGGCCTTGGACCATAGGTACTAGTGGTTGGATTATGAGCTTGTTGAGTTATTTTCCTTACAATCTCAGGTTGATCTTCGAGACTAGAGTTAGGTACTCATATAGGTGTTGGAGAATAGAAGTCCGAGACTTATAGCATATCAGTTAGTTATTGATAGTGTGCCTCGTTTGGTCAGACGTTGAGCGTTTTCTTGTGGAAAGCTGCGAGTGCTTTTATTCGAGGCACCTGGAGTGAGGTAAGTCCTCGGACTTACTTAGCTAGCTTTTGCATATTGGTTGATACGTATGGGTGGTGTGTGTTTATAATTGTTGTGATAACTATTAACCGGATTAGGATGTGGACTTGTATATTATTTTTACATATGGCCCAAGTGTATGATAACGGGCGGTGACCGCTTGTCCAGTCCAAAATGGGGCGACTGGGAGGCGCCTTGTGACCAGTCCAGCGGGTGATGGTGAAAGGGGACAAGGGCGAGGGAATCTCGTGTCACACCTTAAGTGAATTAGTAAGGGAATAACGTTAAACAAAGATAATAACCGGACTTGGTGTGTTTGAGTATGTTTGTGTATTTTTACTTTGTTCTATGTGTTTGTGCCTTATCGTTCTTCTAATATTCGGATTGCTAGCTAACGGTTTTAAACCGGTTGTTGTAGATGCCTTGCAGGATAGGGATGCCGCCGAGTGAGGCGGAGGAGTGGACAACCGGGGTCTCCGTACATTATAGGACGGGGGTGGTTATGTGTTGATGTTGTTTTGGATTATGTTGTACCTTATGGATTTATGTTTTAGAAGTTATGTCGTTTTGAGGACTCGGCTGAGTTTCCAAGTTGTATCTTTCTTTTCAAGATTGTTTGCATTACATTAAAATGATTTCGGTATATGCCTTTATTTGTGCCATGTTGGAAAGATCCGGTGAAATTGTTGTCAAGCTAAGGGTCGGAACCCATTGTGAGGTCTCCGCCCGTAGCATCCCGAGTCCCGTGAATTTGGGGTGTTACAAAGTGGTATCAGAGCCCTAGGTTGACAACAATGGCACTCGCAATCTTCTAAAGGCCAAATGAGGAATAAACAGAACCCACACGGGTTCTGACCTTTCGTTTTCAAAATCATATGCATGAGTCGGGTTTGGGATAGAATGTACGGGACCACCACTCCTTCTGCGGACCTCGGCGACTTAGTTTATTGGATTATTGAAATATGTATAGATATGTATATGTGGACTTGATAAGTGCTTGGACTATATCTAGATATGTGGACTATAGTTATGTTTGTGGACTTTGTATGATTATAGTTGCTTTTCTAGTCTTGATGTGCTTGTGGTAGTATGAACATAGGACTTATATATATATATATAGTTATATATACATATACATATGGTATGCTTAGTATCCTATTGGTAATAGTGGATCTTATAGTTAAGATGATAAGAACCTATCATCGCCCTTAGACAAACGCCTTTTTGGGCTTAGGATAGTGTACATACGAAAACTAGTATGCTCAAGTACCGAGTTGAGCACCACGTTCTGGCAAACACCCGGGCGATTCATCGGACTCCTTTGGAGGACGTCAAAGCAACCATGTGAAGGATAATGAAGACATTAACGACAAGAACGAACAAATGGAAGAGAACTTTGAGCCAACTTAAGCAAAACCGAGATTGAGAGTATACAAGAAAGGGATGCGATTGAAGAAATAGGGTGATTCCGAAGAAGCAATGATGGGCATCAATAAAGCAACGAGAGGTAACGAATTTAAGATCATTTGAAGGGTTGTGCCGATTAAATGAAGGCATGAATCAAGTAGAGAAGGCTACAGTCTCGCTCGAGGATAAAGAGGTGGCGTTCCAATTAGGACAAGTTCCATAGGCGCTCCTAAGCTTGGGAGTCGAGATGAGAAGAGAGGTCGAACAAATTACGAAGGATATAAGAGATCCGTAAGTTAAGCTTCCGAAGGAACCAGAAGATGAGGTGACGATTTTCACGAGATTCTAAGCGGGAAACTTACGTGGACATACGAGAGTTACGAGGAGAATCACATGGTGAAAATTATCATAATCAATTTTCTTAAAGGAACCAACAGTTTCCGTAATGACGATAAGGCTAAGCAACGCCAAAAAGAAGAAAGCGTGTATAGATGATGGTCCCCAAAATATGCGAGACTCATCAAGGAACTAAGAGAGACGTGAGTGAACGCTAACTAAGAGAGATGCCAACTAAGAGAGACGTCAGTGGACGCTAACTAAGGAGTTATAGTTATCCTATAGAAGAGGAGGAAATGTGGAGAGTAGTTTGAGCTAGCGGAGTTTAAGGCAGAGTAACTTGAGGGTGTGGCCTTCACGACAATGGTAGCATGGAGGGTGAAGAGTATCCATGGTTGACGGGAGTTCGAGAAGAACAACATTTTTAAAAGTTATAAGATGGCACGAGTCGTGCAAGAGGTATGTAGAAGTTTTAAATTGGAGAACCTCTGTTGTCGGATTGAAGTTGAAAAAGAATGAGAAGTATAAATTTCTACACCTACTTGAAGAAAAGATGTCTGATGCGTCCTTGGAGGTAACCAAGGATAACTCCGGATCTAGATCAAGCAAAACTCCAACTACTCCTTGATTCTTTGTGCAACGTTGTATCGTTTCGGATCCAAAGGGGCGGAAGCGATAAAGAAACAAGGGTTACTTCGATCTAGAGAGATTGAATAAACCTTTTTGTGTGGATCGAAGGTTGATTCTTAAAAAGAATCCTCGAATATGAATTTCTGGGATCAAAGACGAGATCCAATGAAGAAAATTGAGAGATAGAAGAGAGGTTTTGATGTCCAAGCTAAGTAGGAGGAAATTCTTCTCAAAACTTAGTAATATTGAACATGGAAAATAAGTGAGGCAAGATATCTCTTATATAGAGAGACTTGCCTACCTATGGGCCAACGGGCCAAACAAAATACAGGAAGAAAAGCCCAAAAGGGGAAAACCTAAAAGGATAAGAGCAAATCCTAAAAGGATAAGGTCAAAAGGGAATATTCTTATATGGAATATCCCTTTATTACATAAAAAGGTAAACATGAAAATATAGTCCGAAAATAAGCTAGCTTCATGCCATGGAGTCGGAAAAGACGAGACATGCCACTAACGGAACCGGTAGCCTATGCCATGGTGGTGTAGAGACATGGCATGCCGGTAATGGAACCAAGTGAAGAAGTAATGCGACCGATGATGGAGCTGGTGGCTCGAGCAATGGCCTTAGCTCGGGATCGGGTGATCGGTCCATCTGAATGAACTCTAAGATCCTCGTCCTCTTCGTCTATGGTCAACGTAAAAGGGGCATCCAAGGGCGCATCAGTCCCCCCATCTTGGTTGTGAAACGTCCCCGTTTCACCATCGTCAAAGAGGGGTTCAACATAAGGGGCAAGGTCCTTGACATTGAACGTTGGGTGTACTCCGTAGGAATCCGGAAGCTCTAACTTGTATGCATTTGGACCATGACGGGCTAAGATACGGAATGGGCCATCACCACGGTCCGAGAGCTTGCTCATGCGGCGAGTAGGGAAACACTCCTTCCGTAGGTGGAGCCAAACAAGATCACCGGGCTCAAAAGAGACGCCGCGGCGGCCCTTGTTGTGTTGTCCGGCAAGTTGGGCGGCACGACGTTCAAGTTGTGTCCTAGTCCGCTCATGAAGCTCAATGATTTGGGCGGCTCGGTTTCCGGCGATGAAGTGTTCTCCATCCTTGAGCGGGCGGGGAGTAAAATCCAATGGTGTGTGTGGATTGAGGCTGTAGACAACTTCAAATGGGGACAATTTAGTTGCCGTGTGCCTAGACCTGTTATACGAAAACTCTAAAACAGAAAGTAAGTCCTCCCACCTACGTGGGTTGGTCCTAGTGGTGGCTCTAAGTAGAGCACCAAGAGTCCGATTGGTCACCTCCGTTTGACCATTGGATTGGGGGTGATAACTACTTGAAAACAACAAGTTGGTTCCAAGTTTTCCCCATAGCGTTCTCCAAAAATGACTTACGAATTTCACGTCCCGATCACTAACGATGGAACGTGGTATCCCATGTAAACGCACCACATTGTCAAAGAATAAGGTGACAACTTCACTAGCATTTAGGGTGCTTTTACATGCGATGAAATGAGCCATTTTGGAGAAGCGATCGACTACCACGAAAAATGGAGTCTTTGCCTCGTTTTGACATAGGCAACCCGACCACAAAGTCCATGGATAGATCCTCCCAAGGTCCCATTGATATAGGCAAAGGAGAATACATTCCATCCGGACCTTGGCGCGACTTGGCATGATGACATGTGATGCAACCCTTGCAAAACCGTGTCACATGCATACGCATCCGGGGCCAAAAGAAATGTTCTTGGAGAGCGGAAAGGGTCTTGGTAGCACCGAAATGACCACGGCCCTCATGAGCTTCCTTGACCAACAAATCGCGTATAGATGAGCGCGGAATACAAAGTTTTCCCGCTCGAAAAAGATAGCCATCGTTAATAAAGAAAGACTCGTGCTCTCGGAGGTCGAGACATTGTGCCCATATGTCCTTGAAGTCAAGATCCGTGGCATATAACTCTTTGATAAGAGCAAAGCCATGTATCTTGGCATCCATATACACAAGGAGGGCATAGCGGCGAGAAAGGGCATCGGCTACCACATTCTCTTTGCCTTTCTTATGCCGAATGACATAAGGAAAGGTCTCTAAAAACTCTACCCAACTAGCATGGCGCCGACTGAGATTTGTTTGACTCTTGAGATACGAAAGAGCCGCATGATCCGAATGAATCACGAACTCCTTCGGTCACAAGTAATGTTGCCATGTCTTAAGACAACGAACTAGAGCATATAGTTCCTTGTCATATGTAGGGTAGTTGAGCGAAGGACCGGACAGTTTTTCACTGAAGTAGGCAATTGGACGATTCTCTTGTAAGAGAACTCCTCTAATGCCCACATTTGATGCATCACACTCCACCTCGAAAGTTTTCGAAAAGTTTGGGAGTTGGAGTAATAGTGCATTACAAAGGTGGTCTTTGAGCGCATCAAACGCTCGAGCGTGGATATCACGCCACTCAAACGTGACACCCTTGGCAGTGAGCTCATGGAGCGGTGCCGCTACCGTGCTAAAGTCCTTGACAAAGCGTCGGTAGAAACCCGCTAAGCCAAGAAAGGCTCGGACCATGGTGACCATAGTAGGAGTAGGCCACTCCCGAATAGCACGAACTTTAGATTCGTCTACTCGTAGTCCGTCCTTAGACACGACACAACCAAGAAAGATAGTGGTGTCCGAGCAAAAGACGCATTTGTCAAAGTTGACATACAATTGCTCTTGTCTAAGGCACTCGAGCACTTGGCCAAGGTGCCCGATGTGATCCTCCAAAGACGTACTAAACACCAAAATATCATCAAAATAAACAACAACAAATGTACCCAAGAATCGGCGCAAGACATGGTTCATGAGGCGCATGAAGGTGGACGGGGCGTTGGAGAGGCCAAATGGCATGACAAGCCATTCATAGAGTCCATACTTCGTTTTGAATGCCGTTTTCCACTCGTCACCCTCGGCCATCCGGATTTGGTGGTAACCGCTCCGAAGATCATTTTTGGAGAAGATAGTGGCGCCATGAAGCTCATTCAACATGTCATCAAGGCGCGGGATAGGGTGGCGGTATTTGACGGTGATTTGGTTGATGGCACGACAATCAACACACATTCGCCATGATCCATCTTTCTTTGGTACTAAAATTACCGGGACGGCACATGGTGATAAAGATTCATGCACATGTCCCCGGTCTAGAAGCTCTTGCACTTGACGTTGTAGCTCCTTCGTCTCTTCCGGACTTGCTCGGTACGCGGCACGGTTTGGCAAGGAAGCACCGGGCACAAAGTCAATTTGATGTTCAATCCCTCGGATAGGTGGCAAGCCGGGTGGGAGATCTTTGGGCATAATATCTTGAAATTCGGACAACAACAAAGACACCTCGTGTGACACATTACTTGGGTCATGAGAAGTAGATAAACAAAACGGAACAAGTAAAAAGCATGGGAACTTGCCTTCCATGACCGGTTGCAAATCATGCCGGCGAGCTAAGAGTATCCGCGGTTCACACCATCCTTGAATTACGGGATCCGAAGGTGGTAAAGGTGCGCCCGAAGAAACGATGCGACCTTTACTATCTTTGGACTCGGTAGCATGGACAAGAGGGGCGGTGTTTCGGGATTTGGAAGTACTAGCACCTACAACATCGGGACTTTGGGGGTCCGATTTTGCCGGTGCTTTAGCGAACTCATCAATAGTTTGTTGCCTCTTCCGTTCCGCATAGTCAACCAAAATTTCGTGCGGAGTCATAGGCAAAAGTGTGACCCGTTTTCCATTATATTGGAACATGTACCGATTAAGATAACCATCATGATATGTGTGGCGATTGAATTGCCATGGTCGTCCTAATAGGACATGTGTGGCGTCCATCTTGATAACATCACAAAGGACCTTATCAACATAGGCGCCAATAGAAAACGGCACCCAAGCTTGTTGTGTGACGGTGTCACATGCCGTATCGGAAATCCATTGGAGTCCGTAAGGCGTTGGGTGGGGGGTCGTAGGCAACTTGAAGTGTTTTACCACCCGTTCGTTGACAATATTGCAACAAGAACCCCCGTCAACGATGAGAGAGAGACTCATATTATTAACCAAGCAACGAGAGTGGAAGAGATTCTCGCGTTGATCAATAGGAATATGCTCTTTAACAGCCAAAATACGACGAGAAACAAGAGCAAATTTACCGGGTTGTGCTGGGCCGCAAGCAAGCTCGTCATCACAAGGTTCCATGCCAAAAAGTGGGTCGGTGTCATGGTCATCCTCAATAATGATATCATCGTCATGTTGACCATCGTCGTCCTCGAAATATGTTGGGTCGGCAAACAAGACCCGTTTGGTGTTTGGGCAATCACGTTGTACATGGCCAAAACTGCTAAACTTGTAGCACACGGGCTCCCTAGGGCGAGCTGCCGGTGAGGGTCCTTGTTGACCTCGAGAGGGAGGCGCCGGTGCCGGGCCACGGTTTGGTGCCTTCTCGGTACCCGTTTGCCTATTGGAAGGACCCGTCCGTTGGGTCCCTTTGAAAGCGTCGGTATCTGTAGGACTAGGCGCATCTCGAGAACGTGTGTTAGACGGATAAAGATATGGACTCGAGGAAGAGGTATACCTAGAATACCGTGGTGTTTCGAGTTGTTGCTTATATAGCTTCATGGCGGCATGACATAATGCTCCCAAATCCTTGAATGGGACAATCTCGAGCGGCCGCCGGATGGAAGCATTAAGCCCACTCATGAACTTGGTGCGGAGGGCGGAGGGGGAGGCCGAGATGCCGGCCTTAATGTGCATGTCCTCAAGTTTAGCCAAGTAAGCCACCGGAGTGAGGTTGCCTTGCTCGAACTCGGCAATTTGCAACCGCATATCATTCTTAATGTCCTCGGGCACGTACTTCTTGGTAATGCAATAGAGCAATTGTTCAAATGTCTCAATCGGTGCCCATCCTCGCCTCTCTCGGGTGAACTCATACCGGTTCCACCAAGACTTCGCATCTCCTTCAAAGTATAGAGTTGCCGCCTCGATTTTCTCGTATTCCTCCTCATAATGACAATGTTTTAATGCTCGTTTCATATCCTGTGCCCAATCAAGAAAAACACACGGATCATATTCACCATGAAAGGTAGGGAACTTAACCTTACCTTCCCTACGAGCTCGGTAGGGGTCCGGGCGGGGCGGTGGAATGTAGGCATCATCGGCACGGGCTCGCCGGTGGCCGCCATGAGGCCGTTGGCGCCCATGAACGGGTGGGGTCTGCCTAGGTGGATTTGGGGGAGGCAACCATTCTTCACCCCGGTCTTGGTTCTCATAAGGGTCTATGACGGGTAGGTGCCACGGACGGTTATGTGCTACCCGTTCTAAATCGGATTCATCACCGGAGAACTCGTTGAAGTTGTGTTGCTCATCGTATTCATCAAAGTCAAGGGTCCTCGGTTGCCGGGTTGACCGTTGGCGACGGTGTTCGGAACGATCATGCTCACGACCATGATTGGTGGTGGAGTTGGGACGGTACCGTGGCTCTTCCCGGGTTTGTCGGTCGGTGCGGGGCACACTAGGTGGAGGTGGAGAAGGAACATACCGTTGATGTTGATGATCATAATATTGGTGCCGATGTTCCGTATCGACTATGGGCAAGTCATCTTGACGCGGGTCGGGGAATTCCTCCTCTTCTTCATGGGACTCATTTCCGTCAAGAGGTAAAGGATGGGTGCGTTCAATGACAGACGCAAGCCGGGTAACGTTTGATGGTCCGGCTCCCAAAAGTCCCTTGCCTTTCCGTTGTGCATCGGATGTGGAAGCATTGAACACGGTCTCATTCGGATATGTTGGGGTGGGACGTTGAGCAATCTGAAGGGCCTTAAGAGCTTCGAGCTCTTTTTTCAAGGCAATATTTTCTCGGGTCAAGGCATCAAACTTTTGTTGTGCCTTCAAGGCTTCCACTTCTCGCCTTATGGAGTCATTTTCGAGGGACAACGAAGCAGTTTCTTGAGCCAAGGGTTCACTGAACTCTTGCGGACCAGAATCCTGAAAAGTTTCCATTTCAACGTTAGTCACTGCTCCAAATCAGCACACAATTGCAAGCAATCAAGTGAGAAAGGTGACAAGTTAGGTCAACTTTACCCAAGTTCAAGTGCGTTATCGGGTTCTACTTTGGGGAAGGCCGTTTGGCGGTTAGGCAAGGAAGGCAAATCCAACAAAATTGAACCAATTACACGCAAATAAACAAGTGATATTTTGCAAACGTATGTAAGAAAATGGAGAGATAGAAGATGGACGGATTGTTCACTCGGCAAGCTTTGCTTGCTTTCGGTCTTTGACCGTTTTGTAAAATCCGATTTTTCGGATGGACCGGTTTGCCGGACGTCTTTTCACTTTGTGTGTTTCGTTTCTTTGAAACGTTTTGAGCAACACTTTCTTTTGTTTTGTTTTTTTTTAACACAAATCCGTATTGATGAAGAGTTTTTTTTGCTTTTCTTGGAATATCAAATGCGAGATATCCGAATTTTTCGTTAACAAAAATATCCCAAGAGATTTGGTGAAATTAATTAACAAAATTGTCGGATTAGGTCGGTTTAAGAAAAAGACGGGTTTGATAAATGGTTTGAAGGCAAACCAAATATCTCCTATTTTTGTACTTTTTGTTTTGAGTTAAACACGGAAAAGAAAAAAAAAATTTCAGGGAAAATGGATGAACATGATGAAGAACATGATGAACAACATGAAGATCATGAAGAACAAATGAAGAACATCATGAACAAACGAAGAACATCATGAACAAAAAAAGGCTAAATAGGTTTAAGATAATAACGCACAAAAACAAGAGTAAAGAGAACTTAGCTTTGATCCCTTGCTCTGATACCAATTTGATGCGTCCTTGGAGGTAACCAATGATAACTCCGGATCTAGATCAAGCAAAACTCCAACTACTCCTTGATTCTTTGTGCAACGTTGTATCGTTTCGGATCCAAAGGGGCGGAAGCGATGAAGAAACAAGGGTTACTTCGATCTAGAGAGATCGAATAAACCTTTTTGTGTGGATCGAAGGTTGATTCTTAAAACGAATCCTCGAATATGGATTTTTGGGATCAAAGACGAGATCTAAGGAAGACAATTGAGAGATAGAAGAGAGGTTTTGATGCCCAAGCTAAGTAGGAGGAAATTCTTCTCAAAACTTAGTAATATTGAACATGGAAAATAAGTGAGGCAAGATATCTCTTATATAGAGAGACTTGCCTACCTATGGGCCAACGGGCCAAACAAAATACATGAAGAAAAGGCCAAAAGGGGAAAACCTAAAAGGATAAGAGCAAATCCTAAAAGGATAAGGTCAAAAGGGAATATTCTTATACGGAATATCCCTTTATTACATAAAAAGGTAAACATGAAAATATAGTCCGAAAATAAGCTAGCTTCATGCCATGGAGTCGGAAAAGACGAGACATGCCGCTAATGGAACCGGTAGCCTATGCCATGGTGGTGTAGAGACATGGCATGCCGGTAATGGAACCAAGTGAAGAAGTAATGCGAGCAATGATGCAGACGGTGGCTCGAGCAATGGCCTTAGCTCGGGATCGGGTGATCGGTCCATCTGAACGAACTCTAAGAGCCTCGTCCTCTTCGTCTATGGTCAACGTAAAAGGGGCATCCAAGGGCGCATCAATGTCTATGGTTAAAGCTTATGTGGAATACGAAGAGCTCCTCTCATATATTGAGATGTCATGGAAAACAAAGAAGATAAAGTTAATTGTTTTGAAGCACAGTTAAGTCTTGTAGTTTGGACCCTTATGGTTGCACATAAGTGAGAAAGCTTAGAAGATTTTCATTATCACCATTCCTTCAAAAAAAAAAGAAAAAAAAAAGAAGGGCGATCAACATTGTAGCTACAGGTGGAGCAATATACGTGTTTGAAGGACGTCACCACAACAGATCGGGGTAGATCATTAGTACCATGACAACCTACCAAGTACTAAGATAAGATTGTGTCGGTGACGAGAGGAGAAAAGACGGAACGCGGGATATCACGAAGTATAGAACGTAAGAAAGAGTATTTGCCGCTAAGAGCGAGCTTGAATCAACGCGACACCCAAGGTGCCATATACAATGACCTTGGGTAAGAAGCTTGAGTTGAGGAAGCAATTAAAGGAACCGATTACAAGATCTTGTTTATAAGGGTTCAATAGAACCAATGCACTGAAGAGGGAACACCAAACATTATCTTGAACTTTTGTTTTGAAGTTGTTATGGAGAACACTAGTTGCGAGAAGAGAGAAGTTGTATAACAAGTTGCCCCATGATGGCAACCTCCGTAGGATGCGAAAGAGATTACAAGTTTCCTAGGATGTGTTGGTCACTACCGGAGGTATGGAGAGATTCTCCATGTGACAACATCCATGGAACCGACTCCGGATGGCAACAAATTTGGAGCAAGACGGAATGGTCAATGGAGTTGATGAGTGCTAAAAAGGGATTCATCGGCGCAATTATGACGGAATTGCCTCGAGGAAGGATAAGTTGAAGTGTACAAGTGATTCTCTAGGACAAGGCCTTAATTTGGGTATTGAGGAACAAAAGAAGAAACATAATAGAAATGATGCATTGAGAAAGACCCGAGAAGGAAGTTGAGTTTCCGATATATCGGACCTTTTTGATCTTAGCGCGAGTTGGAGAAGTGACTTACAAGTGGGCGTTACCACCAAGAGTACAGGGTGTTCACCCGGTGTTTCATGTGTATCAATCAAGGGAGTGCATACATGAACCGTGACGTGTGGTCAATCGTAATGATCTAGTGGCAGACGAGGAGCCGATGAGGCTAACTCGAAGACGGAGGATAGTATCTTTAGTTGAGTTTTACGCTGAGCTAGTAGCATCGATAGAATCGTCAGATTAGACCTAGTTCTTTCCTTAGTTATGCTTATGTGATTGGTGACGTGATTTGTTTTGTGTGTACCTTGCGGGGTCTTGTCGTGTTTATGCGAGTGAACTTTGGATTGGAGAGCCGTAGTTGTCATGTTATAGTGTTCCGAGCGGTTATCGAGATGAGGTTCATTGAGAGGTTTGCGTTTAGCAAGTTTCGGGACGAAACTTGTTTATAGGGGGATCTGGTGTAACGCCCGGTTTCGATATTTTCTTTCTTGCGTACTTCTATCGATATTTTTATTAGTAAATTATATCTATATTTTCTTTTAAGTGTTTTAAGACGTAAAAATGAATTCCCGAGTATATTTATATTTTCAGAACGGGTCGGGAAGTTGTTCCGACTCAGGAATCTCGTGTCGTATGTTGAAATCGAGCCCAACCCATCCTTTATTATTCTTCTTTACTTCTTTATTTATTTCTTATTTCCCCTTTATCCTTTTCCTTTTATTTTTCTCCCTATCTGTTGTCTTTTATGGCTGGGGTTATACCACTGCATGCCTACCGCCTGGACCTTGCAGGCGACTCCTCGCATCCGCCCTCCTGCAGGTGACTCCTCGCCCCCCCTTTGTTGTGCCTATTTTCCTCTCTCTCTCACTCAAGCAGCCCTCATTCTCTCCACTACCCTTCCCCCAACCCCTCTCTTCATCTCCCTTCTCCTTGCCTCGTTTGAGAACCCCCTGGAGGCAGCAACACCATCGGGAACCAGCGGAGACGAGGCTGCACCACCTTACAGTCGTCGGGACGAACGGAAACCGCCTCCACGCTGCCGCCTCGACCGACCGGAGCACCAGCAGGCCCGCCTTCCTCAATCTTGTCCCCGATCTGGTACCTCTGTCGCAAGAAAAAGGGGCAACCGCCCGCCCTACTGCCGCGACATCGCTCCCTCCGTCGCCAGGAAGCCCGCCGTCGAGGGAAGCCGGAGCGTCGCTGGCTGATTCCCCTTTTCCCTTCCTCTGTTGCGCCGCACCCTTTCCTCTCTGGGCAACGCTGTTGAAAAGGTTGAAGAAGGTGCTTTTGGGTCAAATTACATCCGGCCCCCTCCCTTTCCAGCAAATTGCTTTTGTGCCCCATTTGTTTGAATATTGCTGTTGTGAACCTAGACTTTTGGAAATGAACTTTTATACCCCTGCAGGAAGTTATTACATATTTGAGCCATAGTTTTATTGCAGTTTTGACCCAACTCTTTTACAAATTATCGATGGTGCCCTTATTGGTTAATTTTGAATTATTGCTCAAAGTTTTAATTACGGTTTACAACCAAATTCTTGAATTTTGTTATGTTTTACCCCGGAAGGATCTTTGATGGGTTTTAACTTTGGCCTTTGGAAAACGAGTTTACCTTTGAGTTATATATATATTAAAATCAAATTTAGCATATAAGCTAAATTCGTTTAGCTTTGATCTTAGGTCCGGAAGAGCCCAATAAAGACCCATGATTCCGTACTCGACATCCGTAAATTATCTTCCAGCTTGGGCCGTGTGTGAGTACCTTCTTACTTGTTTAATACGATAATAGTAGTATATCATGCTAGGCGAATTTAGCATAACTTAGAGTAAATGCCATGTAGTGGCTTTGGACCATAGGTACTAGTGGTTGGATTATGAGCTTGTTGAGTTATTTTCCTTACAATCTCAAGCTGATCTTCGAGACTAGAATTAGGTACTCATATAGGTGTTGGAGAATAGAAGTCCGAGACTTATAGCATATCAGTTAGTTATTGATAGTGTGCCTCGTTTGGTCAGGCGTTGAGCGTTTTCTTGTGAAAAGCTGAGAGTGGTTTTATTCGAGGCACCTGGAGTGAGGTAAGTCCTCGGACTTACTTAGCTAGCTTTCGCATATTGGTTGATACGTATGGGTGGTGTGTGTTTATAATTGTTGTGATAACTATTAACCGGATTAGGATGTGGACTTGTATATTATTTTTACATATGGCCCAAGTGTATGATAACGGGCGGTGACCGCTTGTCTAGTCCAAAATGGGGCGACTGGGAGGCGCCTTGCGACCAGTCCAACGGGTGATGCTGATAGGCGTCAAGTACAAACCCGGCATGGTGAAAGGGGGCAAGGGCGAGGGAATCTCGTGTCACACTATGAGTGAATTAGTAAGGGAATAACGTTAAACAAAGATAATAACCGGACTTGGTGTGTTTGAGTATGTTTGTGTATTTTTACTTTGTTATATGTGTTTGTGCCTTATCGTTCTTCTAATATTCGGATTGCTAGCTAACGGTTTTAAACCGGTTGTTGTAGATGCCTTGTAGGATAGGGATGCCGCCGAGTGAGGCGGAGGAGTTGACAGCCGGGGTCTCCGTACATTATAGGACGGGGGTGGTTATGTGTTGATGTTGTTTTGGATTATGTTGTACCTTATGGATTTATGTTTTAGAAGTTATGTCGTTTTGAGGACTCTGCTGAGTTTTCAAGTTGTATCTTTATTTTCAAGATTGTTTGCATTGCATTAAAATGATTTCGGTATTTGCCTTTATTTGTGCCATGTTGGAAAGATCCGGTGAAATTGTTGTCAAGCTAAGGGTCGGAACCCATTGTGAGGTCTCCACCCGTAGCATCCCGAGTCCCGTGGATTCGGAGTGTTACAGACGAGTCTCCAAGATTTCAAGGTTCCAAGTCCGCGTGGCGGTACAGTAGAGTTGGATTTCCCTTTCCTTTGCTTTGTAAATACTTTTCAGCTTTGATATTGTAATATCCGTAAATTTTAACCCGGTTATTTCCGAGTCAAATTGGATTTCGATCCATTGACTGTTTCCCATTCTATCTAGTAATTCCTTCTCCACAAATTTTATCATTTTATGTAGAATTTAAATTCACATAAAATGATAGAATTATATCAAACCTTAATTCTTATAATTGGTTCTTAACGACGACTTTTGACGAGACCATGACAAAGTTGTGACGAGACCATGACAAAGCTGGGACGAGACCATGACAAAGCAGAGACGAAGCCATGTCGAGACCCAGACAAGCTCATGACAAGGCCAGACATCCCAACTCTCCTGGCTGCTTGCCGAGGCCATCACGCCAGCCCTGACAAGGCCCAGACAATATTGTGACAAGGCCAGACAGCCCGGATCCGCAACCCCACAAGGGGCCAACCCAAAGAAAAGAAGTTGCTAGGACGCCAAAGGTTGTTGAGTTGGAACAAATGCAAATCTTCTTCAGGTAATCGCTCCTTGATTCACGGAGGAACGTTTATTTCCTTCTGAATGCAGCCCCACGTTTCCACTCTCCTGTCTACATTCAAAATCCCTTCTTCTTCGTCCTTCCTTCTACAATAGACTACTTCTCTCGACAATCTCTTCAGCATCACCCTAAACTTAGTCGTCTCCTGCACTACCAGTACAGCACGCCATTCTCGTCCCTCTCTCTGGCCGGGTGAAGCAGCTGCTCGCCTTTTTAACGTACCAGTAGTCATGCTTGAGGGGGGTCATCACATACAACAACGAGGTGAGTCAGGTGCTTCTTTTGTCTCTTCAGCCTCTACTGCTTTGTCGAATCTGTAATTACACCTTGCAACCACATAGGACCTTGGAGGACATAGAAGATAGCTCGACCCTCCACAACCTAGGACTCTTGCAGATCTCGGACATCCCTTCTATCGAAAAGAAAATCAGCAGACAATTACATCTATACCGCTGTACTACAGTAAGAACCTTGTCACTCCCTTTCCTTCACAGTTTTGGACCTTAAATGACTTTCTAAGCATGACGACAGGAGATATCAGCGAGTGAACCAAACTCAGCAAGAGACATATAGTTGCAAGATCGTGGGTAAGCACTCTCGCCTACCACCTTGCTAGTAGTGGTACATTCTGTGGTAGAGATATGTTTATGCTAGGTTGTGAGTGTGAGTTGTTGGATAGGTAGAGAGTAACTGCTGAGGATGCCGTCCAAAATGGTTAAAATAAGGGACTGTTGTAAATGAATTTTTCTTTCCTTCAGTTTTGAAGTTGGAAACGGCCCATCTTGTAGACCAATGTTACGGAGTTACAGTGAAGATCCACCGTTGAGATTTTAGTACGTCATACAGGAAATATGTAGTTTACTGTGTCAAAATTTGAGAATGAATGAACGGTCGGATTAGAAGTTATAAGACTTCAAAGTAGGGTAGTTGAGATGTTTTTCCAGCAGTGAATTTTGGCTAAGTATAGGAAATTTAAAGTGTAGTAACCAACTGTAGAAATTTTTGTAGAAGTGATGGTTGAACAGTTTTAAGAAATTCTTGCTCCTATGAGTAGATTGGATATCATAGATGACCTAAGGAATTATTTCGGAATTTGTATAAAATTATTCTAGTTTCATATTTGAAGTTGAAGTTGGACCTTAGTGACTTTTCGGGAAATAGAAAATGTGTAGTTTTTCTAGTTCTACACAAACTCATCCATAAGAGTTAGAATATGACTTTTTAGGCTCCAATAAGAGTTTAAGCATAAATTATGGGATTTTTGGAAGTTTCGGGACCAAGGGTAAAATAGTCATTTTACCTTAAATGAGTACTGTAATAAATTTTGTTCTAATAAGATCTCCTATCTTAGAAGTCTTAGACTTCTAATTACCTAGGAAGTTTGCTGACGCACTTATCTCCTTTGACAGACAACTGAGTTGCTACAATTACAAACCGAGTTGGGTTTACAAAGAGTCGAGACTTGAATTAGGTAAGTCCTTTGGGCTTACTTAGCTAGTTGTCAGATATGAGTGTGAACGTTGATAGTGGTGTTTGAATGATGTGTGTATTAGTGTATTTCATGGAAATCATTGACCGACTTACATATCTGGCCTAAGAGTAACGGGCGGTAGCATTCTGCTCAGTTAGCCCGAGGGCGTTGGGGGTTTCTTTCGGGACTAGTCCCTACTTGGTTTGCGGGGACGCCACCGGCGGAGGTGTGCCAAACCATCACCAGTTGGATAAGGAACGGAGGCGGGAAATCTTAAGATTTCTCGTGCTACAACTTTTAAAACAGGATGAAGTGAATCACATAAGTTGTCAGATAATAACCGGATTGTGTGCCAGCATGTTTAGTATTTATATTCTTCTTCTCTGTGTTTGTGCTATTTGTCTTTGTACTTATATTTGATTAGTTAGCTAACTGTTTATCGTTGTTTAGACTTGCCACAGGCTAGAGCAGATGCTGAGTGATCCGGACGGTAGTGGACAGCCGGGGTATCGTACTCCTTAGGACGGGTTGCACTTTCTTTTGTTGGTCTTTCAAATATGACTGTTTCTTTTTCTCATATTTTGAGACCTTGTTATTTCCGACTGTCAGTTTCTGGTCATATTCATTGTTTTGTTAAAACATACTTTATGAGTTCCTTATCCGTGCCTTTTTGTAAGATCTAGATAAAGTTATTGTCAAACTAAGGTCGTGACCCACTATGAGGTCCTAACCAGTAGCTCCCCGAGTTGTGAAACTTGGGGTGTTACAACATGGTATCAGAGCTCTAAGGTTGGCAACAATGACACTTGAAATCTTCTAAAAGGTCAAATAAGTAAATAAGCAGAACCCGAAAGGGGTCTGAGTTTTCCAAAGGTTTTTGTTTTCAAAATGCATGCATAGTCGGGTTGGGATAGAAAGTACGGATGACCACCACTACCTCCGCGGATCTCGGTATTCTTATTATGATCACTTTAGACTTTTACTGCCTTGGACAGATTAGTTAGATTATAACTGTAGTTGTTATCGCTCGTGTAGATGACACTTACTAGGGCTACACCAACGACTGGTCTAGGTAGAGGTCGTTCACCTCTTCCTCCAGCTAGACAAGATAGAGTTGATAGGACTTCTACTATTAGAGGTCGTGGCCGTGGAGGTAGACCTCCACTGGGGAGGTCGAGGACGAGCTCCTTGAGAGGACCCACCCGCAGCGAGCATGCTAGATGCTGCTGTGGAAGAGGTAGCTGAGAGTATGGTTCCCGAGGCTGGGAATGAGACCACTGCTAGGTCTGGAGCACGTTCGACTGAGTCAGGACGCATTTCTATAGGGGCATCTGAGTACAGAGAGTACAGATCATACGTTCAGCGTATGGAGGAGGTTGCCAGAGCAGAGAGACTTGCCCAGGTACCACCAGTACCGGCTAGGTCAGTTCAGGTGACACAAAGAGTGACTCAGGCGCCGGCTGTGCCTGAGAGGAGAGTTGAGGTTGACAGAGCTCCTGTTGGGTCTAGAGCCCCGAGGCCGGATGAGTGGTTGAAGGCTTTCAACTCTAAGAAAGTTCCCTCATTCAATGGAGAGATAGGGTTGGAGGTGGATTATTGGATATGGCACGTAGAGACTGCACTAGAGGCGATACGTTGGCTAGAGGATCAATAGGTAGAGTTAGTACAGACCTTGTTCACGGAGGATGCTCATTCCTGGTGGCGGACCATTCGTAGCCGAGTCACCAGTTGGGAGCAGATGAGGAGTATTATTAGAGAGAGGTACTGCTCTGCCTCGTTGAGGAGAGAGAGGTTTCAAGACTTCATTGAGGTGGGATTTGAGGATATTCCGATTGCTGAGGCAGTCAAGAAATTTCAGAAGGAGTTGACCCTACTTGGACCAGCTGCACCTCTTGAAGAGCAACATGTGTACCTCTTCTCCCGGAGATTGAGAGAGAGTACCCGTTCTTATCTGGCAGGATTTTGATGCGAGTCTCTGTCAGATTATCAAGATAGGGCTTCTACATATGAGAGAGATAGGTCAATTCCGAGGAGAGCAGTTCAGTCTGGTAGACCGGATAAGCGGTAGAGGACACGTTATTCTAGTGGTGGTACAACGGTATCCGGGTTTGGACGAGGGCAAACTCAGGGGAGGCCGAGCTATCACACTACAGCCCAGGCTTCTGGCAGAGAGCGGCAGTGTTTTAACTGCGGTAGTCATGATCATCTCAGGCCAGACTGTAAGAAGCCACCCACTACCTGCTTCACTTGTGGGAAGCCGGGACACAAGTCTACTTTCTGCCATCAGGGCAGAGCTCCGTCACAGCAGGGTTCTTCCCCTGTAGGTGTTGAGAGGAGTGGACAAAGGCCTCCTCAGTACTGGGCACCGAGTCAGCAATAGAGGTAGTACCGGGCTCCAGGACATCTTGCTTCACACAGTACTACAGAGGGACCAGGCCGTGGCAGGGGACGTGATGGTACTACTAACACCAGAGGAGTTCCGTCGAGAGTGTGTGAGTTGAGGAGTGTTGATCAGCCAGCGGCACCTGCAACCACATATACTATTTGGATTCCTGATTTACCTGCGCGAGTTTTGTTTGATACGGGTGCTACGCACTCCTTTATATCAGATGCATGCGTAGATAGGCTGTCCTTATCTACAGTAGAGGGTTTACCTTTTGTAGTGGGGTTACTTGATGGGGGTAAGATTAGAGGATTCCTAGAGATACATGACTGTCCTATTCATCTGGGAGATCGAGATTGGCTGGTAGATTTCCTAGTCATGCCCTTAGCACATGAGGACGTAATCTTAGGGATAGACTGGATGACGAGACATGGAGTAGTCTTAGACATTGGCAGGAGGACGGTGACTGTCGCCACTAAGGAGGGTCACAGAGTGATATTTCGAGGTTGGGATCTCGGAAAGTCCGGTACAGTTATTACCGTAGTGAGATCTGCGAGATTGATAACACAGGGTTGCGAGGTCTTCTGGTGTTATGCCATGAAGGAACGCAAGAGCCTGACAATAGATGAGATACTAGTTGCATGCGAGTTTGCAGACGTATTCAGTGATGATCTGCCGGGGTTACCCCCACAGAGGAGTTTGGATTTCAGCATTGAGCTAGAGCCGGGCACGAGACCGATCTCGAAGGCCCCGTACCGCATGGCACCGATAGAGCTGCTTGAGTTGAAGAAGTAGTTAGAGGAGTTAGCAGATAAGTGCTTCATACACCCTAGTGTTTCTCCCTGGAGAGCACCGGTGTTGTTTGTGAGGAAGAAAGATGAATCGATGAGGTTATGCATCGATTATAGGGAGCTGAACAAGGTCACCATAAAAAACAAGTATCCGCTGCCTTGCATAGATGATCTACTGGACCAGTTGCATGGAGCGTTTGTGTTTTCGAGGATAGACTTGAGGTCAGGTTACAACCAGCTGAGAGTGAGGGATCAGGACATACCTAAGACGGCCTTCTGGACTAGGTATGGTCATTATGAGTTTGTAGTGATGCCATTTGGGCTCACTAATGCGCCATCAGTGTTCATGGAGTTGATGAACGGGATTTTCATCGACTTCTTAGACCAGTTTGTAGTGGTCTTCATTGACGACATCCTAGTTTACTCTAGGAGTCGAGAAGAGCATGCCGGGCACTCGAGGACAGTGTTACAAATTTTGCAGGATATCCAGCTTTATGCTAAGCTATCCAAGTATGAGTTTTGGATGTCAGAGGTGGCTTTCCTAGGCCATGTAGTGACTGATGAGGGGATTAAGGTCGATCCGGCGAAGATTGAGTCTGTGTCTTCTTGGCAACCTCCGAAGAATGTTAAGGAGGTTCGCAACTTTCTAGGTTTGGCAGGTTATTACCGCCGGTTTGTGGAAGGGTTTTCCCTGATTGCCCGACCACTTACCTGTCTTCTGAGGAAGACTACTCGGTTCGTGTGGTCTGAGCCGTGTCAATAGAGTTTTAAGGAGTTGAAGAGGAGATTGACGTCTGCTCCGATTTTAGCACAACCTGAGGGTACATAGGACTTTGTAGTATACAGTGACGCATTCAAGCTGGGCTTGGGGTGTGTCTTGATGTAGAGGGGTAAGGTCATAGCCTATGCGTCTCGCCAGCTAAAGACATATGAGGAGAACTACCCCACACACGACCTAGAGTTAGCTGCAGTAGTCCATGCTCTTAAGATCTGACGTCACTATCTCTGTGGGGCGACATGTCAGATCTTCACAAACCATAAGAGTCTGAAGTACATATTCACTCAACGGGGGTTGAATAACCGCCAGAGGCGGTGGCTAGAGTTGATTAGGGATTTTGACATTGAGATGCTCTACCACCCCGGGAAGGCGAATGTAGTTGCAGACGCTTTGAGTCGGAAGACGCCTCGGGAGAAGGCAATAGCCCGGTTGACAGTACAACCACAATTACAGAGAGATTTGGCTTGTTTGGAGGTAGAAATTCAGTTTCCAGATACAGCTCATCATTTGGCTACCTTGGAGTTACTTCCTAATCTGTTGGGTGAGATCCGACAGAAATAGGAGACCTGCCCGACTTTGACCCGGATCCGAGACAAGATGTCTCGAGATGAGGCACCTCAGTTCACTATCGGTGTTGATGGAGTGATGAGACGTCAGGACCGCATCTGTGTGCCATCAGACAGTGAGTTGAGATAGAGGATATTAGGTGAGACTCATGCTACCCCATACTCAGTACATCCTGGAGCGAGTAAGATATACAAGGACGTGAGACGTTCTTTCCGGTGGGGTGGTTTGAAGGCCGATGTGGCTCGGTATGTAGCTCAGTGTGCGGCCTGTCAGCAGGTCAAGATTGAGCATCGTAGGTCCGGAGGAGAGCTCCACCCACTGCCAGTACCACAGTGGAAATGGGAGGATATATCTATGGACGTTGTCACCAGATTGAGACTCAGCAGAGGTTTTGATGCTATTTGGGTGGTAGTAGACCGTCTGACAAAGACCACACGTTTCATTCCGATTAAGGAAACGTAGCTGGTAAGTCGTCTAGCTGAGGAGTTTACCAAACATATTGTGAGACTCCATGGAGTACCAAGGACTATCGTCTCCGACAGGGATGGCCGTTTCACCTCGAGATTTTGGCAGCAGGTACATACTGCTTTGGGGACGAGTCTCTACTTTACCACTACTTATCACCCACAGACCGATGGTCGGTTTGAGAGGACCATCCAAACATTAGAGGATATGCTGCGAGCCTGTGTACTAGATTGGGGACAGGTATGGCCAGATCACCTCCCACTTGTAGAGTTTTCATATAATAACAGTTGGAACACGTGTATTGTGATGGCCCCTTATGAGGCCTTGTACGGGCGGAGATGTCGCACCCTATTGTGCTGGGACGAGCCTAGCAGAGCTGATGGAGTAGCTCCAGACCAGATACATGATAACATCGCTCGGATTGCCTTGGTCCGAGAGCGGATGTTAACAGCTCAGAGTCGTCAGAAGTCCTACGCAGACAAGAGGCGTTGACCTATGGAGTTTAGAGTAGGTGCACAGGTGTGGTTGAGAGTGTCACCGACGAGAGGCGTCCGACGTTTCGGCATTAAGGGGAAGCTGAGTCCCCGATATGTCGGCCCATTTGAGATCTTGGAGAGAGTCGAAGAGGTTGCCTACCGATTAGCACTGCCACCGAGATTGGAGGGGTCCATCCGGTCTTTCATGTATCTCAGCTGCGAGAGTACATTCCGGACCCAAGGCACGTCATCAGCCATGAGGATCTGATAGTGGAGCCCGACCACACTTTCGTGGAGTATCCGGTAGCCTTCCTAGAGTGCAGTACTAGACGTCTGCGGTCTAAGGAGATACCGATGTTGAGGATCCAGTGGTCTAGACGAGGAGCCGACCACCCGGGAGACAAAATAGAGCATTAGACGGAGTTATCCCGAGTTCTTTGCGGAGTTAGCTGCTACTTCTGTACCGACGAGTTAGTACTCTGATGTTGTTTTGTTTGACCTTTATGAGTTTATATTGGATGGTATGATTGTGTTTCCTTTTATGTATTGTCTGATTATGATAACTAAATAATTGCTTGCTAAGAAACTAGATCTAAAGTGTTAGTGAGACAAATTAGTACAAATCTTTTTGGAAGTCGTTTGATTAGATACCTTACTCTAAGTTTCGGGCGAAACTTATTTTAAGGAGGCACTGATGTAATATCTGTAAATTTTATCCCGGTTATTTCTGAGTCAAATTGGATTTCAATCCGTTGACTGTTTCGCATTCTATCTAGTAATTCCTTCTCCACAAATTTTATCATTTTATGTAGAATTTGATTCACATAAAATGATAGAGTTATATCAAACCCTAATTCTTATAATTGGTTCTTAACGACGACTTTTGACGAGACCATGACAAAGCTGTGACGAGACCATGACAAAGCTGAGACGGAGCCATGACGAGGCCCAGACAAGCTCGTGACAAGGCCAGACAGCTCAACTCTCCTGGCTGTTTGCTGAGGCCATCACGCCAGCCATGACAAGGCCCAGACAATATTGTGACAAGGCCATACAGCCCGGATCCACAAGCCCACAAGGCGCCAGCCCAAAGGAAAGAAGTTGATGGGACGCCAAAGGTTGCTGAGTTGGAGCAAATGCATATCTTCTTCAGGTAACCGCTCCTTGATTCACGCAGGAACGTTTATTTCCTTCTGAATGCAGCCCCACGTTCCCACTCTTATGCCTACATTCAGAATCCCTTCTTCTTCGTCCTTCCTTCTGCAATAGACTACTTCTCTCGACAATCTCTTCAGCATCACCCTAAACTTAGCCGTCTCCTGCACTACCAGTACAACACGGCATTCTCGTCCCTCTCTTTGGCCGGGTGAAGCAGTTGCTCGCCTTTTTAACGTACTAGTAGTCACGCTTGAGGGGGGTCTTCACATACAATAACGAGGTGAGTCATGTGCTTCTTCTGTCTCTTCATCCTCTACTGCTTTGTCGAATCTGTAATTACACCTTGGAACCACATAGGACCTTGGAGGCTATAGAAGATAGCTTGACCCTCCACAACCTAGGACTCCTGCATATATCGGACATCCCTTATGTCGACAAGAAAATCAGCAATTACATCTATACCGATATACTACAATAAGAACCTTGTCACTCCCTTTCCTTCATAGTTTTGGACCTTAAATGACTTTCTAAGCATGACGACAGGAGGTATCAGCCAGTGAACCACACTTAGCAAGAGACAGATAGTTGCAAGATCGTGGGTAAGCATTCTCGTCTACCACCTTGCTAATAGTGGTACATTATGTGGTAGAGATATGTTTACGCTAGGCTGTGAGTGTGAGTTGTTGGATAGGTAGAGAGTAACTGTTGAGGATGCTGTCCAAAATGGTTAAAATAAGGGACTGTTGTAAATGAATTTTTCTTTCCTTCAGTTTTAAAGTTGGAAACTACCCATCTTGTAGACCAATGTTACGGAGTTACAATGAAGATCCACCGTTGAAATTTTAATAGGTCATAGAGGGATATATGTAGTTTACTGTGTCAAAGTTTGAGAATAAATAAACGGTCAGATTAGAAGTTATAAGACTCCAAAGTAGGGTAGTTGAGCTTTTTTTCCAGCAGTGAATTTTGGCTAAGTATAGGAAATTTTAAGTGTAGTAACCAACTTTAGAATTTTTTGTAGAGGTGATGGTTGAACAGTTTTAAGAAATTTTTGCTCCTATGAGTAGATTGGATATCATAGATGACCTAAGGAATTATTTCAGAATTTTTATAAAATTATTCTAGTTTCATATTTGAAGCTGAAGTTGGACCTTAGTGACTTTTCGGGAAATAGAAAATGTGTAGTTTCTCTAGTTCTACTCAAACTCATCCATAAAAGTTAGAATATGACTTCTTAGGCTCCAATAAGATTTTAAGCATAAATTATGGGATTTTTGGAAGTTTCGGGACAAGGGTAATATAGTCATTTTACCTTAAATGAGTATTGTAATAAATTATGTTCTAATAAGATCTCCTATCTTAGAAGTCTTAGACTTCTAATTACCTAGGAAGTTTGCTGACACACTTATCTCCTTTGACTGACAACTGAGTTGCTACAATTACAGACCGAGTTTGGTTTACAAAGAGTCGAGACTTGAATCAGGTAAGTCCTTTGGGCTTACTTAGCTAGTTGTCAGATATGAGTGTGAACGATGATAGTGGTGTTTGAATGATGTGTGTATTAGTGTATTTAATGGAAATCATTGACCGACTTACATATCTGGCCTAAGAGTAACGGGCGGTAGCATTCTGCTCAGTTAGCCCGAGGGCGTTTGAGGTTTCTTTCGGACTAGTCCATACTTGGTTTGCGGGGACGCCACCGGCGGAGGTGATGACATGAATTATGACCTATTTTTAGGCATGTATTTATATAGATTTTTCCTTTATTTTGCATGCATAGACATACATTCATGGCATTTATGGTTATATTCACCTACTTTGCAAGAATAGAGGTCTACACAGAGTTTTATTGCATTTGTAGGTAATTTGGCGAATTATGGAGCAAAAATGGCACATTTAAGGATTAAGCCTTGAAGTGGGAAAAAAAGTAGCATAAAAGAAATTTAGGACGCGCCAAAGTATTCTCTAATACCGTCTGACGCGGCCCAAAGTATCTTCTGATACCAGGGGATTCGACTTCTTTTCAGCCCAAATATTTAGGGTTTCATCTTTAAACCCTAGGTTTATCCCTACATATATCGGAGAGCCTTCAACATTGAAAGGGAGTCAATTTCTCCAAAGGGAGACTTAGAGGGAGTCAATTTCTCCGGACGACGGTGACAGCCCCGGGACTTGGAGTTAAATTCTCCAAAGGATACTTAGAGAGGCAGACTTGGAGGTCTTGCTATTTGGAGGGAAGATTTGGGGAAGGACGCACTTCCCTTTTTGCGAAGTTGGAAGATTTTAGGATTTCATTTGAAGGCGGATTGACATCCCGTTCTTCTTTGTTCCTTGAGATTTGTGAGAGATTCTTATTCTATCCTACATCTATTGAACGCAAGTTACTTTTGAGTTTTATTGACATTGGTTTTGTGTTTGTTATTGAGATTTCAAGATTTTACCTTTTCTCCCTTTCATATTTGATATTTGATTCTATGACTATGATTATTGGCTAAAACCCTTTAGCAATTCTAAGGTGAAGGGTTGATAGTTGTGGCTTAGATAATGATAGATCGATTGTAAATTGACTGGACCCTGAGAGTTAGAGAAATATCGTCGACACCCTAAATCACGGCCTGTTCTTAGGTTTCCACGGCCGTGATTCTCAAGAAATACCCGTGATTTATTTCAGTTTACGAACCTTGCTTTTACTTTAATCCAAAGTTAAAGATTTGCTTTAACTTAGTTTAGACTTGTCTTTTCTAGGTGGTAGTGAAGCCTCAACAACCTCTACTTCGATTTCGAGTGTCACAACCTTAATCGGTTTAGTTAGTCTTGATCCTTGGATTACAAGTTTGGGTATTTGAGATTAATTCTTGTCTTTAGATCCTTTCTATACTGAAGCCTCAACAACCTTTATAGAGAGTATTTCTAGATAATTCATATAAAGCCTTGGAACTTCACCGTACATTGCTTTACCTTAGCTTACCTTTGCATATCTTAACTCTGTCCGTAGTTCTTTAGTATATCTTGAATCGATTGCCACAATTAGACACCTGGATCTTTAGGGTTGCTGTTTTCCCCAATATTTGCAAAGCTTATTTCATTTCTTGCTTGACAACTTTACAACTGAATTTGTTCCCCCCAAATCCCTGTGTTCGATACTCTGGAATACTTGCTAATCTACGCCGATCCGTACACTGCGGGTTCGCTTGCTTTTATTCTAGTTTTATAAATTTAAGACTTGATTGCACGTACGTTTTAGGGCGAACATGTGCCATACCATCACTAATTGGATAAGGAATGGAGGCGGGAAATCTTAAGATTTCTTGTGCTACAACTTTTAAAACAAGATGAAGTGAATCACATAAGTTGTCAGATAATAACCGGATTGTGTGCCAGCATGCTGAGTATTTATATTCTTATTCTGTGTGTTTGTGCTATTTATCTTTCTACTTATATTTGATTAGTTAGCTAACTGTTTATCGTTGTTTAGACTTGCCACAGGTTAGAGCAGATGCCGAGTGATCCGGACGGTAGTGGATAGTTGGGGTGTCGTACTCCTTAGGACGGGTTGCAGTTTCTTTTGTTGGTCTTTCAGATATGACTGTTTCTTTTTCTCAGATTGTGAGACCTTTTTATTTTCGGCTGTCAGTTTGTGGTCACATTCATTGTTTTGTTAAAACATACTTTATGATTTATGAGTTCCTTATTTGTGCCTTGTTGTAAGATCTAGTTAAATTGTTGTCAAACTAAGGTCGGGACCCACTATGAGGTCCTAACCATGGCTACCCGAGTTGTGAATTTTGGGGTGTTACAGATATTTATGAACGTCTTCTCTTTTATTATGTTTGGCTGATTCTTCTTGATATAATAATTAGATGATCCCTATAATGGTTTGATTTATTGTTGCATATATGTTTGTGAATTGAAATTGTGATATTACTTCTTTTCAAAGTACTTCAGTCCTACCTTTTATCTACCTTCGAAGGAAGTGATGTCTATAATTGGTTTAGATAAAACAACTCAAGGGCCTCAAGCGAAGACGTTTTATTGGATGTATTGAAAAGAACTTGGTTTTGAGAGAACCAGTGTATCATTGCATCGAGGATTTCTTACTATCGTATAAAGTTCTAGTATTTGTACCTTTTCTAACTAATGGGCCATGTTACGTCTAGGAATAGGTGTGATGTGCACGCAATAAGTCTTAAATTTATACTCGTTATATTTATCCTAACTCCTAGCGAACCCGCAGTGTACGGGACGTTTGTAGAAAGGTAAGTATTCCGAGGTCGACACAAAGACTAAGGTGAAATCGAGTCAAGCAATGATCAAGAATAGTGTGAATCTAGGCTAAGATAAGATGAGAAACTAAGAAAATGGAAAAACTCAATGTTTTTGTTGGTTTTTATGGTGATCAAACAGAGATCACAAGTCAAGCAAGATAATAAAACAACTAACAACTCAAGCTAACAAAGGAACAAGTAACACAAAGCACAAGTATATGATCAAGAGAGAAAAGTAGATTCTAGAGGTCAAGATTTCCGGTTATGGCATAGGATTCAAGGTTCTAAGGATTCTAAGGACAAGTTGCGGTGTTGGGGAAGAGTGTTTCACTAATGGGAGCAATTACCGGGTAGGTCTCTCGCTTCACTAGTCCCGCATCTAACTCCTATTACCGGGTAGGTCTCAAGGGGTTAGAGTAAGGAATTCCGCACAAACTAGATGCTACTTAAGGGTAACCCTCTCCTTACCGGGTAAGTCTCGGAATAGGGAAATCTCAAGTACTAATCCTAGCACACTCGATCCAATAGCGGCTTATGAGGCTCACTACTACCTAGCATTCATCATCTTAGGTATCTAAGATCGGAAATCATCGGGTAGATCTCTTCCCTCACTTAGTTTGATAGCATTAGGTGATCCTAAGCTAAATTAGGCTTAATAAACACTAGGATTTAAACAACCAAGGACCCCAACATGCAGATTTATCATTTAAAGAGCAACAGGAGAATAAATCGGGCTGTTCTACAGATAAATCGGCCGATTTATCTGATGAACAGGTCGATTTTTCTTCCTGGGATGGGTTTCGTGCATACAAATCATCCTAAACTAACATATAAGTTCATCCTATCATCACCCTAGCCATAACCATCAATCCATCACTCCAGAGTCACAACAAACTAGCCAATAACATGCATATTAAGATCCAAAATCATCAAACAAGAATACATGGTGTTCATAGATGGATAATGAAAGATAAGCAAGTAAAATCAATAAATCTCAGCCAAATCCAAGTTGTAGCAAGACTCACAAACTCTTAAATGAAGATTCAAAACGTTCCTAACAATCCTTGCAATCGTCCTTCAATCCAAGATTACAAAAGTAACTCAAAATCACTCAAAACCTCACTATTCTCCTACAATGGTGTTCTTCCTCTTCCTTCAATCTTTTAGAGCTTTTCTTCTCCTCCAATCTTTTCCCCAAATTGATGAGCTGTGAATGAGAGTGTGGGAGAGGAGAGATCTCAGCAACCACCTGCAGGACCACTTATATTCTCCACCAAGAGCAAGGACGGACAAGAGATCATGGGACACGTGGCTTTAAGCTGTCAAAGGCCTAAAAATCGACCCAGAGCAATAAATCGGCCGATTTTCCTGGGTGTAGGTCGATTTTCTTCAACAGAAGCATGCTATGATCGTCTAGCCATGAGTTGCTCCATTGCTTGCACCAATAGTGGTCTTTGTGTCCTTTGTTGCTCCAATTATGCTCCTCCAAGGCTTTGGATGTGTACCATCATGAGGTTTGGCCCTCATATGTATCGATTAACGTCCAATAGATCCCCGAATTACCTACAAAACCGATAAAAGGTAGTGTAGATGTCTTTTCTAGAAATATGCTTGAATTGAGCGAAGACGTCATGAACCAATGCCAAAACGTGCATGAATGAGTGAGAAATCTATCTAAATGATTACCTAATCCTAAGTCATAAATCTTGTTATCAAAAATACCCCATACTTAAGGTTTGCTCGTCCCCGAGCAAATTCCCAACTATAGACTAAGAGATGACATGATTTATGTATGCAGAAAAATGGCAAAATCTTTTGGAGTTGTGCTTCTAATGTTGGATCACCTTCATAGTCATGTTTCATGGCAATGCACAAGCAATTATGTATCAAATAAATGAAAGCATGAAAAGACAATTACACTTAACTTGATAGCATGCAATGAAGTGTAAAGATGAAGAAGTCAAGATGATCATGAGCATATCCAATCTAAATCACTTAGTCTTACACACATGCAAGTAGGTCATAAGGACTTGTAAAATAGAAGGCCAAGAAACGTTGTGATTAGGTGGGAATTTTCTAGGCTATGTGATGCTAATCCGGGAAAGGAACTAAACGACCACAACTTCACATTTCTTATCAACTTCCCTCAAGTGTATATTTTTCTTCATTTTCCTTTTCTTTCTTTTATTTTTGAGACAATGGCATTGGTGTACAAAAGCCGAAACCTTGGTGATTAGCCATTCTCGGGCTTTTTCTATTTTTCGAGATGCATCCACACCGGGCACACATACCAAAGCTCGTTAGGACTATCGGTTTATTTGACTTTGGCAAGGCACCAACACCCGATTATGTGAAGTGTACCGAGTTACTTGTCATTTAAACCAACGTCCCCAAACCAATATTTTTGTCTACACTTTCACAACAATTTCAGCATTTCGTTCACATCATTCTTTCATCAACAACTTCACCCCACACTTGCTTTTCACACACATCAACACACTATCATGCTCCTATTCCCGGATGAGTCAAAAGAGGTCAAATTTTTCATCAATTGAGGTGCTCAAACAACATGATCAAGATGAGAAGTAGAGAAAGATGAATTGCCTCATTTATTCCTAAATGATGTGCAAGAACTAGCATGCAATTTCGACTTTCAATACTCAATTCAATCAAGGCAAACATTCATGATCACAAATCATTCATGAGATTCAAGATAAGTACTTCAAGTCCACATATGCTATCATCAATTTGACACATAAGGCCATTCATAGCCAATTCACAAGACAATTTTCATCATAAGGGTCATTCCCAAGCTTTAGAAGCACTAAAATTTTTAAAATTTTCTGAATTTTTTTGGATTTTTCGAAATATGTATGTACAATGCAAGACATAATGAAACATGTGACAAAATTAAACTATCCTAGATGCTAATCATGCAAGTGATCATGAAAACCCCACCCCATACTTAGAAACACATTGTCCCTAATGTGGAAATAAAGAAGTGAAAGAGAGTCCTCACAATGTAAAATTGGTGATGCTTTGGTATTTCGGGTCACATTGAATGATGATGGTGGATGATCGATCAAGGATGGTAGAGAGCTCTTTGATGTTCATTATGGTGTCGGAACCCGCGCTTGGCACCGCAAGCCGTCCAAGTTCCACGTCCGCTCCACCCATGCTTGATTGGAGATCATCACTTCCCTTTATACAGAGGAAAAATCGGCCCAGTTGCCCAGAAAATCGGACGATTTTATGCATGAACAGTCCGATTTTTCTGGGTGCTTTTCTCCTCGTCTATGTGCTTGGATCTTGTCCATTCAATAGCTCCATGAGGCTTTCACATGACCTCCAATGTCTCATAACTCATGACAATCAACAAGATCTAGCACCTAAAAACACAAAAGAAAAACAAAGCACACCAAGAGTGAGATTAAACAAAGGCAAGAAAAAGAAAGGGAAAAATATGTACCAATGGGTTGCCTCCCATTAAGCGCTTCTTTAAGGTCATTAGCTTGACCAAATTCAGGAGCGTTTCAATCAAGGTGAAGCGGGGCAATCACTTCCACCGGGGCTTCCGGGATGTACTTCTTCAATCGATGCCCATTCACCTTGAAGTTACCACAATGATCTCCTCCTATCTCCACCGCCCCATGAGGGAAAACTTTCTTCACCACATATGGCCCGGTCCATCTTGATTTGAGCTTTCCGGGGAAGAGCCGCAGCCTTGAGTTGAAGAGAAGGACAAGGTCTCCTTCACTCAACTCCTTGAGGATGATCCTCTTGTCATGCCACCTTTTGGTCCTCTCCTTGTAGATCCGGGCATTCTCATAAGCATCCAACCGGATCTCTTCAAGGGCGTTTATATCAAGCAACCTCTTCTCTCCCGCCTCCTTGAGATCAAAATTTAGCCACTTAATGGCCCAATAAGCTCTATGCTCCATCTCTACCGGAAGGTGGCAAGACTTGCCATAGACCAACTTGTAAGGAGTGGTGCCAATTGGTGTCTTGAAAGCGGTCCTATATGCCCACAAGGCATCATCGAGCTTCATAGCCCAATCTTTTCTCGTCCTTGATACCGTCTTCTCAAGAATGGCCTTAATCTCCCGGTTGGAGATCTCCACTTGGCCACTAGTTTGGGGATGGTAAGGTGTTGCCACCTTATGAGTCACCCCATACTTAGCCAAAAGTGCCCCGAAGTTCCTATTGGTGAAATGCTTTCCTCCATCACTTATGATCACCCTTGGTGTTCCAAACCTAGGGAAGATCACTCGGTTGAAGAACCGCACAACAACCTTGGCGTCATTTGTAGGTGAGGCGATTGCCTCCACCCATCTTGAAACATAGTCAACCGCCAATAGGATGTAGAGGTTGCCACATGAAGAAGGGAAGGGTCCCATGAAGTCCACACCCCATACATCAAATATTTCTACCTCTTGGATGTTGTTCAAGGGCATCTCATTCCTCCTTGAGATGTTGCCCGTCCTTTGGCAAGCATCACAAGCTACCACAAAGCCTTGCACATCCTTGAACAAACTTGGCCAAAAGAAGCCCGATTGCAACACCTTAGCACATGTCTTGTGCGAGCTAGCATGCCCTCCACATGGCAAGGAATGGCAATGCCGGATCACACTCTCTACTTCATCCTCCGGTATGCATCTTCTAAACATTCCATCCGGCCCTCTTTTGATCAAAAGTGGCTCGCTCCAATAGTAATGCCTCACATCCTTGAAGAATTTCTTCCTTTGGGCATATGTCAAACCGGGCGGCAGCTCCTCACACACTAGGTAGTTCACAATGTCGGCATACCATGGCTCACTTCCTCTAGATACTTGGAACAAGCACTCCTCCACCATTTGCAATTGCTCATCCCGGAATGAGTCATCAATCGGGATGTCATCTCTCTCAACCTCTAGGGGAGGTAGTCTACTATGGTGATCCGCCACGGAGTTCTCGGATCCCTTCTTATCCCGGATTTCCAAATCAAACTCTTGAAGAAGAAGGATCCACCGAATCAACCTAGGTTTGGCATCCTTCTTTGTAAGGAGGTAACGGATCGCAGCATGATCCGTATAGACAATGACCTTCGCTCCAACAAGATATGAGCGGAACTTCTCAAAAGCATACACCACCGCTAGTAACTCTTTCTCGGTTGTGGCATTGTTAATTTGGGCATCATCTAGCGTCTTGCTAGCATAATAAATGGCATGAGTGCGCCCATCTTTCCTTTGCCCCAAAACAGCCCCAACGGCTACATCGCTTGCATCACACATGATCTCAAACGGTAGGCTCCAATCCGGAGGTTGCATGATGGGTGCGGAGATCAAAGCGTTCTTCAACCTACAAAAAGCCTCAAGACAATCTTTGGAGAAGACAAAATCAACATCCTTCATTAGTAGGTTAGTGAGAGGCTTGGAAATTTTAGAGAAATCTTGAATGAACCTCCGGTAAAAACCGGCATGCCCTAAGAAACTCCTTACCCCTTTCACCGAGGTAGGTGGTGGCAACTTCTCTATCGTTTCAATCTTGGCCCTATCAACCTCAATGCCACGGTTAGACACCAAGTGTCCTAACACAATACCTTCACTTACCATGAAGTGGCATTTTTCCCAATTTAAGACAAGATTTGTCTCCTCACATCTTTGCAATACTAAGGACAAGTTAGCCAAGCAATCATCGAAAGAAGAACCATAAACAGAGAAATCATCCATAAACACTTCCATGATATTTTCTATGTATTCCGAAAAGATAGCCATCATACACCTTTGGAAGGTGGCGGGTGCATTACACAACCCAAATGGCATCCTCCTATATGCAAAAGTACCCCATTGACATGTAAAGGTTGTTTTCTCTTGGTCATCGGGGTGGATAGGGATTTGGAAGAATCCACTATAGCCATCTAGGTAGCAAAAATGGGAATGTTGAGCTAACCTCTCTAGCATTTGGTCAATGAAGGGGAGAGGGAAGTGATCCTTCCTAGAGGCCATGTTAAGCTTTCTATAATCAATACACATCCTCCATCCCGTAACCGTTCTAGTGGGGATTAGTTCATTGTTCTCATTAGTCACTACGGTCATCCCACCCTTCTTAGGTACTACATGAACGGGACTAACCCACTTACTATCCGAGATAGGGTAGATAATTCCCGCATCTAGCAACTTTATGATCTCCTTCTTAACTACCTCTTTCATTATAGGATTTAGTCTTCTTTGATGTTCAATAGAGGGTTTATGATTATCTTCCATCATTATCCTATGCATGCACAAAGAGGGCTTGATGCCAACAAGATCATCAATGGTGTATCCTATTGCCTTTCTATGCAGTTTCAATTCATTCAACAATCTATTAAGCTCATCATCATTCAAAGATGCATTCACAATCACCGGATAAGTAGAATTTGAACCAAGGAAAGCATACTTTAAATGAGAAGGAAGAGGTTTAAGATCAAGTTGAGGAGGACCTTTTTCGGTTGGAGACGATCCATACAATGTAGGTTGAGATGATTGCAAAGCCATGGAAGCCTCCTTGAAGTCCCTTGATGATTGCTCTCACTCAAGTGGTTGATGCTGAAAAGACTCAGGAAAATCGACCCAGGAAGAAAAATCGGTCGATTTTTCTGAAGGGGGGTCGATCTGAGTTTCTGTTTTGGCAAAACTGGCTGAAATTTCAGCATAAGTACAAAAATCGGCCGATTTTTGCCCTTCAGCCCGATTTTTCTGGCAGTTTTCCTCTTCTTCTAGCACTTCAAATCCAACACTTGGTAGCTCGTCCAATGCATTCAAGGCCTTGATTACTTCATTGCTATTCTCCTCAACTCCTTCCTCCATCAAGCTCGAGCTAAGAACCCTCTCAAGCGGATCCTTGAGCAAGATTGAGCTCACAATCTCTCTAGACTCTTCCTCTTCAACTATGTTGAATACATCCTCATCAAGAGTTGACCCTTTCATCATTGTTGATAGCTTGAACTTGATGTTCTCTTCTCCAATGTTGAAGGAGAGAGTCCCATTCTTGCAATCTACTAGACATCCGGAAGTAGCTAGGAAAGGTCTTCCCAAAATGATAGGAACCGGATAGTCCGCCGGGATGTCCAAAACAACGAAGTCTATGGGCACATAGAACTTCCCTAATTGCACCGGAATGTCCTCCAAGATTCCAACCGGATGAGTGATCGAGCGGTCCGCCATGTAAAGTGTCATCTTGACCGGCTTCGGCTCTCCTAGCCCAACCTTGTTGCAAAGTGCAAGCGGGATGATGCTTACACTTGCCCCAAGATCACATAGGGCGTCATACTTCACTTCTCCTACTCCGATTGGCACACAAAAGGATCCCGGATCCCTTAGCTTGGGAGGCATCTCCTCCTTCATCGTTTGAATCAACTCCGATGATCTCTTAGTCATCCTTATCTCACCATACTCCTCCAACTTCCTTTTGTTGGAGAGTATTTCCTTCAAGAACTTGCCATATGCCGGCATCCCTAGAATAGCATCCATGAACGGAATGTTAATATGCAATTTAGACATTAGTTCAAGGAACTTACCAAAATGATTGTCCAAGCGAGCTCTTGCTCGTGATTGAGGGAACGGTAGTGGTGGCTTGTATGGAGGCGGTGCCACATAGGTTGGCTCTACATCTTTGCTCTTGCCTCCATCTCCTTGCAAAGTCTCTTCTTCATTCACTACTTGCTTCCCTTTAGCATTCTCCTTTGGCAAAGGATCCTTCATGCTTAACCCGCTTCTTGTTGTAATAGCCAACACTTGGCCTCTTGGGTTTTCTTCGGTTCTTCCGGGAAGCTTCCCCGGATCTCTATGTGCTTCACCCGCCTTTTGGAACACTTGTGCTTCCAAAACCTTTTGAGCTTTTGAGATAGAAGTCACCGTGCTCTCAAGACCACTCAACCTTCCAAGCAATTGCTCAAACATCATTTCGGTTCTATCTTTTGGAGGTTGAGTGAATCCGGGTGGAGGTTCTTGTGAAGCTCTTGGCGGTGGAGTTGTGCTTGTAGAAGTGGGAGGGTTCAAGGCTCCATCCGGGTTAGAGTAAGAAAACCCGGGATGGTTATGGTTGGGCCGGTAATTGTTGAATTGCCGGTTGTTGTTGAAGTTCCTTGGGCCTTGGTAGTTGTTGTAGTTGCCCCTTCCCATATAGTTCACATCCTCCTCCTTGGAAGACAAGTTAGCTTGTGGAAGCACTTGAGGGGTTGCTTGGTTCTTCAAGGTTGTAGCACACAACTCCCTCAAGGACTTCAATTCGTTGTTGATGGCGTCAAGCTTGAAGTTGCTCATGGTGACCTCACTCACCTCATATGCTCCCGCCTTTCTCCCTTCACTTTTCCTATGGGAGTATTTCTCAATCACTAGAGCTTGCTTCTCCACAAACTCCCAAGCATCATCTACATGTTTCTCCATGAAAGTCCCACCGGAAAGGGATTGAAGCTTGAATTGACTATCTTCATCAAGTCCCTTGAAGTAGATCTCCAATAGCTCAATTTTCGGTATGCCATGGTGTGGACAATCTAGGAGAAGGTCTTTGAATCTCTCCCAAGATTTGAACAAGCTCTCTCTATCCTTCATCACGAAGGCATTGATCTTCCCTCTTAATTCGGTAGTCTTGGAAGGTGGGAAGAACTTAGTCAAAAACTTGGTTGTCATCTCCTCCCAAGTACCAACCCGCCCTTGTGGAATAGATTGATACCAAGCCAAGGCTTTGTCCTTAAGAGAGAAGGAAAAAGCCCTAAGCTTATGGTTGTTGCTCTCCAATCTTGGCGGTCTAAGAGTTTCCATCAAAATCTCGTAGTTCATCAAGTGTTGATGAGGAGACTCTCCTTCCATCCCTCCAAATTGATTATGCCGGATCATTTGTAGAACTTGAGGGCGGAGCTCATAGTTGTGGGCTGCGGGATCTCCTAAGTTCACACCCGGACGGTGTGCTCTTTGTGCCGGATCCATACGTCTCCCTAGGGTTTTTGGCTCTTCGATAGCAATGGGTACAACCCTAACATTCGCCGCCGGCTGCGGTTGTGGTGGTGGAGGAGGTGGAGGTTGTTGACGATTAAGCTCTCCTTGTACAAGGGCTTGCCTAATCTCATCAATCTCCCTCCTAGTTGCTTCTTGCCTCTCATTGGCAAGTCTCCTTTCTTCCTCTAAAAGCTCATCTCTTAACCTTATTTGCTCTAAGGCTTCATCCAATTCAGCTTGGAGATCTCTTCCGGCCATCTCTTTTCCCTTTTTGATGCTCTTGGATCTAGATCTAAGGGTTTTCTCCGGTTCGGGATCGAATGGAGCTAAATCCTTACCACGAGATCTTCGCATACACCTAAAGAGTAAGAGATGTCCTGAAAAGCAAAGACACACACCAAAGAGAGATCAAAAGCAACAAGAAAGATCTACACTATAAACAATCACAAAATGACTCAATCTAGACCTAGTCCCCGGCAACGGCGCCAAAAACTTGTTACGTCTAGGAATAGGTGTGATGTGCACGCAATAAGTCTTAAATTTATACTCGTTATATTTATCCTAACTCCTAGCGAACCTGCAGTGTACGGGACGTTTGTAGAAAGGTAAGTATTCCGAGGTCGACACAAAGACTAAGGTGAAATCGAGTCAAGCAATGATCAAGAATAGTGTGAATCTAGGCTAAGATAAGATGAGAAACTAAGAAAATGGAAAAACTCAATGTTTTTGTTGGTTTTTATGGTGATCAAACAGAGATCACAAGTCAAGCAAGATAATAAAACAACTAACAACTCAAGCTAACAAAGGAACAAGTAACACAAAGCACAAGTATATGATCAAGAGAGAAAAGTAGATTCTAGAGGTCAAGATTTCCGGTTATGGCATAGGATTCAAGGTTCTAAGGATTCTAAGGACAAGTTGCGGTGTTGGGGAAGAGTGTTTCACTAATGGGAGCAATTACCGGGTAGGTCTCTCGCTTCACTAGTCCCGCATCTAACTCCTATTACCGGGTAGGTCTCAAGGGGTTAGAGTAAGGAATTCCGCACAAACTAGATGCTACTTAAGGGTAACCCTCTCCTTACCGGGTAAGTCTCGGAATAGGGAAATCTCAAGTACTAATCCTAGCACACTCGATCCAATAGCGGCTTATAAGGCTCACTACTACCTAGCATTCATCATCTTAGGTATCTAAGATCGGAAATCATCGGGTAGATCTCTTCCCTCACTTAGTTTGATAGCATTAGGTGATCCTAAGCTAAATTAGGCTTAATAAACACTAGGATTTAAACAACCAAGGACCCCAGCATGCAGATTTATCATTTAAAGAGCAACAGGAGAATAAATCGGGCTGTTCTACAGATAAATCGGCCGATTTATCTGATGAACAGGTCGATTTTTCTTCCTGGGATGGGTTTCGTGCATACAAATCATCCTAAACTAACATATAAGTTCATCCTATCATCACCCTAGCCATAACCATCAATCCATCACTCCAGAATCACAACAAACTAGCCAATAACATGCATATTAAGATCCAAAATCATCAAACAAGCATACATGGTGTTCATAGATGGATAATGAAAGATAAGCAAGTAAAATCAATAAATCTCAGCCAAATCCAAGTTGTAGCAAGACTCACAAACTCTTAAATGAAGATTCAAAACGTTCCTAACAATCCTTGCAATCGTCCTTCAATCCAAGATTACAAAAGTAACTCAAAATCACTCAAAACCTCACTATTCTCCTACAATGGTGTTCTTCCTCTTCCTTCAATCTTTTAGAGCTTTTCTTCTCCTCCAATCTTTTCCCCAAATTGATGAGCTGTGAATGAGAGTGTGGGAGAGGAGAGATCTCAGCAACCACCTGCAGGACCACTTATATTCTCCACCAAGAGCAAGGACGGACAAGAGATCATGGGACACGTGGCTTTAAGCTGTCAAAGGCCTAAAAATCGACCAAGAGCAATAAATCGGCCGATTTTCCTGGGTGTAGGTCGATTTTCTTCAACAGAAGCATGCTATGATCGTCTAGCCATGAGTTGCTCCATTGCTTGCACCAATAGTGGTCTTTGTGTCCTTTGTTGCTCCAATTATGCTCCTCCAAGGCTTTGGATGTGTACCATCATGAGGCTTGGCCCTCATATGTATCGATTAACGTCCAATAGATCCCCGAATTACCTACAAAACCGATAAAAGGTAGTGTAGACGTCTTTTCTAGAAATATGCTTAAATTGAGCGAAGACGTCATGAACCAATGCCAAAACGTGCATGAATGAGTGAGAAATCTATCTAAATGATTACCTAATCATAACTCATAAATCTTGTTATCAGGCCAAAAACAAAGGTTTTTCTTGGTCTTTTCCATTTTCTAAGTTCTTACAAGGTTTTCCTATACTTTTTGAACCACCGGATTGAGGGCTACTCAAGTTGGAAAACACGGTCTTTATTTGTATATGACAAAGTGTATTTTAGATGGTTACCTTCTTTGTTCATTTATCAATGTTCATGAGTCTCATATATGTAATATTACTTCAATTCATTATAGTGAGGATTTTTGTTTCCTTAGATCGTCTCTCTCCTTATTCTTGTCTATAATAATTATTGCTTGCTTTGTTGCTTTCTTAACCTTTCAAAGACAGATTTTCCTCTTTCATTCTCTCTCTCCTCTCTCTTTACTAGCGTAATTCCTATCATTTATATCCAAACGGACGCGGTCTCTATGAATTTGATACCCGAATATACTACATCTGATCCCGTTATCCTTACAGGTGAGGTTGTTATAAACTATTTGGTTTAAAACTTCCGAGATCAAACATAAAGAATATAGTGAAGGAACTAGATGAGGCACAAAGACTTTCATTTTCCCAAGACACATTAATAAGATGTAGGAAAACCGGGGGATGAGCTTGGTAAACTACACAAGAAGGGAGAGAGCCATTGACATTTATGTCAAGGGTTAATGAGCTCAAAGTTGGTGATCATAATATGACCTATTTCCTTTGTAAGACATCGGATAAAAGAAGGAAAAAGAAGATAATTAAATTTCTCGATGATGGGGGCACTTGGAGGGATGACGATGATGGCATTGAAAAGGTAATTGCCGATAACTATTTTCAATTGTTTCTTCGTGGCATGATTACACACCTTGAATATGTGGTTGACGTTATACAAAACAAGGCTACTAACCGATGAACCATGCTTTGATTATCCTTCCCATGTCAACCAAAAATACGGAACACTGTTAAATAAATGTCGGCTAGGAAAGCTTCGGGTTTGGTTGACATACATGTTGTATTCTTCCAACAATATTAGCAAATTGTGGGTGCTGATGTGGTTAAGTTTGTACAGGCTTGGTAGAGACGTGAGACAACCCTGCTTGAGGTTAACCATATGGTGATAAAACTAATTCCGAAGGTGTCCAATCCTCCCCGGATGATTGAGTTCCGGCCAATATATAAGCATGTGCAATGTTATCTATAAGAACATTGCTAAGATTCTAGCAAGTAGAGCCAAAGCCTTCTAACTTGTAATTGTGTCTCAAGAGCAAAGAGTCATCACGGAAGTGTTGAGAATCTCAAAGAGGAACTACGAAGGTGCCCAAAGCCTTTTCTTAGCCGACAATTGTCTTCTCTTCCCAAAGGCCTCAATAAAGAAATTACAAATCTATCATAGAAGTGTTGAGAACCTTTGAAAGGGTGTCGAGGCAAAGAGTTAATTTGGACAAATTTGAGGTTATGTTTAGTAGAAATGAATCTACTCACGAAAGAGAGATTTTGGCTGCCGATCTTGGGACCAAAAGGGTGGATTGTTTTCCAAAGTACACAGGCATCTCAGAGCTTGAAGGGCTATCTAAGAAGAAGTTGTCTGATGGTATTGTAGATCGGATCAAAACAAAACTAGAGGGTTGGAAAGAGAGGCCCTTGTCTCAAGCAAGAAAGGAGGTATTGATCAAGTCCGTTATACAAAGTATCCTTGCCTATGTGATTTCGATTTATCGCATTCTGGATAGGGTTGTACAAAAGATAATGAATTGTGTGCTCAGTTTTGTAGGGTGGAGACGAACACAGAAGACGTATAAACTAGAAATCTTGGAGTGATCTTTGTCTATCTAAGAACTTAGGGGTATGAGATTTCGAGACTTAAAAGTGTTCAAGCAAGAAATGCTTGCTAAACATAATGAAGACTCTTAAACAATCTGGATTCTCTTGTTGCGAAAGTATTAAAGGCTAGACACTACAAGAATGTTAGTTTCCTTGATGCAAGCCTAGAATGGAGTCCTAGCTATCTTTGGAGAAGCATGTGAGCAGCTAAAGGTTTGTTGATAGAAGGAGTGGGATGGAGAGTTAGACATGGAGTAGCTATCAATGTGTGGAATGACACATGAGCGCAGAATAATGTTGAGTCTCTTAGGCCTCTTGTTTTTGGGTTACACTCCGATCTTGACCTTAGCCTTATGGTAGCTGATCTAGTGGAAGATAATAATGTGTGGAATGAGGATAAGGTTATGAATATCTTGGGTGTGAGGAAGATGGCCGAGTTCTTATTCCTTTTAGTGCTTGCAAACCTAAGGATACTAGGATATGATGGCTTGACAATAACGGATATTTTATTGTGAGAAACACATACTAGTTGGGACACTACAAACATTATCGTTGGCTGGATGCAACTGCTCTCTTGGGAGGTCTCATCTTCATGAGGACTTACTTCTATGGCATCTTAAACTTCTTAGGAAGTTGAAACTTTTTGCATTGAGACTTTGCTCACATGCACTAGGGTGGCAAAGAACTTGGTCAATACGTGAACTATTAACTCTTCGGGCTGTCTGAGATGCAATTTAGACATTGAGGGTATCACTCATGCCATGATTGAGTGTAGGTGTTTTGTGGATGCTTGGGATTGATCACATGCTCTCACCGGTATTCATTTTTCCTTTGTGGACTCCACGACATCTTTGTAGGTTAACTCTGTCTAGGAGGCCCACGGGAAAGAAGGTGTATCAAACTTCATCATTTGCGCCTACTCAGCTTGGTTGTGGGGGACAAAGAGATTTTTGAGGGTTTGGCTACTACTGGTGCGATAGCTTTGGATAGGGTGAGGAGACAAGTGAGTGATTTCCAGGAGCTACAAAAATTCTCTAGAATACGGCCTGAATATGCACTACAGAAGCATGGATAGGTGAAGGCGAGCGTCGGTTGTTTGAAGATTAACATTGAGGTTGTTATTAACGCATAATTGTGAATAATACGTAAAAACTCTTTCTCATGTATTCATTGTACGCTGTAAATGTATATATACAAGTAGCTGAGTTTGTTACAACTTCTTCTTATTTACCTTTCTTCCTCATTATTCTATGTATTTGCTATATATGTCCTATATACTCTACACCCCCCCCTTCAAGCTGGACTGGAGTCACAAGGCCAAGCTTGCGAGATAGGAAAAGGTGTTGTTGCTCTCCAAGCACTTTAGTGAAAATGTCTGCAAGCTGAAGTGTAGAGGGAACATGAGCAGTAACAATAAAACCTTTCTGGACTTCATCTCGAACAAAATGGCAATCTATACGAAGATGCTTAGTCCGTTCATGAAACACAGGGTTAGTAGCGAGATGTTGGGCAGCTTTGTTATCACAATATAGTGTGAATGGACGAGGAAGATGAACCTGAAGATCCATGAGTAAACCATCAAGCCAAATGACTTCACTTGTGGTCATGGACATAGCACGATACTCGCTTTCAGCAGAAGATTTACTAACTGTGCGCTGCTTCTTAGTCTTCCAAGATACCAAGGAGGTGCCAAGAAACAAGCAATAGCCTGTGACTGATCGACAAGAAAAGGGACATGACCCCCAGTCGGCATCACTATAGGCTATAAGAGACAATGTGGATTGAGGTTTATATGATAGAGCAAAATCAATGGACCCTTTAAGATACCGTAACAAGTATGAAGCTGCTTGCCAATGTGGAATCCGTGGAGATGAAAGAAATTGACTCAACTGCTGAACCGTGTAAGCAATGTCAGGTCGAGTAAGAGTAAGATACAGAAGGCGACCAATTAATCTTCTGTACATCTCAGATTCATGATAGGGCTCACCAGAATCAGAAGAAAGGTGAGTATTGCGTTGCATTGGAAACTTGGCAGGCTTGCATTGCAACATGTGAGTATCAGTCAAGATATCATGAATGTATTTGCGTTGGTTCAGAAACAAACCATCTTTGGTATGATCAATCTCCATCCCCAGAAAGAACCTAGCAATACCTAAGTCTTTGATAGTGAAGGCTCGATCAAGAGCTGTCTTGAGAGCAGTTATTTCTGATGATGCATTTCCAGTAATCAAGACATCATCTACATACACAAGGACAATAGTTATGCTGGAAGATGTCTTCTTTATAAAAAGAGAATAATCCTGATGGGACTGAATGAATTGCAATTGAAGAAGTAGCTTAGTAAACTCAATATTCCACTGTCGGCTAGCCTGTTTGAGGCCGTATAATGAACGCTTGAGTCGACATACATGCCCTGGTGGAACACGATCATAACCGTGAGGTGGTGCAAGATAAACTTCTTCATCGAGATATCCGTGAAGAAATGCATTGTTAATATCTAGCTGGTGCAGGGGCCATGAATGGGACGCTGCTAAAGCTAGAATGGTACGAATTGTAGCATACTTAGCTACTGGACTAAACGTATGTTTATAGTCCTTGTCTTTGATCTGGTTGTATCCTTTGGCTACTAATCTGGCCTTATGGCATTCAATAGTACCATCAGCTCGATATTTGAGCTTGTAGATCCATTTGGATCCTATAGTAGTCTTGCCTGGAGGTAAAGCCACAATATCCCATGTGTTGTTTGCTTCCAGGGCCATGATCTCCTTGCGCATGGCCTCAACCCAAAGAGGGGACTGAGTAGCTTGAGTATAAGTGGATGGTTCAACTGACTGAATTACATGACATAAAGCATGGATGTAATCCTGAGAATGAGGAGTGAGATTAAAATGCTCAATAGAAGTAATGGAATTACATTTGTAATCTTGGAGGTAAGCAGGACGGGTTATGGTACGAGTAGGTCGAGTCGAAGAAATAATTACTGAAGGAGTAGATGTGGTAGGTGGAATAATTATATTGGAAGAAGGAGGAGGCATAGGTAATGATGCTGGACTATGTGTATCCAGAAAAGGTACAGTTATTGGATGTGCAAAGGAAGACTCACTGGACTGAGGTAAGATACTGGAAGGTAAAGAAAAGGAGGGTGAATTATTTGTGGATATCGATGGGCGAACATGAACTATAGGATAATCCATGTCAGGAGCAGGAGTGACCAATAGAAGACTGGAGGTACTAGAAGATGTATCAGGTAAAAGATAAGGTTTTTTGTATGGAAATATGGATTCTTGGAAAGTGACATGCCTACTAATAATGATTTTATTAGTAGTGAGGTTAAATAGCTTATAAGCTTTTTGACCAGGAGGATAGCCCAAAAGGATGCAAGGTGTAGAGATAGGTTCGAACTTATCTCGTTTGGGAAGCAAACTAAAGCACAAGCAACCAATGACACGAAGGTGTGTGTAGGATGGTTTACGTTTATGAAGAACTTCAAATGGAGACTTCCAGGATAAGACTGAAGATGGCATAAGATTAATGAGGTATGTTGCTGTGAGGATGCATTCAGCCCAGAATTGAATTGGTAACTGGGCATGAATTCGTATAGCTCTAGCTGTCTCCAAAAGATGCCTGTGTTTGCGTTCAACTCGAGCATTTTGCTGGGGAACGTATGGTGCAGATCTCTGATGAATGATGCCTGAAGCATGAAAAACATCTTGAAGAGATTTCTGTAAAAATTCAGAACCATTGTCTGACCTAAATATCTTGACTGTAGTATTGAAGATATTCTTCACGTAGGCCAAGAAACTGGTAACTGTCTTCATGACTTGCTGCTTGTTAGCCATGATAAACGTCCATGTACATCTGGAAAAGTCATCAACTATTGTCAAAAAATAGCGAGCACCACATAAAGCAGCTGTATGATATGGGCCCCAAATATCACAGTGAATTAAACTGAAAACAGTGGAGGCTCGTGATGTGCTAATGTCAAATGGGATCTTATGTTGCTTAGCTGTAATACAAGCTGAACAATCCAGCTGTGAAACTTTAGCATGAGTGTAATCATCAACATGATGAATTTTAGAAACAGACATATGTCCTAATCGTGCATGAAATAAAGGCATATCACATGGTTTAGTAGAAATGTGAGATACTGCATGTATTGGAGATATAGATGAACCAATCTTGTAGAGGTGACCTTCCTTGTAGCCAGATGCGATCACATTCTCAGTTGTAAGGTCCTGGAATATACATGAAGACTGAGTGAAAGTGACTTTCATAGGGAAATTATGAATCAGTCGAGAAATGGACAACAAATTATGCTTGAAGGCAGGGATATACAGCACATCATTAAGGATAATCTCTGAAGAGAGAATGATGTTGCCTGTATGAGAAACTGTCTTCACTGAACCATCAGGAAGACCGATCATCAAAGGCTTTTCTAACCTTGATAAGTCAGAGAATAGATCCTTGCAAAATGAAATGTGATCTGTGGCGCCAGAGTCCAAGATCCAAACATGAGTATTGACTGTGGTATTCACATAACCAGAAAGAATACATGCGTAATTGAAAGAAGAGCTGCCTTGCTTCTCCATCATCAATTTCATGACCTCCTGACAAACTGCATTAATCATGGATTGATCCATGAGAGGTGTGGAGATCTCAGATGACTCCAGAGGTGATTCAGCTACATTAGACTCCAAATTATTGACTGCTTTATAATGATGAGAGGATGAATCAACACGACTGCCTGTAGATTTATCCTCCTTATTTTTGAATTCTTTGTACCAATCAGGGACACCGATTAGCTTAAAACAGGACTCTCGCAAGTGACCTTTCTCTTTGCAATAGGTACATAAGCGATCCATCTTTTCTTTCTTATAATCCCTGCGACTTCCCCCTACTTGTCTGTAAGGAAGAGATCGAGATACAGCAAAAACATCATGCGTGACAGGAGCATGACAGGTGAGTTCCTTTTGCTTCTCAACTTGTAATATCATGTGAAAAATTCGATTTTATGTAGGCAATATCTCAAGAGATAATATCTGACTTCGTGTATGCTCATATTGCTCATTGAGCCCCATGAGAAATTGCATAATACGAGTAGTAGATTCCCTAGCAGCTACCTTCTTAAGAACATCACATTTACAGTGAGCAATGCCAAGACAAGAGCATACAGGAATAGCATCTATAGTACTTAATTCATCCCATAGCTTCTTGAATTTGGCATAATAAACAGCAACAGATGTGTTATCTTGTTTAAGCATAGACAGATCCTTATGAAGCTGGTAAATAAGAGGAGCATTTGATACCTCAAATCGCTCACCAACATCCTTCCACAATTCAAAGGCTGATTCGACATATGTAAACAATTCTGCTATGTCCGACTTCATAGAGTGTAAGATCCAGCACCGGATCATGTAATCAGCACGGATCCACCTTGTAAGCTTATCGGCATCACCAGGAGAAGGTTTAGCACATGTGCCTTCAATGAAGCCAAGCTTCTGCTTCGCGCCAAGCGCCATTCGGATGCTCCGCTTCCAGGTGGTGAAATTAGCTCCATTAAAGAGGACAGACACAAGTTGCATTCCTGGATTATCGGAATTTGACAAATGTAATGGATCATTGACATCAATTGATTGTCGATCCAAGGTAGGGTTAGAAGTATTCGTCGAATCCGACGATTGTTCAGTAGCCATGAATACGAATTGCAAAATCGAATGAAAGGAAGTGAAATGAACCAGTATGTGTGATGAATTGGAAGAAAAAAAAATCAGATCTGAGAAATTTGTGTTTCCCGCTCTGATACCATGTGAATAATACGTAAAAACTCTTTCTCATGTATTCATTGTACGCTGTAAATGTATATATACAAGTAGCTGAGTTTGTTACAACTTCTTCTTATTTACCTTTCTTCCTCATTATTCTATGTATTTGCTATATATGTCCTATATACTCTACAATAATGGAAACTGGTTAGGGTGTGTTGTGTGATTCCGGCAGTGGGATTCAAAAGGGTTGGGGCATGCGTGAGAAAGCGGGCTTAAGTCCGTTAATGGAGCCTCTTGAGAGTCGAAATCAAGTCGGGCTCGGAGACGGTTGTGCAACTAATCCAAATGTCTCGATGGTGATGTCTCCTATTGGTTTGACCGTTGATGATATCGTGAGCTTGTGTATCTTTTTTAGATATGTATTTTCTTGCATGTTAACCGGTCGGGGAATACCGTTGCCCACCTCATGGCAAGGTTGAACCCTTCGGATGTTTTCAACATTTTTCTTTGGAGAGCGGTATCCCTTCGGGCATCTCGGACATCACCAGCTTGACCTATTATATATATCAAATATCCACATTCCACTTTAAAAAAAATCCTTACAAAATTGAGAGTGAGATATTGGTGTTACAATATCTCACGTGATTTCGTAAAGTTGAATAGCTAATGTCTCAATTAAATACGTATCCAATGACATATTTCAATGAAATATCATAGTCTTGATAATAGTATTTGTAGCGTGGGATATTTGTGTTACAAATATGGGGTGAGTGCAAAAGCTGTTAAAAATTACATTGGCGAGTGGGGTTGAGGCCACATTCAGGTGCGACGGGAGAACACTTCAATTGGAAAGCCAATGTCTTGGGTTTATGGTTCGGACAGGCCGTCGGATGGAGAAGAAAGAGTTCACTTTTTGCGGGGACGACACAACTATTCTTGCCCAAGCAGTATTCTTCTACTACCTTTATGGTGTTGTTAGCATGACACACCTTGTCTTGCACCATCACTTGACATACTCCCTGAGGCCTGCCGAAGCTAGCGAATTCCACCGATGTTGCCACCTGGTGTTCGGGGCAACTCACGCGTGCCACTCTCTTGGACACCATGCTACAGACCTGGCTTCGGTCCACCTCCAATATCTCCACTCCCTCTACACTTCCTCCCTCCTCGTCAAAGATGACAATCAAGTTGTCTTTCGGCTTCAAGAACTCCCGAGGGATGTGGTACCTGCTTGCATATAAATTTACTTCACCACTACTACTAATGCTAATACGCTATCCTGTATATATATTAAGTGATGGACTCACTCGGTTTGAGAAGGATGATCCATTGGGGTCATGAAACTAGTCCAATATCGACCGATGCTATTTCCGTTTATCCATATCATGCCCTTACTCATCTTGGTCATCCGTATTGCCACCGCTCTCTCCCCCTCCGGTCCATCAAATCTTGCTTTATACCATGTCAAAGGTGGGGATTTTCCGGTTGCAACTACCCATTTTGCTCGTTTTGACCCTTCTTCAGTGTACCACTCCTTTTGCTCTCCCTCTAAACCAACCTGTACATATTTTGCATTTGGTAATCAATTAATGGACATCTATCTATCTATATATATTAGAATAAGACAATGTATTAGAATAAGACAATGAATATAGGTAGACTGATATGATGGTCATGGACCGAGCGAGACAACAGGGGCGGGGGTGGAGGGGGCGGAGTCCCCGCGGTACATATTCTATCTATTGGAGTATAAATAGATAGGTTTAGGGTTGTAATCTTTTATCCACGAAAGTATATTGAAAAACCCTAGCTGCAAGTTCTATGTAGCAAAGCCAAAATCGTTTCCTCTTTTCTCGCTATTCCTCTGAATAACTCGTCCAAATCACAACAATATATATATACACACACGCACAGTAGTACCTTATGATACCAACCATTAGGAGTGAGATCCAGATTTCCTGTACCTAAACCTTGGAGTACAAGGGATCTTAGTCCAGCAAACCGGTGCTCCATGTATGCTCCACTGTCCTTCATTTCTCAATTCAAACAATCATAAGCCACACAAACAAATTCAACTAATGGTATATTAATCAACTCGATATGTCTTACCGGCATCCCTATTGTTGCTTGTAGGAACGCAAAGACATTGACTCCTTCCTTGAGCTCCACAGGCAACCCATAGTGGAATTTGTGCGATGTTTTGAAACCGTGGTGTGTTCCTTCATATTTACCATTTACAAACACCATTACTGAATGTCCCAAGCTTACGAGTTGTAGCACTTGTTTTATCGACTTTTTGAAAGGCAGGTCATACTCATCCAATTCTATCCTGAAAACTCACAACCAAACTCATGCATGATAAGATAAAGGAATCATAATAGTATGTAATTCATCAAAATCTTGGGTTACTTACTTTGTGATGTACCATGCATAATCTGTAGTGTCCTTGGTGATTGAGTATTGCTCCAGTGGCTTCCTTGAGAAGTGGTCTCCCGAATAAGGCAACGATTCTCCGGTCATCTGCCAATTAATGTTCTTATGTGCCGTCTCAGATTTCACCATAACTCTAGCATTGTGTTGTGTTGTAATCTGATTTCAAGCCAATGAAAACTTAAAAATAGATTGATGATTATACATATATATATATATATCAAAGGCGTTTCAGTACGAGAGTTTGCTCTTACCGTCTTTGTGTTGTACATAACCTTCTTGCAATCAGGAAGGATACTAATGGACTTGGGAGGCACATGGTATTCCTTTCCCCGGAAATTCACCAACACATCCTCACGAGTCTTGTTGTTCCACAAAAATGCAACACATTTGTCTTTTCCAAGCGTCTCGTATACCCTCGCCTGCATTATGTGCATCACAAGTATAAACTCCAATACCAATTACCAAACTTGTTATAATAAGACAATAAATCGAGATATACTGATACGATATGACAATGACCGAGCGAGACGAACTCTTCGGCCCAGGATGAGTTCGTTTGGACTATATGTTTCAACAACCAAAAATCGTTTCCTCTTCTCTCGTTATTCCTCTGATTAACTCGTTCAAATCACAACAAAACCTCTCAACATTTATTTGTTGTTACCTCCGAGTCTGGGCTGTATGTTTCAACAGTGTAAACCCCTTGAAGAAGAGCTTCCTTGGACAACTCCAAAGCGGAATGCAAGTCCTTCAAGTGCCCATATTTTGGATATCTTGGTAGACCTAAAACCCTAAATTCAGCAATCCAAGGTTTTGTATAGAATGAACTCAAGAAATTAGAAGATCCTCTTCTTAATTACCATATTCATCAATGGGTGCTTCATCGTAGTATCTCGTAGTAACAAACGCAGCTGCACTTCTTCCATAGTTAGTCCCACCATAATACTGCAACCAAGTTGAGACAAACCTAATGTAAGAATAGTTATGTGATTCTCTCTCTAATAATGAATATGTTCCTTTTGTTTTTACCATATAGTAATTCACATGGCTTCCATTCTTTGAGAACCAACGAGCCGTAGAAAATGCAATATCCTCAGCCGATCTAATAGAAGGTGGGTCACCAAAAACTCTATACCTGTTTCAAACAATAATAATGGTTTTGATTAAGGAATTCAACATGTCATTTCCAGCTTATAGGTACTTACTGAGCGGTCCAATTCTCAGTCCAAAGTTTTGGCTTTTTACGAGAGTTTTGAGCGATGAAAGTGTCTCCACAATGCCTACCATTGCATGCATTGATCTACACGTCCAACACAAAGCTTGTTTTCTTAATTGTATTTCACTTCCTTTTTTATGTTTTATAAAATACTTACTTAGGGGTCATTTGATATCGATACCCTGATTATCCGGTGTTTGGTATTTTAGGGTATCGGTATTAGTTTGATACCTTAATATCCCAATTTCTCCATTTTGATACATAATATTTTGAAGGTATTGGGTCTTTATTCCCCGCTGCTTCCTTCCCTCTCTCGACATTTCTCTGCTTCATCTCTTTTCTTCTTCCTCACACAAATACTCAGGAGAGAGCATCACCCCCTTCTCCCGCCTCCTACCACCGCCAACCGGGAGAGCCACCACCCACCTTTGTTGCTCTACTCAGATCTTGGGTTTGTGAAGGAGAACAAACTTGATATCTGGAAGATGCACATGAGCAAATCGATAGGGCTATCTATGGTCCCTGCTAAAAGTGGGATGAAGAATTGTAGGCAAATTGTAGTTGATGCTTATATAAACATATGTAATCAGGCTTATTGTCCTTCAAAGTAGTGGGATAGTCCTATCAATCTCCGTTGTTTTGTTTTGTTCTTGCTCAATCTGATATATGATACACATATCATATAGGATATCATATATCAATTGGATATTCATATCTTTGATACTCATACCTGGTACCCATACATGATACCGATACCAAACGACCCCTAAAGTGATGTGAAAAAATTATGATTGCTCACCACTACTCTAGGAGCATGCTTCTGCTTGCACATGATCCATGGCACACTGGTGTTCAAGTCATGGGCCATAGTTCCTGCCCATTTGATATAACTCTTCCCATCTTCTTCATATGTAGCAATGACATGGTCGTATTCATTTTCAATCTATAAAATACAACATTTTCCTTTTATTAGTTAATAAGGTCATGTTTTACAAGTTTTGGTCGTAATCATGGAGATAAACCTGGGATAGAATGATCGGGCCACCCTGAGAAGCAAACAACTTCTCATCTTTCATCATATTAACAATCTTGGTAACCCATTCTTGCATATGTTTCTGTTATCAAGAACATAAGCCTTTCTAGTTCAAAAAAACATGATACAAAAACAATTATTTGTTGATTGCAATTATGAGATTCATCCCAACAATTACCTTGTATGCATCATTGTTAGTTCTAAAAATAACTTCCTTCTCCTCTCTTAGCCAAAATGGGAGCCCTCTAAAGAAAGTACGTTGAGAAAAAGTTTAATCAGATTCTAATTAAGATGCAAATTAGCATTCACCACAACAGTGCATTACCCGTGATTCCATTCAGCTTGGATGAAAGGCCCAATCCTAAGGGTAACGTACATCCCGTTATCAGCAACCATCTTGATGAATTTTACCAAATCATTGTTTCCTGAAAAATCATACTGTAAAGAAAACACAATTTAACACTTCAAACGTGTAATTTAATAAATTAAATGATGGCTTGGATTATGTAATCGTCTTACCCGGCCTTTAATAGGCTCGTGAACATTCCAAAAGACATAAGTTTGAATGCAATTAAGACCTCCATGCTTGGCTATCTTAAGGATCTTATCCCACATCTACAAATAGATTAAGATGATAAACGTTGTTGCAAATAAACTGCATGGGTATGAAGCTAGCAACCCTTGAAAAAGTTAGAAAAAACAATGGATGTACCCCAACAGGAAGCCGAGGGTAATGGATGGATCCGGAGAAGATGAGAACCCTATTTCCATCAATTATCAAGGATCTACTATCATATGTAACACTCTTGGGCTTGTTGTTTATATCATACCCGGCAATGTCACCCTTGTCTTCGACACCTAACACAAATTGGACCGAAAGGAAGATAACCAAAAGGAATAAACACAAAACATGCGGTGGGCCTTGTAGGCCCGCCATTTGGTGAGTTGATCAACACAAGATAAGGTCGGTATGTGATTTAACGTGTTAGCAGCCTACATTATATGCAACATGGTTGGGGATTGACAACTCTTCCCGGAAGAGTGAATGACCCCTAAAGAACGGTAGCCGGATAAGAGTAGAAGGGACACAAGCTATATAGACAAAGGGTGTGGAGGGTATGTCATCAACGATGGATGGTTCATTGTTCTTCCGTTAATAGTTTTATGTTAGCACCTATGCTTTGTTTATCCTATATTTTTGCCTCTTATCTATCTGTGTTGTCTCTATTTTCGAAATTTCCTTCATTTCAGGCTTCAATCCATCTCTTCTAGTTAAGGACTTAGCAAATAAACCAACTTTGAATCATATAGATGGCCACACTCCACAAATTGTCTTGGAAGCTTGCTTCTAATCTCCTCTAAATTTATACACTCAAAACTTCACTCATTCCTTTTAACTAATCAAGGTTCCACAAAGTATCTACTTATAGTTATAAAATTATGACATCACATTCGTTAGTTATACTTGGCAAAGTGTTTCAACTCGGATCTTCTACATGTGCACACAAAATCGAAATTACCAACAACCCGGCATGCATTTTGATGGGAACTCCGATCGATCACATTAGTCAATAAATTTCAAAGGAAAAGTTCAAATATATAATTGCAAGATACGACTAAGCAACCGATTGAATATAAGCACTACACCGACTCGGAAAAGATAAAACATACAAAGTGGATATGTATATATAGGAATTGGTTTTGGATATACCTTATGAGTAATTGAATAGTTGTTATGGTTGTTAATAAAAGTAAGAGAATATTTATTTACACGTGTTTAAATATCCGTATCACTAGAAAACTAAAAATATCGTCGGCGGTAACACGACCAAACTGTTAAGAAGAAGATGGTACAAATCCACACTACAAAAGTTAGCGCGATCAAATTACATCCAATGAAAAACACGATCATTGCAGCACGTGAGCAATACGTTCATGCAAATCCACACGACAAAAAAGGTAGCACGATCAAATTGCATCCAATAAACAACACGTTCATGCAAATCCACTCTACAAAATGAACTAACTTGTTTATACAATATATAATCGAGAAAATTGGTGTAGAAGGGCCCTTTTTGTATCCATGATACAAAATAGGCCCCTCTATTTTTCTTCCAAAAAATAAAGCTAAAAGAAATTATAAAGCATGATTAATAAGGTAGTTAGTTAAGGGCAAATTAGTAATGTAGCATAATAACTGCCTAAAATTTAAAGATAATTAAATTTAAAAAAAGGCAATTGTGTGATACGGATCTGGCGTTCCTTCTTCTCTCCTATTCATTTCATCCAAAAAGGAAGCGTCATTCTACATCTCCATAGTATCGTGCGATTCTGCAACTGCAACCTCCATCTTCAAATCTTCAACTTCGACATTCTTCAACATCTTCGCTGATCTATTCTTTGTTTAACGACAATCAATCCTTGTAAGTATTCCAAATTCTCTCAACAATATACCATTTTAATGGCTTCGATTTTCGTTCAAATCGAAAACAGTTGATGAACGTTTTCCCTAAAATCCATACTCAAAACCGCCATTGTTGATCTGTAACTACATGGCCTTAATTTTGAAATTATCCATTTCTGTGAAATTTATGTATTCGAATCAACAGTGATGGAAGATGATGTACATAATTTTAAGCAGATACATAAAAATCAACGCCACATAAATTTAACAACTACATAATAATAGCAGATACATAAATTATGTTCGTCATCTTCGTCATTACTGACACATAAATTTAACAACTACATAATATTAGCAGATACATAAATTATGTTCGTCACCTTCATCATTACTGACACTCTGCACATAAAAATCAACGCCACATAAATTTAACAACTACATAATATTTAGCAGATACATAAATTATGTTCGTCACCTTCGTCATTACTGACACATAAATTTAACAACTACATAATATTAGCAGATACATAAATTATGTTCGTCACCTTCATCATTACTGACACTCAGCACATAAAAATCAACGCCACATAAATTTAACAACTACATAATATTTAGCAGATACATAAATTATGTTCGTCACCTTCGTCATTACTGACACATAAATTTAACAACTACATAATATTAGCAGATACATAAATTATGTTCGTCACCTTCATCATTACTGAGATACATAATTTATGTATCTGCTAATATTATGTAGTTGTTAAATTTATGTAGGGGATCACGTTTACAAGGAAAGTATATTTGATATCCTAACAACATCCTAATTTCTAGGGGACCACTTTTATAAGGAAAGTATATTTGATATCCTAACAATATCCTAATTTGTAGGGGACCACATTAAATAACCATATTTATTTAAAAAATTGCCACATTATATTTTTATTTAAAAAATTGATATATAGAAGAAATATATGTAGGGGACCACGTTTAACAACTTCCTGATTCTTGTATCACGTTTAAAGGAATGTATATTTCTTTTCCTAACAATTTCCTAATTTGTAGGGGACCACAATAAATAACCTTATTTAATTAAAACTGCCACATCAACTTTTTTAATTTCCATCAGGGGTATGCATTTAGTTAGGAATTAATCTTTTTTAGAAAATTAATTGGGGCCTACTTTATCTACATTATTGCAAAATGGTCTATTTAATACACATTAATACATAAATGGCCTACTTACCCTTTTAACTCTATATAATCCCACATGATTGTCATAAGCTTTTTCTTTCACCGGAGAATAATACAAAACAACCATTGATGTTTGAATGTTCTATTTTCTGATTGACCAATTGCAATAATGCTAGGTAAAAATTTTGTAACTTTCATTAAAGGATATTTTATTTCCTATCAAAGAGAACACGTTTCCTAATTCATACTTATTTAACACTACGTAAATTAATTTTGATGAGAAATTCATACACCTTCCTTATTAAGATTATTCACCTAATTCAATCTAAGTCGTTTATCTATTAATCCAACGTCTCTTAAAAGTTCTCAATTTTCTCCGTAATAATGGTTCTCTCTAGAACCCGACCTTGTTTGTTTGTGTGTGTGTATATATATATATATATATATATATATATATATATATATATATATATATATATATATATATATATATATGTGGTCAGAATCAAGTAAGAACGTGTTTTACGGTAAGAAATAAAAACAACTAAGGATCGTTGGATCAATGCACGAATGACTCAAATTTTGCGTCTAAATATGGTGTCATTATATTGTGATTTATTACATACTTTTGGAAATATACAAGATTTGTTTTATGGAAACAAAATTATTTTGCTCTAATTAGTTGGTACACGAATAATAAATATAATTGCCCGATTATTCGTGCTTCTCATTGCCGGCGTATTCATTCGAGCTTCAAAATTGAACTCGTGCTAAATCGTGCATGAGTTTTATTTATATTGCCGTGCTTTTATTAGTGTTGTACTACCCGTGCATGTTCTATTTTGATTCGTGCTTGAAATTATTGATTCATGTATATCAAGTTAATTGATTTTAATCTCGTGCATGATTCGTGTAGTGTTTTATGTAATACTCGTGCATTTGTTCTTTTTGCACATACAAAAGTCGTGCATGTGTTATATGAGTAGTACATGACTATGGTGTTAATATAGTCATTTGTGAATGTAAAACACTAGTCGTGCATGTTGTATATAGTAGTGCACCAATTAGTAGTGCATAGTGTTGCAAATCATGAATCGTGCATGTCTATAACATTATTTGTGCATGTTATTATATAAGTAGTGAATACTAGTATTCGTGTATAATAGTATTGTAAAACATTAGTCGTGCGTGTTTAATATTGCTCAAGCACGATTACTTGCACGTGCACACAATTAAACTATTTTTATATTCACTTTTAACTACACGAATAAAGAACATCCATTGAAATTGACGTAGAACATTTAGCTAATCTTAAACTGTCATACACGAATACAAATCATATTCATCTACACAAAATATTATTCAGGATATACTCTAGCACGATTCGAATGGTATCGTTTGCTCATTAAGGAAATAAGTTATTTCCCTCGTAAATATGGTAATCGATATTATGTCATTAATCATGTCTTAAATATAACTTTCATCATATCCGTTGAGTTATTTAAATCGTGTGGTTTAGATTTGTTCTCATTTTTTACCGTAGTACTTGTACTCACCTGATCTTATTCCTATATATATATACATCTAAAATAGGATTTTAGAGCATTAAATAATTTAAATAATCAATTAATGTGTATTATTTTCCAAAGGGCAATTATTGTCATTAAACACTCATATGTTTACGGAAAACCTAAATACATGGACATTGATTTATTAACGCGAAATGAATCGCAATCCACTAGCGCCTAGAGCCGGAGCCTAATTTTTTTAAACAAATTTTGGGCGTCGATGTCTAAATTGAGATTGAAAATTTTACAAAACAACATGTTTCTCCTTATAAAAAGAAAATTTATAGTTAAGTTGCGTGTCTTATTTTGCGCGGCGGTGCCCAAATACTATATATATATATATATATATATATATATATATATATATATATATATATATATATATATATATATATATATATATATATATATATATATATATATATATAGGAAAAGGATCAAGTGAGAACAGGTGTTACGGTGAGAAATGAGAACGGATCTAAACCACACGATTTAAATAACTCAACGGATGTGATGGGAGTTATATTTAGGAATAATTAATTAAATATTATGCATTACCATATTAATAAGGTAAATATATTTGTTTCCTTAACGATCAAACCATACATTTATTACTTGCCGGTAAATTGGTTTCAATACTCTTTCCGGAATTGCACGACTCTTCGACCCATTCATATCTCAGATGAAAGGTATGACTTCCACGTATTCTATAATATCGATGTAGTGCAACATGCACGACTAGGTTATCATGCATAACTTGTTAGAATAGTATATGCACGACTAGGTTATATGAACAAATTATTAGCAATCCATGAACCAAATTTACTAATCAAAATATTACGTACACAACCCATGAACAAAATTTGCTAATCAAAATGGTATACATGCACGAATTGATACTGTTAATAACACTAAACAAGCACGAGGACTAATATATTAGCTAACTATGGCATGCACTATTACTAATACTAAACAAGCTGGGATAATCCTATTAACTAGCTATGGCATGCACAAATTGTGCACGAATTGAGACTATTATCAATACTAAACAAGCACGACTACTCTTATTGTTAATTATGCTATGCACAATTTTGAATTTTCTACATTACTTAACACGATTAATGCTACACACGTGCACGAATGACTATATTACCACCATTGTCATATGGATGAAGTCGGGAAGGATGTAAATTCTGAAATAATGAAACGGTAATCGTGTTAGCGTGAATTAGTTTATAGATTATAACTTTTTATAATCATATCCGTATAATATATAGTTACCATATACACGTTATCAACAATTAATTATGCATCATTATATCCTTATATGGAGAATTAATCTGAACCGTCCGTGCATTAATTCAACGATTCATAGTTGTTCTTATTTCTTGCCGTAAAACACGTTCTCACCTGAACCTAACCCCATTTACATATATACATATACATATATACATATATATACATATATATCAATTAAACCAACCGGCAAGCGGTGTATATATATATATATATATATATATATATATATATATATATATATATATATATATATATATATATATATATATATATATATATATATATATATATTGGACGCTTGCGCCATCCGCCAACACTCAAGATAGACGTCGGTGCCTTACGAATTTTTGTTGATACTTCTAAATTTGAGCGTATGTAATACACCCCTATATTTATTGCCTCTCTTTTTCAATTAAATCATATCAACAAGGAACATCTATGGCCAAATGTATTGAAATTTTAGCTTTTAATCTCTTTCTAATAGCTTACGTTGATTAATTAAATTATATTTATATTCCTCAAAAGTGTATCTAATTACACTATTTTTTTTTGAAACAATAAACATTATTTAAAAGACTTTATATATTAAGTTTTTTTTTTATAAATCAGAATTTGATGTATAACTTTTTTATAATTACAAGCCACCATATTATTTTTTTTCATTAGGAATACTTAGTTTCTTCCCTAATAATAAAAGTATGAGTTTTTCCTATTGGTGCCTTCAATGTTTGAACTTTTTCTCTTGCTATCCACTAAATTTTAAAATTCCTCTTGATATCCTCATAATTTTATTTGTTCCTCTCAATATTCATTCTTAATATATTACATTAAAATATTATTATAAAATAATAAAATTAGA
>BSUD01000005.1:120676760-120704576 GCA_033239045.1 Fagopyrum esculentum
AAAACAAAATTTAGATTTACCTAATTTTTTTAATTAGAAAAATATTTAAAAATATTTTTATTATAAATTTATTAATTTAAAATGTAATGAGGTCATAATCAGTTTTAAATTTATTTATATATTTTTTTAAGTATTTTATAATGAATTTTAATGTAATATATTAAGAATGAGTATAAAGAGGAAACAAATGCAACCATAAGGGTACCAAGAGGAATATTAAAACTTAGTGAATTAAAGAGGAAAAGTCGAAACTTTAAGTGCACCAAGAGAAAAACTCTAAAAATATTTATATTAAATATAACACTCTTAAAAAGTTTGTGAAAATATGTTTTTATTTTAAACAATTAATTATATTTTTTTCCATAAACTCACTAGAAGAAGTCTATGCATAACAAGGACTCGAATACTACTATATCTATAACTTTGAATTTTAGACCACAAAATGCTATAAATTTCAATAAAGAATACAAACCTAAGAATTGTGTGGACATTTACTTTTCATTTTTCCATTAGACTTTTTTAATGGTAAAAACTAATTACTTAATTATTTTTGTTATAAATACTGAGTTTATTGTTCATAGGCCATTAATATGACATTTTGAGTTTCTCAACATAAGCTATAATTCAGATGTGCCTTTTATTTCATATTTAACTACTGGTTTTTATGTGTTTGTAAAAACTTAGCTTCATAAAATGTCTTTGTATGAGTAATGATGTAATTCTATTTTATATTTAATTAACTATTTATTGTACAAATAATATGTTTTTAAATTTTTTTCCGATCTTTGGATTCCGGATGATCTAAAATGGATGATCTCAAAAGTTGTTGATGAGAGTAGTGTAACATAACATTGAGAAGCAATGTAAGTCACATGTTTGTAACTGGTCACATGTTTGTAACTAATTTTGAACACGCCATTCCTTACATGCATATATGTTGTAATACACATCACATGAAATAACAACTTTTCAATTCGTCAATTGAATCTCTCTTCCTCTCTCAAACTTATCTCGCCATCTTCATAGTCTTCTTCTTGTCCAGATTCATCTTTATGAATTGTAACATGGTATCAAGCTAAGAAATGGATCTACGAAAAAATGATTCACCAGATATCGTAGATTCACAAAACACTAATGAAGATCCTCCATCATAGACCTTCAATGTCGATCCTCTTAATCAAATTTATCTTCACCACTCCGATCCACCTTCACCTAAGCTTTCGATGGTAGTACTCAACGACTCCAACTACAACAGTTGGAAACGATCCGTAGAAGTCTCTCCCCTTGCCAAGAACAAGCTTGGATTTATGACTAGAGAATATAAAAGACCGGATCTGATCTCAAGCTCACTGCAAGATGGAACTAGTGCAACAACATGCTCACTCTTGGATTCTTCACTCATTTGAGAAGGACATTGCTAAATCGGCGATCTACTACAATTCCGCTGTTCAAATCTGGAAAGAATTTGACACACGTTATGGTAAATCCAATCGTACTAATCTCTTTCAGATTTTGAGAGATTTAAGCTCAATTTCTCAAGGAAACTTGTCAATTACCATATATTTCACTCGACTAAATAAATTATGGGGCGAATACCTCCTTGTCATTGAGAATTAGATATGTAGTTGTTGTTCCAATGAAGTTGCAATGTCCTTACTCAAAGATCAACAAGTAATCCAGTTTCTTGTGGGCTTAAATGAATCTTTCAATATCTTGAGATCTAACATACTCATGGTACATCCACCTTACGCACTTGATGAGGTATATAAAATGGTGTTCAAGATGAAGCTCAATGAGGTCTTAAATCATCAATTGGAGATCTTGATGAAGCCACAACCCTATATTCTCAACAACGAGGCAATTAATCTACATACAACCGGTCATCTACCAAAGTAAGTTCATCACCACATCGATCTAATACTAGATCCTCCTTTTATGATCATTGTAAAGCCAAGAACCACAACATCAATAAATGTTGGAAATGGCTACCCTGACCGCAACACCAAGTTTATCATTTTGTGAACATTGTAAAATTATAGGACATGTTCTTGCTCGATGTTGGAAGATCCATGGATATCCTATTGGCCACAAACTAGTTGCTACCTATTTCTCAAGATCAAATGACTCAACCTCTATCTCTTCTACCCAAATCCAACTCTTCAGATGCTAACATAGACAATCATAATGCTTTCCTTGCTAGTAAATCTTTTTGTCTTTTCTCTCTTTCTCTCAGGTCTCAATGGAATATTGATAGTGGTGCCACTGACCATATCACACCTCATCTTGAGCTCTTTTCCTCTTATAAACCTATTTCTCACACCATGCTTATCACCATGCCAAATGGTAACACTACTATCACCATGCCAAATGGTAACACTACTACCAAATGGTGAACTCTCTCTCTTGCTGAACTCTCTCTCTCTCGCTCCTGTGGAGGCCAACCGTTGCAGTCGGAACCACCGGGGAAGAAGGTCCCCTCGCTTCTGCCTCAGTCCGCCGGAGCGTCACGCCCTCTCCCCCACTAGTGAGCTACGCCCCTCCCCCTTCTCCTTTCTTTTCGTTTTTCTTCTTCCTTTTGCGTAACTGTGGTGGCCCGTTGTGATAGCCGCCGGAGGATAGAGAGCCTCGCCGGGAAGCCTGCCGCCAGACCTTGTCCTCCCTTGCACCACCGGAGACGACGTCACGCCGGGGAGCTGCCACCAGTCCGCCTCCAGACCCTCCTTCCTCTCCTCTGCAGTGCGGCTAGGGCAGCCAAGAGAAACTATTTTTGTGTAATTACGATATTTGCCCCCAGGTCCTGTATATTTGCAATTATGACCCTATTCTTTTGGATAACTATAGTTTGTACCCATTATTTATTAAAAATCACTGTTTTGGCCATTGTGGAATTTTATTACGAGATTTAGCCAATTTTGGATCTTTGAAAAATGACCGAGTTGTTGGATTGTACATCCTACCGGAAAAATATTGAATTGGGGAGTTTTAGTCTAAATAGTGTTGTTCACCTTAGAAATGTTTACGAGTTTTGACCTTGTATTTGAAACGAGTTTTTCAAATTTATAGCTAAACCGTTATTCAACCGATATAGCTTATAAGCTAAATTTCATTAACTTTGGTTTTAGGTCCGGAAGCGACCGTTATAGACCGACGAATCCAATCTCGACGTCCGTAAACCATCTTCGACCTTGGATCGTGTGTGAGTACCTTCTTCGTCTTTTAGTTCAATAGCGGTAGTGTATCATACTAGGTGAATCTAGTATAACGTAGAGCAAATGCCATGTAGTGGCCGTGACCGTAGGTGTTAAGAATAGTTTATGAATTGTTGTGTGCATCGGCAAATTTTCTTAGATAATCAAAGATTTGGGAACTAGCATGCTAATTATGATCTTACGAGTTGAGAATATAGAAGTACGAGACTTGTTACCTTGTTGGATAGTTGATGATAGTATGCCTCGTTGTGATCAGGCATTGAGCGTTTCCTGCAAGAAGCCTAGGGGATTTATTCGTGTACCTTGAGTGAGGTAATTCCTCAGACTTACTTAGCTAGCTTTCGCATATTGGTTGATACGTATGGGTGGTGTGTGTTTATAATTGTTGTGATAACTTTTAACCGGATTAGGATGTGGACTTGTATATTAATTTTAAATCTGGCCCAAGTGTATGATAACGGGCGGTGACCGTTTGTCCAGTTGTTCACCTCAAAGTGTGCGTGCAAATAAGTTTTAATTATAAAACTGAAACAAAAGCAAGCGAACCCGTAGTGTACGGATCAGCGTAGTTAAGCAAGTATTCTAGAGTATCGAACTCAGGGATTTGGGGAGTCAAATTCAGTTTTGAATAATCGAGCAAGTAAAAGTATAAAAGCTTTGCAAATATTGGGGAAAACAGCAACCCTAAAGATCCAGGTATCTAAATGTGGCAATCGATTCAAGATATTCTATAAGTATAAGGACAAAGTTGAGGTTTGCAAAGGTAAACTAATGTAAGGTGATGTACGGTGAAGTTCCAAAACCCTATATGTCTAACCCAAAGACTCTCTCTATAAAGGTTGTTGAGGCTGTATATAGAAAGGATCTAAAGATAAGAATTAATCTCAAATACCCATGCCCAAACCCAAGGAATCAAAGATAAACTAAAACGGTTAAGGTTGTGACACTCGAAACCGAAATAGAGGATGTTGAGTCTCACTACTACCTAGGAAAGGCAAGCCAAGGCTAGGTTAAAGCTAATCTTTAACTTTGTATTAAAGAAAAAGCAAAGGTCGTAAACCAGAGAAAATCACAGCTGGATCTTGAGATTCGGCCATGGAACTCAAGAATAGACCGTAGTTTAGGGTGTCGACGATGTTTCTCACACTCTCAGGGTCCAATCAAGTTATGATCGATCTATCATTATCTAAGCCACAACTATCAACCCTTCACCTTAGAATTGATAAAGGGTTTTAGCCAGTAACCATCATTATGATATCAAAAATCAATTTAAGAAGAAAGAAAGATGAAAATCCTCGAAAACTCTATAACAACTCAAAGTCAATCTCGAATTCGAATAACAAAAGTAGTATGTTTATGAATTCAGAAAATGCAATAAGAAATCCTCACAATGATCTAGAGAAACCACAAAGAATGGGATGTCAATCCGTTCTCCAATGAAAACCCTAAAATATCCCGAAAGTACACAATCTCCAAAATCACGTCCTTCACGAATCTCCAATCCTCAAGGTCGAAATGAAACCCTAAGGCTGCCGTCTCCAAAGCTCTAACGAGGGTGTAAGCGAAGGTTCTCGAATTTTCTTTCTCAAGCCTTTTTATAGGGCGAAATAGGGTTACGAGAAAGCCCAATGACGTTGCTGACATGGCAAATATGACACGTCACAAAATCATGGAAATCACGGTCATGAACAAATTTCCAAGGCCGTGGTTTAGACCGTGTAACTTTCTATTATGCTCCAAACTCACTTCCACGATCAAATTGCCAAATCCACAGCCGTAATTTAGGGTGTGGTTCTCCAAATTCTTATCCACAACCGTAATTTAGGGCGTGGATTCCCAAATTCTTTGTTTTTGCCTTTGTTTCGTGATGTTCTTCACTCAAGCTCCTTCCTTAGCTTCTCCAAAGCATCTCCTTGCCATCAATCATGATCAAATACTCCTTTCCTTCCACATTTTGCTCCAATCCAAACCTTTATTCACCTAAATACAAAACAAAGCTAGTGTAGATCTCTATATCGATAAAGTGGGTGAATAAGCTCATAAAGGCTTCATACTCATATCTATGTACACATAAAAGAGGGAAAAACAACTAAAACAAGTGCCTAAAATATAGTCATATTTCATACTAACAAAATACCCCATATGTTACGCTAAGATCGTGATGCGCAAATGGGTTTTAAATTTATAACTCGAACTAAATCCTAAACTACCTAGCGAAACCCGCAGTGTACGGGACGTTTGTAGTAGGGATAGTATTCCGAGGTCGAACACAAAGACTAAGGTGAAATTGATTCGATTTGTGATTGAGTTTAGTAAAGACCTAGGTTGAAAGAAAAGAAAGAAATAAAGAAATGAAAATCTCAAATGTTTTTGGTTGGTTTTTGGTGATCAATCAAGATCACAATTCATGCAAAGTAAACAATCAACTAAACTATGAATCAACACAAATAAACAAGCTAAACAAGATAATGATCAAAGAAAGAAAAGACGGATTCTAGGGGTTGGAAGTTCCGGTTATGGCATAGGACTCAAGCTATCTATTCATTCCTTGGATTAACTATGTTGGGGTTAAGTGTTTCTATATTGGGATCAATCACCGGGTAGGTCTCATAGATCCACTAGTCCATTCCTAAGGTCTCATCACCGGGTAAGTCTCTAAGAACCTAAGGATAGAAATTCTACACAAACCGGATTGTTACTTAGGGGTCTAACCTATCCTTACCGGGTAAGTCTTGGAAAGGGAAGTCCTAGATAACTATCTAGCACACTTAATCCAATGGCGGCTTATTAGGCTCACCACTACCCAAGTTTTGTTATCTTTGGAATCTAAGAGTAAGGATTACCGGGTAAGTCTCTCCTAACACTTAGTTGCTAACACTAGGTCACCCTAGGATAGATTTGACTCAACAAACACTTAGGATTTCAACATTCTAACAATCTAAGACAAGATCCGTCGAACCAGGGAAAATCACGGTTTGTTCTACCTAAACCACGGCCGTGGTTAGGCAAGAACTACCCGTGATTTCTAACAGCGGCTACGTTCATGCACACAAGTCATCCAAAGATAAATCTAAGTCCGTCCTATCATAGCCCTAGCCATAACCATCCTTTCCTTACCCTAGAATCACACCTATTTAGCCTACAACGTTCATAGTAGAAATCGAAACAAGCAAACACAAAATCATGACATCCATTTGCAAGATGATGAAGGAAAAGAAATGAACAAGAGAACTAAAACAAAACCAAGCTGAAAATAGAATTAGAGTAACTCACAATCCTTCCAAAAGAAGGTTCAAATGATTCATACAACTCTAGAAATAGAATCCGGAATTCTTCAATACAAGACTATCAAGTGTGGTAATGGTGTGTGTTCTTCTTCTCCACTTCAATGGAGCTCTTCTTCTTCCTCTTTGACACTTTCCTTCCTAGAAAGGCTTCTTGTTGAGAGAATATTTTTGTTAGAGGATAATGGATAATGGAGAGCTGCTCCAAGATGCTTTTCTCAGCCAATGAAGGACCACTTTTATAACAAATTTTGCATGAGCTGGCCATGAGAGTCGTGGCACAGGTGTCACAAGAATCTGGCAAAATCCACGGGTGATTCCACGGCCGTGGAGTGTCAGAGAACCGTGATTTGCTCCAGAAACTTCGCCTTGGATCATTAAGCTGTGATTTGGTGCATGACTTGTGTTGGCAAGGCTCCATGAGTCCTCCTTAGCCTTTAGCTTGTGTCCTAATGAGTCCGAGGGTGTGTCATCTAGATGAACGATCCTCAAACGTGTCGTTTTAGTTCCTAAATCTCCCGAAATACCTACAAAACACGCATAAGTCCGTGTAGACGTCTATCTCGACAAAATACATGAATTGAGTGTAAAACGTCGTGAACTAGTGCTAAACTATGCATGAATGAGTGAGAAATCTATCTAAATGATTACCTAAAACTAAGTCATAAATCGTGTTATCAAATACCCCATACTTAAGGTTTGCTCGTCCCCGAGCAAATTCCCAACTATAGACTAAGAGATGACATGATTTATGCATGCAGAAAAATGGCAAAATCTTTTTGGGTTTGTGCTTCTATTATTGGATCACCTTCAAAGTCATGTTTCATGGCAAAGGATAAGCAAATCATGCATCAAACAAATGAAGACATGGAAAGACAATTGTACTTAACTCAAAAGTATGCATGAAATGTAAGGATGAAGAAGTCAAGAAGATCAAGAGTACATCCGATCTAAATGACTAAGTCTTACAAACATGCAAATAGGTCATAAGGTCTTGTGAAATAAAAGGGTCAAGAAATGTAGTGATTGGGTGGGGATTTCTAGGCTATGTGATGCTAATCCGGGAACGGAACTAACTCCACAATCTTGTCCTCGATCAACTTCCCTCAAGTGTATATTTTCCTTTATCTTTTCTTTCTTTTCTTTTTCTTTGACTTATTTTTGAGACAATGACATTGGTGTACAAAAGCCGAAACCTTGGTGATTAGCCGTCCTCGGGCTTTTTCTTAGTTTTCGAGGTGCATCCACACCGGGCACACATACTAAAGCTCGTTAGGACTATTGGTTCATTTGACTTTGGCAAGGCACCAACACCCGATCATGTGAAGTGTACCGAGTTACTTGTCATTTAAGCCAATGTCCCCAAGCCTATATTTTTGGCTACACTTTCACAACAAATTCAGGATTTTATGCATGATACTCTTTTCATCAACAACTTCACTCAACACTTGTTTTCGCACACATCAACACACTAGCATGCTCCTATTCCCGGATGGGTTAAAAGAGGTCAAATTTATCTTAATTGAGGTGCTCAAGCAATCATGATTAAGATGAGAAGTAGAGAAAGATGAATTGCCTCATTCATTCCTAGATGGTATGCAAGAACTATCATGTAATTTCGATCTTCAATACTCAATCATTTCTAGGCAAACATCATGATCACAAATCATGCATAGAATTTCAAGAGAAATACTTCAAGTCCACATATGCGTTCATCAATCATAACACATGAGGCCATCCATAGCCAATCCACAAGACAAGATTCATCATTAGGGTCATATCCAAGCCTAGAAAGCACAAAATTTTTTTAAATTTTCTGAATTTTTATGGGATTTTCGATTTAAGTATGTACAATGCAAGACATGTGAAGATTCTAAACTATCCTAGATGCTCATCATGCAAAGGATTATGCAAACCCCACCCCATACTTAGAAACACATTGTCTCCAATGTGGTATACAAGTAAAGAGAGTGAAAGAAGGTTCTCACAATGTAAAAATGGTTTACTATGGTATTTGGGATTGCTCAATAGTGAATTGATGTTTGATGATCCTATCAACCATGGTAGAGAGCTCTAAGCATCCATCAAAGCTTCGGGACCCGCGCTAGGCACCGCTAGCCGTCCAAGTTCCGCGTCCGCTCCACCCATAATTGGTGAGGGGTTCATTATCATCATTCACATGCCAAGCAAGGCTTCCAATGCCACTAAGGCTCTAGCATACACACAAAGTAGACAAAACACACACAAAGATAGAAAAATATAAAAACGAAAACAAAACGAAAAAGGAAAAATGTTACCAATGGGTTGCCTTCCACCAACCGCTTCTTTAAGGTCATTAGCTTGACCAAACTCGGGAGTGTCTATTCAAGGTGAAGTGGGGCAATCATGTCCACCGGGGCTCCCGGAATATACTTCTTCAAGCGGTGCCCATTCACTTTGAAATTCCCACAATGCTCCCCTCCTATCTCAATAGCTCCATGGGGAAAGATCTTCTTCACTACATATGGCCCGGTCCATCTTGATTTGAGCTTTCCGGGGAAGAGCCTTAACCTTGAGTTGAAGAGAAGGACAAGATCTCCTTCACTCAACTCCTTGGGGACGATCCTCTTGTCATGCCATCTTTTGGTTCTTTCCTTGTAGATCCGGGCATTCTCATAAGCTTCCAACCGGATCTCTTCAAGGGCGTTTATATCAAGAAACCTCTTCTCTCCCGCCTCTTTGAGGTCAAAATTTAGCCACTTAATGGCCCAATAAGCTCTATGCTCCATTTCCACCGGAAGATGGCAAGACTTTCCATAGACCAACTTGTAAGGAGTGGTTCCAATTGGTGTCTTGAAGGCGGTCCTATATGCCCACAATGTGTCATTGAGCTTCATAGCCCAATCCTTTCGAGTCCTAGACACCGTCTTCTCAAGGATGGCTTTGATTGTTACGCTAAGATTGTGATGCGCAAATGGGTTTTAAATTTATAACTCGAACTAAATCCTAACTACTTAGCGAAACCCGCAGTGTACGGGACGTTTGTAGAAGGGTTAGTATTCCGAGGTCGAACACAAAGACTAAGGTGAAATTGATTCGATTTGTGATTGAGTTTAGTAAGGATCTAGGTTGAAAGAAAAGAAGAAATAAAGAAATGAAAATCTCAAATGTTTTTAGTTGGTTTTTTGGTGATCAATCAAAGATCACAATTCATGCAAAGTAAACAATTAAACTAAACTAAGAATCAACACAAGTAAACAAGCTAAACAAGATAATGATCAAGAAAAGAAAAGACGGATTCTAGGGGTTGGAAGTTCCGGTTATGGCATAGGACTCAAGTTATCTATTTATTTTTTGGATTAACTATGATATGTTGGGATTAAGCGTTTCTAGTTTGGGATCAATTACCGGGTAGGTCTCATGGTCCAACTAGTCCACTCCTAAGGTCTCATCACCGGTTAAGTCTCTAAGATCCTAGGGATAGGAATTCTAAACAAACCGGATTGTTTGCTAGGGATCTAACCTATCCTTACCGGGTAAGTCTTGGAAAGGGAAGTCCTAAACAACTATCCTAGCACACTTAATCCAATGGCGGCTTATTAGGCTCACCACTACCTAAGGGTTGTTATCTTTGGAATCTAAGAGTAAGGATTACCGGTTAAGTCTATCCTAACACTTAGTTACTAACACTAGGTCACCCTAGGGTAGATTAAACTCAACAAACACTTAGGATTTGAACATTCTATAGATCTAAGACAAGATCCATCGAACCAGGGAAAATCACGGTTAGTTCTACCTAAACCACGGCCGTGGTCAGACAAGAACTACTTGTGATTTCTAACAGCAGCTATGTTCATACACACAAGTCATCCAAAGGTAAATCTAAGTCCGTCCTATCATAGCCCTAGCCATAACCATCCTTTCCTTACCCTAGAACCACATCAATTATGCCTACAACGTTCATAATAGAAATCGAAACAAACAAACATAAAATCATAACATCCATTGCAAGATAATGAAAGAAAAGAGGTGAACAAGTGAACTTAAAACAAACCAAGCTGAAAATAGAATTAGAATAACTCACAATCCTTCCAAGGGAAGGTTCAATTGATTAATACAACTCTAGAAATAGAATCCGGAACTCTTCACTACAAAAATCTATCAAAGTGTGGCAATGGTGTGTGTGTTCTTCTTCTCCTCTTCAATGGAGCTCTTCTTCTTCTCTTTGACACTTTCCTTCCTAGAAAAACTTCTTGTTGAGAGAATATTTTTGTTAGAGAGAAATGGATAATGGATGAGCTGCTCCAAGATGCTCCCAGCTGCTTCTCACAGCCCATGAAGGACCACTTTTATAACAAACTTGCATGAGCTGGCCATGAGAGTCGTGGCACAGCTGTCACAAGAATCTGGCAAAATCCACGGGTGCTTCCACGGCCGTGGAGTGTCAGAGAACCGTGATTCTGTGCAGAAACTTCGCCTTGGATCATTAAGCTGTGATTTGGTGCGTGGCTTGTGTTGGCAAGGCTCCATGAGTCCTCCTTAGCCTTTAGCTTGTGTCCTAATGAGTCCGAGGGTGTGTCATCTAGATGAACGATCCTCAAACGCATCGTTTTAGCTCCTAAATTTCCCGAATTACCTATAAAACACGCACAAGTCCGTGTAGACGTCTATCTCGACAAAATACATGAATTGAGTGCAAAACGTCTCGAACTAATGCTAAACCATGCATGAATGAGTGAGAATTCTATCTAAATGATTACCTAAAACTAAGTCATAAATCGTGTTATCAAAATACCCCATACTTAAGGTTTGCTCGTCCCCGAGCAAATTCCCAACTATAGACTAAGAGATGATATGATTTATGTATGCAGAAAAATAGCAAAATCTTTTTGGATTTGTGCTTCTACTATTGGATCACCTTCAAAGTCATGTTCATGGCAAGGGATAAGCAATCATGCATCAAGCAAATGAAAGCATGGAAAGACAATTGTACTTAACTCAAAAGTATGCATGAAATGTAAAGATGAAGAAGCAAAGAAGATTAAGAGTACATCCAATCTAAATCATTAAGTCTTACAAACATGCAAATAGGTCATAAGGTCTTGTGAAATAAAAGGGCCAAGAAATGTAGCGATTTGGTTGGGATTTCTAGGTTATGTGATGCTAATCCGGGAACGGAACTAACTCCACATCCTTGTCCTCGATCAACTTCCCCCAAGTGTATATTTTCCTCTATCTTTTCTTTCTTTTCTTTTTCTTTGACTTATTTTTGAGACAATGGCATTGGTGTACAAAAGCCGAAACCTTGGTGATTAGCCGTCCTCGGGCTTTTTCTTAGTTTTCGAGGTGCATCCACACCGGGCACACATACCAAAACTCGTTAGGACTATTGGTTCATTTGACTTTGGCAAGGCACCAACACCCGATTATGTGAAGTGTACCGAGTTACTTGTCATTTAAACCAATGTCCCCAAGCCTATATTTTTGGCTACACTTTCACAACAAATTCAGCATTTTATGCATGGTATTCTTTTCATCAACAACTTCACCCCACACTTGCTTTTTGCGCACATCAACACACTAGCATGCTCCTATTCCCGGATGGGTTAAAAGAGGTCAAATTTATCTCAATTGAGGTGCTCAAGCAATCATGATTAAGATGAGAAGTAGAGAAAAATGAATTGCCTCATTCATTCCTAGATGGTATGCAAGAACTATCATGTAATTTCGATTTTCACTACTCAATCCTTTCTAGGCAAACATCATGGTCACAAATCATTCATAGAATTTCAAGAGAAGTACTTCAAGTCCACATATGCGTTCATTAATCCTAACACATGAGGCCATCCATAGCCAATTCACAAGACAAGATTCATCATTACGATCATACCCAAGCCTAGAAAGCACAAAATTTTTAAAATTTTCTGATTTTTATGGTATTTTCGATTTAAGTATGTACAATGCAAGACATGTGAAAATTTTAAACTATCCTAGATGCTCATCATGCAAAGGATCATGCAAACCCCACCCCATACTTAGAAACACATTGTCCCCAATGTGGTATACAAGTAAAGAGAGTGAAAGAAGGTTCTCACAATGTAAAATTGTTTGCTATGGTATTCGGGATTGTTCAATAGCGAATTGATGTTTGATGATCTTATCAACCATGGTAGAGAGCTCTTAAGCATCCATCAAAGCTTTGGGACCCGCGCTAGGCACCGCTAGCCGTCCAAGTTCCGCGTCCGCTCCATCCATAATCGATGAGGGTTTCATCATCATCATTCCTATATCAAGCAAGGCCTCCAATGCCACTAATGTTCTAGCACACACACAAAGTAGACAAAACACACACAAAGATAGAAAATTCTAAAAATGAAAACAAAACGAAAAAGGAAAAATGTTACCAATGGGTTGCCTCCCACCAAGCGCTTCTTTAAGGTCATTAGCTTGACCAAACTCGGGGGCGTCTACTCAAGGTGATGTGGGGCGATTATTTCCACCGGAGCTCCCGGAATATACTTCTTCAACCGGTGCCCATTCACCTTAAAGTTCCCACAATGTTCCCCTCCTATCTCAATGGCTCCATGGGAAAAGATCTTCTTCACCACATATGGCCCGGTCCATCTTGATTTGAGCTTTCCGGGAAAAAGCCTTAGCCTTGAGTTGAAGAGAAGGACAAGATCTCCTTCACTCAACTCCTTGGGGATGATCTTCTTGTCATGCCATCTTTTGGTTCTCTCTTTGTAAATCCGGGCATTCTCATAAGCGTCCAACCGGATCTCCTCGAGGGCATTCAATTCAAGCAATCTCTTTTCTCCCGCCGCTTTGAGATCAAAATTTAGCCACTTAATGGCCCAATAAGCTCTATGCTCCATCTCTACCGGAAGGTGGCAAGACTTGCCATAGACCAACTTGTAAGGAGTGGTGCCAATCGGTGTCTTGAAGGCGGTTCTATATGCCCATAAGGCATCATTGAGCTTCATAGCCCAATCCTTTCTAGTCCTAGACACCGTCTTTTCAAGGATGGCCTTGATCTCCCGGTTGGAGATCTCCACTTGGCCACTAGTTTGGGGATGGTAAGGTGTTGCAACCTTGTGAGTCACCCCATACTTGGTCAAAAGCGCCCCAAAATTCCTATTGGTGAAGTGCTTTCCTCCATCACTAATGATTACCCTTGGTGTTCCAAACCTAGGAAAGATCACCCGGTTGAAGAACCGCACCACCACCTTGGCATCATTTGTAGGAGAGGCGATTGCCTCCACCCATCTTGACACATAGTCCACCGCCAATAGGATGTAGAGATTGCCACATGAAGAAGGGAATGGTCCCATAAAGTCCACACCCCACACATAAAAAATCTCCACTTCTTGGATGTTGTTCAAGGGCATTTCATTCCTTCTTGAGATGTTGCCCGTCCTTTGGCAAGCATCACATGCCGCTACAAAACCTTGTACATCTTTAAACAAGTTAGGCCAATAAAAACCGGATTGCAATACCTTTGCACACGTCTTGTGTGAGCTAGCATGGCCTCCACATGGTAAGGAGTGACAATGCCGGATCACACTCTCCATTTCATCTTCCGGTATACATCTTCTAAACATCCCATCCGGGCCTTCCTTGAACAAGAGTGGCTCACTCCAATAGTAATGCTTCACATCGTTGAAGAACTTCTTTCTTTGTGCATATGCCAATCCGGGAGGCACTTCCTCACACACTAAGTAGTTCACGATGTCGGCATACCATGGCTCACTTTCTCTAGACACTTGGAACAAGCATTCCTCCACCATTTGCAATTGCTCATCTCGGAATGAGTCATCAATCGGAATGTCATCTCTTCCAAGCTCTAATGGAGGCAATCTACTAAGGTGATCCGCCACGGAGTTCTCGGATCCCTTCGTATCTCGTATTTCCAAATCAAACTCTTGAAGAAGAAGGATCCACCGAATCAACCTTGGTTTGACATCCTTCTTTGTAAGTAGATAACGGATCGCAGCATCATCCGTATAAACTATGACCTTCGCTCCAACAAGGTATGAGCGGAACTTCTCAAATGCATACACCACCGCTAGCAACTCCTTCTCGGTGGTAGCATAATTGAGTTGGGCATCATCTAGCGTCTTGCTAGCATAATAAATAGCATGAGTGCGCCCTTCTTTCCTTTGCCCTAAAACGGCCCCAACAGCCACATCGCTCGCATCACACATGATCTCAAATGGTAGGCTCCAATCCGGAGGTTGCATGATAGGTGCGGAGATCAAGGCGTTTTTCAATCTACAAAAAGCTTCAAGACAATCCTTGGAAAAGACAAAATCAACATCCTTCATTAGTAGGTTAGTGAGAGGCTTAGAAATTTTAGAGAAATCTTGGATAAACCTCCGGTAAAAACCGGCATGCCCTAAGAAACTCCTTACCCCCTTCACCGAGGTAGGTGGCGGCAACTTCTCTATCGTTTCAATTTTGGCTCTATCAACCTCAATGCCACGGTTAGACACCAAGTGTCCTAACACAATGCCTTCACTTACCATGAAGTGGCATTTTTCCCAATTCAAAACAAGATTCGTCTCCTCACATCTTTGCAATACTAATGACAAGTTAGCCAAGCAATTATCAAAGGAAGAACCATAAATAGAGAAATCATCCATAAACACTTCCATGATATTTTCTATGTATTCCGAAAAGATAGCCATCATACACCTTTAGAAGGTGGCGGGTGCATTACACAACCCAAATGGCATTCTCCTATATGCAAAAGTACCCCATGGACATGTAAAGGTTGTTTTCTCTTGGTCATCGGGGTGGATAGGGATTTGGAAGAATCCACTATAGCCATCTAGATAGCAAAAATGAGAGTGTTGAGCTAATCTCTCTAGAATTTGGTCAATGAAGGGGAGAGGGAAGTGATCTTTCCTAGAGGCCATGTTCAATTTCCTATAATCAATGCACATCCTCCACCCTGTAACCGTCCTAGTCGGGATTAGTTCATTGTTCTCATTAGTTACTACGGTCATCCCACCTTTCTTAGGAACTACATGAACGGGACTAACCCACTTACTATCCGAGATAGGGTAGATAATTCCCGCATCTAGCAACTTAATGATTTCCTTTTTGACTACCTCTTTCATTATAGGATTCAATCTCCTTTGATGTTCAATAGAGAGTTTGTGGTTATCTTCCATCATTATCTTATGCATGCACAAAGAAGGCTTAATGCCAACCAAATCATCAATAGTATAGCCAATGGCTTTCCTATGCAATCTTAGTTCATGCAACAACTTAGCAAGTTCATCATTACTTAAGCATGCATTAACAATCACAGGATATGTAGAGTTTTCACCAAGAAAAGCATACTTCAAATGAGAGGGGAGGGGTTTAAGTTCAAGTTGAAGAGGACCTTTATCGGTTGAAGATGATCCAAATAAGGTTGGATGAGATGAATCCAAAGCAAATGAAGACTCCTCATGGCTCCTAAAAGATTGATCATTATCAAGGACTGGTCCAGGGAAAACCACGGCTGGAATCACGGCTTGCTCGACTTCCACGGCCGTGGTTCTTGCTAAGCTTGCTTCCCGGAGTTGTCCAGAAAGTTTGACGGCCGTGGAACTTAAATCTCGACCGTGGAACTTGCAGCTGCTCAACACCTCTTCGTGGCTTTCAAATCCGACTCTTGGCTCCTCTTCCAATGCTTCCAAGGCCTTGATCTCTTCATTGCAAGCCTCCTCAACACCTTCCTCCATCATACTTAAGGTAAGAACCTTCTCCAAGGGATCTTTGATCAAGATCGAGCTCACAATTTCCCTAGATTCCTCTTGCTCGACTATGTTAAAGAGATCATCATCAAGGGCTGGCCCTTTCGTCATTGTGGACAGCTTGAACTTGATGTTCTCTTCTCCAATGTTGAAGGAGAGAGTCCCATTCTTGCAATCCACTAGGCATCCGGAAGTGGCGAGGAAGGGTCTTCCTAAGATGATGGGAACCGGATAGTCCGCCGGAATGTCCAAGACTACAAAATCAATTGGCACATAGAATCCTCCTAGTTGCACCGGGATGTCCTCTAAGATCCCAACCGGATGAGTGATAGAACGGTCCGCCATATAGAGGGTCATCTTGACCGGTTTTGGCTCTCCTAGCCCCACTTTGTTGGAAAGTGCAGGCGGTATGATGCTTACACTCGCTCCAAGATAACAAAGGGCCTCGTACTTCACATCTCCCACTCCAATTGGGACACAAAAAGAGCCCGGATCTCTTAGCTTGGGAGGCATCTCCTCCTTCATCGTTTGGATCAATTCCGAGGATCTCTTGGTCATTCTTATTTCCCCATACTCCTCCAACTTCCTTTTGTTGGAGAGTATTTCTTTCAAAAACTTGCCATATGCCGGCATTCCTAAAATGGCATCCATGAACGGAATGTTAATATGTAATTTGGACATTAGTTCAAGGAACTTACCAAAGTGATTGTCCAAACGAGCTCTTGCTCTTGATTGTGGGAACGGTAGTGGTGGCTTGTATGGAGGCGGTGCCACATAGGTTGGCTCTACATCCTTGCTCTTGCCTCCATCTTCTTGCAATCTTCCCTCTTCTACCACTACTTGCTTTCCCTTAGCATTGTCCTTGGGCAAAAGATCCTTCATACTCAACCCACTCCTCGTAGTGATAGCCAACACTTGGCCTCTTGGGTTGTCTTCTGTTCTTCCTGGAAGCTTTCCCGGATCTCTATGGGCTTCACCCGCCTTTTGGAACACTTGTGCTTCCAAAACCTTTTGAGCCTTAGAAATTAAAGTCACGGTGCTCTCAAGACCACTCAACCTTCCAAGCAATTGCTCAAACATTATTTCGGTTCTATCCTTTGGGGGTTGAGTAAATCCGGGTGGAGGTTCTTGTGAAGCTCTTGGTGGTGGAGTTGTGCTTGTGGAAGCGGGAGGGTTCAAGGCTCCATCCGGGTTAGAGTAAGAAAATCCGGGATGGTTGTGGTTGGGCCGGTAATTGTTGAATTGCCGGTTGTTGTTGAAGTTCCTTGGGCCTTGGTAATTGTTGAAGTTGCCCCTTCCCATATAATTCACATCCTCCTCCTTGGAAGGCAAATTGGCTTGTGGAGACACTTGAGGAGTTGCTTGGTTCTTCAAAGTTGTAGCACACAACTCCCTCAAGGATTTCAACTCGTTGTTGATGGCGTCAAGCTTGAAATTGCTCATGGTGACTTCACTCACCTCATATGCTCCCGCCTTTCTTCCTTCACTCTTCCTATGGGAGTACTTCTCAATCACTAGAGCTTGCTTCTCCACAAACTCCCAAGCTTCATCTACATGCTTCTCCATAAAAGTCCCACCGGAAAGAGATTGGAGCTTGAATTGGCTATCTTCATCAAGTCCCGTGAAGTAGATCTCCAATAGCTCAATTTTCGGTATGCCATGGTGTGGACAATCAAGGAGAAGATCTTTGAACCTCTCCCAAGACTTGAATAAACTTTCTCTATCCTTCATCACGAAGGCATTGATCTTCCCTCTTAATTCGGTAGTCTTGGAAGGTGGGAAGAACTTGGTCAAAAACTCGGTTGTCATCTCCTCCCAAGTACCAACTCGCCCTTGTGGAATAGATTGATACCAAGCCAAGGCTTTATCCTTAAGAGAGAAGGAAAAAGCCCTAAGCTTATGGTTGTTGCTCTCCAATCTTGGCGGTCTAAGAGTCTCCATCAAGATCTCATAATTCATCAAATGTTGATGAGGAGACTCTCCTTCCATCCCTCCAAATTGATTATGCCGGATCATTTGTAGAACTTGAGGGCGGAGCTCATAGTTGTGGGTAGCGGGATCTCCTAAGTTCACACCCGGACGGTGTGCTCTTTGTGCCGGATCCATACGTCTCCCTAGGGTTTGTGGCTCTTCAATGGCAATGGGCTCGACCCTAACATTAACCGCCGGCTGCGGTTGTATCACCGGTGGTGGAGGAGGTGGGGGTTGTTGACGATTAAGCTCTCCTTGAACAAGGGCTTGCCTAATCTCATCAATCTCCCTCCTAGTTGCCTCTTGCCTCTCATTGGCAAGTCTCCTTTCTTCCTCCAAGAGCTCATCTCTTAGCCTAATTTGCTCTAAAGCCTCATCCAATTCAGCTTGGAGGTTTCTTCCGGCCATCTCCTTCTCTTTTCGAATGCTCTTTGATCTTGATCTAAGGGTTTTCTCCGGTTCGGGATCGAATGGAGCTAAATCCTTTCCACGAGATCTTCGCATAAACCTAAAGAGTAAGAAATGTCCTGAAAAGCAAAGACACACACCAAAGAGAGATCAAAAGCAACAAGAAAGATCTACACTAATAACAATCACAAAATAGACTCAATCTAGACCTAATCCCCGGCAACGGCGCCAAAAACTTGTTACGCTAAGATCGTGATGTGCAAATGGGTTTTAAATTTATAACTCGAACTAAATCCTAAACTACCTAGAGAAACCCGCAGTGTACGGGACGTTTGTAGTAGGGATAGTATTCCGAGGTCGAACACAAAGACTAAGGTGAAATTGATTCGATTTGTGATTGAGTTTAGTAAAGACCTAGGTTGAAAGAAAAGAAAGAAATAAATAAATGAAAATCTCAACTGTTTTTGGTTGGTTTTTGGTGATCAATCAAGATCACAATTCATGCAAAGTAAACAATCAACTAAACTATGAATCAACACAAATAAACAAGCTAAACAAGATAATGATCAAAGAAAGAAAAGACGGATTCTAGGGGTTGGAAGTTCCGGTTATGGCATAGGACTCAAGCTATCTATTCATTCCTTGGATTAACTATGTTGGGGTTAAGTGTTTCTAGATTGGGATCAATCACCGGGTAGGTCTCATAGATCCACTAGTTCATTCCTAAGGTCTCATCACCGGGTAAGTCTCTAAGAACCTAGGATAGGAATTCTACACAAACCGGATTGTTACTTAGGGGTCTAACCTATCCTTACCGGGTAAGTCTTGGAAAGGGAAGTCCTAAACAACTATCTAGCACACTTAATCCAATGGCGGCTTATTAGGCTCACCACTACCCAAGTTTTGTTATCTTTGGAATCTAAGAGTAAGGATTACCGGGTAAGTCTCTCCTAACACTTAGTTGCTAACACTAGGTCACCCTAGGATAGATTTGACTCAACAAACACTTAGGATTTCAACATTCTAACAATCTAAGACAAGATCCGTCGAACCAGGGAAAATCACAGTTTGTTCTACCTAAACCACGCCCGTGGTTAGGCAAGAACTACCCGTGATTTCTAACAGCGGCTACGTTCATGCACACAAGTCATCCAAAGATAAATCTAAGTCCATCCTATCATAGCCCTAGCCATAACCATCCTTTCCTTACCCTAGAATCACACCTATTTAGCCTACAACGTTCATTGTAGAAATCGAAACAAGCAAACACAAAATCATGACATCCATTTGCAAGATGATGAAGGAAAAGATATGAACAAGAGAACTAAAACAAAACCAAGCTGAAAATAGAATTAGAGTAACTTACAATCCTTCCAAAAGAAGGTTCAAATGATTCATACAACTCTAGAAATAAAATCCGGAATTCTTCAATACAAGACTATCAAGTGTGGTAATGGTGTGTGTTCTTCTTCTCCTCTTCAATGGAGCTCTTCTTCTTCCTCTTTGACACTTTCCTTCCTAGAAAGGCTTCTTGTTGAGAGAATATTTTTGTTAGAGGATAATGGATAATGGAGAGCTGCTCCAAGATGCTTTTCTCAGCCAATGAAGGACCACTTTTATAACAAATTTTGCATGAGCTGGCCATGAGAGTCGTGGCACAGCTGTCACAAGAATCTGGCAAAATCCACGGGTGATTCCACGGCCGTGGAGTGTCAAAGAACCGTGATTTACTCCAGAAACTTCGCCTTGGATCATTAAGATGTGATTTGGTGCATGACTTGTGTTGGCAAGGCTCCATGAGTCCTCCTTAGCCTTTAGCTTGTGTCCTAATGAGTCCGAGGGTGTGTCATCTAGATGAACGATCCTCAAACGTGTCGTTTTAGTTCCTAAATCTCCCGAAATATCTACAAAACACGCACAAGTCCGTGTAGACGTCTATCTCGACAAAATACATGAATTGAGTGTAAAACGTCGTGGACTAGTGCTAAACTATGCATGAATGAGTGAGAAATCTATCTAAATGATTACCTAAAACTAAGTCATAAATCGTGTTATCACCATACTTGCCACTTGCTTGTCCCCAAGCAAGGTTTTCAAAAGCTTAGAACATAAGGTAGAATGAGATATGAATGCGAAACAAAACAAAACAATCTTTTTGGTTAATGTGCTTCTAATCAATAAAACATCCTCAAACCTTGCTTCATTTATCCTTGAAAACGTTCATACACATAAACTAAAATATGCAAAGCAAAGGAACTTCATAAATTGCAAATACTTCAAGACAAACATCATAACCTTCAAGCATTGTCAAAATCAAACATGTGCAACTTCAATTTAGATCACCAAGTCAAATAACACTCTTATGATCTCAAGGACTTTCAAGTAAGGCCAAGAATACGGAAAGGTTGGAAACTTGTAAAGGAAAGAAGGAACAACACAAACTCTTTTCTTTTCATCATTTGAACTAGCCACCAACTTAGAGCTTTGCTCTAGACTTTTTGCACATAATTTTTCGACTTTACTTTTGGAGTTATGGACATTAGTGCACAAAAACTGAAGCCTAGGAGATTGGCGTTTCTCAATTTCGAGATGCTTCAAACCCTTGATGCACATACCATAATCCGTTAGGAATATCGCTCAATCCGACTTTAGCAAGACACAAACACCCGACTATGTGAATGGTGCCGAGTTACTCATCATCAAGATTGACTTACCCAAACTATTTTCTATACTTTGAATTCAAACAATTGCTTTCATGGCCCTCCCACATCAAACATGCCAAAATCAACTCTTTCTAAATTCCGGATAGGTAAAGGAGGCAAATATTTTCAATGAGGAGCTAAATGATCAAAGAAAGAAGTAAGAAAATCGAGGTGCCTTAATCATTTCATAAAGAAGTATAAGAACTTATATTGTGATTTCAACCTTCGTTTCTCAATATGATTTAGATAAAAACCTTCACATTATGAAACTTGTAAGAAAGGATAAACAACATACTCAATCTCTTCACAATTCATAATTCAATTCAAGCATACAATTGTCATAAAAAACTCATTGCACAAGTAGTTTTCATCATAGAAGTCATCTCTAATCTTAGAAGCACAAAATCTTTTCAAAATTTTCAAATTTTTATGGGTTTTTCAAAGCCTTTTTCATGCAATGCAATATAGAACGTGTGACAATGAAAGGAAACATGCAAGTGTTCATAGACATAGGCAAAGCAAAGTGAGTAGAGTTATTACAAACGATAGTCACACCCCACCCCATACTTGAAACATGCATTGTCCTCAATGTTCAAAAGAATTAAGTAAAGAAAAGAAAAGCAAAAGAAACTCACTAATGGCAGTGGAGCGGCTCTAACCGGCGGTCATCACATCATCATCACTGGGAAGGCGGCGGTGGGAATGGATAGAAGTCCGAGCTGAAGTTCCGCCCCAATTGTTGGCGGTAGACGTCCCTCAAGATGCGGGCATTCTCCTGGCGCTCTAAGTCATGAGACTCTTATCGGACCTCTAAGTCTCCTACTCTCCTCGAAAGATCATCCGCCAACCTGGAAGCTGCAAATACCAAGGTGGCGGCTGGCTATACCATAAAGGTGTGTCCTGAGGAGGAGTCGGTGCCACCGGTGGATGATCATACCATGAAGGAGGAGCTCCCATCCATGATGGCTGCTCTCCATACCAAGAGGGTGGAGTCTCCATCAAAGTCGGCCTCTCACTCACACTAGCCCTGCGTGAAGAAGAGGCACCGGAAGGTCTAGAAGGTCGGGGAGATCGCCTTGGAGGCTCCGGGAAGTCGACCGGCTGGTCCGGGAATGTACCAAAATCATGCTCAGCACCTCCTACATCATGATCATCTCCTCCTCCCATCTCCTCATCATCATCCCCAGCTAGGACCTCATCCGGCACATATGAAGGAGCTGCAAGTCTATTAGCATGCATGGATGTGAAGGTCACCTTCCAATTATGGAGGCCTAGCATAATGGAGTACTCGGGAAGCCATGGGATACCTCTACCACCTCTCTCCTCCCATGGCATAACTGCGGTAGGTGGAGCTTGGTGGCGGGGAAAGATAATACCTCTAGTCATAAGCCCATTGAGACCCAAATGTCTCGCCGCTATCCTAGTACAAATGGAGTAGTCTATCCCCAACTGAGTGGTTATGTGAGTCACCATACCCCCATTACCTATGTACCCGGCCCTTTTGTTCTTCAATTTGCTAATGGTGGAGGCAAGGAGGGTGGCACAATCGGCGGATCTACCGGTAAGCATGCAATAGATGTAACAGTCAAAAATCGAAGATGAACTAATCGAGAATTTTAAGGAATTAAATCCGTTTTAATACGAGATACCTCTCGAGGTAACTTGCTCCTAGATGATATTACAACCCGGTGTTATTTGGAGCATTTGGGAGCTTCAATTAATAAAAATGCAGTTGAGAAAAATGATCAGGACATCAGACATGTCCTAGATATGAAAAAACATGGAAAGGCAAAACGGCCAAAAGAGTCGCTATTTCGTTTCTTAGCGGCTAAGAAAGACGGCTTAGGAATACGCGTTTTTCGAGACAATTGCGGAATAATTATCCATACAATATTCCAGATTTATTATTCCAATTTCGAGAAGTTTGGAGAAGGGGGCTTAAACCGCTTTCGGATCGGTAAAAGGATAATTATCGACTCCGCTAAAGGATAATTATCGTCTTCGCTATAAATAGCTGAAATATCGTTTATTAATTCATTTTCTTTCACGTTTCCTCGTAAAAGCTCTGATTTCTCTCAACCTTCAAACTCAGATCTACTCTTCGTTTCTAATCCGATTTCAATTCCGTTTGAGTTTTTGGATTCCTCTCTTCATTCTCTTCAATTTGGTACCGAGTTTCTGCATTTCCGAGCAAGGGAAGGTCTGGTCGAGCATATATGATACTAGGGAGGTTCCGTCGCTCAGATTCCGGTGAATTTGATGGTGTCCGAGCGTAGCCTGCGTCGTTGTGATTCCGAATCTTCTTTCGGATCGTCAATCGGGTTAGTAACGAATAAGTTATGAATTTATTCGTTTTTCGTATTGCGATTTTGCCTAAATTGACCTTAGACTTGCCAAAATGGATAATTGGAAATTCCATTATGCTCGTTACATTATTCTGGTGATTATGGGTTGTTTGTTTGATGAGATTTGATGACAGGTGGGTTAAGAAATTGCCTGCGGGCAAAACGTTGTTCTGGCGAAATTTAATTAATTAATTAAAGGTTAATTAATTAAATTGGGATTCTAGAAAATGCTATAAGCTAATTAAATTCAAAGGAATGAATTTAACTGGTGTTTGAAGCGAGAAGTTTAATACGAGGAATATGATATTCTCCGCAGGTGTTGTTGAAGGTTTTGGTTAACTATAACTTAGTTCTTTGTGAGCGTATCCAAGCACGATAAAGGAGGATAGTCCGAGTGGGAAACGGACTCAATAGTTGGTTTGCGAGGTTTTATTGTTCTTACCTGCGAGGTAAGTGTATATGAATTACACTTGCTTAATATATGTTATGTATTTAATATGCTATGATTTTATGCATGCTTGAGTGTATATATATGTTTGTTATGATTGTATGCATGTTTATATGTATATGAGTGAGACGATGATGATGACTTGATATTCCTTATGAAAGCATGCATGAGGTACATGAGATGATAGTGGAAAGAATATGATGAAAGAATATGATGAAAGCATGAAATTGAGTTATGATATGAAAGTGATAATATAGGATGGTAATTGATTAATTAGCCCAACTGGGTCCCGCACGGGTTTCCGGGGGACGAGGTCGCTACCTGATCTACAGGGGGCCTCAGAGGTCGCTACCTGATCTACAGGGGGCCTCAAGATAAGAAAAACAGCCAGGGGTCGCTACCTGATCTACAGGGGGCCTCAAGATAAGAAAAATAGTCCAAGATCGCGACCTGATCTACAGGGGGTCTTAGGACAAGATGGCCGAGGTCGCTACCTGATCTACAGGGGGCCTATGACGCTATCGGGTTGGCCAACCGAAAGAAAAAAAAAGAAGGAAAGAAAAGAAATACGAAAGCACATGAGAAAATATATCGTACGATCAGTTGGAGCTAATTAGTTAATTATCACCTATGCATCGATGCGATCGAGTCTAGCATGTTATATGTTATGTTATGATTATTTATATGTGATGAGATGATATGAGATGTTTATATGAGATGATATGTTTATATGTGATGTGTGATAACATGCTTGAATGTTTATGTGAAATGTGATGTGAATGGTTGTGGAATTATATGTGAATGTGGATATGTATGCATTGATCGACTCTGGAATGTGAGGAAGGGTATAGAGTGTCATTTGGGGACGGGATATTAGATACTTATATATATTGGGAGATTGCGATTTGTATACCCTTACTGAGCGTGTGGCTCATTGTTGTTATATCCACATATTTTTCAGCTACTCAAACTCGGCCTGATCAAGGCAAGGACGTTGGACCCAACACCTGGATTTGAGATCATATCAGGTGGGCTGTTATGGAATGCTACCGCCTAGGATGTTTTGTATGGTTTTAAAACAGTTGTGTTTTGGTTAAACGGAGTTTATGACGTATGTTAGTATGTATATATGTTGTGAATATGGTTGTAAGATAAAGTTTTAAAAATTTACGTTTTCCGCTTTTCCGCTTATTATTTTAAACAGGGTTAATTAATTGGTAATCAACTAGAAATGAAATAGGGGTGTCACATTTGGTTGGTATCAGAGCAGGGATATGATTCCTTGGCTTGGGTGTGAGAAGTTTTCTGAAAATTTTGCTTTGATTTTGTTTTAGATGGCGGAGCACAGCCATGAAGGGTCCACAGAGTCTGTCGGGGGTGATCAGGAGCACCAGAAAGAGGTGCCAGTTCATGTAGTACCACCACCCCCAGGTATAACAGGCATACCAGAGCTTGTGGCTTATTTGAGAGAGGTCATACCACCACAACCGCAACCACAGCCAGCACCTCAACATGGTATTATTCCTGTTGAGATGGACAAGAACTTTGAGAAGATTCGCCGGCAGGGGGCGAAACCCTTCGAGGGGACTACGGATCCCTTAGTTGCAGAGGAGTGGTTGAGGGATACGGAGCCTATTCTTGATAGGATTATATGCCCTACTGAGAGGAGGGTTCAGTACGCTGTGTCATTGCTTGTGGGAGCAGCGACAGATTGGTGGGACACAGTTCCACACGGTCGGGATATACCCCCACTCCTGACTTGGGAAGACTTCCTTAGGGAGTTTGCCGAGAGATATACTCCACCTGCCTATACAGAGAAGAAGAAGATTGAGTTCATGGAACTCAAGCAGGGAGGCATGTCCATTGCCGATTACGAGGTACAGTTCACTAGATTATCTCGATATGCTCCTGAGGAGGTTGATACTGATATTAAGAAGAGAAACAAGTTTGAAAGAGGGCTGAATTTGGAGATTAGGAATAAGTTTGCTACTCGGCCCTTGTCTTATTCTCTCCTCATTGATTCCGCCACTCGAGCGGAGGAGATGGTCTTGGAGAAAAAGGCTTTGACGGGAAAGAGACAGAAGACCGGGCAAAGTAGTAGTGCACCACCATCTAGCTCGCGATCTTTTGTACCCAGAAGTTACAGTGGACCACCTAGGGGACAGAGAGGTGGTTATCAAGGATATAGAGGTTCATGGAGTGGAGGCAGTAGATCAAGTGCTCCAGCCCCTACCACATCAGCTTCAGGATCCTATCGTCCACCGATTATATGTTATATGTGCCACCAGCCTGGGCACATAGCCCGAGAGTGTCGGAATAGGTCTGGATTACCAACACCGAGTACAACTAGTAGCGTTGGAGACAATGCTCAGAGAGGTTCTGGTTCAGGTCGAGGTAGAGGTAGAGGTTATGGTCGAGGTGGATATTCCCAACAGACATCTTCCAGACCACCTGCACCACAACCTCAAGGTCAGGCACAAGCTCGAGTATATGCTTTGGCTGGCGAGGATGCAGCTAAGACTACAGACGTCATTACCGGTAGGATTCTTGTCTCTGGCTTGTTAGCTTATGTTTTGATTGATCCTGGATCTACATGCTCTTTTGTATCTGAGTCTTTTGCTTTAAGATTGGGAAGGGTAGCTGAACCCTTAGGTTATATCATTAGAGTCTCGATGCCAACGGGGGAGACATTGACTGTTGATATGTGTGTGAGATCTTGCCCCATAGTTATAACTGACCGAGAATTTGTAGCTGACCTTATACCGTTATCTTTGAGAGAGTTTGATGTGATGTTAATTATATTAATGGATTGGTCATCCACTCATATAGCTTTGATTAATTCTTATACAAAGGAAGTCACCATGGAGGTAGATGGGGTGAGAGAGGTGATTTTCACCGATAAGAGGAATGTTATTCCTACTTGCCTCATATCTGTAGTGACGGCTTTTAGATTACTTCGGAAAGGGTGTCAGACTTATCTAGCTAGTGTGTTAGATTCTGTTATTGTTAGCCCCGGAGTATATGAGGTGGATGTTGTCATAGAATTTCCTGACGTTTTCCTTGATGACTTACCTAGTTTACCTTCGAATAGAGAGGTAGACTTCGAGATTGAGGCATTACCAAGTGCAACACCTATATCAATTGCTCCTTACAGGATGGATCTGCTAGAGCTGAAGGAGTTAAGGAAATAGTTGAAGGAGTTACTTGAGAAGGGCTTTATACGCCTGAGTATTTCTCCTTGGGGTGCACCAGTGCTTTTTGTGAAGAAAAAGGACGGTAGTTTACGATTGTGCATAGACTACCATCAACTGAACAAAATCAAAATCAAGAACAAGTATCCCTTACCCAGGATAGAGGATGTACTTGATAATTAAGGAGTGCTACAATGTTCTCGAAGATTGACCTTCGATCGGGATACTGGCAGTTGAGGAGAGCAGAAAAGTTTATACGGAAGACAAGTTTTCGTACTCGGTATGGATTACAGTTATGCCTTTTGGGTTGACGAATGCACCTGCAACATTCATGGCGCTGATGAACTCGATCTTCTAACCTTATATAGATCAGTTCGTCGTAGTCTTCATTGATGATATCTTGATATATTCCCGAGATGCAGATACTCATAGAGAACATCTGAGACGTATCCTAGGGATTCTGAGGGAGAGACAATTGTACGCGAAGTTCCGCAAGTGCGAGTTTTGGACGGATCAGATTGCCTTTCTAGGGC
>BSUD01000005.1:120708034-120723044 GCA_033239045.1 Fagopyrum esculentum
TACAATGTTCTCGAAGATTGACCTTCGATCGGGATACTGGCAGTTGAGGAGAGCAGAAAAGTTTATACGGAAGACAAGTTTTCGTACTCGGTATGGATTACAGTTATGCCTTTTGGGTTGACGAATGCACCTGCAACATTCATGGCGCTGATGAACTCGATCTTCTAACCTTATATAGATCAGTTCGTCGTAGTCTTCATTGATGATATCTTGATATATTCCCGAGATGCAGATACTCATAGAGAACATCTGAGACGTATCCTAGGGATTCTGAGGGAGAGACAATTGTACGCGAAGTTCCGCAAGTGCGAGTTTTGGACGGATCAGATTGCCTTTCTAGGGCATATGATATCACGAGATGGTATACAACCTGATCCATCCAAGATCAAGGCTATTACAGAATGGGAAATTCCGAAGAGCTTTACGGAGATTCGCAACTTCTTAGGACTTGCGGGTTATTACAGGAAGTTTATAAAGAACTTCTCGATTATCGCGCGCCCATTGACTAACTTGCTAAAGAAGAATCAGTAGTTTGTATGGGATAACAACTTTCAAGAGAGCTTTGAAGAACTTAAGAAAAGATTGACTATGTTCCCTATCCTGGCGGTACCCTCAGATAAGGGTAACTTTGTGGTTTACACCGACGCATCTGGGAGTGGCTTAGGAGGAGTTCTAATGCAGGAAGGAAAGGTAATAACATATACATCTAGACAGTTGAGACCTCATGAGCAGAACTATCCTACACACGACCTAGAGCTTGCTGTTATAGTTCATGCTCTTAAGACCTGGAGGAACTATCTTTATGGTGATACATTTCCGGTGTTTACAAACCATAAAAGCCTGAAGTATATTCCCACTCAGAGGGATCTGAATCTGAGGCAGAGAAGATGGATGGAGTTACTCAAGGATTATGATTGCACTATAGAGTACCATCCAGGAAATGCGAATGTGGTAGCTGACGCTCTTAGTAGAAAGAGCAGTGACCAAGGCAGTAAGGTCAACTACAAAGTTGAGCATCTATTAGCTCTCAGAGTTATGAGAGTAGAGATGGATGTAAGAGGATCCGAGTTGATAGCTAACATTCAGGTTAGACCGTTGATTCTCGATGAGATTTCAACTGGACAAGATGAGGATGCTACACTGAAGAAGTTGAAAGCTAAAGTGGGAGATGCTACCACTACACACTTCCAGTTGTCTGATCAGGGAGTGTTATATAAAGGTACACGGATATGCGTACCCAACATTGAGGAGTTAAAGAAGAAGCTACTTGAAGAGGCACATTCCTCGAGGTATTCCGTGCATCCTGGGAGTACGAAGATGTTTAATGACCTGAGGAAGATCTATTGGTGGGCCAGGATGAGACAAGAGGTAGCTGATTTTGTGGCTCGATGTCTAGTGTGTCAGCAAGTGAAGGCTGAACACCAAGCACCAGCAGGAAAGTTACAATCTTTATCAGTTCCTGAGTGGAAGTGGGAGAGGATTACAATGGATTTTGTGGTTGGACTTCCTAGGACTTTCAGAAAGAATGACACGGTTTGGGATTGTAGACAGATTGACTAAATCTGCTCACTTCTTACTGATGAGACAAGATAACTCCTTAGATGAGCTGGCAGAGTTGTATGTGAGAGAGATTGTTCGACTGCACAGAGTCACTGTATCGATTGTATCCGATAGAGATCCGAGGTTTACCTTGCATTTTTGGGGAAGTCTGCAAAATGCCTTAGGTACAAGATTGCATTTCAGTACGGCATTTCATCCTCAGACAGACGGACAATCAGAGAGAACGATTCAGACCTTGGAGGAGATGTTGAGATCTTGTGTTTTGGAGCTTAAAGGTAACTGGGATTCTAACCTGCCATTGCTCGAATTTGCGTATAATAACAGTTTCCATTCAAGTATTGGTATGACCCCTTACGAGGCCTTGTATGGAAGGAAGTGTCGCACACTTGTATGTTGGGATTTTGAGCGCATGCGACAGATAGAGGGTCCTGAACTTGTACAACAGACAATAGAGAAAGTACAAGTAGTAAAACAGTGCTTGAAGGCAGCACAAGATCGTCAGAAGAGCTACTTTGATCGCCATAGACGAGAGATGACATATGAGATAGGCGATAGAGTGTTTTTGAAGGTATCTCCTTGGAGGGGAGTTATGAGATTTGGTAGGCATGGGAAGTTAGCACCGAGATACATTGGTCCATATGAGATCTTAGAGAAGATCGGACCACTTGCGTATAGATTGGCGTTACCACCTGAGTTATCAAGATTGCATGACGTCTTCCACGTATCGGTGATACGGAGGTATAAGTCAGATCCGAGTCATATCATTCCCGAACCTGAGATAGAAGTATCTGAGAACTTGTCCTACCCAGAAGAACCAGTTGAGGTTTTAAGCAAGCAGGTTCGAAGATTGAGAAACAAGGAGATTCCGATGGTGAAGGTCAGATGGGGACATCATTCAGCTCGAGAGGCTACATGGGAGACCGAACGAGATATGAAAGCGAAATACCCCTACCTTTTTAAGTAAAAACCACGAGAAATTGTGATCCGGTTGTGCATCCTTTTTATATATCTACGAGTTGGTTCTACGTCCTTTCTTAAATTTCGGGACGAAATTTCTTAAAGTGGGAGATATTTGTAACAGTCAAAAATCGAAGATGACCTAATCGAGAATTTTAAGGAATTAAATCCGTTTTAATACGAGATACCTCTCGAGGTAACTTGCTCCTAGATGATATTACAACCCGGTGTTATTTGGAGCATTTGGGAGCTTCAATTAATAAAAATGCAGTTGAGAAAAATGATCAGGACATCAGACATGTCCTAGATATGAAAAAACATGGAAAGGCAAAACGGCCAAAAGAGTCGCTATTTCGTTTCTTAGCGGCTAAGAAAGACGGCTTAGGAATACGCGTTTTTCGAGACAATTGCGGAATAATTATCCATACAATATTCCAGATTTATTATTCCAATTTCGAGAAGTTTGGAGAAGGGGGCTTAAACCGCTTTCGGATCGGTAAAAGGATAATTATCGACTCCGCTAAAGGATAATTATCGTCTTCGCTATAAATAGCTGAAATATCGTTTATTAATTCATTTTCTTTCACGTTTCCTCGTAAAAGCTCTGAATTCTCTCAACCTTCAAACTCAGATCTACTCTTCGTTTCTAATCCGATTTCAATTCCGTTTGAGTTTTTGGATTCCTCTCTTCATTCTCTTCAATTTGGTACCGAGTTTCTGCATTTCTGAGCAAGGGAAGGTCTGGTCGAGCATATATGATACTAGGGAGGTTCCGTCGCTCAGATTCCGGTGAATTTGATGGTGTCCGAGCGTAGCCTGCGTCGTTGTGATTCCGAATCTTCTTTCGGATCGTCAATCGGGTTAGTAACGAATAAGTTATGAATTTATTCGTTTTTCGTATTGCGATTTTGCCTAAATTGACCTTAGGCTTGCCAAAATGGATAATTGGAAATTCCATTATGCTTGTTACATTATTCTGGTGATTATGGGTTGTTTGTTTGATGAGATTTGATGACAGGTGGGTTCAGAAATTGCCTGCGGGCAAAACGTTGTTCTGGCGAAATTTAATTAATTAATTAAAGGTTAATTAATTAAATTGGGATTCTAGAAAATGCTATAAGCTAATTAAATTCAAAGGAATGAATTTAACTGGTGTTTGAAGCGAGAAGTTTAATACGAGGAATATGATATTCTCCGCAGGTGCTGTTGAAGGTTTTGGTTAACTATAACTTAGTTCTTTGTGAGCGTATCCAAGCACGATAAAGGAGGATAGTCCGAGTGGGAAACGGACTCAATAGTTGGTTTGCGAGGTTTTATTGTTCTTACCTGCGAGGTAAGTGTATATGAATTACACTTGCTTAATATATGTTATGTATTTAATATGCTATGATTTTTTGCATGCTTGAGTGTATATATATGTTTGTTATGATTGTATGCATGCTTATATGTATATGAGTGAGACGATGATGATGACTTGATATTCCTTATGAAAGCATGCATGAGGTACATGAGATGATAGTGGAAAGAATATGATGAAAGAATATGATGAAAGCATGAAATTGAGTTATGATATGAAAGTGATAATATAGGATGGTAATTGATTAATTAGCCCAACTGGGTCCCGCACGGGTTTCCGGGGGACGAGGTCGCTACCTGATCTACAGGGGGCCTCAGAGGTCGCTACCTGATCTACAGGGGGCCTCAAGATAAGAAAAACAGCCAGGGGTCGCTACCTGATCTACAGGGGGCCTCAAGATAAGAAAAATAGTCCAAGATCGCGACCTGATCTACAGGGGGTCTTAGGACAAGATGGCCGAGGTCGCTACCTGATCTACAGGGGGCCTATGACGCTATCGGGTTGGCCAACCGAAAGAAAAAAAAAAGAAGGAAAGAAAAGAAATACGAAAGCACATGAGAAAATATATCGTACGATCAGTTGGAGCTAGTTAGTTAATTATCACCTATGCATCGATGCGATCGAGTCTAGCATGTTATATGTTATGTTATGATTATTTATATGTGATGAGATGATATGAGATGTTTATATGAGATGATATGTTTATATGTGATGTGTGATAACATGCTTGAATGTTTATGTGAAATGTGATGTGAATGGTTGTGGAATTATATGTGAATGTGGATATGTATGCATTGATCGACTCTGGAATGTGAGGAAGGGTATAGAGTGTCATTTGGGGACGGGATATTAGATACTTATATATATTGGGAGAGTGCGATTTGTATACCCTTACTGAGCGTGTGGCTCATTGTTGTTATATCCACATATTTTTCAGCTACTCAGACTCGGCCTGATCAAGGCAAGGACGTTGGACCCAACACCTGGATTTGAGATCATATCAGGTGGGCTGTTATGGAATGCTACCGCCTAGGATGTTTTGTATGGTTTTAAAACAGTTGTGTTTTGGTTAAACGGAGTTTATGACGTATGTTAGTATGTATATATGTTGTGAATATGGTTGTAAGATAAAGTTTTAAAAATTTACGTTTTCCGCTTTTCCGCTTATTGTTTTAAACAGGGTTAATTAATTGGTAATCAACTAGAAATGAAATAGGGGTGTCACAATAGAGGAGGAAGAGCTCATCGGTTTTGATCTTTTATGGGGTCTCGATCCTAGGGAAGATGTAAGAGTCTTAGTCTTTGGAGCTTAAATGAGCTAGAGTGCCTTAGCCTTGACTAGTCAGCCGCCCTTGAGCCGCCCCTGCGTTACAGAGGAGCCGCCCCTGCGTCTAGGCTGGCCGCCCCTGTGGCTATGTGGCTGGTGCAGCCGTTTTTGTTAACTCTTGACTTATGCTTTGCGGCTGGCTTCTCTTATAAGCCTTCTCAGCCTTCAGATGAGGGGTTTCTTCATCTCTCCAGCCTCTCTCTTCCTCCTCACGTCCTTCATCTCCTTCTTCTTCTCCTTTGATCTTCTTTACTTCTTCTTGATCTTGTAAGTGAGTTCTTGAGAGTTTGAAGTGTTCTTTGGCCTTGGATGCTCTTGGAGCTGTTGTTGTGTATTATTGTTGATGTGCTGAAGTGGTGAGGAGTGTGGATGCTCCTTAGATGCAGCCTAGGGTGGAGTGGTAAGCCTTTCTCTTCTTCTCTCTTCTTCTTTGCTTCTTTCTTCTTCTTTCTAGCCTAGGATCACAAGTTGAACTTGTGATTGGATCCTTCCTGGATGTTTTGATGATCATATGTGTATATATATGCATATGTGTTGCTGTGGTGTGTTGATGACGTAAAGAGAATCGAGAAAGGAGTCGAAGAGAAGCCGGGACCAACTCTCTGCACAGTTGGCCGCCCCTACGCATGTCCTGAGCCGCACCTGCGCCTGCTGTGGACCGCCCTTGCGCCTTTGGTGAGCCGCCCCTCTGCCTCACTGGGCTGGTTGATGTGTTCTTGCTTCTGTTGGTGCATACCTTATTGGTATGTCTTCCTTCCTTCCTTTCCTTTGGCCTTGGCTTAGTTGTTAGTTAGGTTAGGATGGTTAGGATGAGTTGTATGTTAGAGATGTGCCTTAGGCACTTGTGTTAATGTTGAGAGTATGCTATAGGCATATGTGAGCTTGTGTTGACCTTGAGGTTGTAGGTTGGTTTCTGGTTATGGAGACGAGTCTCCTAACCCCTTTCAGGTTGTGATGTTGTGTGCCTTGCTCTTGCAGGCGTTGGTTTCTTCCCCGAGGGGGAAGCTATGACGTGGTAGAGGATACAAGAGTATCAGGTAAGTCCATAGGACTTACTTAGTGTACGGTGGTGGATTGTATGATTGTAATGGTCGTGTGTGTTCATATGGTTGTGCATTTATAACTTAAACCGGACTAGGATGACCATTCATTACATCTATATGGCCCAAGTGTATTATAACGGGCGGTAACCACCGGTCTCCGCCTGTTAGGTTAGGAGGAGGTGCCCTGAAGATGATCTCACAGGAGGGGACGAGTGACGGTCACCCCCATGCAAAACTCCTGTGTTACGTTGGATGGGGCGGGGTTCTTGAGGCTCCTTGTGTTACAAAAGAAGTTGAATTAGTAATGGTATAACGTAATTAAAGATAATAAATGAATGTGTGTGGCATTGCATGTATGAGATGTTGTGGTGTGTTTGTGCTATTACTATCATGCTTTTCTATTGCTGTAGCTAACGGTGTATACCGTGTTGTAGATGATCTGCAGGTTAGAAAGACTGCAGAGTAAGCCAGATGGTGTGACCAGCCGAGGAATTCTGTACATTAGGATGCGTGGGTTGGGGATCTTTTGTATCAGTTGATGTTATTGTTATGGTTTTGTACTCGGCTTTGATTTTTTAAACTCTTTTGTTGTATCATGCAGCTTTTATGTATTTGTTTTTACTCTACTTGTGCTTTGTTGTAAGATCTAGTGAACTTGTTGTCAAGCTAGGGTCAGAATCCATTGTGAGATCCTAGCCCAATGTAGCATTCCGAGTCCCGCGGATTCGGGGTGTTACAGAGTTGGTATCAGAGCCTTAGGTTGACAACAATGGCACTTGCTATCTGCAATAAAGGTAGAGTGGATAAATAAACAAAACCCACATGGGGTCTGACGTTTTAAGGAGTTTTGGTTTTAAAGCGAGTACAAATGTTTTGGGATAGTGTGTACAGAAGTCGTCACCCATCTGAGGATCTCGACAGTATATATATATATATAGATATATAGATATAGATATCTTTTATGTGATGATATGTGTGCATGTATTATTAAGTATTATATATATATATATATATATATATATATATATATATATATATATATATATATATATATCTATACATATGGCCTATATAGAGCATTATACGTTAGGTGTGCATACCCCGCAGATGGCTCGGACTAGAGCTACTGCTGCAGGCAGAGGTAGAGGTAGACCACCTCTTCCTCCAGGAGAGAGGAGACAAGGACCAGCTCCCGCTGCAGATCCACCAGTGGTGAAGGAGGCTAATGAGGAGGTTGCTGAGAGCTTTGTTCCAACAACGAGGAGTGATGGATCCAAGAGACACCAGTCACATCGAACCCGGTCAGATGGTTCAAATCGTGTTTCTATGGGAGGACCTGAGTTTAGAGAGTATCTTAGGCAGTTTGAGGAAGCCATCAAAGCGGGTCGACGAGCCCCAGACTTACCAGGGCAGGAGGGATTATCTGAGGAGTCCCATGGAGCTATTCAGGTGCTAGTTGCACCAGTTTGTGTAGTTGAGCCAACACGAGTTGTGGAGGAGACTAGAGGGCCTCAACCAGATACTTGGTTGAAGGCATTCCACCAGCAGGGAGTACCACACTTCTACAGGGAGATTGGCCTAGAGACTGAGGTGTGGATTGGGCATGTAGACTCAGCTTTAGAGTCTATTCATTGCCCAAAGGACAGACGGATAGAGCTAGTACAGTCTCTATTCCGTGACCTGGCACATTAGTGGTGGAGGACAGTTAGAGCACGAGTCACCACCTATGAGTAGATGAGGACTTTGCTGAGGGAGCAGTTCTGCCCTACCTCACTGAGGAGGGAGAAGCTGCAGGATTCTGTGGAAGCAGGCTTTGAGGATGTACCCATTACAGATGCTATTCGCCGCTTCCGGACCGAGTTAGCTTTGCTGGGTCCAGCTGCACCTTCTAAGGACCAACACGTATACCTATTCTCCCGACGTCTGAGGGAGAGTACGCGTTCATATATGGCGGGATTTCATTGTGACTCATTGGCAGACTACCAGGATCGGGCTTTTGCTTATGAGAGAGAAGGTTAGCCAGAGGAGGACTTCTCAGACCGGACGCTCTGAGAAGAGACAGCGTACAGCACCGACAGGTGCAGAAGCATCTGGATTCGGGCGATGTCAGACTCAGGGCCGCTAGAGTATTCCAGTGTCTGCAAGACTACTGATAGAGGCCGGCAGTGTTACAACTGCAGGGCCTATGGACATATGAGGGTTGATTGCCATAGAGCACCGTTGACTTGCTTCTCATGCGGGAAGCCAGGACATATATCCACGTTTTGCCATCAGGGCAAGGCGTCATCACAGCAGGGTTCTTCCCCTACAGGTGCAGCGGGAGGTGGGCAGAGACCGCCTCAGCATCAAGGACAACAAAGGGTTCCAGGGACACCTGCTACTCAGGGTTCAGCTCCTGGACCGAGTAGGGGTAGAGGTAGAGAGGCTAGTACTAGTGATGCCCGAGGGTTAGAGGCCGTGCTTTTGAGTTGAGGAGTGCTGAGGAGCCGCCAGCACCAGCTGCTACAAGTACCATTATGTTACATGGTTAACCTGTTAGAGTTTTATTTGATACGGGGTGCTACGCATTCATTTATTTATGCTTCTTGTGTTGAACGTTTGAGTTTGTCTACCATAAAGGGGGCACCCTTTACTATAGGGTTACCAGATGGTAGTAGGGTCAGAGGTACCCAGGAGATACGTAGTTGTCCCCTATGTTTAGGGACTCGTGTACTACTTGTTGACTTCTTAGTCATGCCTTTGATGCATGAAGAAGTCATATTCGGTATGGATTGGATGCGTAGACATTGTGCGGTGTTAGATGTGGGTAAGAGGACTGTTACAGTCTCTACCGACTTAGGTCCGATAGAGGTCTTCCGGGGTTGGGACCTTGGGAAGGCAAGGTCTGCCATTAGTGTTGTACGAGCAGCTAGACTGATTGCACAGGGATGTGATGCCTTCTGGTGCTACGCCATGAAGGATAGAGAGAGTCCAGCTTTGGAGGACATACCGGTGGTTTGTGAGTTTACAGACATATTTGCAGAGCCATCTAGCTTGCCACCTCAAAGGAGCGTAGATTTTGGCATTGACTTAGAGCCTGGCACGAGACCCATCTTGAAGGCCCCATACCGTATGGCACCTGTCGAGATGCTGGAGGTGAAGAAGCAACTCGAGGAGTTGGCTGAGAAGGGCTTCATACGCCCTAGCGTTTCACCATGGGGTGCACCGGTCCTCTTTGTGCGGAAGAAGGACGGATCGTTGAGACTGTGTATAGATTATAGAGAGCTGAACAAGGTGACCATCAAGAACAAGTATTCACTACCTCGTATTGATGATCTACTTGATCAGCTGCAGGGAGCGAAAGTCTTCTCCAGGATTAACTTACGTTAAGGATATCACCAGCTGAGGGTGAGAGAGGAGGATGTGCATAAGACGGCATTTCGTACCCGTTATGGACACTACGAGTTTGTAGTGATGCCATTTGGGCTGACGAATGCCCCAACAGTTTTCATGGAGTTGATGAACATCATCTTCATCGACTTGCTGGATCAGTTCGTAGTAGTTTTTATTGATGACATTATGGTGTACTCTCGTAGCAGAGAGGAGCATGCGGGACACCTGAGGACGGTATTGCAGATTTTGAGGGATAGAGAGCTATAAGCCAAGCTCTATAAGTGCAAGTTTTGGATGTCTGAGGTTTCTTTCCTTGGACATATTGTCTCCGCCGATGGGATCATGGTTGACCCGGCGAAGATCGAGTCTGTTGCTGCATGGACGACGCCGACGAACGTCAAGAAAGTGCGTAGCTTTCTTGGCTTAGCCGGTTATTACAGACGCTTTGTAGAGGGATTTTCTGTGTTGCCCGCCCACTGACTAGTCTTTTGAGGAGGACTACTAGATTTGTATGGACCGACCAGTGTGCTCAGAGTTTTGAGGAGTTGAAGAGGCGTTTGACTTCTGCTCCTGTTTTGGCACAGCCAGAGGGTTTTGAGGATTTTGTGGTCTACAGTGATGCATCCAAGCTAGGCTTGGTATGTGTGTTGATGTAGAAGGGTAGAGTGATTGCATATGCATCTAGACAGTTGAAGACGTATGAGGAGAACTACCCGACTCATGATCTGGAGTTAGCAGCGGTAGTTCATGCTTTGAAGATCCGGAGACATTATCTGTATGGTGCTACATGCCAGATCTTCACAGACCATAAGAGTCTGAAGTATATTTTCACGCAGCGGGAATTGAATAACCGCCAACATCGATGGCTTGAATTGATAAAGGAATTTGACCTTGAGATTTTGTATCATCCTAGCAAGGCGAATGTGGTAGCTGATGCCTTGAGCAGGAAGACGCCTCGAGAGAAGGCAATTGCCAAACTTACTGTACAACCCCAACTTCAGAGGGATCTAGCCTGGCTTGAGATGGACATCCAATTCCTTGATGAGGATACCCAATTGTTTACCTTAAAGGTTCTACCTGGTCTGTTGGATGAGATCCAACAAAAGCAAGGGACCTGCCCGACCTTAGCGAGGATCAGAGTTAGGATGTCTCGTGGAGAGGTACCCTAGTTCACTATTGGGGCAGATGGAGTTATGAGGCGACGTGATCGTATCTGTGTCCCTACAGATGCAGAGTTGAGACAGCGGATATTACAGGAGGCTCACTGTACACCTTACTCAGTACACCCTGGTATGAGTAAGATGTACCATGATGTGAGACGTTCATTTTGGTGGGGAGGGCTGAAGCCCGATGTAGCCAGATTTGTGGCTCAGTGTGCGACCTGTCAGCAGGTCAAGATAGAGCATTTCAGGCCTGGAGGCGAGCTCCATCCACTGCCAGTGCCGTAGTGGAAGTGGGAGGACGTCTCCATGGATTTTGTGACCGGATTAAGGACCAGTAGGAGCTTTGATGCCATCTGGGTGATCGTTGACAGATTGACGAAGACGGCACGTTTCATCCCTATCAGAGAGATGTGGCCCGTGAGCAGATTAGCTAAGGAGTACACTAGACAAATAGTGAGACTCCATGGAGTACTGAGGACGGTCGTTTCTGATCGTGATAGACGATTCACATCGAGATTCTGGTAGTAGATTCAGACTAATTTGGGGACGAGTCTACACTTCACGACTGCGTTTCACCCCCAGACAGATGGTCAGTCAAAGAGGACCATTCAGACCTTAGAGGACATGTTGCGAGCCTGTGTGTTGGATTGGGGACAAGGATGGTCTGATTACCTCCCACTCGTTGAGTTCTCATACAACAACAACTGACATGCATCTATAGGGATGGCTCCTTATGAGGTGTTGTATGGACGTAGATGCCGTACATCGTGATGTTGGGACGAGCCTAGCATTATCAGTGGGATAGCGCCAGAGAAGATTCAGGATGATATGGCTCAAGTAGCGCTGATCAGAGAGAGGATGCTGGCTGCACAAAGTCGCCAGAAGTCGTATGCAGACAAGAGGCGTCGCCCTCTAGAGTTCAGGGTAGAAGCTCATGTCTGGTTGAGAGTATCTCCGACACGAGGCGTCAGACGTTTTGGCATAAAGGGGAAGTTGAGTCCCGGATATGTAGGCCCTTTCGAGATACTAGATATAGTTGGGCAAGCGGCTTACAAATTAGCTTTGCCTACGAGGTTAGAGGGTGTTCACCCCGTGTTTCATGTGTCTCAGCTGAGGGAGTACATACCAAATCCGAGGCACATCGTGAGTTATGATGATCTGGTGGTTGAGCCGAACCACACATTTGCAGAGCACCCTATCGCAGTCCTAGAGCGAGGTGTGAGACGCCTGCGTTCGAAGGACATTCCTATGTTAAGGATACAGTGGTCTAGACGAGGACCAGATGAGGTTACCTCGGAGACAAATGATAGTATCCAGAGGAACTATCCTGAGTTCTACGCTGAGTTAGAGGCATCAGTAGAATCCACGAGTAGATCTTAGTGCCTTCTTGGTAAGTGCTTGTATGTTATGTGCTTATGTGATATGTTATGTTTCCATGCTAGTTGTGTGTGCATATGATCTGTTAGATCCTGGTTGCTAGCACGAGATAGGTATAGCTGGAGATGGTTCTTTCCTCCATGTTATGGTGTATGTGTTAGGATTAGTAGGAGACGGTTCTTTCCTCCATGCTATCTTTGATGGACATAGTGTGAGTGGAGATGGTTTTCCTCCACATAGTAGTGTTATGTGTACGTAGTGGCTGGAGATGGTTTTCCTCCATGCCAGTGTGTTGTGGTTAGTGTTTCGCTAGAGATGATCTTCCTCTAGGCCTTGTGTAGAGTTGTGATGCTGGAGTTATGATACCTCCATGCTGTGTTGAGGATATAGAATGTTATAGGTTTTTGACCTGACGTTGTGAGGAGAGTGTGTTACCTCGGATTATAGGTCCGAGAGGTTTTGGGATCCTACAAGTTTCGGGACGAAACTTGTTTTTAGGGGAGTGAGATGTAAGAGCCTTAGTCTTTGGAGCTTAGATGAGCTATAGTGCCTTAGCCTTGACCAGTCAGCCGCCCTTGCGTAGCCCTTGAGCCGCCCCTGCGTAACAGAGGAGCCGCCCTGCCCCTAGGCTGGCCGCACCTGCGGCTCTGTGGCTGGTGCAGCCGTTTTTTGTTGACTCTTGACTTATGCTTTGTGGCTGGCTTCTCTTATAAGCCTTCTCAACCTTCAAATGAGGGGTTTCTTCATCTCTCCAGCCTCTCTCTTCCTCCTCACGTCCTTCATCTCCTTCTTCTTCTCCTTTGATCTTCTTTACTTCTTCTTGATCTTGTAAGTGAGTCTTGAGAGTTTGAAGTGTTCTTTGGCCTTGGATGCTCTTGGAGTTGTTGTTGTGTGTTGCTGTTGATGTGATGAAGTGGTGAAGAGTGTGGATGCTCCTTAGATGCAGCCTAGGGTGGAGTGATAAGCCTTTCTCTTCTTCTCTCTTCTTCCTTGCTTCTTTCTTCTTCTTTCTAGCCTAGGATCACAAGTTGAACTTGTGATTGGATCCTTCCTGGATGTTTTGATGATCATATGTGTGTATATTTGCATATGTGTTGTTGTGGTGTGTTGATGACGTAAAGAGAATCGAGAAAGGAGTCGAAGAGAAGCCGGGACCAACTCTCTGCACAGTTGGCCGCCCCTGTGCCTATCCTGAGCCGCACATGCGCCTACTGTGGACCACCCTTGCGCCTTTGGTGAGCCGCCCCTACGCCTCACTGGGCTGGTTGGTGTGTTCTTGCTTCTGTTGGTGCATACCTTGTTGGTATGTCTTCCTTCCTTCCTTCCTTTCCATTGGCCTTGGCTTTGTTGTTATCTAGGTTAGGATGGTTAGGATGAGTTGTATGTTAGTGATGTGCCTTAGGCACTTGTGTTGATGTTGAGAGTATGTTATAGGCATATGTGAGCTTGTGTTGACCTTTAAGTTGTAGGTTGGTTCTGGTTATGGAGACGAGTCTCCTAACCCCTTTCAGGTTGTGATGTTGTGTGCCTTGCTCTTGTAGGCGTTGGTTTCTTCCCCGAGAGGAAGCTGTGACGTGGTAGAGGATACGAGAGTATCGGGTAAGTCCATAGAACTTACTTAGCGTACGGTTGTGGATTGTATGATTGTAATGGTTGTGTGTGCTCAGATGGTTGTGCATATATAACTTAAACCGGACTAGGGTGACCATTCATTACATCTATATGGCCAAAGTGTATTATAACGGGCGGTAACCACCGGTCTCCGCCTGCTGGGTTAGGAGGAGGTGCCCTGAAGATGATCTCATAGGAGGGGATGAGTGACGGTCACCCCCATGCAAAACTCCTGTGTTACGTTGGATGAGGCGGGGTTCTTGAGGCTCCTCGTGTTACAAAAGAAGTTGAATTAGTAATGGTATAACGTAATTAAAGATAATAAATGAATGTGTGTGGCATTGCATGTATGAGATGTTGTGGTGTGTTTGTGCTATTAATATCATGCTTTTCTATTGCTGTAGCTAACGGTGTATACCGTGTTGTAGATGATCTGCAGGTTAGGAAGACTGCAGAGTGAGCCAGATGGTGTGACCAGCCGAGGACTTCTGTACATTAGGATGCGTGGGTTGGGGATCTTTTTTATAAGTTGATGTTGTTGTTATGGTTTTGTACTCGGCTTTGAGTTTGTAAACTCTTTTGTTGTATCATACAGCTTTTATGTATTTGTTTTTACTCTACTTGTGCCTTGTTGTAAGATCCAATGAACTTGTTGTCATGCTAGGGTCAAGATCCATTGTGAGATCCTAGCCCAATGTAGCATTCCGAGTCCCGCGGATTCGGGGTGTTACAGAAGAGACACTCCGAAAGGACTCTATGAGCTATCTTTAAGGCTAAATGGTAGATGAGCTTAGCCTTAGTGTCGGCCGGTTGCCAACGGTCCTCACTAGCATAAATCATGGCTATATCCTCCCAAAATTCCTTAGTATACACTCCCCCGGGAAACCTACCATTGAAACTCTCTTGGAACCCGAAGAAGGCTCCAAATTGGATGATGCAAAACTCATAGTTTTGCTCCATTAGCCTAAAGGAGACCGTTCGGTTCACGTGGCTATGCTCAAAGGAGGTTACAAACTCCCTTGTTATCTCCTCATAGGCATCCTCTCTAATAGCGGAGAAGATGATCAATCCGGCTCTATCCAAGAGCCAAGTCAAGTCGTTCACAACATTGAGCTCCTCTAGGATAAGGTATCTAGGTCCTATGATTGCCCTCTTTTCAATCTTTTCTAAGGCTCCTACGTAATCCTCATGAATTGTGGGGATTCTAGGAGGTGGTGGTGATGGTGGTTCACTAGGGGGGGGG
>BSUD01000005.1:120723285-120797717 GCA_033239045.1 Fagopyrum esculentum
GGGGGGGGGGGGGGGGGTTGGGAAGAGGAGGAACTATCATCCTTTCGCTTCTTGTTCCTACTAGATTTCCTCCTAAACATTTTTCTCAACAACAGAGAAAACCACGGTCTGTTCTTTATTTTCCACGGCCGTGGAAACGTACGAAGACCATGGAATTGGTCTGTCTCTCTCAAATCTCAGCAAATCCACACCAAAATCAACAATCACTGTCCTAGACTAATTTCAATTCCAATTTCGTCCAATTCTCCTAAAATCTTGCTAAGAAATTGAACCAAATTGAGAAAGAAGAGAAAAGGAAGTAAAACCTAGGTTTTGGATTTTTCAAATCCAAATTCCTTCTCCAACGTGGATTGTTCACTCAGTTTGTTGCTTGGATCTTGTATATGATCTAAAATGCTCCACTTTAGGCTCAAGAATTGATCGAATTGGACTTCGGACGAAGAATTACGAGATGATGAATGTGGTCGGCAATTCTGGGCGTGGAATGGGGTTTTGGTTGTGTTTTTGTGAAGGAATGTGGTTTATATAGTGGCCGTAAAATTTTTGAAAATCACGGTCACTCGAGGGGCCGTGGAAATGTACAGAACCCGTGGTTTTGATGATTTATGCCATATTTTGGAAAATTACGGCCACCTGTTACTTCCACGACCGTGGAAGTCTCTGTTGTGTGCCAAAATCCAAGTTTCGTCAATTTCTTCCAACTTTTGCTTCTCTCCCTTACCCATTCTTTATTCCTACATCCAAAAACATAACATACTGGGAGGTATCGAGGGAAAAACAAAACAAAAACAACTAAACTAAACTAATCTAAGAAAGAAAAACAAAAACGCAAATGCAATACCTTGGGTTGCCTCCCAAGAAGCGCTTGTTTTGGGTCCGTAGCTAGACCGTACCTGAGTTTATTCGAGGACAATCGGAGCGATTTCCTCAACTGGGAGTTCCGGTGAATACTTCTTAAGACGTTGACCATTCACCTTGAAACTTCCGCTCTTTTCACCCCATACTTCAACTGCACCATGGGGAAAAACACGTTTGATTAGATAAGGTCCAGTCTAGTGAGATTTAAGCTTACCTGGGAAGAGACGAAGTCTCGAATTGAAGAGGAGAACTTGATCTCCTTCTTTGAGGTCATTTGGAATGATATGCTTATCATGCCAACGCTTTGCTCTTTCTTTGTAAATCTTCGCGTTCTCATAGGCGTTCAAGCGGAGTTCTTCAAGCTCATTAAGGTCCAAGAGGCGCTTCTCGCCCACTTCCTTCATGCCGAAGTTCAACCACTTCACAGCCCAGTACACTTTGTGTTCTAGCTCAACCGGGAGATGACAAGACTTCCCATACACAAGGTTGTATGGTGTTGTACCTATAGGAGTCTTGTATGCAGTCCTATATGCCCATAACGCATCATCTAATTTCAAAGACCAATCCTTCATTGTCTTTGACACCGTCTTATCAAGGATACCCTTGATCTCTCTATTCGAAATTTCTACTTGCCCATTTGTTTGTGGATGGTAGGGAGTGGCGATCTTGTGAGTCACCCCATACTTAGCTAGTAGAGCTTCAAATCGACGGACAATGAAGTGTGAACCTCCGTTACTAATGATGGTCCGTGGTGTCCCAAACCTTGGGAAAATAGTTCTATTAAAGAACTTGACAACAACCATGGCATCATTAGCTGGAGAGGCAATAGCTTCAACCCATCTCGAAACATAATCCACAGCTAGAAGTATGTATTGGTTTCCAAAAGATGATGAGAAAGGTCCCATGAAGTCGACCCCCCCAAACGTTGAAGATTTCCACCTCCTGAATGTTATTGAGAGGCATCTCGTTTCTCCTAGAGATATTTCCTGTTCTTTGACAAGCATCGCAACAAGAAACAAAGGTTTGTACATCCTTAAATAAAGTAGGCCAAAAGAATCCGGATTGCAATACCTTAGCGCTAGTTTTATTGGAACTAGCGTGTCCTCCACAAGGTAGTGAATGACAATGACGAATGACGCTTTGCATTTCGTCTTCCGGCACACATCTCCTAATGATGCCGTTGGGACCTCTCTTGAAGAGTAGAGGTTCATTCTAAAAGTATTGCCAGACATCCCTAAAGAACTTCTTCTTTTGTGCATAAGATAATCCGGGAGGTATTTCCTGATAAACCAAGTAATTTACAAAATCAGCAAACCAAGGTTCGTTACCTCTAGATATCTTGTCGATGCACTCCTCTATGATGTGTAAGTGCTCATCCGGGAAGGAGTCATCAATGGGTAGATCGTCGTCTTCAATGTGTGGTAGACGACTCAAATGATCCGCAACAGAATTTTCTGAGCCTTTCTTGTCGCGGATCTCTAGATCAAATTCTTGTAGGAGAAGAATCCATCTAATCAGCCTCGGTTTCGCATCCTTCTTGGCAAGTAAATACCGGATTGCTGAATGGTCCGTGTATACAATCACCTTCGCACCTACAAGATAAGAACGAAACTTTTCAAATGCATATACAATGGCTAAAAACACTTTCTCAGTTGTGGCGTAGTTGAGTTGCGCTTCATCTAGCGTCTTGCTAGCATAATAGATAGCATGGGTTCGGCCTTCCTTGTTTTGCCCCAGCACCGCTCCAACAACTACGTCACTTGCATCACACATAACCTCGAACGGGAGATTCCAGTCCGGAGGTTGGATAATCGGGGCTGAGATGAGAGCTTCCCGGATCTTGTATAAAGCATCTAAACAATCCTGCAAAAAATCAAAAACTGCATCCTTCATCAATAGATTAGTTAGCGGTTTCGAAATGTTAGAAAAGTCTTTGATGAATCGTCTATAAAATCCAGCATGTCCTAGGAAACTTCTTATCCTCTTCACCGAAGATGGAGGAGGAAGTTTCTCTATGGTCTCTATCTTAGCCTTGTCTACTTCGATCCCTCTACTAGAGAACAAGTGTCCTAGTACAATGCCTTCCTTAAGTATGAATTGACACTTCTCCCAATTAAGAACTAGGTTAGTGTCTTCACACCTTTGCAACACAAGAGAAAGGTTAGAAAGACAATTATCGAATGAGGAATCATAAACAGAAAAATCGTCCATAAAAACTTCCATGATCTCCTCAATATACTCCAAGAAGATGGCCATCATACACCTTTGAAAGGTGGTTGGGGCGTTGCAAAGCCCGAATGGCATCCTCCTATAGGCAAACGTACCCCACGGACACGTGAATGTGGTCTTCTCTTGATCGTCCGGATGGATCGGAATCTGGAAGAAACCACTATAACCGTCAAGATAACATAAATAAGAGTGTTGTGCTAACCTCTCAAGCATTTGATCTATGAATGGTTGCGGGAAGTGATCCTTCCTAGTTGCATTGTTCATCTTGCGGTAGTCAATGCACATCCTCCATCCTGTCACGGTTCCTGTAGGAATGAGCTCATTGTTCTTATTAGTGATAACCGTCATTCCTCCTTTCTTCGGGACAACTTGAACGGGGCTCACCCACTTACTATCGGAGATAGGATAGATGATACCTGCGTCAAGTAACTTAAGAATTTCCTTCTTGACAACCTCCTTAATGATCGGATTTAACCGTCTTTGAGGTTGTCGCGAAGGCTTAAAATCTTCCTCCATTAGAATCTTGTGCATACATAATGATGGTTTAATTTCTACAAGATTCTCTATGGTATAACTTAAGGCTTTCTTATGTTTTCTTAGAACAACCATTAGTTTCTCATGTTCATCTTCACTTAATACGGAACTAACAATTATGGGAAAAGTAGAATTAGTTCCAAGAAATACAAACCGAAGATGTGTGGGAAGTGGCTTCAATTCCATTGCTATTGATGCCTTTGGTGAGTCTTGAGGCGTGTCCGACGCTTCCTTAGCAGTTTCTAAGGGTGTAGGACTGATTGAAGAAGACTCAAGAGTAGTTGTGGAAAGAACGGAATTGTTCTCTGAATTTCCCAAAATTACGGCACCACTGTTACTTCCACGGCCATGGTTTAGGGCGTGGCGGTCGTGTTTTTGGCCGTGTAACTTACTGTTGCTCTCAAAGTAGCAGTTTACGGGCAGCTTGGGTGAAACCATGGCCGTGGAATAGCACGACTGACCGTGGTTTCTCACGTTTTCTGAGCCATCGTAAAGTTTTTCAAACTTTTCCTCTTGTACTTCCTTTAGCTCTTCCAAGGCTTCAATCTCATCATTGCAATCCTCTTCCTCTCCCTTTTCCATGATACTCATGGTTATGACCTTGTGCAATGGATCTTTGAATAGAATCGAGCTCACTTCTTCTCTAGATGCTTCCTCGTCATAGATATTGAACATGTCCTCTCCAAGAGATGGCTCTTCTCCTATGTCGAAGACTAGTCTAGCATTCTTGCAATCCACCATACAACCGGATGTTGCAAGAAACGGTCTTCCGAGTATGATCGGGACCGGACAATCTGCAGGAATGTCAAGCACAACAAAATCTACTGGAATGTAAAACTTACCGAGCTTGACTAGGACGTCTTCAATGATTCCGACGGGACGAGTTATTGATCGATCCGCCATGTATAACGTCATCTTCACCGGTTTAGGTTCACCTAAACCGACCTTCCTACACAAGGCAAGCGGAATGATGCTAACGCTTGCTCCTAAGTTACAAAAAGTGTCATATGTGACTTCTCCCACTCATATTGGAATACAAAATGACCCCGGATCTCTCAGCTTTGGGGGCATCTTTTCCGTCATTGTTTTGATGAGTTCCGAAGATTCCGAACTCATATTGACTTCTCCAAAGTCTTCTAGCTTCCTCTTGTTAGAGAGGAGCTCTTTCAAGAACTTCCCGTAAGCGGGCATACCTACAATAGCATCAATGAAAGGTATATTAATGTGCAGTTTGCTCATTAGTTCAATGAACGTACCGAATTGCTTTTCTAGACGCACTCTTGCTCTAGATTGCGGGAATGGTAGAGGAGGTTTGTAAGTTGAAGGAGGAACATAGACATCTTCCTTCTCCTTCTCCTTATCTTTTCCCTTCTCAGCTGAGACTTCCACAAACTTGGGCCGCGGGTCGGTGGTTGTCATGCTACTCCTATGTAATAGCTAGGATTTCTGAATTCTAATTAATGTTGATTAACTTAATCAGTGACAGTAATTGACATATAACTCGCGAAGATTGCGTAAGTGTTAAGTATAAGTCCCACCGTTATGTTCCTGGCGTAATTTTGGGCTTATGGTGAAATTTTCACTTTTTTCCCCGGGTAATTATTTTTACCCTTCGGTATTATTTGGAGCATTTGGGAGCTCCAATTAATAAAAGTGCAGTTCAGAGAAATGATCAGGACAACGGACATGTCCTAGATATGAAATAACATGGAAAGGCAAAACGGCCAAAAGAGTCGCTATTTCGTTTCCTAACGGCTAAGAAAGACAGCTTAGGAATACACGTTTTCCGAGGCAATTGTGGAATAATGATCCCTACAATATTCAAGATTTATTGTTCCAATTTCGAGAAGTTTGGAGAAGTGGAACCCGCCTTTGGATCGGTTATAGGATAATTATCGACTTCACTATAAATAGCGGAAAATCGTTTATTAATTCATTTCCATTCACGTTTCCTCGTAAAATCTCTGATTTCTCTCAAACTTCAAACTTAGATCTACTCTCCGTTTCTAATCCGATTTCAATTCCGTTTGAGTTTCTGGACTCCTCTCTTCATTCTCTTCATATCGGTACCAAGTTTCTGCATTTCCGAGCAGATAAGGACCTGGTCGAGCATATATGTGACCAGGACAGTTCCGTCACTCAGGTTCCGGTGAATTTGAAGTTGTACATGCGTAGCCTGTGTCGTTGTGATTCCGAATCTTCTTTCAGATCATCAATCGGGTTAGTAACGAATAAGTTATGAATTTATTCGTTTTCCGTACTGCAATTTGACCTAAATTAACCTTAGACTTTTCAAAATGGATGATTAGAAATTCCATTATGATCATTATAATATTCTAGTGTTATGGGTTGTTTGTTTGATGAAATATGATGACAGGTGGGTTTAGAAATGGCCTGCGGGCAAAACGTTATTCTGGTGAAATTTAATTAATTAATTAAAGGTTAATTAATTAAATTAGGATTAAATTTGAGATTGAGGAATACTGATTAGATGTATGCTAGGTGTCAGAATGAGTTGAGGATCATGATGATGTTATGGATATCGGTTATGGCTTTAAGGTTTAGTATATGTACGAGTATGATGAGATGTTATGTTGAGGATATGCCTTAGGCATTTATGAATGTGTTGAGGATCTGAGGTTTAGATTTGAGATATATGTTGGTTGTGGTTAGTGAGACGAGTCTCCTAACCTTTGTAGTATGTGATTGTGTGTGCCTTGCTATTGCAGGCGTTGATTACTTCCCCAAGGGGAAGCAGTGACATGGTACAGGTTACGAGTATATCAGGTAAGTCCATAGGACTTACTTAGCGTACGGTTGTGGATTGTATGATTGTGATGGTTGTGTGTGTTCATATGATTGTGCATTTATAACCTTATACCGGACTAGGATGACCATTTATTACAGTTAAATGGTCCAAGTGTATTATAACGGGCGGTAACCACGGTCTCCGCCTGCGGGTTAGGAGGAGGTGCATGGAAGACAGTAGCACAAGGTGGGACGAGTGATGATCACCCTCATGCAAACCTCTGTGTTAAAGGGGAAAGGGACGAGGTTCTTTAGGTTCCTCATGTTACAAAAGAAGTTGAATTAGTAATGGAATAACGTAATGAAAGATAATAAATGAATGTGTGTGGCATTGCATGTATGAGATGTTGACGTGTGGTTGTGCTATTACCTTCATGCTCTTCATTACTGTAGCTAACGGTGTATACCGTGTCGTAGTTGGTCTGCAGGTTAGGAAGACTGCAGGGTGAGCTAGATGGTGTGACCAGCCGAGGACTTTTGTACATTAGGATGCGTGGGATGAGGTATCTTTTGTGGTTATGGTTTATGATGTTGTTTTGTACTCGGCTTGGAGTTTGTCAACTCTTTTGATGTATCATATAAATTTTTTATGTATTTGGTTTTAATATACCTGTGCCTTGTTGTAAGATCCAGTGAACTTGTTGTCAGGCTAGGGTCAAGATCCATTGTGAGATCCTAACCCAATGTGACACTCCAAGTCCCGTGGATTTGGGGTGTTACAGAGTTGGTATCAGAGCCTTAGGTTGACAACAATGGCACTTGCTATCTGCAATAAAGGTAGAGTGGATAAATAAACAGAACCCACATGGGGTCTGACTTTTTAAAGGATTTTTGTTTTAAAGCGAGTACATATGTTTTGGGATAGTATGTATATAAGTCATCACCCATCTAAGGATCTCGACAGTGTAGATATATATATATATATATATATATATATATATATATATATATATATATATATATATATATATATATATATATATATATATATATATATATCTTTTATGTGCTGATGTGTATGCATGTAATAATGAGTGTATATATATATATCGATACATATGGCATATAATAATAGCCTTATAAGTTAGGAGCATATATTCTATAGATGGCTCAGACTAGAGCAGTATCTATAGTGGAACGAGATAGGTGTACACCCCCTCTTACTCCAGTAGCGTCAAGTCAGGGACCAATATCCGCTGTTGTGTTGCTTATGGCAAAGAACGAGTTTGAAGAGGCTGATCGTGTCTCCATGAGTAGATTCGAGTTTCAAGAGTATATGCAGCAAGTATATGAGGTGGTGATAGCAGGTAGATCTACACCGGATTTACCAACATCTTTGAGATCGACTGAAGCTTCTAGATTAGAGAAGAAACAACGGGTTGAATCAGTGAAAGATAAGGTTGGATATCTGGGTTCCAAACCGAGTCCGACTTGTGGACATTTGAGTACTTCTCGTTCACACGGACTTGTGGTGAAACAAGAACTTGTTACAATTGTGGGAAGCTTGGACATGTACGACCACAGTGTCCAAGATCGCCAGTGACTTGCTTTACTTGTGTTAGACAGGGTCATAGAGCTGTTTTCTGAAAGCAAAATGGAGTGGTATCACGACAGGGTTTATTTCTACTAGTGTGACGGGAGGTGGTCAAAAGACACCTCAGCAGCAGACGCGGGGGCAACAGAGAGTCCCCGATCATTCGCCTACTCAGGAATCCGTTCACAGGCTGAGTAGAGGTAAGGGTCGTGGTAGGAGTACCATGGATACTAGAAGAGCTCAAGGTAGAGCCTTTGAGCTGGGCAATGCAGAGGAGCCACCCGTACTAGTGGCAGGGATGAGACGTATATGTCTCAATTGTGGTTATCCAGATCATGTGCGCTCTGAGTGCCCCATGGCACCGATAGCTTGCTTCACTTGTAGTGAACTAGGTCATCTGGCCCTTTTCTGTCAGTAAGGTAGTGTTTCTTCTCATCAAGACCTTCCTCTTTCTGATGCAAAAAGAGTGGAAGTGGAGGCTATTGCGATGACCTCAGTGATACCTGAGGAGCATAGGTCTGAGGTTGAGTGATGATATACAGTAGAGCTTCGGGTGTTAGCTGTTATAAGTACCATTCTTGTTAATGGTTTACCTAGTGGAGTTTTGTTTGTTGTGAATGCTATGCACCTCTTGTCTTTCGATGCATGTGTTAATAGTTAACTGTGGATACAGTAGAAGATAGATCTTCCTTTCCAGGATTACGAGTTACGGGTTTTAGGTACCCGCGAGATATGTGGTTGTTCCCTTTGTTCAGGGACTTGTGTAGGGCTTGAAGACTTCTTTGTCATGCCTTAGGTGCATGAGAAGGTCTTTATGTGTGTGGTGGACGAATATATATCATGTTGGTTTAGATAGAAGTAGGAGGACTATTATAGTCTCTACTGAGATCGACTAAGTAGAGGTTTTCCGAGGTTATGGCATTTGAGGAGGTGAGTTGTCTTTAGTGCCGTATGAGCAGCGAGGTTGATAACACCAGAGGGTGATGTTTTTTTAATGTTGTGCCATGAAGGAAATAGGTAGTTCCACGCTGAAGAGTGTTCCAGTGGTTTATGATCTTATAGACGTGTTATTGAACCGTCTAATCTATTGCCTCAGTGGAGTGAGGACTTTGATGTTGTGTTGAAATATGGTACGAGACTGGTGGGGAGAAGGCCTATGAGGTATATGGCTTGTTGAGTTGTTAGAAATTGAAGAGGCAATTTGAAGAGTGGATTGAGACGGGCTTCGTTCGCCCTAGCATGTTCTTTGTTACGTATTGAAGACTTATTAGATTAACTAAGAGAAGCAATTGTGTTTTTAAGATTTCCGTATGCTTAGGATATCATCAGCTAAGGATGAGAGAGCAACGTGGGCATAGGACAATATTCCATACCCGTTATGGAAACTACGAGTTGTAGTGTTGTCATCTGAGTTGAGGAACATCCTAGTAGTCGTTATAGGAGTTGATGAACAGTGTCTTCATCTACTTCCTTGATCAGTTGGTGGTAGACCTTATTGATGACGTTTTGGTGTACTCTCACAACGGAGAGGAACGTACCGGTTATTTGAGGACGGTTTTTCAGAATCCGGGAGATAGAAGTCAGTGTGCTATGCTCCCTAAATGTGAATTGAGATGCCAGAAGTAACCTTCAAGGTCATGTTGTTCCGCCAGTAGGATCATGATTGATGTGACGAGGAGAAAGTATGAAGTCTTATATATGGATGATACTGATGAACGTTAAGGGAATGCGTAGTTCTCGGCCTAGCCAATTGCTACCAACACTTTGAGGAAGAATTCTATGTGATTGTGCATCCATTTACGAGTCTTCTGAGGAAGACCACCATAATTGTGTGGTTTAAGTAGTATGCCAAAGCTCTGAAGAGTAGAGGAAGCATTTGACCTCTGCTTCTATTCGGTGATAATCAGAAGATTATGGGAATCAAGTGATGATAGCATGAATTATCGTCTATATTTTGGGGCCTATTTAAATGTTTTATCTTCAATAATCTGCATGTTTGTATATATATTATGTGATTATATTGTCATTTCATCTACCTTTGCGGGAATCGAGGTCTACATCTAGTTTTGTTGTAATCGTAGGTAAAATGGCACGTTTTACATCAAAAATGAGCAAAAGGAGCTAAGGAGTCAATGGAGCTACATTCAGGAGCTTAAGGAAGAATCCAGGATTCACGGAATTGGATTAAAGATTCACTTTGGACCAGATTTGAGAGATTTCACACTCAGTTGTGATTCACCTCGGTTGACTACAGAGTCACCTCGACCGAGGTGATCCAGAGGAGCCGACTCGACCGAGGCGAACACCTTGGACGCGGCAAGGATATTTTTTTCTTGGCTGAGATCTTTTATCTTTGGAAAGAGGACCTTATATTTTTGGGCTGGATTCCTGGAAGGAAGAAGATAAGTTAGCCCATATATTTTACCTATTTTTATGGGAAGAGATCTTTCTAAGATATCTTATCTTTGGAGGGTAATTTTCCTATAAAAAGGGTTGGATTTTTCACAAATCCAACATCCGCTAACGGCTGAGTATCCCGCTTACACCGAAGAAGATCCGCTACAGCCATACTCCGGTTGGAAGATTTGAAGAACCTTTTTGAAGGTTGAAGAAGGAAGTTTATAACTTTTATAGCTTTGTGAAGGGTTTTGTAAGATTCCCTTAGATTCCCTTCATTGTTGTTTGTCTTGTTGGATTTTAATCCAAGGAACGCTTGTTGTTTGATAATTGATTCAGTTATTGAAGCCTTTCTTTTAAGGTTTTCTTGTTCAATTATTCTCTTTCTTCCCATATATTTGATTATTACTTTCATGATGATGAGTGGCTAATCTCTTTGTGTGATTCTAGGGTGATTGGCTGAAGGTTGTGGGAAAAACAATGATAGAATAATCTTAATCACAGTAGGACCCTGAAAGTTCGAGTCTTTACCTTAACCCAAGCATCTCGCTCAGTCGATGAACATCTCGGCCGGGGTGGAATTCTTCTGATCGAGGTGACTTATCTGATCCAAAACTGAGAGTTAAGTGTTAGAGTTTGCCAAATCCTATTCTTATTACACCTTTCCTAGTTCAATGCAAGCCTAGGATGAGACTTACCCGGTGATTCCTTTGTTTGTTTACCAAAGATCATAAGTGTAGGTAATAAAGGTTTATCCTTTATTGGGGTTTGAGTGTGCTTTCATCCCATCTATGTGAGTTAGCCTGAGACTTACCCGGTAAAGGTTGATTCTATTCCCTTAGTTGGAGTGTTAGTTTGAGGTTATAGTTCTTTTCCTTAATTGCTTGAGACTTACCCGGTAATAGGAGTTACGGTTTGGGATTAGTGATTAGTGAGACTTACCCGGTGATCTAATCCACTTAAGAAATACCTTCCCTATTCAAAAATCTCAGCTTTGTCCACTTATCTTTAGATCTTGAGTTGGAACCACAACTAGATGCTTTAATCCCTAGAATTGCATATTTCCTTTATTGACTTTTTATCATCTTTGATTGTTTTAATTACTTTTGTGGTTAGTAATTACTTAAGCTTACCTATTCCGACTTTGTTTCACTAAGTCCCTGTGATCGACCCCTGGAATTCCTTGCTTTTTACTACGATTGACCCGTACACTGCGGGTTCACATCCTTGTTTTAAGCTTACGTCTAGGGTTATAAATTTAAAGCTTGCACACACCGTTTGGAGCGAACAAGTGACTACGGTGCTGAGAACGTATGAGGAGAACTACTTGACTCATGATTTCAAGTTAGTGGTGGTAGTTCAAGTTCCAAGATTTGAAGACACTACCTGTGTGACATTTCGTGTCAGAGTTTCACAGATCATAGGAGGTTGAAGCATATTTTTATGCAATAAAGGTTAAATAACTGCCAGCGTCGATGGTTTGAGTTTATCAAGGACGCTGACCTTGAGATTTGTACCATTTTGGCTAGGAGAATGTGGTCAATGATGCCTTGAATAAGAAGACGCCTCGAGAGAAGGCGATTGTTGGAATTGCTGTACAGTCTCGGTTTCAAAATGATCTAGCTTGGTTAGAGTTGGACCTACAACTGCTGATAAGGACGTTAATTTCATGTTTAGGGATTTTACCTGGTTTGTTGGATGAGGTCCAACAAAAACAGGGGACTTGCCTGACCTTGAGGGAACTTGATGGAAGGATCCCTCATGGCGAGGCACCACAATTCTTTAATGGAACAGAAGGAGTATGAGGCGCCGCAACTACGTCAGTATTACAACTTATGCAGAGTCGAGCGGAGAAGATTACTGTACACTCATAGTATACTTTCTTCAGTACATCCATGAAAGAATAAGAGGTACCATGAAGTAGTAAATCAGGTTAAAGTGTTACTGACTTGGAGATGAGCTCATCCACTACCAAGTGTTGTAGTGGAAGTGAGAGGACTTTTCTGTGGACTTGTGATGGGATTGAGACCTAGTAAGAGTTTTGGTGTTATTCAGATTATTAGTAACAGATTTACAAAGGCGACACGTTCGATCTCTACAGAGAGACGTGGCCAGTGAATGAAGTAACAAAGGAGTACACTAGAATTACATATTTCCTTTATTGACTTTTTATCATCTTTGATTGTTTTAATTACTTTTGTGGTTAGTAATTACTTAAGCTTACCTATTCCGACTTTGTTTCACTAAGTCCCTGTGATCGACCCCTGGAATTCCTTGCTTTTTACTATGATTGACCCGTACACTGCGGGTTTGCATCCTTGTTTTAAGCTTACGTCTAGGGTTATAAATTTAAAGCTTGCACACACCGTTTGGAGCGAACAAGTTTTTGGCGCCGTTGCCGGGGACTTGGTCTAGACCGAGCCGGTTGCGGTATGCTTTTGGGGCACTTGCCCCCGTGTCTACTAACCACTCTACTTGAGTGACTTTCACAGGTTCTTTTTCTTAGGTTTATGCGAAGAACCCGCGTTGGGAAGGAAATCGTTCCTTACGATCCCGAACCAGAAAAGACTTACAAACGACGCTTGAGAGAAGCAAAGATGGCCGACCAAGACAATCGCGATCTTGAGGCCGAATTAAAGGAGGCGTTAGAACAGCTACGCCTCAGTAGGGAAGAACTGAGGTAGGAGAAAGAAGAAACTCGCACCAGGACTGAAGCGATCGAAGCAGATATGGCAGCCTTACGAGACCAATATCTACTTTGACCGAGGCAAGACCCAGTTCCAGATCCTTGACCGATGCAGGATCCAGTTCAAGACCCTCGACCGAGGCAAGTCCCATCACCTGTCGCCCCGGCCAATGTACTCCCACCTCGGATACCAATCTGAGGCGCTCTTATTGCAGGTGTTCCACAAACCCTAGGACAGAGGATGGACCCCAATCAACAACTGATGCGTCCAGGAATCGACCTAGGTGATCCAGCGGACCATGATTACGAACTTCGACCGCAAGTTCTTTCCATGATTCGCCAATGCCAGTTTGGAGGGCTAGAGAGGGAATCTCCGCATCAACATCTACAAAACTATGAGATCTTGATGGAGACCTTGAGACCTTCAAGGCTGGAGAACAACAACTACAAGCTAAGACCTTTCTACTTTTCCTTAAAAGATAGAGCTCTTACTTGGTATCAATCTCTTCCTCCAGGAAAAATTAGTACTTGGGAGGAGATGACGGCGGAATTCTTGACTAAATTCTTTCCCCCTTCTAAAACCGCTGAAATGAGAGGGAAGATTAATGCATTCATTATGAAGGACAAGGAGAACTTGTCCAAGTCATGGGAGAGGTTTAAAGACATTCTTTTGGATTGCCCACATCATGGGATTCCAAAGATAGAGTTGTTGGAGATATACTTCAAGGGACTGGACGGAAGCACCCAGTTCAACCTTCAACTACTATCTACAGGCACGTTCATGGACATGCCGATCGACGAAGCTTGGGAGTTCATAGAAAAACAAGCTTTGCACATGGAGAAATACTCCCACCAAGGAGCTGAAGGTGGAGTTAAAAGAGTCAACTTTCAAGATGTTCCGCCTAACAAAAATCAACTCACGTATTTGAAAAATGACATGAAGCAATTGAAGGAACTCTTAGTTGCTCAAACCAAGAAGGAACATCAAGGATCAAGGAACAACAACAATGGATACCATAACAACAACAATGGTTCCCGGAACAACAACTACAACAACAATAGAGGATCCAACAATAATAATTGGAGGGCAAACAACCAAAATTCGGGTAACAATCATTCTAACTCAAATTCTAACGATTCCTCTAATCCTTTCCTCTCTTCTTCTTCTTCTTCTACTCCATTAAAGAGCCAGGAGCAAGGATCAAGTTCGTCCCAACCAGAAAAGAAAGACGCAGTGCTGGAGGCCATCTTGATCAAGCTTAGCGCTATGGAGACATCTATGACTTCATTTTCGAAGGCCCAAAAAGCCTTTGAACAACAACTTGCTAGTAGGGCGAATGAAACGCCAAGAAATCCAAGGAAGCTTCCAGCAAGAACGGAAAGCAACCCTAAGGGCCAGATTATGGCCATAACAACGAGGAGTGGACTGAAGACTGCAGATCTAGTGCCTCGGTCGGTGCCAATACCGACGAAGACCACCTCGGTCCAGGTACAGTCGAAGAACACTTCGGCCGAGATGCCAACCGAGGTGGAGCCACAGAAAGCGGAGGAGAAAACTGAAGTTTATATTGCACCTCCCGCATATAAACCACCACTTCCATTCCCCCAGTCAAGAGCCAGAGCACATCTAGACAAGCACTTTGGTAAGTTCCTTGACTTGATGAATAAACTACACATTAACATTCCTTTACTTGATGCTATTTTAGGGATGCCCGCCTATGGGAAGTTCTTGAAAGAGATCCTATCAAGGAAGAGGAAGCTGGAAGACTTTGGTGAAGTAAGGTTGAAATCTAAATCCTCGGAGGTTATTCAAATCATGAAGGAGAAGATGCCACCCAAGTTAAGAGATCCCGACTCATTTTGCATTCCCATTCAAGTTGGGGATGTCACTTGTGAAGCCTTATGTGATCTAGGGGCCAGCGTGAACATCATTCCGCTGGAGCTATGTGTTAAGATCGGACTTGGAGAGCCCAAGCCGGTGAAGATTCGATTATACATGGCGGACCGCTCCATTACTGTTAGCATGAAATATTGTGACGTTCTAGGCACGTTTTCTAAGTATATTTGATTCATATTGATAGTCTTTGATTGAGCATTGTTGCAATTGTGAGCTAGTTTACCTATATTGTCGATATGGATGTCTACACAAGCTTTATGTTGATTATAGGTGATTGAGAGTCATTTCCGAACGGAATTTAGCAAAGAAGAGTTGTTTGAGTATGTCCATGGATTGAGGGCATTCTTAGGAGCAAAATGGAGTTCAACTTGAGGAGTGCACGAGGCTAGGGAAGAATCACGTTCTTGCCCTAAACCAAGCTCTAAAATACGGCCGTACTACAAACCATGTTCAGTTCCACGGCCGTGGAACCTTGCAAGAGTGGCGTGATGCATTCCAGTAACTATTACGGTCGTGGAATCCATGGTTCAAACCGTGACACTTTCCACGCTCTAAATTACGGTCGTGGAACCTTCCACGACCGTGATCTTGGCGATCTTTTTCGCCACATTTTGAAGCCACGATCTTTTGAAGATTGGGCCGGGCCGATATTTTATCTTGCCCTATAAAAGGACGGACGAAGAGAGATTCCGTCACCTCCGCTTAACCTCTCTTTAGGCTTACGCTTACGACCTCTGCTTAGACGTGTTTACACCCTCGCTTAGAAGCAATTACATCTCGTTGGAGATCGGAGTTCGTGCGGGAATTTGCCCTAATCTCGCACTTTTGGTGGAGATTGCTGTTGAGATTTCCGGATTGGCGGAAGATCGAAGTTCTTGGAAGATTGTTGCAAGAAGATTTCTCTTCTTGTTTAGGTTTGATTTAGAAGACGGATTGACATCCCGTTCTTCCTTCTTTCCTAAGATTGTGTTTGTTTGCCTTATTCTGAATCTATTGACAACATTCGTTCTTGATTGTGACTTTGAGATTGGTTTGAAGTTTATTGGAAGTTTTCGGAAGTTTTCATCTTTCAATCTTTTAATCCTTGAATTTGATATCAACATGACTGTTATTGGCTAAAAACCCTTAACAATTCTAAGGTGAAGGGTTGATAGTTGTGGCTTAGATGATGATAGATCGATCGTAATTGGATTAGACCCTGAGAGTTCGAGAGAATCGTCGACGAACCCTAAATCACGGTTTGTTCTTGAGTTCCACGACCGTGGAATCTCAAGATCCAACCGTAATTTCCCTTAAGTTTACGAACCTGCTTTTACTTAAATCCAAAGTTAAAGATTTGCTTTAACTTAGTTTAGGCTTGCCTTTTCTAGGTGGTAGTGAAGCCTCAACAACCTCTACCTCGATTGTGAGTGTCACAACCGTAATCGGTTAAGTTAGTCTTGATCCTTGGATTGAAAGTTTGGGTATTTGACATTAATTCTTACCTTTAGATCCTTTCTATATTGAAGCCTCAACAACCTTTATAGAGAGTGTCTTGTAGGTGAGTCATACAAGGTTTTTGGAACTTCATCGTACGATTACCTTATATTAGCATACCTTTGCATATCTCAACTCTGTCTTTATATCATTAAGAATATCTTGAATCGATTGCCACAGCTGGATACTTGGATCTTTAGGATTGTTGTTTTTCCAATATTTGCAAAAACTCTCATATTTACTCGCTTGATAATCTGCAATTGAATTTGTTCCCACCCAAATCCCTGTGTTCGATACTCTGGAATCCTTGCTTAACTATATCGATCCGTACACTGCGGGTTCGCTTGCTTGATTCTAGTTTTATAATTAAAACTTATTTGCACGCACGTTTAGGGGCGAACAAGTTTTTGGCACCGTTGCCGGGGATTTGATTTCGGCCGAATTCGGTAGCCGGTTGTCAAGCTTGGGAGCTTGCTCTCGTTATTTGATATTACTTTGAGTGCATGCGCAGGTCTAGGAACACCAAAGATCTCTTACCTCTTGATCAAGAGCTATAGAAAACTTTAAGGCAAAAGCGCAAGGAAAAGAAAATGGCTGAAGAACACGAACGTGATCTTCAAGCGGAGTTGGCGAAGAAGGAAGCTCAACTCCAATGGAATGAGAACCTCCGCCGGGATGAGATGGATCGTCATCAATCTCAAGTTAACAATCTACGGGATATGATCTTCCAAATGAGGATAGAGCTAAGCGACCTTAAGAATAAGGGAAGCAAGAAACCCTCAAGAAGAGGATCAAGATCTAGAAGAAGAGGTCACTCATCCGCTGATGATAGTGATTCTTCCATGCCACCGCTAGAGGAGATTGATCCCACGATCAATGTGAATCCTTTCCATCCACGGGAAGCTGCTCATCGCCGCATTCCGCCTAGGAATGCGAGGATCGAACGTGTAGATGAAGAGCCAAGAACTCTTGGCCAGCGGATGGATCCAACGCAACAACCACGCCGTTTGGGCGTGAATTTCGATGCTGAAGATGTGCAAGGGTTTAGCTTCAACCCTCAAGTTATTACTCTTGTTCGCCAAAACCAATTTGGCGGAACAAGCGCTGAATCTCCACACCAACACTTGCAAAACTTTGAGTGTATGATGGAGACAATGAGACCGAAGAGCGCTACTACCAACAACTATAAGCTCAAGCCTTTCTTCTTCTCTTTGAAGGGGAAAGCGTTGTCTTGGTACCAAGCTCTTCCTAGGGGAAAACTAGACACGTGGGAAGACCTTTCCGCCATCCAAAACGGCGGAACTTAGAGGTAAGATTAATGCTTTTTTCATGAGACCTAACAAAAGTTTGTTTCAATCTTGGGAAAGGTTTCAGGATTTGCTCTTGGATTGCCCTCATCATGGCATATCCAAACTTGCCTTGCTGGAGATTTACTATAAAGGGCTGGATGCGGGAACGCAATTCAACCTCCAATCCCTCTCATGCGGAACATTCATGGACATGAGAGAAGATGCCGCTTGGGACTTCATTGAGAAGCAAGCAAGAGTCATAGAGAAGTATTCCCACCGGAAAGTGGAGGGAAATCGTGTGGAGCAAGGAGCAAAGCTCACACATGAAGCTCAAAATCAGATTTTCTCCCTCAACAATGAAATCAAAGAGTTGAAAGAGGCTATCAAGACCAACTTCCCAAAGCAACAAGGGAAGGATGTTGGTTATTTGGGCAACAACAATGGCAGTGATAACACAAACCACAACAACAACAACAACCGGAACAATAACCGGAGCAATAATTGGAATGGCAACAATAACAATAATAACGGCCGGAACAACAATTGGAACAACAATAGGGGTTCAAGTAACAACAATTGGCGCTCCAATCAACAAAATTCCGGTAACTCTTATCCTTCCAATTCTAATTCACTAACTCCACCTTCCTCTTCCTCTACTCCTTTGAGAAGTCAGGGGCAAACATCAAATGGAGGAAACACTTCAGGAAAGGAGAAGCCCGATCCCATGTTGGAAACGATTTTGGGAAAGCTTCAAGGGTTGGAGAACCGCATCATTAAGGTTGATGATCAAATTTCCAAGGTTGATAAAGCTCAAAAGGTTTTAGAAAACCAAATGTTCAGCCATGCAGAGGAAGTTCCTAGGAATCAAGGGAAACTTCCAGGAAAGACGGAGGACAACCCTAAGGGAAGGGTTATGGCAATCACAACTAGGAGCGGAGTGACTACCACCGATCCGCAGCCTAAGTTCGTTGAAGTCCCCGTAGAGAAAGACAAAGAGAAGGGGAATGAGAAGGAAGATGTCTACGTTCCTCCTCCGGCTTACAAACCTCCCCTACCATTCCCACAATCTAGAGCGCGAGCGCGCCTAGATAAACAATTCGGTAAGTTCATAGAACTCATGAGCAAGCTGCATATTAATATACCATTTATTGATGCTATTGTAGGTATGCAGGCTTATGGCAAGTTCTTGAAGGAGCTCCTCTCTAACAAGAGGAAGCTAGAAGACTTCGGAGAGGTTAAGATGAGTTCGGATTCTTCGGATCTCATCAAGACCATGAAGGAGAAAATGCCCCCAAAGCTGAAGGATCCGGGGTCATTTTGCATTCCTATTGGAGTGGGAGATGTCACATATGACGCTTTATGTGACTTAGGAGCAACTGTGAGCATCATACCACTTGCATTGTGTAGGAAGATCGGTTTAGGCGACCCTAAACCGGTGAAGATGATGTTGTACATGGCGGATCGATCCATCACTCGCCCCGTCGGTATTGTAGAAGACGTCCCGGTCAAGCTAGGTAAATTCTTTGTTCCCATTGATTTTGTCGTGCTTGATATTCCTGCAGATAGCCCGGTCCCGATCATACTTGGAAGACCGTTTCTTGCAACTTCCGGCTGCATAGTCGATTGCAAGAATGGTAGACTCGCTTTTGATATAGGAGAAGAGAAAGTAGAGTTCGTTCTTTCCACTCTAGTGAAGGAGCCAATCTTTGATGAGGATATTTTCGATATCCAAGATGAAGAGGGTTTGTCTAGGGAGGAGGTAAGTGCGATTCTCTTTAACGATCCTTTACAAAAGGTTATCACTATGAGTCTAACCAATGTAGGGGAAGAAGAAGAGTGCAATGAGGCAATTGAAGCCTTAGAAGCACAAGAGGAGATGCATGAAGTGGAGTTTAAAAAACTCCACGATGAAGCTGAAAACGTGAGAATCCACGGCCATACACTGTATTCCACGGCCGTGGATTTCACAACCAAAACCGTGTCCCCCTCCAGGGAGTTATACGGTCATGGAGAAGACATGACAACCGTATTTCCCTTCCACGCCCTAAACCACGGCCGTGGAGGCCATGAAGAACCCGTAATTTTGGGCGTGGAAAGGAGTGATCGAGACACTTCTTCTGATTCTTCTCCCACACACTCAATACCCTTAGAGACTTCTAAGGAAACATCGGATGCTCCTCAAGGATCGTTGGAAGCTCCGAAAGCGATTGAACTCAAACCACTTCCTACTCATCTAAGGTACGCTTTTCTAGGATATAATTCTACCTTCCCGGTTATTGTTAGTTCCGATCTAAGCATAGATGAACATAATCAGCTCATGATTGTCCTTAGGAAACATAGGAAAGCTTTAGGCTATACTATCGAGGACTTAGTAGGAATTAAACCCTCCCTATGCATGCATAAGATACTAATGGAGGAAGATTTTAGAACTTCAAGACAACCTCAAAGGCGGTTGAATCCGACCATGAAGGAGGTTGTCAAGAAGGAAATTCTTAAGCTTCTTGATGCAGGTATCATCTACCCTATTTCCGATAGTAAGTGGGTGAGTCCAGTTCAAGTAGTTCCGAAGAAGGGAGGAATGACGGTCATCACCAACAAAAATAACGAACTCATTCCTACCCGAACTGTGACGGGATGGCAGATGTGCATAGACTACCGCAAGCTCAACAATGCAACGCGGAAGGATCATTTTCCATTGCCATTCATTGATCAAATGCTTGAAAGGTTAGCACAACATTCACATTTTTGCTACCTTGACGGTTATAGTGGTTTCTTTCAGATTCCGATACACCCGGATGATCAAGAGAAGACCACATTCACGTGCCCATGGGGTACGTTTGCTTATAGGAGAATGCCGTTCGGGCTTTGCAACGCCCCAGCCACCTTCCAACGATGCATGATGGCCATCTTCTCCGAATACGTAGAGGAAATCATGGAAGTCTTCATGGACGACTTCTCCGTATACGGTTCCTCTTTTAACGATTGCCTTTCTAACCTTTCTCTTGTTTTGCAAAGGTGTGAAGACACTAACCTAGTTCTTAATTGGGAGAAGTGTCAATTTATGGTTAAGGAAGGAATTGTATTAGGCCACTTAGTCTCTAGTAGAGGGATAGAAGTAGACAAGGCTAAGATAGAGACCATAGAGAAGCTTCCTCCCCTAATTTCGGTGAAAGGGATAAGAAGTTTCCTAGGACATGCTGGATTTTATAGACGTTTCATTAAGGACTTTTCTAAGATATCAAAACCTCTCACTAATCTATTGATGAAGGATGCGGTTTTTGAGTTTTCGCAGGAATGTTTGGATGCGTTTAACACCATTCGGCAAGCTCTAATTTCAGCACCTATTATCCAACCCCCGGATTGGACTCTTCCCTTTGAGATTATGTGCGATGCTAGTGACGTAGCTATTGGAGCTGTTCTTGGACAACGAAAGGAAGGGCGAACCCATGCCATATACTATGCTAGCAAGACGCTAGATGAAGCGCAGCTCAACTACGCCACTACCGAAAAAGAGTTTTTAGCCATTGTCTATGCTATTGACAAGTTTCGCTCTTATCTTGTAGGTGCAAAGGTGATTGTCTACACGAATCATGCTGCGATCCGGTACCTCCTTGCGAAGAAAGATGCGAAGCCAAGGCTAATTAGATGGATTCTTCTCCTACAAGAATTCGATCTTGAGATCCGCGACAAGAAAGGTTCAGAAAATTCTGTTGCGGATCATTTGAGTCGCCTAACACATCTAGAAGACGACCATTTACCCATCGACGACTCCTTCCCGGACGAACACCTACACCTTATTGAGGAGTGCATCGATGTGATCTCCAAAGGTAACGAACCATGGTTTGCTGATTTTGTTAACTATTTGGTTTGTCAGGAGATACCACCAGGATTGTCCTACGCACAAAGGAAGAAGTTCTTTAAGGATGTCCGGGAATACTTTTGGAACGAGCCTCTCCTCTTTAAGAGAGGTCCGGATGGCATCATTCGGCGATGTGTGCCGGAAGATGAGATGCAAAGTGTCATCCGTCATTGTCATTCACTACCTTGTGGAGGACACGCTAGTTCGAACAAGACTAGCACAAAGGTATTGCAATCTGGATTCTTTTGGCCTACTTTGTTTAGAGATGTGCAATCCTTTGTTTCTTGCTGCGATGCTTGTCAAAGAACAGGCAATATCTCTAGAAGGAATGAGATGCCCCTCAACAACATCCAAGAGGAGGAGATTTTCGACGTTTGGGGAATTGATTTCATGGGACCATTCTCATCCTCTTGTGGAAACCAATACATACTATTGGCGGTAGATTACGTTTCAATATGGGTGGAAGCAATTGCCTCTCCTACAAATGATGCTATGGTGGTGGTTAAGTTCTTTAACAAAACCATCTTCCTGCGATTTGGGACACCAAGGATGATCATTAGTGATGGAGGCTCACACTTCATAGCCCGTCGCTTTGAAGCTCTTCTAGCTAAGTATGGGGTTACTCACAAGATTGCTACCCCTTATCATCCACAAACAAGTGGACAAGTTGAGATCTCAAATAGGGAGATCAAAGGAATTCTAGAGAAGACGGTTTCAAGGACTAGGAAGGATTGGTCTTTGAAGCTTGACGATGCATTGTGGGCATACCGGACTGCATACAAGACTCCCATAGGAACCACACCATACAACCTTGTGTATGGGAATTCTTGTCACTTACCGGTAGAGTTGGAGCACAAAGCGTTTTGGGCCATCAAGTGGTTGAACTTCAGCATGAAAGAAGCGGGAGAGAAGTGTCTCCTAGACATCAATGAGCTGGATGAACTCCGCTTGAACGCTTATGAAAACGCTAAGATCTATAAGGAGAGAGCAAAGCGTTGGCATGATAAGCATATCATTCCAAAGGACTTCAAAGAAGGAGATCAAGTTCTCCTCTTCAATTCAAGGCTTCGTCTCTTTCCAGGTAAACTTAAATCTCGTTGGACCGGACCTTTTCTAATTAAGCGTATTTTCCCCCATGGTGCAGTTGAAGTATGGGGTGAATCGGGCGGAAGCTTTAAGGTGAACGGCCAACGACTCAAGAAGTATACGCCGGAACTCCAAGCTGAAGAGTTCGCGCCTACCGCACTCGAATAAGTGCGAGAATGGTCTAGCTACGGACCTTAAACAAAGCGCTTCTTGGGAGGCAACCCAAGGTAATGCATTCTTATTCTTGTTTTCGATTTATAGCTTAGCTTAGAATAGACGTTTTTACTTTGTTTTCGCCTTCGATTCCTTCCGGTATGTTCGTGTTTTTGGATGTAGGAACGATGGAAAAGGGAATGGGAAGGATAATGTTGAAGAAAAGTGACGAAATTTGGACTTTGGAGCTTTACAGAGAGTTCCACGGCCTAAACCACGGTCGTGACAGCTACAGTACCCGTAATTTCCAAAAGCCTTTGAAAAATCACCAAAACCACGGTTCCGTACACTTCCACGGCCGTGGAACACCCCGACAGACCGTGATTTTCAAAAATTTTTCCTGTGACTATATAAACCACATTCTTCACAAAAATCATCCCAAAACCCCTCTTCCACGACCTAATAGCCGAAATCCACGACCCTCTCTCAAATCCTCGTTTCTTAATCGTTTTTAACGATTCTTCCTCCTAAACTGAAGCAAACTCGACCACCAACAAGATCCAAGCGACAAATCGAGCGGAAATTCACCAAGGAACGCGCAATTCGGATTTTTCAATCCAAAAAATAGGTTTTTCCTCTCTTCTTGATTCTTGTCGATTTGGTTCGTTTTTGTTAGAGATTTTAGGAAGAACTGATTGAGATTGGAAGAAATTAGATTTGGACTGCCTGTTGTTGAGATTTAGTGCTGATTTGCTGAGATTTGCGACTTTCTGAGACGAATCACGGTCTCTGGAGGAATTACGGCCGTGGTTTCTGTAGAACAGCCCGTAATTTTGAACAGAATGGACTTTGTGAGGAGAGTTTCGGGGAGGATCAAAGAGAAGAAGGATAACCAGAACAAGAAGAGGAAGGGTAATCCCTCCTCTTCCTCATCCTCTAGGGCACCACCGCCCTCTTCCCCTTCACCTCCATCATCACCTTCCTCACCCTCACCACCTAGCCCTAGAGTCCCGACCATACATGATGATCACCTCGATGCACTCGAGAGGATCAAGGAGAGGGCTGTGATTGGTCCTAGATACTTGTTGTTGGAGGATCTAGCTCCTCTCAACATAGTTGATGACCTCACTTGGCTCTTGGATAGAGCCGGACTTATTGTCTTCTCGGCTATCCGAGAAGACGCTTATGAGGAGATTACACGGGAGGTTGTGACGTCTTTCGAGCACAGCCATGTAGACAGGACCGTCTCTTTCCGTCTCATGGAAAGAGACTATCATTTTAGCATCCGTGAGTTTGACACCATTTTCGGGTTTCAGGAGACCTTTAACGGTCGCTTTCCTAGTGGCGTTTACGCCAAGGATTTTTGGGAGGAGGTGGCGATGATTTACGCTAGCGAGGACCGCTGGCAGCCCGCTGACACCAAGGCTAGGTTGATGTACCACCTAGCCTTGAAGATTGCTCATCGTGTTCTTTCGGAGTGTCTCTTTCCTAGGACGGAGACGCCCCAAAAGATCAAGACGGATGAGCTCTTTTTACTCTACTCCATGTTGTATGGACGCCGTGCTGATTGTGCCACTCTCTTGGCTGCTACGATTGTGCCACTCTCTTGGCTGTTGATTTTTCTGCTTGCACCCGTATACCGGCCGTACCTTTAGGGCTACATGCTTTCATGACTAGGGGTCTCATTTTCCCCACACATAGAGGTCCGTCTTATATTGTGATGCGCCCTTGACCCCTATGTCCGAACATGAGGAAGACGAGGCACTCCGGGTTCGCTCCGATGGACCGCTCACCCGTTCACGTGCTAAGGCAATCGCCCAAGCTACCGGCTCCATCATTAGCCGCACCATTGCTTGTCACGGACCCATTGGATGCAAACCGTGTCTCTACGCCACAATGACTTGAAGCTTGTCAAGCCGGCACCGTTCCGGCGCATTTTCCGCATTATCCATAATTTAGCGTTTTGTAATAATAAGTCTTTTTATTTTCGGAATATTAATTTCCGGGACTTTATTTCCGGGTATTAATTTTCCGAATTTAAGATTAGACTTTTGGTTTCGGAATTTAATTCGGAACTTAATTCCGAACTTAAATTCTCAACCTTTCATTTTTGGGTGTTTCATTCCGGAACTTAAATTCCGACTTTATTTCCGTCATTTAATTTCCGACTCTTTGTATAGCCTTCATCCACTATATAAGGTGATGCTTGGCTCATTTGTAAGGCATGTTCAATTTGATTAAGTAAAGAGAAGTATTTTCCTCCAACTTACTTGAGCATCAATCCCTCTTCCAACCCTCTCAAAGTTCTTCTTTTGGATCTTCGATCCAAACTCAACCATCTTCGAGGGTTCTTCAAGAACCAACTCAACCGACCCACTTCAAGGTTTGATCGATCAATCTAGATCGACTCAATCATACAACTTCCGCCTCCATCTCTAAGCTTCCGCAACCCATCTTCAATTGCATTCGCACTTCAACTAAGGAGTAGTTGAGCTTCAGCTTGATCTAGATCCGGAATCATTCATTGACGTGTCCAAGGACGCATCAAATTGGCATCAGAGCAAAGGGATCTAAGCTAAGTTTTCTTTACTCTTGTTTTTGTGCGTTATTATACTCATCCTTTTTGCCTTTTGTTCATCACCACCTTCATCTTGTTCTTCGCATCTTCATCCACGTTCTTGAAAATTTTTTTTCTCAATCCATTTTGCAAAGCAAATTTAGGAGATTTTTGGTTTGCCATCAAACCATTAATCAACAAAACATTTTTCCTTACCCAATCCGACATTTTTGTTAATCAATTTCACCATTTTCTTGGGATTTTTTTGTTGACAAAATCGGATATCACGCCTTTTGATATTCCAAAAACCAAAAACAAAGCAAAAACTCTTCAAAAAACGGATTTGTTTCAAAGAAAAGTGGATTCATCTCTTGCATTCCAAAGGTTGCATTCAAAAGTTTCAAAAAGAAACATTTCCACAAAAACAAAAGTAAAAGACGTCCGGCAAACCGGTCCATCCGAAAAATCGGATTTTTGAAAAGGTCAAAGACCAAAGCAAGTAAAACTTGCCGATACACGATCCGTCCATTTCCTACCTCTCCATTTTCTCACAAGTTGCAAATTTTTCTCTTGAAATTGTGTGCATTTTGGTTCAAATTTGTTGGATTTGCCTTCCTTGCCTAACCGCCAAACGGCTTTCCCAAAGGTAGAACCCTAACGCACTTGAACTTGGGTAACGTTGACTTATCTTGTCACCTTGCTCATTTGATTGCTTGCAAATTTGTGTCCAATCTTGGAGTTATGACTAACGTCACAATTGAAAATTCTCAGGAATCTAGTGACAGGCATGAGATCACTACTTTGACCGAAGAAAATGCCTCCCTAAGGCAAGAGCTTGAAACGTTGAAGGCCCAAATGCTCGCACTTACGACCGCTCCACCGAATCCAAATGGAACCTTGGTCGATGCTTCCACATCCGATGGACGTCGCAAAGGAAAAGGTATCTTGGGAGCCGAACCATCTAACGGTCGACGGCTTGCCTCCGTCATTGAAAACCACGGTCCCTTCCAAAATGACGGTCATGAGTCCCACAATGAAGGTGACGAGAATCCCGACCCTTCTCCAAACGATTTGTTATATGTTGACACGGAGAATCGGCACAAACGCTATGAGCATAACCGACGTAAGTATGGCTCTTCCCCTCCTCCATCTAGTGCCCAACGCACCAACCGTCCCTCCCGGATTGATGACCGGTACCATCATCAAACAAATGACCGCTCTCAACGGCCCGAGAATGATCGGTCCGGACAACGCCGCCAACGGCATAGCCGGCAACCGATGCATCATGATTATGAAGAGTATGATGAACGAGATGACTTTGACGAGTTCTCCGATGATGAGTCGGACTTGGAACGGGTGGCACATGTCCGCCCATGGCACCCACCCATCCGAGAGCCTTTTGAGAACCAGGATCGAGGAGAAGAATGGTTGCCTCCTCCTAACCCACAAAGGCGTGCACCACATAATCATGGACGCCAAAGGCATAACGATGGCCACCGGCGAGCCCATCACGACGACGCCTATCTAGCACCACCCCGACCGGACCCCTACCGAGCTCGTAGGGAAGGTAAGGTTAAATTTCCGGTATTTTATGGTGAATATGATCCTTGTGCGTTTCTTGATTGGGCACAGGATATGAAAAGAGCTCTCAAGCATTGCCATTATGAAGAGTACGAGAAAATCGAAGCGGCAACACTTTACTTTGAAGGTGATGCAAAATCTTGGTGGAACCGGTACGAGACCAACCGTGAGAACCGAGGATGGGCACCGGTTGCGACATTTGATCAATTGATCTATGTCATGACTAAGAAGTACGTGCCCGACGACTTTAAAAACGACATGCGGTTGCAAATTGCCGAATTCCAACAAGGAAGCCTTACTCCGGTGGCTTACTTAGCCAAGCTGGAGGACATGCATATGAAGGCCGGCATCTCGGCCTCCGCCTCTGCCCTTCGAACCAAATTCATGAGCGGCCTTAATCCGTCAATCCGGCGCCCCCTCGAGATTGTCCCATACAAGGACTTGGGAGCCTTATGTCATGCCGCCATGAAACTTCACAAGCAACAACTAGAAACGCCTCGATACTCAAGGTATAACTCCTCCACCAGTCAATACTCTTATACCACTAATTCTCGTTCTCGAGATGTTTCTAGTCCCCAAGATTCCGGAGCCGCTAAAGGATCACCACGGATGAGTCAACCCACCCGGCTAGCGGCTACCGAGAAACCACCATACCGTGGCACCGTTGCTCCACCACAAACGCCTCCGGGCCGACCCCAACAAGGATCTCAAACGGTGGCCCGCCCAAGAGAACCCGTGTGTTTCAAATGTAGCGGGTTTGGTCATGTCCAACGTGATTGCCCGAACACCAAGCGGGTGATGTTTGCCAACCCATCATATGATGATGGCGAAGAGGATTATAATGGTGATATCCTTTTGGAAGATGACCAAGATGCCGACCCATACTATGGCATGGAGCCATGCGACGACCAACTTGCTTGCGGTCCGGCACAACCAGGTAAGTTTGCTCTTGTCTCTCGTCGCATTCTTGCTATAAAAGAGCATCTCCCTATTGACCAACGCGAGAATCTCTTCCACTCTCGTTGCTTGGTCAATGACACTAGTCTCTCTCTTATCATCGATGGGGGTTCGTGTTGTAATATTATCAACGAAAAAGTGGTGAAACACTTTAAGTTGCCTACAACCCCCCACCCACAACCTTACGGACTCCAATGGATTTCCGATAAGGCAAGTGACACCGTCACACAACAAGCGTGGGTGACGTTTTCTATTGGCGCCTATGTTGATAAGGTCCTTTGTGATGTTATCAAAATGGACGCCACACATGTATTGTTGGGACGACCATGGCAATTTGACCGAAAAACTTTTCATGATGGTTATCTCAACCGTTACATGTTCCAATACAATGGAAAACGGATCACACTTTTGCCTATGACTCCACAGGAAATTTTAGTTGACTATGCAGAACGAAAGAGGCAACAAGTGATAGATGACACCACTACACCGACGGCCACATTGGACCCTTCTCGTCGTTCTCCCGATGTTGGGGATGTGCCTACTTCCGGTTCCCGTAATTCCGGCCATAAGGGTAATGCTACCGAAGCAAGAGGTAGTAAGAGCATTGTCCCGACACATGCACCTCCGGTTCCTACCATTCAAGGGCGATGTGAGCCCCGAATTCTTTTGGCCCGACGACATGACTTGACACCGGTCATGGAAGGTAAGTTTCCTTGTTTCTTACTTGTCCCTTTTTGTTTATCTATTTCCCATGACCCTAGTAATGTGCCGCACGAGGTGTCCTTGTTGTTGTCTGAATTTCAGGACATCTTGACCGACAAACTACCACCCGGCTTGCCACCAATCCGAGGAATTGAGCACCAAATCGATTTGGTGCCCGGCGCGTCTTTGCCCAACCGTGCCGCTTACCGTGCAAGTCCGGAGGAGACCAAGGAGCTACAACGCCAAGTCCAAGAGCTCCTAGACCGGGGCTATGTCCGTGAGTCCTTGTCTCCATGTGCCGTGCCGGTCATACTTGTGCCCAAAAAAGACGGATCTTGGCGGATGTGTGTAGATTGCCGAGCCATCAATCAAATCACCGTCAAGTATCGTCATCCGATCCCGCGCCTTGATGATATGTTGGACGAGCTCCATGGCGCCACTATCTTCTCAAAGATCGATCTCCGGAGCGGATACCATCAAATCCGCATGGCCGAAGGTGACGAATGGAAGACGGCTTTCAAGACGAAGCATGGCCTCTACGAGTGGCTTGTTATGCCATTTGGCCTCTCCAACGCTCCATCCACCTTCATGCGCCTCATGAATCACGTCTTGCGCAAATTTCTCGGTATTTTCGTTGTTGTTTATTTCGATGATATCTTAGTCTTTAGCAAGTCTTTGGATGCACACATCGAGCACCTTCGCCAAGTGCTCGAGTGCCTTAGACAAGAGCAATTATTTGTCAATTTGGAGAAATGTGTCTTTTGCTCGGACACCACAATTTTTCTTGGCTATGTCGTGTCTAAGGACGGACTACGGGTGGACGAATCAAAAGTTCGCGCCATTCGGGAGTGGCCTACTCCTACTACGGCCACCATGGTTCGAGCCTTTCTCGGCTTAGCGGGCTTCTATCGACGCTTTGTCAAGGACTTTAGCTCGATAGCGGCACCGCTACACGAGCTTACTAATAAAGGTGTCACATTTGAGTGGCGTGACACCCATGCTCGAGCGTTTGAGTCGCTCAAAGACCGTCTTTGTAATGCGCCACTACTCCAACTCCCAAACTTTTCGAAAACCTTCGAGGTGGAGTGTGACGCATCTAATGTAGGCATTGGGGGGGTTCTCCTACAAGAGAATCGGCCCATTGCTTATTTTAGCGAAAAACTTTCCGGTCCCTCACTCAACTATCCAACCTATGACAAGGAACTATATGCTTTAGTTCGTTGTCTCAAAACATGGCAACACTACTTGTGGCCGAAGGAGTTCGTGATTCATTCGGATCATGCGGCTCTTTCGTATCTCAAGGGTCAAACTACTTTGAGTCGGCGCCATGCTAGTTGGGTAGAATTTCTTGAGACCTTTCCGTATGTCATTCGACATAAGAAAGGTAAAGAGAATGTGGTAGCCGACGCCCTTTCTCGCCGATATATCCTTCTTGTGCATATGGACGCCAAGATCCATGGCTTTGCTCTTATCAAAGAGTTATATGCCACGGATCTTGACTTCAAGGATATATTTGCTCAATGCCTTGACCTCCGAGAGCATGAGTCTTTCTTTATTAACGATGGCTACTTATTCCGTGCGGGCAAACTTTGTATCCCGCGCTCGAGTATTCGTCATTTGTTGATAAAGGAGGCCCATGAGGGTCGTGGTCACTTCGGTGCTACCAAGACTCTCGCCGCTCTACAAGAGCACTTCTTTTGGCCCCGCATGCGCAAGCATGTGACACGGTTTTGCACAAGTTGCATCACATGTCACCATGCAAAATCGCGCCAAGGTCCGGATGGATTGTATTCTCCTTTGCCTATACCAATGGGACCTTGGGAGGATCTTTCTATGGACTTTGTGGTTGGCCTACCCATGTCAAAACGAGGCAAAGACTCCATTTTTGTGGTAGTCGATCGTTTCTCGAAAATGGCACATTTTATTGCATGTAAGAGCACACAAAATGCTAGTGAAGTAGCTACCCTTTTCTTTGACAATGTTGTGCGCTTACATGGAATACCGCGTTCCATCCTTAGTGATCGGGACGTAAAGTTTGTGAGCCATTTTTGGAGAACCTTATGGGGGAAACTTGGAACCAACTTGTTGTTTTCAAGTAGCTATCATCCCCAAACCGATGGTCAAACGGAGGTGACCAATCGGACTCTAGGCGCTCTACTTAGAGCGACCCTTAGGAACAACCCACGCAAGTGGGAGGACTTACTTTCGATTGTGGAGTTTTCTTATAACAGGTCTCGACACTCGGCAACAAAGCTTTCACCCTTTGAAGTTGTCTACGGCCTTAATCCACACACCCCGATGGACTTCACTCCGCGTCCACTCAAAGACGGAGAACACATCACCGGAGCAAGTCGTGCCGCTCACATCATTGAGCTTCATGAGCGGACTAGGACACAACTCCAACGGCGTGCCGATCAACTTGCCACACAACGCAACAAAGGGCGCCGTCCAATGTCATTCGAGCCCGGTGATCTAGTTTGGCTCCACTTAAGGAAGGAGCGTTTTCCATCCCGCCGCAAAGGCAAGCTCTCGGACCGCGGTGATGGACCATTCCGCATCTTATCCCGCCATGGCCCGAATGCTTACAAGTTGGAGCTTCCGGACGACTATGGCGTGCACCCGACGTTCAATGTCAAGGACCTTGCACCATACATTGAGCCCCTATTTGACGAAGGTGAAACGGGGACGTTTCACATCCAAGATGGGGGGACTGATGCGCCCTTGACCCCTATGTCCGAACATGAGGAAGACGAGGCACTCCGGGTTCGCTCCGATGGACCGCTCACCCGTTCACGTGCTAAGGCAATCGCCCAAGCTACCGGCTCCATCATTAGCCGCACCATTGCTTGTCACGGACCCATTGGATGCAAACCGTGTCTCTACGCCACAATGACTTGAAGCTTGTCAAGCCGGCACCGTTCCGGCGCATTTTCCGCATTATCCATAATTTAGCGTTTTGTAATAATAAGTCTTTTTATTTTCGGAATATTAATTTCCGGGACTTTATTTCCGGGTATTAATTTTCCGAATTTAAGATTAGACTTTTGGTTTCGGAATTTAATTCGGAACTTAATTCCGAACTTAAATTCTCAACCTTTCATTTTTGGGTGTTTCATTCCGGAACTTAAATTCCGACTTTATTTCCGTCATTTAATTTCCGACTCTTTGTATAGCCTTCATCCACTATATAAGGTGATGCTTGGCTCATTTGTAAGGCATGTTCAATTTGATTAAGTAAAGAGAAGTATTTTCCTCCAACTTACTTGAGCATCAATCCCTCTTCCAACCCTCTCAAAGTTCTTCTTTTGGATCTTCGATCCAAACTCAACCATCTTCGAGGGTTCTTCAAGAACCAACTCAACCGACCCACTTCAAGGTTTGATCGATCAATCTAGATCGACTCAATCATACAACTTCCGCCTCCATCTCTAAGCTTCCGCAACCCATCTTCAATTGCATTCGCACTTCAACTAAGGAGTAGTTGAGCTTCAGCTTGATCTAGATCCGGAATCATTCATTGACGTGTCCAAGGACGCATCATATTGGCATGCCTTGGGAGAGCAGGACGGGTAGGGGTATAGAGTGGCTACCGGAGTACTCCATTATGGCGGGACGCCATAATTGGAAGGAGACGTTTGCTGCTATGCATGCGAACAGGATAGCAGCACCCCCATATGTCCCACCACCAGTTGTTGAGGAGGAGATGGGAGATCAGTTTGAGGGTGGAGGAGGAGCTGAGGAGGAGTTTGGCACGTTTCCGGATCAGCCGGAGGCGGCCCCCGATGTACCGAGACGCTCTCCACGTCCAGCTAGAGCTTCAGGCTCGTCTTCTCTCCGTGCTAGCGTGAGTGAGAGGCCTACGTGGATGACCACACCTCCTACATGGTATGGCGTTCCCCCTCCTTGGTCCACAGAGCACCAGCAGCAGTACCAGCACCATCCGACCCTCCAACATGGTACAGTCAGGCTCCGGGATGGTATGAGCAGATGCCGGATTGGGCTACCGGACTTTCAGAGAGAGTGGGAGCATTGGAGATCCGAGCCGATGCTAGAGATGGACGCTTAGACGACCTCGACCACATGATGAGAGACGTCTACCGCCAACAGTTTGGGCGGTTCTATGATCCTAGCTTCTCTCCATTCCCGCCTCCACCAGCGCCGCAGTGATGAGGATTTGATGATTGACCGTTCGCTTTAGACATTCCACCGCCATTTTGTGAGTTTCTTTTTCTTTTCTTCTTTTCTTTCTTTCTTTTGAACATTAGGGACAATGTTCGTCCTAAGTATGGGGTGGGATGTACTAAAAGTTTGTAATAACTTCTACTCACTATGTTTGCTTTTATTTGAGACTATCATTGCATGTTCATTATATTGTTGCACGTTTCATTATTGCATTGCATGAAAAAGAACTTGAAAAACCCATAAAAATTGAAAATTTTTGAAAAATCTTGTGCTTCTAATGAATTGAGATGATTTCCATGATAATGACTACTTGTGAATTGAGTTTGATGACAATTGCATGCTTAAAAGAATGGTGAATTGAAAAGAATTTGAATGAATGAATTACACCTCTTTTGCAAGTTTCATAATGTGATGAATATTGTCTAAATCATGTTGAGAAATTGAAGTTGAAATCACACTATGAGTTCTTATACTTCTTGTTGAGATGATTAAGGCAATTCGATTTTTCTTTCTTCTTTCTTTGATCATTTTAGCTCCTCATTGAAATATTAGCCTCCTTTACCTATTCGGGAATTTGGAGAAGTGAATGAAAAAGGCATGTTTGATGTGGGAGGGCCATGAGAGCAATTATTTGCAATCAAAAGAATAGAAAGAAATTGTAGGTTTGGGGAAGTCAATCATGATGATGAGTAACTCGGCACCATTCACATAGCCGGGTGTTTGTGTCTTGCCAAAGTTGGATTGAGCGATATTCCTAGCGGATTATGGTATGTGCGCTAAGGGTTTGAGGCATCTCGTAAAAATTGAGAAACGCCAATCTCCTACGCTTCGGTTTTTGTGCACCTCTGTCCATAACTCCAAAAGTAAAGTCGAAAAATGAAAAGAAGAGAGCGAAGCTCTAAGTTGAAAGTGTGCGGGAACCGCAAAAGAAGAAGAAGGGTAGTTGTCCACTTTCCCGGATTCATGCACCACATTCCTTAAAGTTTTCCCTTCCCTTCCACATTCTAGACCTTTTCTTTGAAAGTCCTTAAGATCAAAACAATGTTATATGACTTGGTGATCTAAATTGAAGTTTCTTATGATTGATTTTGATAATGTTTGAAGGTTATGATGCTCGTATGGAAGTTTGATTAATTCATGAGTTTTCTTTGCTTTTCACTCTTTGATTAAGTGTATGAAAGTTTGATAAACGATTGAAGCAAGGTTTGAGAATGATCTATTCTTTAGAAGGCACATTCGTCCAAAAAAAGTATTACTTTGAGAAGGTACACATATTTCATCCTAACTCTTGTTTTAAAAGCTTTTGAAGAACCTTGCTTAGGGACAAGCAAGTGTTAAGTATGGGGTTAGTTGTTAGCATGAAATATTGTGACGTTCTAGGCACGTTTTCTAAGTATATTTGATTCATATTGATAGTCTTTTATTGAGCATTGTTGCAATTGTGAGCTAGTTTACCTATATTGTCGATATGGATGTCTACACAAGCTTTATGTTGATTATACCGTCAATCAGGGTTGATTGAGTATGTCCATGGATTGAGGGCATTCTTAGGAGCAAAATGGAGTTCAACTTGAGGAGTGCACGAGGCTAGGGAAGAATCACGTTCTTGCCCTAAACCAAGCTCTAAAATACGGCCGTACTACAAACCACGTTCAGTTCCACGGCCGTGGAACCTTGCAAGAGTGGCGTGATGCATTCCAGTAACTATTACGGTCGTGGAATCCATGGTTCAAACCGTGACACTTTCCACGCTCTAAATTACGGTCGTGGAACCTTCCACGACCGTGATCTTGGCGATCTTTTTCGCCACATTTTGAAGCCACGATCTTTTGAAGATTGGGCTGGGCCGATATTTTATCTTGCCCTATAAAAGGACGGACGAAGAGAGATTCCGTCACCTCCGCTTAACCTCTCTTTAGGCTTACGCTTACGACCTCTGCTTAGACGTGTTTACACCCTCGCTTAGAAGCAATTACATCTCGTTGGAGATCGGAGTTCGTGCGGGAATTTGCCCTAATCTCGCACTTTTGGTGGAGATTGCTGTTGAGATTTCCGGATTGGCGGAAGATCGAAGTTCTTGGAAGATTGTTGCAAGAAGATTTCTCTTCTTGTTTAGGTTTGATTTAGAAGACGGATTGACATCCCGTTCTTCCTTCTTTCCTAAGATTGTGTTTGTTTGCCTTATTCTGAATCTATTGACAACATTCGTTCTTGATTGTGACTTTGAGATTGGTTTGAAGTTTATTGGAAGTTTTCGGAAGTTTTCATCTTTCAATCTTTTAATCCTTGAATTTGATATCAACATGACTGTTATTGGCTAAAAACCCTTAACAATTCTAAGGTGAAGGGTTGATAGTTGTGGCTTAGATGATGATAGATCGATCGTAATTGGATTAGACCCTGAGAGTTCGAGAGAATCGTCGACGAACCCTAAATCACGGTTTGTTCTTGAGTTCCACGACCGTGGAATCTCAAGATCCAACCGTAATTTCCCTTAAGTTTACGAACCTGCTTTTACTTAAATCCGAAGTTAAAGATTTGCTTTAACTTAGTTTAGGCTTGCCTTTTCTAGGTGGTAGTGAAGCCTCAACAACCTCTACCTCGATTGTGAGTGTCACAACCGTAATCGGTTAAGTTAGTCTTGATCCTTGGATTGCAAGTTTGGGTATTTGACATTAATTCTTACCTTTAGATCCTTTCTATATTGAAGCCTCAACAACCTTTATAGAGAGTGTCTTGTAGGTGAGTCATACAAGGTTTTTGGAACTTCATCGTACGATTACCTTATATTAGCATACCTTTGCATATCCCAACTCTGTCTTTATATCATTAAGAATATCTTGAATCGATTACCACAGCTGGATACTTGGATCTTTAGGATTGTTATTTTCCCAATATTTGCAAAAACTCTCATATTTACTCGCTTGATAATCTGCAATTGAATTTGTTCCCATCCAAATCCCTGTGTTCGATACTCTGGAATCCTTGCTTAACTATATCGATCTGTACACTGCGGGTTCGCTTGCTTGATTCTAGTTTTATAATTAAAACTTATTTGCACGCACGTTTAGGGGCGAACAATTACCCATACCGTGGGCATTTTGGAAGACGTTCCGGTTAAGTTAGGTAACTTCTATTTACCTATAGACTTTGTTGTACTTGATATTCCCGTAGATTATCCTGTTCCTATCATTCTCGAGAGGCCATTTCTAGCAACTTCGGGTTGCAATGTGGATTGTAAGAACGCCAAGTTGAAATTCAACATTGGCGGAGATGAAGTGGAGTTCGCATTACTTGCGGCTATGAAAGGAGAGCAGCTAGGAGATGACATCTTCAACATCTATGATGAAGAAGAATCAAGAGAATTGGTGAGCTCTATCCTTATTAACGATCCACTTGAGAAAGTTATTAGTTTTAGTTTAATGGAGGAAGGTATAGATGCCTCTTGTGATGCAGATATACAGAGCTTAAAGGCACTGGAAGAAGATCTGGGAGCTAAAACTGAGAAATTAATCCAGGAGACGAAGATCTCCAGTTTCGGTTCCAGTTACAGTACCTCGACCGAGGCACTTTCTGGACCAAGCGAGGCGACTGAAGAACATCTCGGTCAACGCCTCTGCACCTCGACCGAGGTCGAAGGCGAGATGATGTCAATTGAGACTACTGAAAACAACAAACTTCTTACTCCCTTCTCTAACATTCATCCTCAGTTGGTGGAACATTCTCTCCACCAACTTTCTGATAATAAAGGACCTTGGTATGCTGATATTGTTAATTATCTTGTTTGCCAGGAAATACCACCCGGATTGACGTACGCTCAAATGAAGAAATTCTTCAAGGACGTACGCCATTACTACTGGGATGAAACGCTGCTATTCAAGCGCGGGCCCGATGGTATGCTTCGAAGATGCATTCCGGAAGATGAAGTAATAGTGTCATATGGCATTGTCACTCACTTCCTTGTGGAGGACATGCTAGCGCCAACAAGACATGTGCTAAGGTATTACGTTCCGGTTTCTTTTGGCCTACATTATTTTGAGGATGTGCCATCGTTTGTTGTCTCTTGTGATGCATGCCAAAGAACAGGGAACTTATCTAGGAGGAACGAAATGCCACTTAATAACATTCAAGAAATGGAAATTTTTTATGTATGGGGAGTAGATTTCATGGGACCTTTCCCATCCTCCGGAGGAAACCTCTATATTCTTCTAGCAGTTAATTACGTCTCTAGATGGGTTGAAGCCATTGCTTCTCCTACTAATGACGCCATGGTGGTCGTGAACTTCTTTAACAAGACAATCTTACCACGTTTTGGGACTCTGCGCATCATCATCAACGATGGAGGGACGTATTTCATCAACCGGAAGTTTAAGACACTTCTATCAAAGTATGGGGTGACCTACAAGGTAGCAACCCCTTATCACCCTCAAACTAGTGGACAGGTCGAGATCTTGAATAGAGAAATTAAAGTCATCTTGGAGAAGACCGTCTCTAGGACGAGGAAGGATTGGTCCATGAAGTTGGACGACGCTCTTTGGGCCTACAGGACCGCATTCAAGACTCCCATTGGTACCACCCCTTATAATTTGGTATATGGGAAATCTTGTCACTTGCCCGTTGAATTAGAACACAAAGCATATTGGGCGGTCAAATGGTTGAACTTCGACATTAAGGAAGCCGGCGATAAGCGGCTCTTGGATATCAATGAGCTGGAGGAGCTGCGTTTGAACGCTTATGAGAATGCCAAAATCTATAAAGAAAGGGCGAAGAAATGGCATGACAAGCGCATCATTCCTAAGGAGCTTAAAGAAGGAGACTTAGTTCTACTCTTCAACTCCCGCCTCCGCCTCTTTCCAGGTAAGTTGAAATCTAGATGGACCGGACCTTATGTTGTGAAACATGTTTTCCCTCATGGTGCAGTTGAGATTTGGGGCGAAACACGTGGAAGCATCAAGGTCAACGGTCATAGCATCAAGGTCCACCTCGGTCCGTACCACCTCGGTCTAGTTGAGACCACCTCGACCGAGGTGACAGTAGTTCCAGAAAAGGGTATAAAAGGGGGCTGAGATTTCTCTCTCCTCCTTTACCTTCTCCTCGACCGCGGCACGTCTTTCGCCTCGCTTAGCCATTCTTCGCTCGTTTTCGACGATTCTTGCTTCCAAACTACTAAGAAAGGGTAGAGGATCACAGTGCAAGTGCAAATCTACGAGAAAAACGAGCCCATCGACCGAATCGGGGTAAATATCGAAAAAACCCTAACCTCATCTTTCTCCACTGTTTTCCTTCGATTTGGGGCTTTGGTTGCCCCTGCATTTTGATAGCATGAATTATAGTCTATATTTTGGGATTTGTTTGGACGTTTTATCTTCAATAATCTGCATGTTAGCATGTATAATGTGTGATTATATTACCATTTCATCTACCTTTGTGGGAATCGAGGTCTACACCTAGTTTGGCTGTAATTGTAGGTAAAATGGCACGTTTTGCATCAAAAAGGAGCAAAAGGAGTCATGAGTCATTTGGAGCTACATTGAGGAGCATAAGGAACCATCCAGGGAGCATAGCCATGGATTAAAGATTTACTTTGGACCAGTTTTGAGAGATTTCACATTCAGTTATGACTCACCTCGGTTTACCAGAGATTCATCTCGACCGAGGTGATCCAGAGACACCGACTCGACCGAGGCGAACACCTAGGACGCGGCGAGAATATTTTATTTTTGGCTGAGATCTTTTATCTTTGGAAAGTGATCTTATATTTTTGGGCTTGGCTCCTGGAAGGAAGAAGATCTTATATTTTACATATTTTTATGGGAGAAGATCTTTCTAAGATATTTTATCTTTAGAGGGTTATTTTTCTATAAAAAGGGTTGGATTTCCACAAATCCAACATCCCGCTTACACCGGATCATACTATACCGTCAATCAGGGTTTATAGCACGCAGCAGCCATACTCCAGTTGGAAGTTTCGAAGAACCTTTTTGAAGGTTGAAGGAAGATTGAAGATCATAGCTTTTGTAGCTTTTTGGAGGGTTTTGTAAGATTGTCTTTAATTCCCTCACTTGTAGTCTTGTCTTGTTGGATTTATATCCAAGGAACGCTTTTGTTGTGATATTTGATTCAGTTATTGAAGTCTTTTTCATTAAATTCTTCTTGTTCAAATATTCACCTTCTTTCCATATATTTAATACTTTCATAATGATGATGAGTGGCTAATTTCCTTGTGAGATTCTAGAGTGATTGGCTGAAGGTTGTGGGGAAAACAATGATAGAATAATCTTAGATTCCAGTAGGACCCTGAAAGTTCAAGTCTTCAACCTTAACCCTAAGCATCTCGTTCAGTCGATGAACATCTCGGCCGGGGTGGGATCTGGCTGACCGAGGTGACTTATCTGATCCTAAACTGAGAGTTAAGTGTTAGAGTTTGCCAAATCCTATTCTTATTACACCTTTTCTGATTCAAAGCAAGCTTAGGATGAGACTTACCCGGTGATTCCTTAGTTTGTGTACCAACGATCATAAGTGTAGGTAATAAAGGTTTATCCTTTATTGGGTTTGAGTGTGCTTCCATCCCATCTTTGTGAGTTAGCCTGACACTTACCCGGTGAAGGTTGATTCTATTCCCTTAGATGGTGTGTTAGTTTGAGGTTATAGTTCTTTATCTTAATTCCTTGAGACTTACCCGGTAATAGGAGTTACGGTTTAGGATTAGTGAGTAGTGAGACTTACCCGGTGATCTACTCCACTTTAGTAACACCTTCCCCTTGCAAAAATCTCAACTTTGTCCGCTTATCTTTAGATCTTGAGTTGGAACCACAACTAGACGCTTTAATCCCTAGAATTGCATGTTTGCTTTATTGACTTCTTATTCATCTTTGATTGTGTTAATTGCTCTTGGGGTTAGTATTCACGAAGCTTACCGTTATTGACTTTGTTTCACCGAGTCCCTGTGATCGACCCCTGGAATTTCTTGCTTTTTACTACGATTGACCCGTACACTGCGGGTTCGCATCCTTGTTTTAAGCTTAAGTCTAGGGTTATAAATTTAAAGCTTGCACACACCGTTTGGAGCAAACAAGTTTTTGGCGCCGTTGTCGGGGACTTGGTCTAGACCGAGCCGGTACGGTTTGCTCTTGGGGCACTTGCCCCCGTGTCATCTAACCACTCTACTTGAGTGACTTTTGCAGGTTCTTTCTTAGGTATATGCGAAGAACCCGCACTGAGAAGAAAATCGTTCCTTACGATCCCGAACCAGAAAAGACATACAAGCAATGCTTAAGAGAAGCGAAGATGGCCCAACAAGACAACCGCGATCTTGAGGCCGAATTAAAGGAGGCGTTAGAGCTGCTACGCCTCAGCCAGGAAGAGCTACAGCGAGAGAAGGAAGAAACTCGCACCAAGACAGAAGCAATCGAAGCAGTAATGGCCGTCATACGAGACCAGATTCTACTTCGACCGAGGGACGACCCAGTTCCCGATGCTGGACCGAGGCAGGTTCTAGTTGCTGACCCTCGACCGAGGCAAGTCCTAGTACCAGACGCCCCGGCCAAGATACATCCACCTCAGATGCCAGTCCGGGATGTTCTTCTTGCAGGAATCCCACAAACCCTAGGTCAAAGGATGGACCCTAATCAACAACTGAGGCGTCCAGGAGTCAACCTAGGAGATCCAGCGGACCATGACTACGAACTTCGACCGCAAGTTCTATCCATGATTCGCCAATGCCAATTCGGAGGGATGGAGAAGGAATCGCCACATCAACATCTTCAAAACTACGAGATCTTGATGGAAACCTTGCGACCTTCCAGAATTGAAAATAACAACTACAAGCTAAGACCTTTTTACTTTTCTTTAAAAGATAGAGCTCTTACTTGGTATCAATCTCTTCCTCCGGGAAAAATTAGCACATGGGAGGAGATGACTACGGAATTCTTGACCAAATTCTTTCCCCCCCTCAAAAACCGCTGAAATGAGAGGGAAGATCAATGCTTTCATTATGAAGGACAAGGAGAGCTTGTCCAAGTCATGGGAGCGGTTCAAGGACATCCTTTTGGATTGCCCACATCATGGGATTCCAATGATCGAGTTGTTAGAGATCTACTTCAAAGGACTAGACGGAAGCACCCAGTTCAATCTTCAACTACTCTCCGCCGGTACCTTCATGGACATGGCGATTGATGAGGCTTGGGACTTCATTGAGAAGCAAGCCTTGCATATCGAAAAGTACACCCACCAAGGAGCTGAAGGTGGAGTTAAAAGAGTCAACTTTCAAGAGACTCAATCCAACAACAATCAACTCACGTCTTTGAAGAATGACGTGAAGCAATTGAAGGAACTCTTGATTGCTCAAACCAAGAAGGAAGAGCAAGGACAAAGGAACAACAACAATGGATACCGTAACAACAACAACGGTTCCCGGAACAACAACTACAACAACAACAACAATAGAGGATCCAATAGCAACAATTGGAGGACGAACAATCAAAACAACCAGAATCCTGGTAACAATTATTCTAACTCCAACTCTAATAATTCCTCTAACCCTTTCCTCTCTTCCCCTTCTTCTTCTTCTTCTACTCCATTAAAGAGCCAGGGGCAAGGATCGAGTTCGTCTCAGCCGGAAAAGAAAGACGCAGTTCTGGAGGCTATCTTGATCAAGCTTAGCGCTATGGAGAATTCTATGACTTCATTTTTGAGGGCCCAAAAGTCTTTCGAACAACAACTTGCATGTAGGGCGAATGAAGCGCCAAGAGATCCAGGGAAGCTTCCAGCAAAGACGGAAAGCAACCCTAAGGGCCAGTGCATGACCATAACGACGAGGAGTGGACTTAAAACTGCAGATCCAGTACCTCGTTCGACGCAGACCACCTCGGTCCAGATCCAGTCGAAGAACACCTCGACCGAGATGCCAACCGAGGCGGAGCAACAGAAAGCGGAGGGGAAAACTGAAACTTATGTTCCACCTCCTGCATACAAACCACCACTTCCATTCCCTCATTCCAGAGCCAGAGCACATCTAGACAAGCACTTTGGTAAGTTCCTTGACTTGATGAATAAGCTGCATATTAACATTCCTTCCTTGATGCTATTCTAGGTATGCCCGCTTATGGGAAGTTCTTAAAGGAGATCCTATCAAGGAAAAGGAAATTGGAAGACTTTGGTGAAGTTAGGATGACATCTAAATCCTTGGAGCTTATTAAGATCATGAAGGAGAAGATGCCACCTAAATTAAGAGATCCAGGCTCATTTAGCATTCCCATTCAAGTTGGGGATGTCATTTGTGAAGCCCTTTGTGATCTAGGAGCCAGCGTGAGCATCATCCCGTTGGAGCTATGTACGAAGATCGGACTTGGAGAACCCAAGCCGGTCAAGATTCGACTTTATATGGCGGATCACTCCATCACCCATCCCGTGGGCATCTTGGAGGACGTTTCGGTCAAGTTAGGTAACTTCTATCTTCCTATAGATTTTGTTGTACTTGACATTCCCATAGATTATCCTGTTCCTATTATTCTCGGGAGGCCATTTCTAGCAACTTCGGGTTGCAATGTGGATTGCAAGAACGCCAAGTTGAAATTCAACATTGGTGGCGATGAGGTGGAGTTCGCACTACTTGCAGCCATGAAAGGGGAGCAGCTAACTGATGATATCTTCAACATCTACGATGAAGAAGAATCAAGAGAATTGGTGAGCTCTATCCTTATTAACGATCCACTCGAACGAGTTATAAGTTTTAGTTTAATAGAGGAAGGTATAGATGCTTCTTGTGATGCAGATATACGGAGCTTGAAGGCACTGGAAGAAGATCCAGAAGCTAAAACTGAGAAGCTAATTCAGGAGACAAAGATCTCCAGTTTCGGTTCCAGTTGCAGTACCTCGACCGAGGCACTTCCTGGACTGAGCGAGGCGACTGAAGAACATCTCGGTCAACGCCTCTGCGCCTCGACCGAGGTCGATGGCGAGATGATGTCAACTGAGACTACTGAGAATAATGACCTTCTTACTCACTTCTCTGACATTCAACCTCAGTTGGTGGAACATTCCATCCACCAACTTTCTGATAAATACGGACCTTGGTATGCTGATATTGTAAATTATCTTGTTTGCCAAGAAACACCGCCCGGATTGACGTACTCTCAAAAGAAGAGATTCTTCAAGGAAGTACGACATTATTACTGGGATGAGCCGCTGCTATTCAAGCGCGGACCGGATGGGATGCTTCGAAGATGCATTCCGGAAGATGAGGTTAATAGCGTTATACGGCATTGTCATTCGCTTCCTTGTGGAGGACATGCTAGCACCGATAAAACATGCGCTAAGGTATTGCGTTCCGGTTTCTTTTGGCCTACATTATTTAAAGATGTACAAGCTTTTGTTGTCTCTTGTGATGCATGCCAAAGAACAGGAAATTTATCAAGGAGGAACGAGATGCCACTTAATAACATCCAAGAGGTGGAAATCTTTGATGTATGGGGGATTGACTTCATGGGACCTTTCCCATCCTCCGGAGGAAACATCTATATCCTTCTTGCGGTTGATTACGTCTCTAGATGGGTTGAAGCCATTGCTTCTCCCACTAACGACGCAAAGGTGGTTGTGAAGTTCTTGAACAGAACCATCTTTCCACGGTTTGGAACTCCGCGCATCATCATCAGTGATGGAGGAACGCATTTCATCAACCGGAAGTTCAAGGCACTTCTATCGAAGTATGGGGTAACCCACAAGGTATCAACTGCTTATCACCCTCAAACTAGTGGACAGGTCGAGATCTCGAACAGAGAAATCAAAGCAATTTTGGAGAAGACCGTCTCTAGGACGAGGAAGGATTGGTCCATGAAATTGGACGATGCTCTTTGGGCGTACAGGACCGTATTTAAGACTCCCATAGGTACCACCCCTTACAATTTGGTATATGGGAAGTCTTGCCATTTGCCCGTCGAATTGGAACACAAAGCGTATTGGGTGATCAAATGGTTGAATTTCGACATTAAGGAGGCCGGCGAGAAGCGACTATTGGAACTCAACGAGCTAGAGGAGATGCGTTTGAACGCTTATGAGAATGCCAAAATCTACAAGGAAAGGACGAAGAGATGGCATGACAAGCGTATCGTCCCAAAGGAGCTTAACGAAGGAGACTTAGTTCTACTCTTCAACTCCCGCCTCCGCCTTTTTCCAGGTAAGTTAAAATCCAGATGGACCGGACCTTATATTGTGAAACATGTTTTTCCTCATGGTGCAGTTGAGATATGGGGCGAAACTAGCGGAAGCTTCAAGGTCAACGGTCATAGACTTAAGAAGTACCTACCGAAGACTCCGGTTGAGGAGGTTGCACCAATATACCTCATTTGAGATACATCATGGTCCAGCTAGCGACCTTAAACCAAGCGCTTCTTAGGAGGCAACCCAAGGTATTGCTTTCTTTTTTCCATTTTCTAGTCTAGCTTAGATAGTTTGCTTTGGCTTTGCTTTGTTTTGTTTTTGGCGTTCTAGACAGATAACAAGAGACATCTAAGGAAGGAGCATAACTGGAAGGACAGAAGTTCGAGAATTTGAGAAGACGGAGTTTGACTGAGGCATCTCGGTTGCTGTCATAGCACCTCGACCGAGATGATTCTTGAGCAACCGAGGCGACTAGGGTTTTCTGAAGAACCACCTCGGTCCGTACCACCTCGGTCCAGTCGAGACCATCTCGACCGAGGTGACAGCAGTCCAGAAAAGGGTATAAAAGGCGGAAGATTTCTCTCTCCTCACTTTACTCTTTCCCCTCGACCGCGGCGACAGTCCACCTCGCTCCTCTGATTTCTTGCTCGTTTTCAACGATTTCTGTCTCCAAACTGCGATTGAAACTCAGAGGATCCCAGTGCAACATCGATCTGCAAGAGAATCGAACCGATTCGGCCGAACGAGGTAAAAATAGAACCGAAACCCTACCTCGCTTTTTCGCTTCGATTTGGGCTTTGGTTGCCCTTGCATTTGTTGAGGAAAGGCTTAAGTACCCCATAGGAAGCAGTTGTAGTGATTTTGGGGGAAAAGAACTGAATTTTCAGAAGGAATTAGAATCCAGTTTTCCGCCTCGGTCCAATTGAGTTGTGCCTCGGCCGAGGTGATTCTTGAGTGTTGTCAGTCAACCGTGGTGACCTGACAGTTTGATTTTCTGAAAATGAGTTCTGACCGACGCCTTACCCTCAGGGATAGATCCTCACCTTCCCCTTCTTCCTCTTCTTCCCGACCTTACCGCCCGGTGATCCATGAGCAACACCGGGTGGATTATGAGCGTATTTCCGGCCGTCCAGTGATTACACCACGCTTCCTGGACGTGACTGCTTTTGATTGCCTCCAGGTAGACGGAGACCTTAGGAGGATGATTTCTACAGTTGGGCTGGATCACTTTACTGAGATCCGAGCCCCGGCCTATTTGGAGCCGACCCTCTGGTTCGTTAGCTCCTTCACTTACCTCCCCACAAAGCGTTCTGTGAAGTACCGGTTGATGAACCGGAACTTCTTAGTGCCACTTGAGTACTGGAGAGATATTTTTGGCTTTCTTGAGCCCACCGCTGTTGACTTCCCATCCCGATCAGTAGCTAGGGAGTTTTGGGGGCAGATTGCCCATATTGTTGAGCATGTAGATAGATGGCGCCCGGGAGATTCCCGGGAGAAGGTCATCTTCCATTTAGCCTTTAGGTTAGCCCACCGGATATTCAGCGAGACACTTCTGGCGCATACTGAGACGCCCCAGAAGATCCGACAGGGAGAGCTTTTCAGTTTATAGTGCATGGTTACTGGGGGTATCCCGGACTTTGGCTTGATGTTGGCAGAGGATCTGCACAAGATCAAGGCCAAGGCGAAGGGAGACATCTGCTGCGGAGGGCTTGTCACCCATATAGCTAGCTATCAGGACATGGACCTCAGTGTTTGCACGATGATGGCGGCTGCCAAGCCGCTTGGGCTGCAGGAGATGATCACTCGGCGGATTCTGGTTCCCCGAGGTCCGACTACTCCGTACGTGGCTATGCCGTGGGAGCTGACTGCGCCACAGGGGATCAGGTGGTCTGCCCAGTTCACTGTTTATGACCCACATTATTGGCAGACCGCTTGGGCTCCACTGATGGAGGATTACAGAGAGGCAGCAGCTGCCCCAGCTGAGGAGGAGGCAGATGATGAGGAGACAGTTGATGAGAGAGAGGGTGGAGTCCCGATGGATACAGGGACAGATACTGCAAGGACGAGCGCACCACCAGTTATAGATCTGGATGAGGAGGACACTGAGCCTGCACCTACTACTTCTCCAGTGAGACCTGCTAGGCGTAGGACACGCCGACACAGGGATTCAGATGCTCACAGACGGATCGATGACCTGACGGATCAGGTTATTGATTCATATGCTGCTTTGTCACTGGATATCCGCGAGATGCAGGAGCGGCAGCACTACCAGCACATGATGGCCCAGATTCAGTTTGAGCACATCATGGGCTATTTGTTCGACCCGACCCAGTATCCGTACGTGCCACCACCACCACCACCGGATCGTGACTACTGAGAGCTGCAGGATTTTCTTTATTATTTTTATGCAGTTCAACTATTTATCCGGTGAGTATTTTTTATCCTTTAGACTTATTTTGACCCACTGGGACAGTGTGTCCCAAGTATGGAGTGTTTATGTGATATTTGACACTTATGTATGACTCTACTTGATCAGATATTGATATTTTATGCTTCAGTTGCTTCTATATGTTTATCTGAGATTGTATGCATACTTACAGGTTATTTGATTGAGAAAAACGTCGAAACTGAAAGAAAACTGGTTTTAAATTAATTTTTTGGACCTCGACCGGGGCAGTTCTGACCGACCGAGGTGAAAGTTGACCTAGGAACACCTCGACCGAGGTAGGTTAACTGAGAGTTTTCGAAAACGATTTTTGTGTTACTTATCTGGATATGATCTCAGTGAAGATCTTGTTTACTGACTGGTTTGAAATTCTTTATGTATTTGAAAGGTTTTATAATATGTTTAAGTTGCTAAATGCTTTGTTTGAAATTATTGGCATGTTTAATACCTTGTTTTTATCTAAATTATGTTGAATTTGAAGGTTGACACCACATTATGAGTTCTCTCACTTTCTTCCTGGAAAGACCAAGGCAATTCATTCTTCTCTCTTCTTCTTCTTGATCATGCTTAGCCCCTCATATACATTTTGCCTCCCTTTACCTATCCGGGAATTTGGAAGCAAGCGAAGTGGTGAAAGCAAGTGAAGTAAAGTTGAGAAGTTGGCTGGAAGTGAAAGTGTTAGAAAGTAATCTTAGGTTTGGGGAAGTCAACCATGAAGATGAGTAACTCGGCACCATTCACATAGTCGGGTGTTTGTGTCTTGCCAAAGTCGGATTGAGCGATATTCCTAACGGGTCATGGTATGTGCATCAAGGGTTTGATGCATCTCAAGAAATTGACGATAGCTAATTTCCTAGGCTTCGGTTACTGTGCACCTCTGTCCATGCATCCCAAAAAGTAAAAGTAAAAAGAAAAAAAGTGTGAAATGAGCAAAGCTTATCGGTGGAAGGTGTTGCAAGTCAAAGTGAAAGTGAAGTATATCCTTTTCCCGGATTCTAGCACCACATTACCTTACATACATCCCTACCCTACACGTTTCTTGACCTTTCTTTTGGGAAGCCCTTGAGACCTCGAGCTTGTTGATTGACTTAGTGGTTTAAACTGGATTATACATGATTGATTTTGATAAATATGACTTATTATGCATTCTATGATTTTATGCAAAGATGAACAACTTTCTTATATTTATAAAATGTTTTGATCATATTTTGATTTTTAAATTCCATGAAGTATTCCCTTAGAGTGATCTATGATTGTTGCACACCATAAAAATGTTTTTGAAAGACTTTTCGTTGATTTTATTGACTTATAATCCATTCTATCTTGTCTTTTATATGCGGAACTTGCTTGGGGACAAGCAAGGGCTAAGTATGGGGTATTTTGATAGCATGAGTTATAGTCTATATTTTGGGGGTTTGTTTGGACGTTTTATCTTCAAAAATCTGCATGTTTGTATGTATATTATGTGATTATATTACCATTTCATCTACCTTTGCGGGAATCGAGGTCTACACCTAGTTTTGTTGTAATCGTAGGTAAAATGGCACGTTTTGCATCGAAAAGGAGCAAAAGGAGCTATGGAGTCATTGGAGCTACATTGAGGAACATAAGGAACCATCCAGGAAGCATGGCCATGGATTTGAGATTCACTTTGGACCAGTTTTGCGAGATTTCACATTCAGTTGTGACTCACCTCGGTTGACCACAGATTCATCTCGACCAAGGTGATCCAGGGAAGTCGACTCGACCGAGGCGAATACCTAGGACGCGGCGAGAATATTTTATTCTTGGCTGAGATCTTTTATCTTTGGAAAGAGATCTTGTATTTTTTGGGCTTGGCTCCTGGAAGGAAGAAGATAATTCAGATCCTATATTTTACCTATATTTATGGGAAAAGATCTTTCTATGATATCTTATCTTTGGAGGGTTATTTTCCTATAAAAAGGGTTGGATTTCCACAAATAGAAGGGCCCGCTTAGCACGTTATACACCATCAAGGGCGGCATACAGTTGGAGATTCCGCATAACACGCAGCAGCCATACTCCAGTTGGGAGATTTGAAGAACCTTTTTGAAGGTTGAAGGAAGATTGAAGATTGTAGCTTTTATAGCTTTTGAAGGTTTTCTTGTAAGATTACCTTAGATTCTCTTCCTTGTTGTCTTGCTTGTTGGATTTATATCCAAGAAACGCTTTTGTTGTGATATTTGATTCAGTTATTGAAGTCTTTCATTAAATTCTTCTTGTTCAAATATTCACCTTCTTCCCATATATTTGATTAATACTTTCATAACGATGATGAGTGGCTAATTTCCTTGTGTGATTCTAGGGTGATTGGCTGAAGGTTGTGGGAAAAACAATGATAGAATAATCTTAGATTCCAGTAGGACCCTGAAAGTTCGAGTCTTTAACCTTAACCCTAAGCATCTCGCTCAGTCGATGAACATCTCGGCCGGGGAGGAATTTGGCTGACCGAGGTGACTTATCTGATCCGAAACTGAGAGTTAAGTGTTAGAGTTTGCCAAATCCTATTCTTATTACACCTTTCCTGGTTCAATGCAAGCTTAGGATGAGACTTACCCGGTAATTCCTTAGTTTGTGTATCTAAGATCATAAGTGTAGGTAATAAAGGTTTGTCCTTTATTGGGGTTTGAGTGTGCTTCCATCCCATCTTTGTGAGTTAGCCTGAGACTTACCCGGTAAAGGTTGATTCTATTCCCTTAGATGGTGTGTTAGTTTGAGGTTATAGTTCTTTATCTTAATTCCTTGAGACTTACCCGGTAATAGGAGTTACGGTTTTGGATTAGTGAGTAGTGAGACTTACCCGGTGATCTATTCCAGTTTAGTAACACCTTCCCTATGCAAAAACCTCAGCTTTGTCCGTTTATCTTTAGATCTTGAGTTGGAACCACAACTAGATGCTTTAATCCCTAGAATTGCTTGTTTGTTTTATTGACTTCTTATTCATCTTTGATTGTGTTAATCCCTCTTGTGGTTAGTGAAGCTTACCGTTATCGACTTTGTTTCACTAAGTCCCTGTGATCGACCCCTGGAATTTCTTGCTTTTTACTACGATTGACCCGTACACTGCGGGTTCGCATCCTTGTTTTAAGCTTACATCTAGGGTTATAAATTTAAAGCTTGCACACACCGTTTGGAGCGAACACATGGATATCATGTTCCTCAAGTCCCCCGCCACGTAGAGGCCCTCGAAGGCAACAACGTCCAGAAAACGCGGGGCAACAATAGGACGCCCGTAAATACGATTAAAATCAGCCTGGTGTTGCTCATGGATAACCGGAATCGTACGCTGAGATGCAGAAGAAGGAGAGGAACTACTAGGTCTATCTCTCAAGACCAGCTGCCGATCAGATCTACTGCTCATAATTTCTGATAGAAGAACACCTCGGTTGCTCTGACAACACCTCGGTCGAGACACAGCCGACCGGACCGAGGCGAAGGGTTGCTCGTTCGCAACTCTCAAATTTATAAATTATTGATAACATGTATTATAGTCTATATTTTGGGACTTGTTTAGACATTTTTGTCTTTAATAATCTGCATGTTTGAATGTATACTATGTGATTAAATTGTCGTTTCATCTACCTTTACGGGAATCGAGGTCTACACCAAGTTTCGTTGTAATCGTAGGTAAAATAGCACGTTTTGCATCAAAATGGAGCTAAGGAGCAAGGGAGTCATTGGAGCTACATTCAGGAGCTTAAAGAGGAGCTCAAGAAGCATGGAATCAACAAAGAAGATTCACTTTGGACCAGATTTGAGAGATTTCACGTTCAGCTGAGATTCACCTCGGTTGACCACAGAGTCACCTCGACCGAGGTGATCTAGAGGAGCGCCCCGACCGAGGCGAATACTCTGACGCGGCGAGATATATTTTATTTGGCTGAGATCTTTTATTTTTGGAAGGAGAGATCTTATATTTTTGGGCTGGATTTCTGGAAGGAAGATCATATATTCTGGAGATCTATTTTAGAGATATGGATATATTTTATTAGGATATTATCTTTTTAAAATATTATTATCTTTGGAAGATAATTCTCCTATATAAAGGGTTGGATTTTCCACAAGTTCAACCATGCTTAGAGGTTGAGAATTACCAACAAAGTGAGGATTTTCTGGAAGCCTTGAAGGAAGGAAGGAAGATAGAAGATCAATCAAGGAAGGATTGATAGCTTGTTATAGCTTTTTAAGGGGATTTGTAAGACTTTCTTAGATTCCCTTTTTGTTGATTGTCTTGTTGGATTTGTAATCCAAGGAACGCTGATTTGTTTATTTGATTCAGTTATTGAAGCCTTGCTCTTAAGGTTTTTGTGTTCAAATATTCATTCTCTTCCCATATATTCGATTATCGCTTTCATGATGATGAGTGGCTAATTTCTTTGTGCGATTCTAGGGTGATTGGCTGAAGGTTGTGGGAAAATATTGATAGAATAATCTTAAATTCCAGTAGGATCCTGTAAGCACGAGTCTTTATCCTTAACCCTAGAACATCTTGTTCAGTCGATGAACATCTCGGCTGGGGTGGAACTTGACTGAACGAGGTGACTTATCTGATCCGTAATTGAGAGTTAAGTGTTAGAGTTTGTTAAATCCTATTCTTATTACACCTTTCCTGGTTCAATGCAAGTTTAGGATGAGACTTACCCGGTAATTCATTTGTTTGTTTACCAATGATCATAAGTGTAGGTAATAAAGGTTTATCCTTTATTGGGGTTTGAGTGTGCCTTCATTCCATCTTTGGGAGTTAGCCTGAGACTTACCCGGTAAAGGTTGATTCTATTCCCTTAGTTGATTTGTTGGTTTGAGATTATAGTTCCTTTCCTTAGTATCTTGAGACTTACCCGGTGATAGGTTCTTTGGCTTGGGATTGTGAGTAGTGAGACTTACCCGGTGATCTATTCCGCTTTAGTAACACCTTCCCTTTGCAAAACCTCAGCTTTGTCCGCTTATCTTGAGATCTTGAGTTGGAACCACAACTGGATGCTTTAATCCCTAGAATTTGCATATTTCCTTTAATTGACTTTATTATCATATTTGATTGCTTTAATCGCTTTTGTGGTTATTAGTTGCATAGACGACCTATAGTTGCTTTGTTTCACCTAAGTCCTTGTGATCGACCCCTGGAATTCTTGCTTTTTATTACAATTGACCCGTACACTGTGGGTTCACATCTTTGTTTTAAGCATACTTTTTGGGTTATAAATTTGAATCTTGCACACACCATTTGGAGCGAACAAGTTTTTGGCGCCGTGGCCGGGGACTGCTCTTGCTTTTTCTATTGATCTTTCTGCTTGAGTATTCTTGCAGGTTTGTGTTCTTAGGTACATGCGAAGTTCTTGTTCCGGCAACGGAACAGAGTTTCGCCAAAGAACAAATTTTTGGCGCCATTGTCGGGGACTTGGTCTAGACCGAGCTGGTTACGGTTGTCTTTCGGGCTATTACCCTTGTTGCTACTAACCACTCTACTTGAGTGACTTTCGCAGATTCTTCTTTTTAGATTTATGCAAAGAACCCGTGTTGGGAAGGAAATCGTTCCTTACAATCCCGAACCAAAAAAGACATATAAGAGACGCTTGAAAGAAGCGAAAATGGCCAATCGAGACGATCACGATCTTGAGGCCGAGTTGAATGAGGCGATGGAACAGTTGCGCCTCAATAGGGAGGAATTGTAGCGCGAAAAGGAGGAAAATCGCACCAGAGTTGTAGAGATTGCAGCTGACATGGCTGAGTTACGAGCTCAGATCTTGCCTCGACCAGACCCTCGACCGAGGCAGGATCCCGTTCTTGCTGCCCCGGCCGAGATACTTCCACCTCGGATGCCAGTCCGAGATATTCTTTTTGTAGTTATTCCACGGACCCTAGGGAAGAGGATGGACCCAAACCAGCAAGTGAGGCGTCCAGGAGTCAACCTAGGAGATCCAGCGGAGCATGATTATGAACTTCGACCGCAAGTTCTTTCCATGATCCGCCAATGCCAATTTGGAGGTTTAGAAAGGGAGTCTCCGCATCAACATTTACAAAACGATGAGATTTTGATGGAGACCTTGAAACCTTCAAGGGTAGAAAATAATAATTACAAGTTAAGGCCTTTTTACTTTTCTTTGAAAGATAGGGCGCTTACTTGGTACTAGTCTCTTCCTCCCGGAAAGATCAACACTTGGGAGGAGATGAGGACGAAGTTCTTGACAACATTCTTTCCCCCCCCCCCTCCAAAACTGCTGAAATGAGAGGGAAGATCAATGCATTCATCATGAAGGACAAGGAGAGTTTGTCCAAGTCATGGGAAAGATTTAAAGATGTTCTTTTGGATTGCCCACATCATGGGATTTCAAAGATAGAGTTGTTGGAGATTTACTTCAAGGGATTGGATGGAGCTACCCAATTCAGCCTTCAACTACTATCCGCCGGCACATTCATGGACATGCCGATTGATGAAGCTTGGGAATTCATTGAAAAACAAGCTTTGCACATGGAAAAGTGCTCGCACCAAGGAGCTGAAAATGGAGTTAAGAGAGTTAATTTCCAAGAAGCTCCATCAAATGATAATCAACTCATTTCCCTAAAAAATGATGTGAAGCAATTGAAGGATCTTTTGGTTGCTCACACCAAGAAGGAAGAGGAAGGATATCAAGGCTCAAGGAACAACAATGGTTACCGGAACAACAACAACAACAACAACAACAACAATGGTTCCCGGAACAACAACTACAACAACAATAGAGGGTCCAACAGCAACAATTGGAGGCCCAACAATCAAAATCATAATCCGGGTAACCCTTACTCTAACTCCAATTCAAATAATTCTTCTAATCCTTTCCTCTCTTCTTCTTCTTCTTCTACTCTATTGAAGAGCCATGAGCCTGGATCAAGCTCGTCCCAGACAGAGAAGAAAGATGCAGTGCTGGAGGCTATCTTGATCAAGCTCAATGCTATGGAGACGTCCATGACTTCATTTTCGAAGGCACAAAAAGCCTTAGAATAACAATTCTTTAATAAGGCGAATGAAGCGCCAAGAGACCTAGGGAAGCTCCCAGCAAGGACATAGAGCAACCCCAAGGGACAGATCATGGTAATAACAATGAGAAGTGGATTAAAAACTGCAGATCCAGTGCCTCGGTCGATGCCAGTGAAGAACACCTCGTCCAGGTACAGACGAAGAACACTTCGGTCGAGGTACCATCCGAGGTGGAGTCACAGAAAGAGTCGGACAAAACTGAAGTTTATGTCCCACCTCCTGTATATAAACCACCACTTCCATTCCCCCAGTCAAGGGCCAAAGCACATCTAGACAAGTATTTTTGTAAGTTCCTTGACTTGATGAATAAATTACATATTAACATTCCTTTTCTTGATGCTATTCTAGGGATGCAAAATGATCCGGGATCTCTCAACTTGGGTGAAGTAAGAAATTGGAGAGCCCAAGCCGGTGAAGTAAGGATGACAAGCATTTTGGTAAGCTGGAAGACTTTGGTGAAGTAAGAACAATAAAGTCTATAGCGTGAGCATCATCCCGCTGGAGCTATGTGTGAAGATCGGACTTGGAGAGCCCAAGCCGGTGAAGATAAGGTTATACATGGCGGACCGCTCCATTACCCATCCCGTGGGCATTTTAGAAGACGTTCCGGTTAACTTAGGTAACTTCTATTTACCTATAGACTTTATTGTTCTTAACATTTCCGCAGATTATCCCGTTCCTATATTTCTCAGCAGACCATGTCTGTCAACTTCGGGTTGCAATGTGGATTGTAAGAAAGCCAAGTTGCAATTCAACTTTGGCGGTGATCAAGTGGAGTTTGTATTGCTTGCTGCAATGAAAGGAGAGTCGCTGGAGGATGATATCTTCAACATCTATGATGAAGAAGAATCAAGAGAATTGGTGAGCTCTATCCTTATTAACGATCCACTTGAAAGAGTTATTAGTTTTAGCTTAATGGAGGAAGGTATAGATGCTTTTGTGATGCAGATATACGGAGCTTAAAGGCAGTGAAAGAAGATCCAGGAGCTAAGATTGATAAACTAATCCAGGAGAAGAGAATCTCCAGTTTCGGTCCCAGTTGCAGTACCTCGACAGAGACACTTTCTGGACCAAGCGAGGTGTTCTTGACTGAAGAACATCTCGGTCACCCACTCTGGACCTCAACCGAGGTTGAAAGCGAGATGATGTCAACTGAGACTTCTAAAGGTCTAGTTCTCCGATCTAAATCTACTCCACTGGAAGAAGGAAGCAAGGATCCCCTCAGAGGTATGTTTTCCTTGGGCCGGATTCTACTTATCCCGCTTCCAAGTCAGTTGAGGTTTGTTTTCCTTGGACCGGATTCTACTTATCCCGTCATCGTTAGTGCTTCCCTCTCCGAATCTGAATTATCTAAACTGATGCATGTCTTGAGAAAGCATCGAAAGGCTTTGGGTTATACTATTGATGATCTTATTGGCATTAAGCCTTCTTTCTGCATGCATAGAATTCTAATGGAGGATGATCATAAGACTTCACGGGAACCTCAAAGACGGTTAAATCCGACCATGAAAGAGGTTGTGAAGAAAGAAATTCTTAAGTTGTTGGATGCAGGTATCATATTTCCTATCTCGGACAGCAAGTGGGTGAGCCCAGTGCATGTAGTTCCGAAGAAAGGAGGGATGACCGTTGTGACAAATAAGAACAACGAGTTGATCCCAACTAGGACCGTCACGGGCTGGAGGGTGTGCATCGATTATAGGAAGCTGAACGTGGCCACTCGGAAGGACCATTTTCCACTTCCCTTCATCGATCAAATGCTCGAACGGTTAGCCCAATATTCATATTTTTGCTATTTAGATGGTTATAGTGGCTTCTTTCAGATTCCTATCCATCCGGATGATCAAGAGAAGACCACTTTCACTTGTCCATGGGGGACATTTGCTTATAGGAGCATGCCATTTGGATTGTGTCGTGCACCCGCTACCTTCCAGCGATGCATGATGGCTATCTTTTCCGAGTACATAGAGGAGATCGTGGAGGTATTTATGGATGATTTTTCAGTATATGGTTCCTTTTTTTATGATTGCCTATCTAACCTTTCTCTAGTATTACAAAGATGTGAAGACACTAATCTCGTTTTGAATTGGGAGAAGTGTCATTTTATGGTTGAAGGCATCGTGCTAGGACAACTCGTTTCCAACCGAGGTGTTGAGGTCGATCGAGCTAAGATCGAGACTATTGAGAAACTTCCTCCCCCTTGTTTTGTTAAGGGAGTGCGGAGTTTTCTCGGGCATGCAGGTTTCTATAGGAGATTCATCAAGGACTTCTCGAAGATTTCTAAACCACTAACTAAACTCTTGAATAAAGATGTTGTTTTTGAGTTTTCGCAGGAATGTCATGATGCATTTTATAGGATTAAGGAAGCGTTGATCTGTGCTCCCATTATCCAACCTCCGGATTGGACCTTGCCCTTTGAGATCATGTGTGATGTGAGTGATATGGCGGTAGGAGCGGTGCTTGGACAAAAGAAGGATGCCCGGACCAACGCCATTTACTATGCTATCTAGACGCTAGATGAAGCCCAACTGAACTACGCCACCACCGAAAAGGAGCTATTGGCGGTTGTATATGCTTTTGAGAAATTTTGTTCTTACTTAGTAGGCGCGAAAGTTATTGTTTACACTGACCATGCAGCTATTCGTTACTTGCTTGCTAAGAAGGATGCTAAGCCACGTCTTATTCGATGGATTCTCTTGCTTCAAGAGTTTGACCTAGAGATCCGCGATAAGAAGGGATCCGAAAATTCTGTTGCGGATCACCTCAGCCGGCTACCTCCCTCTTCACGCGAGAGGACGAACCACGCATAGACGATTCATTCCCCGATGAGCACTTGCATTTGCTGGAGCATTTGATAGAGTTCTTTATCTCACCCCACGATGAAGGCGAAATATGGGGTGAGGACACCTTCCAGCATGTTTAAGGATGTCGTACGGTCCAGCTAGCGACCTTAAACCAAGCGCTTCTTGGGAGGCAACCCAAGGTATTGCTTTCTTTTCCCTTTTCTAGACTAGCTTTAGATAGTTTGCTTTTGCTTCGCTTTGCTTTTTTTTTTGGCGTCCTAGACGGAAACCAAGTACTTTCTAAGGAAGGAATACAACTCAGGAGCAAAAACTGGAAGGACAAAAGTTCGAGAATTTGAGAAGACGGAGTTTGACTGAGAAAACTCTCGGTTGCAGTCACAGCACATCGACCGAAATGATTCTTGAGCAACCGAGGCGACTAGGGCTGACAACAATCCACCTCGGTCCAGACACCTCGGTCCAGTCAGGACCACCTCGACCGAGGTGACAGCAGAATCGGCGAGGGGTATAAAAGGGGAACAGTTTTTCCTCTTTCCCTCCCAACTTCCCCCTCGACCGTAGAGCGTCCCGACCTCATTTTCATCGTTTCTCAATCGTTTTCGACGATTCTTGCTTCCATTCTGCAAGGAAAGGCTAGAGGAACAATTTACAAGCGAAAATCTGCAACAAAAACGCCTCAAACCGACTGAATCTGGGGTAAATGTTCGAAAACCCTAATTTATCTATTCTCGCAGATTTTGGAAGAAATTGGCTTTGGTTGCCACTGATTTTTGTTGAAAAAGGATTAAGTACCCCTTAGAAACAATATGTAGTGAAATCGGGGGAAAAGAACTGGAAATATGATAATTGAAATCGAATAGCGATCTACCTCGGTCCAGTCGACCTGCGCCTCGGCCGAGGTGATTCTTGAGTTCTGACAAGCAACCGAGGTGAACTGTCAGATAAAAAAAAGAAAAATGAGTTCCAGGTCTGATCACCAGATTGTCTAGAGAGATAGATCATCCCCTTCCCCTTCTTCTTCCCGACCTTCCATACCGGTGATACATGAGCGTCATCAGGCTGATTACGACCGCATCTGTATGCGCCCTGTGATTGCGCCGCGGTTTTTAGACATTTCTGCTTTTGACTGTCTATATGTTGCTGATGATCTGAGACGGATGGTCTCGATGGTAGGGCTGGAGCAGTTTATGGAGATCAGAGCTCCAGCCTACCTCGAGCCTACATTGGAGTTTGTGAGCTCTATGACTCACCTGCCCGAGGAGAAGGCCATCAAGTAACGGTTGCTGAACCGGAATTACTTAGTTCTGATGGATTAGTGGAGAGACGTATTCAGCTTCCCGACCCCCACAGTTCCCGATTTCCCTTCTCGAGTTGTAGCTTGACAGTTCTGGGGATAGATAACTCATGTAGTTGAGCATGTTGATAGGTGGAGACCTGGCGACTCCAAGGAGAGGATTATTTTCCACCTTGCTTTTAGACTCGCCCACCGTATATTCAGCGAGACACTTTTGGCGCATATTGAGACGCCCTAGAAGGTTAGACAAGGGGAGCTGCTGAGCTTATTTTGTATGGTGACTGGGGTGTGCCCGATTTTGGGGCGATGCTAGCTGAGGATCTGCATAGGATAAAGGCAAAGGCGAAGGGAGACATTTGTTATGGCGGCTTAGTGACCCACATAGCTACAATGATGGGGTTGGATTTGAGTGCCTGTACACTGGTGGTGGCTGACAAGCCGCTAGGGCTGCAAGAGATGATCACCAGGAGGATTCTAGTTCCTCGTGGACTTACTACGCCATATGTGGTGATGCCTTGGGAGCAGACTGCCCCTCAGGGTATTAGGTGGTCGTCTCAGATCTCGGTCTACGACTCTCAATACTGGTCCACTGCGTGGATACCTTACATTGAGGACGCTAGAGATGTAGCAGCTCAGGTGCAGGAGGATGAGAATGAGGAGGACGATGGCGGTGTTGCCATGGAGACAGGGACGGACACAGCCGGTCCTAGTGTGCCAGTCGTCGATCTGGACGACGAGGAGACTGAGGAGGAGGCAGCTGCACCACCATCACGTCCTGCCAGGCGCAGATTCCGCAGACAGCGGGATCCCGTAGCTCACAGACGGATAGACGAGCTGACGGATCACATGATCGACTCTTACACCGCCCTATCCTTGGAGATGTTAGAGATGAGGGAGAGCCAACACTACCAGCGCCGAATGTTGGAGATACAGTTCCAGCACACTATGGGCTACCCTTTTGATCCTTCCCAACATCCGTACGTGCCATAACCACCACCACCAGCAGCAGATCGGGACTAGAGCTTGCAGGGATTTCTTTTATTTATTTATTATGCAGCTCAGCTTATGTCCGGTGAGTACTCTATTTTCAGACTTATTTTGACCCATTGGGACAATGTGTCCCAAGTATGGGGTATTTGGATGTATTTATATGACTTATGTGTATGTTTGGATGACTCTACCAGATATTATTTTTTTATCTTGCTATATGTGTTTATCTGAGACTACATGCATGCATATAGGTTTTTTGATTGGGAAAAACGTCAAAAACTGGTTAAAAACAAAATAAAAAATTTATGACCTCGACCGAAGTGATTCTGACCAATCGAGGTGCAGTATCTCGGTTGACTTAGAACATCTCGACCGAGGTGGTTTAACTGAAACAGTTTTCGAAACGATTTTGTGCTTCTTATCTGGATATGACCTCAGTAAAGTTTTGTTTGTAGACTGGTTTTGAAATCTTTATATGATCGAAAGGTTTTATGATATGTTTAAGTTGCAAAATGCTTCGTTTGAAATTATGGCATGTTTAATACCTTGTTTTTATCCAAATTATGTTGAATTTGAAAGTTGACACCACATGATGAGTTCTATCACTTTCTTCCTTGGATGATTAAGGCAAGTCATTATTTTCTCTTCTTCTTCTTGATCATGCTTTAGCCCCTCATATACATATTTGTCTCCCTTTACCTATCCAGGAATTTGGAAGCAAGCAAGTTAAAAGCAAGTGAAAGAAAAGTTGAGATGTTGGCTGGAAGTTAGAAAGAAACAAATAGGTTTGGGGAAGTCAATCATGATGATGAGTAACTCGGCACCATTCACATAGCCGGGTGTTTGTGTCTTGCCAAAGTCGGATTGAGCGATATTCCTAACGGGTCATGGTATGTGCATCAAGGGTTTGAGGCATCTCGAGAAATTGATGATTGCTGATCTCCTAGGCTTCGGTTATTGTGCACCTCTGTCCATGCATCCCAAAAAAAAGTAAAAAAGTAAATAAGCAAAGCTTATTGGTGTAAGATGTTCAAATTCAAAGCAAGTGAAGTGAAGATCCTTTTCCCAGATTCTAGCACCACATTCCCTATACATCCCACCCTCACACGTTTCTTGACATCTTTTGAAAAGTCCTTGAGACCTCGAGCTTGTTGATTGACTTGGTGGTTTAAACTGGATTATACATGATTAATTTCGATAATAATGATTTATTATGCATTCTATGATTTTATGCAAAGATGAACAACTTTCTTATATTTATAAAATGTTTTGAGCATATTTTGATTTTAAACACCATGAAGCATTCGCTTAGAGTGATCTATGAGTGGAGCACACCATTGAAAATGTTATGAAATACTTTTCATTGATCTTTCTGACTTATAATCCATTCTATCTTGTACTTAAGATTTCGAACTTGCTTGGGGACAAGCAAGGGACAAGTATGGGGTATTTTGATAACATGTATTATACTCTATATTTTAGGACTTGTTTAGACGTTTTTGTCTTCAATAATCTGCATGTTTGAATGTATATTATGTGTTATATTGTCGTTTCATCTACCTTTACGGGAATCGAGGTCTACACCAAGTTTCGTTGTAATCGTAGGTAAAATGGCACGTTTTGCATCAAAATGGAGCTAAGGAGCAAGGGAGTCATTGGAGCTACATTCAGGAGCTTAAAGAGGAGCTCAAGAAGCATGGAATTAACAAAGAAGATTCACTTTGGACCAGATTTGAGAGATTTCACCTTTAGCTGAGATTCACCTCGGTTGACCACAGAGTCACCTCGACCGAGGTGATCTAGAGGAGCGCCCCGACCGAGGCGAATACTCTAACGCGGCGAGATATATTTTATTTGGCTGAGATCTTTTATTTTTGGAAGGAGAGATTTTATATTTTTGGGCTGGATTTCTGGAAGAAAGATCATATATTCTAAAGATCTATTTTAGAGATATGGATATATTTAATTAGGATATTATCTTTTTAAGATATTACTATCTTTGAAAGATAATTCTCCTATATAAAGGGTTGGATTTTCAACAAGTTCAACCATGCTTAGAGGCTGAGAATAACCAACAAAGAGAGGATTTTCTGGAAGCCTTGAAGGAAGGAAGGAAGATTGAAGATCAATCAAGGAAGGATTGATAGCTTGTTATAGTTTTTTAAGGGGATTTATAAGACTTTCTTAGATTCCCTTTTTGTTGATTGTTTTTTTGGATTTGTAATCCAAGGAACGCTGATTTGTTTATTTGATTCAGTTATTGAAGCATTGTTCTTAAGGTTTTTGTATTCAAATATTCATTCTCTTCCCATATATTCGATTATTGCTTTCATGATGATGAGTGGCTAATTTCTTTGTGCGATTCTAGGGTGATTGGCTGAAGGTTGTGGGAAAAACAATGATAGAATAATCTTAAATTTCAGTAGAATCCTGAAAGCAAGAGTCTTTATCCTTAACCCTAGAACATCTCGTTCAGTCGATGAACATCTCGGCCGGGGTGGAACTTGACTGAACGAGGTGACTTATCTGATCCGTAACTGAGAGTTAAGTGTTAGAGTTTGCCAAATCCTATTCTTATTACACCTTTCCTGGTTCAATGCAAGTTTAGGATGAGACTTACCCGGTAATTCATTTGTTTGTTTACCAATGATCATAAGTGTAGGTAATAAAGGTTTATCCTTTATTGGGGTTTGAGTGTGTCTTCATTCCATCTTTGGGAGTTAGTCTGAGACTTACCCGGTAAAGGTTGATTCTATTCCCTTAGTTGGTTTGTTGGTTTGTTGGTTTGAGATTATAGTTCCTTTCCTTAGTACCTTGAGACTTACCCGGTGATAGGTTCTTTGGCTTGGGATTGTGAGTAGTGAGACTTACCCGGTGATCTATTCCGCTTTAGTAACACCTTCCCTTTGCAAAACCTCAGCTTTGTCCGCTTATCTTGAGATCTTGAGTTGGAACCACAACTGGATGCTTTAACCCCTAGAATTTGCATATTTCCTTTAATTGACTTTATTATCATATTTGATTGCTTTAATCGCTTTTGTGGTTATTAGTTGCATAGACGACCTATACTTGCTTTGTTTCACCTAAGTCCCTGTGATCGACCGCTGGAATTCTTGCTTTTTATTACAATTGACCCGTACACTACGGGTTCGCATCCTTGTTATAAGCATACTTCTTGGGTTATAAATTTAAAGCTTGCACACACCATTTGGAGCGAACAGTTATTTTCCCCCAAATCACTACCAAATGCTTCCTAAGGGTTACTTATATCCTTTTCAACAAGAGACAGTGGCAACCAAAGCCTGATCTGTGTTAAATCAGTAGAAGAAGAAGAGTTAGGGTTTTTGAATGAAATACCCAGATTCTGCAGAATTGGAGCGTTTTTCTTGTTGTTTGATGCTTGAAAGCCGATCCTCTTGCTTCCTTCAGTGTAATCGAACCAAAAATTGTGGAAAACGAGCAAGATTTGAAGATTTGAGGGATAGGGCACGCCACGTTCGAGGTTAAGCTTGGGAGGGGAAGTGGAGAGAGAGAAAGCCGTCTCGCCTTTTATACCCCTCGCTGAATTTGATTTCACCTCGGTCGAGGTGGTTCCGACCGGACCAAGGTGTCTGACTGGATGTCAGACCTAGTCGCCTCGGTTGCCCCAAGAACATCTCGGTCGAGGTGTTGTGACGGCAACCGAGATGTGTCTCTGTCAAGCTTCGTCTTCTCAATTTCTCGAACTTTTGTCCTTCTAGTGTAGCTCCTGAGCTGTAATCCTTCCTTAGAAAGTACTTGATTTCTATCTAGAGGACGCCAAAAACAAAGTAAAGCAAACTATCTAAAACTAAACTAGAAAAAGGGAAAAGAAAGCAATGCCTTGGGTTGCCTCTAAAGTAGCGCTTGATTTAAGATCGCTAGCTGGACCATACATTATCCTCAAACATGTTGGAAGGTGTCTTCACCCCATACTTCATCTTCATCATGGGGTGAGACAAAGAAGTCTATCCAGCATTCCAACAAATGCAAGTGCTCATCGGGAAATGAATCATCTATGGGTGGGTCATCCTTCTCGAGCAAGGAGGGAGGTAGCCGGCTGAGGTGATTCGCAACAGAATTCTCGAGATCCCTTCTTATCGCGAATCTCTTGGTCAAACTCTTGAAGCAAGAGAATCCAACGAATGAGGCGAGGCTTTGCATCCTTCTTAGCAAGCAAGTAACGAATAGATGCATGGTCAGTGTAAACAATAACTTTCGCTCCCACTAAGTAAGAGCGAAATTTCTCAAAAGCATATACAATTGACAATAGCTCCTTTTCGGTGGTGGCGTAGTTCAATTGAGCTTCATCTAGCGTCTTGCTATCATAGTAAATCGCGTTGATCCGGCCATCCTTCTTTTATCCAAGTGTCGTTCCTACGGCCACATCACTAGCGTCACACATGATCTCAAAGGGCAAGATCCAATCGGGAGGTTGAATGATGGGAGCTGTAATCAACGTTTCATTTATCTTGTAAAAAGCATCAAGGCATTCCTGTGAATACTCAAAAACAACATACTTATTCAAGAGATTAGTGAGCGGTTCAGAGATTTTAGAGAAATCCTTGATGAACCTCCTGTAGAACCTGCATGCCCAAGAAAACTCCGCACACCCTTAACAGAATAAGGGGGAGGAAGTTTCTCAATAGTCTTGATCTTATCTCGATCGACCTCAATACCTCGGTTGAAAACGAGGTGTCCTAGAACAATTCCTTCGCTAACCATAAAGTGACACTTCTCCCAATGCAGAACAAGATTAGTGTCTTCACAACATTGTATCACTAGAGAAAGGTTAGCCAAATAATTATCAAAAGAGGAACCATATACCGAAAAGTCATCCATGAATACCTCAATGATCTCCTCAATGTACTCGGAAAAGATAGCCATCATGCAACGTTGGAAGGTAGCGGGTTTGTTACACAATCTGAATGGCATTCTCCTATAAGTGAATGTCCCTCATGTACAAGTGAAAGTGGTCTTCTCTTGATCATCCGGATGGATAGGAATCTGAAAGAAGCCACTATAACCATCTAGATAGCAAAAATGGGAGTGTTGAGCTAACTGTTCAAGCATTTGATCGATGAAGGGAAGCAGGAAGTGGTCCTTCCGAATGGCCACGTTCTGCTTTCTGTAATCGATAGACATCCTCCAGCCCGTAACGATCCTAGTTGAAATCAACTCGTTGTTCTTATTCGTCACAACGGTCATCCCTCCTTTCTTTGGAACTACATGAATCGGGCTCACCCACATGCTATCCGATATGGGAAATATGATACCTACATCCAACAACTTAAGAATTTCCTTCTTCATAACCTCTTTCATGATCGATTTAACTGTCTTTGAGGTTCCCGTGAAGTCTTATGATCGTCCTCCATTATTATCTTATGCATGCAAAAAGAAGGCTTAATACCAACAAGATCATCAATAGTATAACCTAAAGCCTTTGGATGTTTCCTCAGGACATGCATCAATTTAGATAATTCAGTTTCAAAAAGGGAAGCACTAACGATAACGGGATAAGAAGAATCCAGGGCAAGGAAAGCATACATCAAGTGACTAGGAAGTGGATTAAGCTCCACAACTGGAGGTGCTTTATGAGGGGGATATGTGCCTTCTCCTTCCAGTGAAGTAGACTTAGATCGAAGAACTAGACTTCCAGAAGTCTCAGTTGACATCATCTCGCTTGTGACCTCGGTCGAGGTCCAGGGTGGGTGACCGAAATTTTCTTCAGATAAGAACACCTCGCTTGGTCCAGAAAGTGTCTCGGTCAAGGTACTGGAACTGGGACCAAAACCTAAATTGCTTTTCTTCTCCTGAATTAGTTTTTCAATCTTAGCTCCTGGATCTGCTTCCAATGCTTTTAAGATCCGTAAATCTGCATCACAAGAAACATCTATACCTTCCTCCTTTAAACTAAAGCTAAGAATTCTTTCAAGAGGGTCATTAATAAGGATAGAGCTCACAAATTCCCTTGATTCTTCTTCATCATAGATGTTGAAGATGTCGTCTTCTAGCGGCTCTCCTTTCATTGCAGCAAGCAATGCAAACTCCACATGATCTCCGCCAATGTTGAATTTCAACTTGGCGTTCTTAAAACCCACATTGCAACCCGAAGTTGTTAGAAATGGTCTTCCGAGAATGATAGGAACGGGATAATCTGCGGGAATGTCAAGTACAACAAAGTCTATAAGTAAATAGATTATCTAACTTGACGGGAACGTCTTCCAAAATGCCCACGGGATGGGTAATGGATCGATCCGCCATGTATAGCTTCATCTTCACCGGCTTGGGTTCTCCAAGTCCGACTTTCTCACATAGCTTCAGCGGGATGATACTCACGCTGGCTCCTAGATCACATAACGCCTCATAGGTTACATCCCCAACTTGAATGGGAATGCAAAATAAACCGGGATCTCTCAATTTAGGAGGAATCTTCTCCTTCATGATTTGAATGAGCTCCGAAGACTTAGATGTCATCCTCACTTCACCAAAATCCTCCAGCTTCCTCTTCCTTGATAGAATCTCTTTCAGAAACTTCCCATAGGCGGGCATCCCTAGAATGGCATCAAGGAAAGGGATGTTAATGTGTACTTTTTTCATAAGGTCTAGAAACTTACCAAAATGCTTGTCTAGATGTGCCCTCGCCCTTGACTGAGGGAATGGAAGTGGTGGTTTATAAGCAGGAGGTGGAACATAAATTTTAGATTTATCTTTCGCTTTCTAGGGCTGCACCTCGGTTGGCACCTCGACCGAAGTGTTCATCTGGTCGTGGCTCGACCGAAGTACCAGATCTGAAGTTTTCAGTCTACTTCGTGTCGTTGTTGCCATAATTTGTCCCTTAGGGTTGCTCTTTGTCCTTGCTGGGAGCTTCCCTGGATCTCTCGACGCTTAATTCGCTTTGTTAAAGAATTGTTGCTCTAAGGCTTTTTGTGCCTTTGAAAATGAATTCATTGATGTCTCCATAGTGTTAAGCTTGATTAAAGTTGCCTCCAACACTGCATCCTTCTTCTCTAGCTGGAACGAACTCAATCAAGGCTCATGGCTTCTCAATGGAGTAGAAGAAGAAGAGGGAGGGTTAAAAGCATTATTAGCATGAGAATAAGGGTTACTGGGATTTTGTTGATTAGATCTCCAATTGTTGCTGTAATTGTTGTTCCGCCGCCCTTGATAGTTGTTTCTCCTTTGATATCTTCCATCTTGCTCATTCTTTATTTGAGCTAATAAAAGCTCCTTCAATGCCTTTACCTCATTGTTAAGCGAGGTGAGTTGAGCTCCGTTTGATGATGTGTCTTGGAAGCTAACTCTCCTTGCTCCATTTTCAGTTCCTTGATGGGATTACTTCTCCCTATGTAAAGCTTTCTTTTTAATGAAATCCCAAGCTTCATCTATTTGCATGTCCATGAATGTGCCGGTGGAAAGTAGTTGGAGATTGAATTGAGTAGCTCCATCCAACCCCTTGAAGTAAATCTCCAACAACTCGATCTTTGGAGTGGGCAATCCAATAGAAGATCCTCGAATCACTCCCATGATTTGGACAAACTCTCCTTGTCCTTCATAATAAAAGCATTGATCTTTCCCCTCAATTCAATGGTCTTAGAGGGAGGAAAGAACTTAGTTAGAAATTTTGTCGTCATCTCTTCCCAAGTGTTGATTTTTCCGGCTGGAAGAGATTGATACCAAGCAAGCGCTTTGTCTTTCAAAGAGAAATAGAAAGGCCTCAACTTGTAGTTGTTGTTCTCCAGTCTTGAAGGTCTCAAGACCTCCATCAGAATCTCATAGTTTTGCAAATGCTGATGCAGAGACTCTCTCTCCAAACCTCCAAATTGACATTGTCGGATCATGGTTAGAACTTGCGGTCAAAGTTCATAATCATGCTCAGTTGGATCACCTAGGTTGACTTCTGGACGCCTGACTTGCTGATTAGGTTTCATCCTTTGTCGTAGGGTTTGTGGAACTCCAGCATAAAGAACATCTCGGATAGGCATCCGAGGTGGTAAGTGTGCATCGGCAGGGGCAACATGAACTGGGTCTTGCCTCAGTCGAGGATCTGGGATCGGTCGAGGCAGAAATTGGGCCCTTATGGCGGCCATATCTGTTTCAATTCCTTCAGTTCTTGCGCGAGTCTCTTCTCTCTCTCGCTGCAGCTCTTCTCTATTGAGGCGTAGTTGTTCCAATGCTCCTTCAATTCGGCTTTAAGATCGCGATCGTCTTGATTGGCCATCTAAGCTTCTTTTCATCTTCGCTTGTAAGCCTTTTCTGGTTCGGGATCGTAGGGAACAATTTCCTTTATAGCACGAGTTCGTCGCATAAACCTAAGAAAAGATCCTGCGAAAACACTCAAGTAGAGTGGTCAAAAGAAACAAGGGCAATAGCCCCGAAAGACTACCAAAACCGGCTTGGTCTAGACCAAGTCCCCGGCAACAGCGCCAAAAACTTATTCGCTCAAAAAGGTGTGTGCAAGCTTTATAAATTATAACCCAAGAAGTATGCTTGAACAATATGTGACCCCGTAGTGTACGGATCAATTGTAATAAAAGCAAAAATTTCAGGGGTCGAACACAGGGACTATGGTGAAACAAAGCACGAATTCAGGTAGTCAAATATTGCTAATAACTACGAATTAAAGCAATCAAAGATGATATATAGTCAGATAAAGGGAATGCGGATTCTAAGGATTAAAGCATCTAGTTGTGGTTCCGACTCAAGATCTCAAAGGATAACGCGGACAAAGCTGAGGTTCACAAAGGGGAGGTGTTTCTAAGGTGGAAATAGATTACCGGATAAGTCTCACTACTCACTATCCCAACCCAAAGCTCCTATTACCGGGTAAGTCTCAAGTTACTAAGGAAAGGAACTATAATCTCAAACTAACACACCACCCAAGGGAATAGAATCAAACTTTACCGGGTAAGTCTCAGGCTAACTCTCAAAGATGTGATGAAGGCACACTCAAACCCCAATAAAGGATAAAACTTTATTACCTACACTCATGATCTTAGGTAAACAAACAAAGGAATCACCGGGTAAGTCTCATCCCAAGCTTGCGTTGAACCAGGAAAGGTATAATAAGGATAGGTTTGGCAAACAGAAACTCTTAACTCAGATAAGGTTTAGGAAAGGTTCACCTCGCTTAGTTATATTCCATCCCGGATGAGATGTTCAATGACTGACCGAGGTGTTCTATGGTTAAGCTAAAGACTCGAGCTTTCAGGGTCCTGCTGGGATTAAGATCATTCTATCATCGTCTTTCCCACAACTTTCAGCTAATAACCCTAGAATCGCATAAGAAACTTAGCCAACAATCATCATGATAACAGTAATCAAATTAATGGGAAAGGAATAAATATTCGAATAAGGTCTCAATTACTGAATCGAACAAGTAACAAATAAGCGTTCCTCAAGTCACAAATCAGAAAAGACAACAAACCAAAAGGCAATTGATAACACGATTTATGACTTAGGTTTAGGTGATCATTTAGATAGACTTTTCACTCATTCACGCATGGTTTAGCACTAGTTCACGACGTTTGCACTCAATTCACATATTTTGTCGAGATAGACGTCTACACGGACTTGTGTATTGCTTTGTAGGTATTTTGGGAGATTTAGGAGCTAAATCGATACGTTTGAGGATCGTTCATCAAGATGACACACCCTCGGACTCGTTAGGATGCAAACTAGAGGCTAAGGAGGACTCATGGAACCTTGCCAACACAAGCCATGCACCAAATCAAAGCTTAATGATCAAAAGCGAAGCTGAAGCACCAAACCACGGTTCACTGAAGGTCCACGGCCGTGGAACCAACCGTGGTTCTTGCCAGGTTTTCGTGACAGCTGTGCCACGATCTCTTGGCCAGCTCTTGCAAAGTTGTAGTATAAAAGTGGTCCTGCATTGGCTGAGAGGAGCATCTTTTATCTTCCATTTAGCATCTTTCATTTGGGTATTCTCCCATCACTCTACACACACAACAAAACTCTCAACAAGAAGATTCTTTGGAGAAGAGCTTCATTGGAGAAGAAGAAGAGCACACCATTGATAGATTTCGATAGCTTTGTAGTGAGGAATTTCGGAATCAATTTCTAGAGTTGTATGAACCATTTGAACCTTCTTTAAGAAGGGTTGTGAGTCATTCTAATTCCATTTTTCAGCTTGGTTTTGTTTACTTCACTTGTTCATCTCTTTCTCTTCATTATCTTGCAAATGGAAACCATGATTTTATGTTTGATGATTTCGATTGCTATGATGAATGTTGTAGGCTAAATAGATGTGATTCTAGGGTAAGGAAAGGATGGTTATGGCTAGGACTATGATAGGATGGACTTAGATTTTCCCTTGGATGAGTCACCTACTTGGACGTAGCCTCTATTGAAGTCCACGGATTGTTCATGTCAAACCACGGCCGTGGACTTGATAGAACAAACCGTGATTCTCCCTAGTTCGATGGATCTAGCTTTAGATTATTAGAATGTTGAAACCCTAAGTGTTTGTTGAGTTAAATCTACCCTAGGGTGACCTAGTGTTAGTAACTAAGTGTTAGAAGAGACTTACCCGGTGATTCTTACTCTTAGATTTCAAAGATGACAAACCCTAGGTAGTGGTGAGCCTCATAAGCCGCCATTGGACTAAGTGTGCTAGGATAGTTGTTTAGGACTAACTCTTTCGAGACTTACCCGGTGAGGATAGGTTAGATCCCTAGGTGACAATCCGGTTTGTGTAGAATTCCATCCCTTAGGGTCTTAGAGACTTACCCGGTAATGAGACCTGCCCGGTGATTGATCCCAATCTAGAAACACTAAATCCCAAGATATCACAGTTAATCCAAGGAATGATTAGGTAGCTTGAGTCCTATGCCATAACCGGAACTTCCAACTCCTAGAATCCGCTTTTCTCTATTTGACTCATATCTCGTGTTTAGCTTGTTTGGTTGCATTGATTTGTTAGTTTAGTTGATTGTTTACCTTGCATGAATTGTGATCTTTGATTGATCACCTAAAAACCAACCAAAAACATTCGAGATTTTCTTTTCTATTTCTTCCTCTTTTCTTAACCTAGATCTTCACTAAACTTAATCATAAATCGAATCAATCTCACCTTAGTCTTTGTGTTCAACCTCGGAATACTATCCTTACTGCAAACGTCCCGTACACTACGGGTTCGCTAGGAGTTAGGAGAAATATAACGAGTATAAATTTAAAGCTTATTGCGTGCGTATCACATCCTGAGCGTAACAGCAATCTAAGAAGATCTTACAAACTCCTTCAAAAGCCAACTCCAACTATGATTCCTTTCTTCCTTGAACTTCAATCCTCAACACTTCCTTCAACTCTTTCTTCAAAACTCCAAAAAACCCTTCAATTGTTGTATGCTCTAAGCATGGTTGAACTTGTGAAAAATCCAACCCTTTATATAGGAGAATTATCTTCCAAAGATAATATATCTTAAAAAGATAATTTCCTAGAAAACATATCCATATCTCTTAAAATAATTCAGCCAAATATAACATCTTCATTCCAAAAATCCAGCCAAAAATATAAGATATCCTCCTTCCAAAAATAAAAGATCTCAGCCAAAAATAAAGATCTCGCCGGCGACAGGGTGTTTGCCTCGGTCGGGACGCTCCTCAAGATCACCTCGGTCGAGGTGGTACTGTAGATGACCGAGGTGAATCTCAACTGAATGAAGAATATCTCGAATTTGGTCCAAAGTCAATCTTCTTAATCATTTTCATGCTTCATGAGATCTTCTTAAAGCTCCAGAATGTAACTCCAATGACTCCTAAGCTTCCTTAGCTCCATTTCGATGCAAAACGTGTCATTTTACCTACAATTACAATGAAACTAGGTGTAGACCTCAATCCCCGCAAAGGTAGACAAAACAACAACATAATCAAAGAATATACATCCATACATGTAGATTTATGAAGATAAAACGTCTAAACCAGCCTCAAAATATAGACTATAATACATGCTATCAGTAGGGGACGTGGTAGAGACACCACGGAGACCAGAGGTGCCCATACTAGGGTTTTTGAGCTTAGGAGCGCCACTGATCCAGCGGCGCCGATAGACACAAGTACTATTTAGATTCACGACTTCATCATCGGGGTATTGCTTTTATACGAGTGTTATGCATCTTTCTTTTCCTATGATTTTGTAGCTAGGATTGACCTTAGTTACGGTAGGGGGGACCCTTCGTTATAGGGTTGCCCGAAATAGGTTAAGGTTAGTGGTACCCAAGAGGTACCCGATTATCCCATTTGTTTGGGAAACCGTGTTGGTTAGCAGACTTCTATGTCATGCACTTAGTGCATGAAGAAGTCCTCTTAGGAATGGACAGGGAGGACCGTCATCGAGTTATTTTGGACGTCAGTCGGAGGACTCCAATGGTAGCCACGGAGATTAGACTCGAGGTAATCTTCCTAGATGGGATTAGAAGAAGAGAGGCTTCTATTGTGGTCGCACAAAGAGAATACATAAGGAGGGTGTCTGGTGTGCTAGTACCGTTGCAAGATTTTTCAATGGATATCAAGAGATGCACGCGGGGACCAACAGGCGTAAAGAAGACCGAAGTTATGAAGTTGGATGTTGACTTGACTAGCACGGGGAGTATATGAAAGATGAAGGTTTGTACCCTTCCGGTCGGATTGACGTTACCTACGCGAAGAATGCTACAAGCTTATGAAGAATGCGAAGAACTTCCTCAAGGTGTTGTTTGTCAGGAAGAGCGAAGAAGATAAAATCGATTTGTTAAGTTATGGTTCATCTTGTAGTTAAGACCATCATGACTAACCATATACGCAAGATCAGGAAGAAGTATGACGTAACAAAGGCCAAGAGTCGAAAGACTCAAGCAAGCCTCTCAAGTTCTGGAGATGGAGTACAGTCAATATTGTAGCCGAAGATGGAGCAAACATGTGCCTGAGGGGCATCACCCCAACATATCAAGGTAGATCGTATATACCATGACCACCGGATAAGTGTTAAGGAAAGATGGTGACGATGATTACGCTACGTGACAAGAAGAGAAAAGATGGAACCCGAGGTGTCACGAAGTATAGAACGATGTAAAGAGTATTTTGCCGCTAAGAGCGAGCTTGAATCAACGCGACACCCAAGGCGCCATATACAATCACCTTGGGTAAGAAGCGTGAGTTGAGGAAGCATTTGAAGGAACCGATTACAAGATCTTGTTGATAAGGGTTCAATAAAACCAATCCACTAAAGAGGGAACACCAAACGTTACCTTGAAATTTTGTTTTGAAGTTGTTATGGAGAACACCAGTTGCGAGAAGAGAGAAGTTGTATAACAAGTTGCCCTGGGATGGCAACCCCCGTAAGATGTGAAAGAGGTTGCAAGTTTCCTAGGATGTGTTGGTCATTACCGGATGTATGGAGAGATTCTCCAAGTGACATCATCCATGGAACCGACTCCGGATGGCAACAAAATTGGAGCAAGACGGAATGGTCAATGGAGTTGATGAGTGCTAAGAAGGGATTCATCGGTGCAATTATGACGGAATTGCCTCGAGGAGCCATAAGTTGAAGTGTACAAGTGATTCTCTAGGACAAGGCCTTGATTTGGGTATTGAGGAGCAAAAGAAGAAACAAAATAGAACTGATGCATTAAGAAAGACCCGAGAAGGAAGTTGAGTTTTCGATATATCGGACCTTTTTGATCTTAGCGCGAGTTGGAGAAGTGACTTACAAGTGGGCGATACCACCAAGAGTAGAGGGTGTTCACCTGGTGTTTCATGTGTATCAGTCGAGGGAGTACATACATGAACCGTGACATGTTGTCAATCCTGATGATCTAGTGACAGACGAGGAACCAATGAGGCTAACTAGAAGACGGAGGATAGTATCTTTGGTAGAGTTTTACGCGGAGCTAGTAACATCGATAGAATCGTCGGATTAGACCTATTTCTTTCCTTGGTTGTGCTATTGTGATTTGTGAAGTGAATTATTTTGTGTGTGTACCTTGCGGGGTCTTGTTGTGTTTGTGCAAATAGACTTTAGTTTACAAGGCCGTAGTCACCACGTTAAGGGTTCCGAGCGGTTATCGAGGTGAGTTTGGTTTAGAGTTTTGCGTTTAGCAAGTTTCGGGATGAAACTTGTTTTTAGGGGGATCTAATATAACACCCGGTTTCGATATTTCTCCCTCTTGCGTAATCCTATCAATATTTTAATGGTAAATTATATTTATATTTTTTCTTTTAAATGGTTTAAGGCGTAAAAATAAAAATTTTCAAGTATGATTATGTTTTGGTTTATTTTCGGGAAGGCTCGAAAAATCTTTCCGACTCGGAAATCCCGTTCCGGATTTTGATTTCGAGTCTATCCCATATTTCTTATATTATTTATAATTTTATTTACTCCCCCTCCTTTCTTTCTTTTCTTTTTTTTCCCTCCCTTCCCTTTTGCTTTTGGGGATGAAGAGCCGCCTGGACCTTTGGCCTTCCGTCCCCTCGTTCAGCGCTGCGCTTCGACCCTGTGGCTCCCCCTCTGCATACCTACCTCCTACCCTCTCAGCCAACCAGCCTCACACGTTTCACTCTGATAGGTGATGGAATCACTATCATTTAGGTTAGTTTTTAGAGTCTTTTTATCACATAAGTGTCGGTTTATGCTACTAACTCCTTGGTCCAAAAGAAGAAGACTAAAAGAAGATAAAAGAGGAGTTATAAGCACTTAGGAGTTGAAGACCATTCACGAAGCAAAGCTTTTGTTGCCTCACCGCCCCCGCGGAGCAGTGTCACCGCCCCTGCGGGTGACACCACGTTCCGGAGCGCAGCCTGCGCCTGTGCCAGCGCCAGAAACGAAGACTGTCGCCGCCATTGCGCCACTCCTTGGCGGCCCTGCGGTGACTTATCCTGAAGAAGCGAAGACCGGAGCCCCTGCACCTCTACCTGTGTCTCACCCTGCGGAGCTGTGAAGCTGAAGAGTTAGTGTCACCGCCCCTGCGTTGACGTTGGGCCGCCCCTGCGGCTCGGCATCTGAAGCGGCAGAAAGTTGAAGAGTCAGACGTTTGAAGATCATTAATGATCTGCCCCTGCGGAACTGCCAGGCCGCCCCTGCGGCCACGAAGAAGATCAAACGTTTTCGCCTGAACCGTCCCAGCGGATCTGAAGGCCGCCCCTGCGGTTCAACGACAGAGACTTTACTCCGGCTGTTTACACCACCTTTATGGCATTAAAGGTGGCTGTTTTGGCCGGTCATTTACTCCTATTTTAGTGTCATTTGTAGTATAAATAGACCCATGGCTGATTTCTAGGATCATCCATCATTATCCCACTTTTATTCTCTCTTGCTTCCTTTGTAATGAGCTTCTAGTTTCCTTGCTACATTGGGTTGGTTTGAAGCTGCAGTATTACTTTGGTTGTAAGCATCTTTCTAATATAAGTTTTATTCAGTAATGCTTTGTGTTTCTTGATCTTGATTTATCTAAATTGCATGTTTTATTATCAATTAAGATTGATCACCTTAGGTTCTAAGTGCATGCAAAGAACTAGGATTAATAGATTCCGGGTTCGGGTCTTTATTCTAGTATTAACCTTTAAGTATAAACGGGTTGTAATTGCTTGAAGGAAAAGAAACAAAAATATAAAGATTAGTTTAACGGTTTTAATCTTTTCTTTATATCCCTTAGTCTTTGTTTGAAAGCTAACTTGTGACTTGTTCTTGTAGGTTTATGGAACACTAACTGTTAAGTTGTGTTGATGCCGGTTGGCTCAACACATACATATGATCAAGATGGGAACATTACTTGAAAACTTGTAAAAAGGAACTCACCAAAGTAGTAATCGCATGCTAAGAATCAACCTAGTGTAGATTCACTCATCATCATCATATCAATCTCATTTACTTGTTTTTTAGTTTTGTGTGCATCCAACCCCCCCCCCCCCTTT
>BSUD01000005.1:120797727-120839050 GCA_033239045.1 Fagopyrum esculentum
ACCCCCCCCCCCCCCTTTTACTTACTTTGTTCTATAATCAATAATTGAATTTAATAAAAATATCACCAACTCTCTTGGGTTCGACCCTTACTTGACCGCTATACTTGTTCTAGTGTTGAGTTCGGAAATTACTTTGATAGGATATAAACGACCTAAGAAAATATCCTCGTCAAATTTTGGCGCCGTTGTAGGGGAGTTTAGTTTTATTTTTATTATTGATTATTGGTTTGGACCATTTTTATGGTTCAAACCCATGCTACTAACTCCGGCTTTGTTCCCTTTGATCAAGAAATTGAGAGGACACACATCCGGCGACGTAGACAACAACAACTCCAACAAGAAATGGCAGATCGTACTCTTCGTCAACTCACTCAGCCGACTTTGGCTCAACACCCTCTTGCGGTTACTATACCAGCATTAGGGGAAGGAATCAACTTCGAGCTCAAGCCGGGTCTCATTCACTTGCTCCCATCTTTCCATGGGTTAAGTGGTGAAGACCCCATCAAGCACCTTGGGAAGTTCCATATCGTGTGTATGAGCATGAAGCCAGCCAACATTACCGAAGAGCAAATCAAGGTGAGGGCATTCGGCTTCACACTCAAAGATGCAACGGATGATTGGTATTACCACCTTCCATCCGGGAGCATCGACACTTGGGAGAATCTCCACAAGGCGTTTTTGGAGAAATACTTCCCAACCAAGAAGGCCAATAGCTTGAAGAAAGCTATAACCAACATCGAGCAAGAGGTGGACGAGACTCTTTATGAGTACTTTGAGCGGTTTGCACGCCTCCGATCCAGCTGTCCTTTCCATGGATATTCAACTCAGGATCTAGTCTTGTACTTGTACAATGGCTTGCTTGACACCGAAAGGAGGATCGTCGATGCGGCTTGTGGAGGTAACATTCTTAACTTTACCCCTGACCTTGCTTTTGAAAAGATACAGGAACTAGCGGAAGGAACCCGGAACTTTTGAAGGACTTCTTCCAAAAAAAGGTGTTAATGCTGTGAATTCCGGAAAGAGTGAAATCTCCAATGAGCTTGTTGAACTGAAGGAGATGGTGAAAAGATTAACACTTATGGGAACCCCACAACAGCTAAAGGCATGTGGAGTTTGTGCTGACCCATATCACCCAACGGACATGTGTCCCCAAGTGCAGGATGACGATGCAGAGGTGAATGCAGTAGGTTATGGACAACCATAGCAGCAAAGGCCTAGGAACGATCCTTATGCGCAGAATTTCATGCCAAACTGGCGTGATCAACAGAATTTCCGTTGGAGGGATCAACAAAACCAACAACAGAAGCCCCGACAAGGTAAGTATCAATCAACTGAGGATATGTTGCAGGTTTTGACTAAGCATTTTGCTACTCATGTCCAAACAACAGAATCCAGCATCAAGAACCTTGAAAAACAGGTTGGGCAAATGGCGGAAGCCATAACAAGGATCGAAACTAGATTTTCCGGAGAATTGCCTTCTCAGACGGTTATAAATCCTAAGGTGGTGCTGGAGTAGGCACAATTAAAGAAGTAGAGCCCTTACGTTGAGCCAACGGCGTAAAACAAAGGCGTTGTTCGGGAAGCAACCCGAAGGAATAAGAAGAGGAGTCTCTGTCAAGAAAACCACCCCTGCGGCTTAGTGTTCCCGCCCCTACGGTGACACACTTGCCCGCGCCGCCCCAACGCCGGGCCGGCGTTTGCAAAAACCCTTGCCACCGCCCTGCGGTGACACACTCGCGCCCTTGCGGCGACCACCCTGGACACGCATTCTCAGCGCCGACCCGGCGCTGAGCCTGCGCCCCCTCTTCATTGTCACTGCCCCCGGTGACAAGTCCCCGCCCCTGCGGTTTTATCAAGAAAATAAAAAAAATACACTTCCCAAAAATAACCTACAACTATCCCACCAATCTCTCTCTATCCCTCGTCTCTCCCAAATCTCTCCCTCTCACAAACGCCCCTGCGCCCTCTACCGCTCACCATCACTCACGCCCCTACACCACCTCACCGACGCCACCGCCACGACCCCGACGCCCCAGCGCCACTCTCCCTCGCTCCCTACCACCACCTTCCTCAAATCTCGCAAGACTCTCAAATTTTTAACCCTACGACGCCCCTAACCAACAACCACAAAAACTCCACTTTCCACCACCTCCGGCGACGCTCCCACTAGCCAGAACGCCCCTCAGCACCGCCACCTTTGCAGCTGTCAGGAATCGCCTCTCCAAGTTCTCCTGCGCCTGCAAGTTCACGCCCCTGCGCCTCTCCGCCCCTACGCCTGCAACAGCCGCCCCTACGGAAATAGCAATAGAGGGTTCGTCTCTTAATCCAATTTCTGAACTTTCTAATTCCTTTACTTGATCAATTGCAAGAAATGGAAAAATAGAGGAAATACAAGTTGTCGAAGACTGAGAAGGAGCGGTATAGAATTGTGCAAGATCAGGTTGTGTATGCAACTCGGTTTTTGCACGTTCCTACTTTGGAAAAATTGAGCATGTTGGAGAGCATGCAGGCATACCTCACCAACGCTGTGCTCGGTGAATTTCTAGACATGAATGCCCCAACATACCTCGAGCTCAGCCGTCAATTCATCGCAACCTTCACCATGGAAAAGGAGGATCATATTTGTGTTGGACTTTCATTCAAGTTCAACAAGAGAAAGTATACACTGGACTACACCCAACTGCAGGATGCATTTGGGGCGACTATTTGCGCCTCCGAGAACTAGTGGGAACCCGTTCCGACACCCGACTTGTGCGAGTTTTGGCAGGCCGCCATCAGATCCGAGTTTCATGTCGGGATGAGTATTCCACCAAACTCACTCACCCGTGCTTGAGGCTCATCTCCAAGATCTTCATGAGTGTCTTCTGTGGACACAATGAGGAGAACAAGGTCGCTCTCAAGGACCTTCCACAGTTGTACGCCTGCCTCCCCATGAACGACAAGCTGCCGGATTGGCCATACCTCTTCCCTACCGCTTTGAAACGGATTAGGAAGAACGATCCACGTGACATTGTGGGTGGTGGGTGATCTCCTTGATCGCTACACATGTGATGGACCTCTCCGACTTGGAGGATGGGTTAGAGGCCCCACTTTACACGGAGGGGATGTTGAGGAGGTGCAAGCTCCTCAAGAGAGACGGGGAGAAATTCTTTTGGCTCTCATTGGCAGATGGAAGCCACGTTACATACCCCCCCCCCCCCCCCCCCCCCCCCCCCCCCCCCCGGCCGCTTCCACTTGGACACGAGCTCTCCGAGCTATACATACCGGCTGACCCTTTCGTACCGAGACGGCCTCAGGTGGCCATTGTTGAGAGATACGCTGTGAGCTCCAGCCGGGCTCATTATGAGGAGCACATGCCCATACCGGAGGACGAGGAGATGCCCATCGCAACACCGGATGATGATCCGGCACTTGCGAGCCTTCAGGCTCAGATGGCGGCCTTGACCACCCAGCATCAAGCATAGCAAACCGAGTACCAGCGGACCATGCTTGAGCAGTAGACGAGCTTCGCCTCCTCCATGACATCCCACTTTGACCGTAGGCAGGATGCGTGGCAGGCGGCTCAGCAGCAGCAGCTAGAGGCTCAGCAGTTGGCTTGGCAAGCCAGCTTTGAGACCTCATTTGGTCGTCGGATGGATGCTCAACAGGCCCGCATTGACGACGTCTATCGCCGGCAGGAGCACTTCTTCAGCCACTTCCCGTACCCACCGGAGGAGAGTCCGGATGGTCCAGTCGGACCATCCAACTAGTGGTATCATCCTTTATTCCTTCTCCACATTTATCTTTGCTTTCATTTTCCACTTTGAGGGCAAAGTGTGCTTCAAGTATGGGGGAGGAAATATCTTTGCATATATAGTTTGTTGTGAGTATGTTTGCATTGAGTTTTTATGATTTAAAATTCAGTTTGAAAGTAACAAAAAATAAAAAATAAAAAAATAAAAAGAGAAAAAGCCAAAGAAAATGAAAAAGGCATGAAAATCCTTGGACAAACCGAAAATCCGAAAGGGCGGTTTAGGCAAAAAGAAGGTAGTCCGACCAACCTTAGGGTGGTGCAAAATTGGACTTGAGGGATGTGAGTTCCAAGTGAGATCATCAAAGAAAAGAAGAAGAGTGGCAAGATGAAAACCCGAAAGGGCACCTTGGCAAAATGAGCGGTACCAAGTGTAAGTTCCCTTTCCGACATTTGGCGGCATAGGAAGGGGAGTCATAAGAAGGTTGTCCGGATAGGTCACTCTTGGAGCAATAAGGATAGTAGTTTTCTCACCTTTTTCTCACATTTTCTCTCTTTCTCCTTCTTTTTTCTTGGTTTTTCTTTTCTGTTGTCTATGCCTCTTACCCATGCTTCCTGAGGCCTTTGAGTCTAAAAATTGTTGTCATGTGTTTTACGCGGGACGAGTAAAAGGTCTAAGTATGGGGGAATTTAATAGGTGATGGAATCACTATCATTTAGGTTAGTTTTTAGAGTCTTTTTATCACAATATTGTCGGTTTATGCTACTAACTCCTTGGTCCAGAAGAAGAAGACTAAAAGAAGATAAAAGAGGAGTTATAAGCACTTAGGAGTTGAAGACCATTCACGAAGCAAAGCTTCTGTTGCCTCACCGCCCCCGCGGAGCAGTGTCACCGCCCTTGCGGGTGACACCACGTTCCGGAGCGCAGCCTGCACCTTCGCTAGCGCTGGGAACGAAGACTGTCGTCGCCCCTGCGCCACTCCTTGGCGCCCCTGCGGTGACTTGTCCTGAAGAAGCGAAGACCGGCGCCCCTGCGCCTCTACCTGCGTCTCACCCTGCGGAGCCGTGAAGCTGAAGAGTCAGTGTCACCGCCCCTACGTTGACACCGGGCCGCCCCTACGGCTTGGCATCTAGCGGTAGAAAGTTGAAGAGTCAGACGTTTGAAGATCATTAATGATCCGCCCCAGCGGAACTGCCAGGCCGCCCCTACGGCCACGAAGAAGATCAAACGTTTTCGCCTAAACCGCCCCTGCGGATTTGAAGGCCGCCCTTGCGGTTCAGCGACAGAGACTTTACTTCGGCTGTTTACACCACCTTTATGGCATTAAAGGTGGTTGTTTTGGCCGGTCATTTACTCCTATTTTAGTGCTATTTGTAGTATAAATAGACCCATGGCTGATTTCTAGGATCATCCATCATTTTCCCACTTTTATTCTCTCTTGCTTCGTTTGTAATGAGCTTCTAGTTTCCTTGCTAAATTGGGTTGGTTTGAAGCTGCATTATTACTTTGGTTGTAAGTATCTTTCTAATATAAGTTTTATTCAATATTGCTTTGTGTTTCTTGATCTTCATTTATCTAAATTGCATGCTTTATTATCACTTAAGATTGATCACCTTAGGTTCTAAGTGCATGTAAAGAACTAGGATTAATAGATTCCGGGTTTGGGTCTTTAGTCTAGTAGTAAGCTTAAAGTAAAAACAGGTTGTAATTGCTTGAAGGAAAAGAAATACAAATATAAAGATTAGTTTAACGGTTTTAATCTTTTCTTTATATCCCTTAGTCTTTGTTTGAAAGCTAACTTGTGACTTGTTCTTGTAGGTTTACGGAACACTAACTTGTTAAGTTGCGTTGATGCCGGTTAGATCAACACATACATATGATCAAGACGGGAATACTACTTGAAAACTTGTAAAAAGGAACTCGCCAAAGTAGTAATCGCATGCTAAGAATCAACCTAGTGTAGATTCACTCATCATCATCATATCAATCTCATTTACTTGCTTTTTAGTTTTGTGTGCATCAATTCATCCAACCCCCCCCCCCTTTAGTTACTTTGTTTTATAATCAATTATTGAATTTAATAAAAATATCACAAACTCTCTTGGGTTCGACCCTTATTTGACCGCTATACTTGTTCTAGTGTTGAGTTCGGAAATTACTTTGATAGGATATAAACGACCTAAGAAAATATCCTCGTCACACTCCCTCAGCTCTCTCTCTTGTTGAACTCTCTCTCTTGTTGAACTCTCTCTCTCGCTAAACTCTCTCTCTCGCTCCTGTGGAGGCCAACCGTTGCAGTCGGAACCACCGGGGAAGAAGGTCCCCTCGCTGCCGCCTCAGCCCGCCGGAGCGCCGCGCCCTCTCCCCCGCTGGTGAACTACGCCCCTCCCCCTTCTCCTTTCTTTTCGTTTTTCTTCTTCCTTCCGCGTAACTGTGGTGGCCGGTTGTGACAGCCGCCGATGGACAGAGAGCCTCGCCGGGAAGCCTGCCGCCAGACCTTGTCCTCCCATGCACCACCGGAGACGACGCCACGCCGGGGAGCTACCGCCAGTCCGCCTCCAGACCCTCCTTCCTCTCCTCTGCAGTGCGGCTAGGGCAGACAAGAGAAAGTAGTTTTGTGTAATTACGATATTTGCCCCAGGTCCTGTATATTTGCAATTATGACCCTATTCTTTTGGATAACTATAGTTTGTACCCAGAATTTATTAAAAATCACTGTTTTGGCCACTGTGAAATTTTATCACAAGATTTAGCCGATTTTGGATCTTTCAAAAATGACCGAGTTATTGGATTGTACATCCTACCGGAAAAATATTGAATTGGGGAGTTTTAGTCTAAATAGTGTTGTTCACCTTAGAAATGTTTACGAGTTTTGACCTTGTATTTGAAAATCGACTTTTTCAAAGTCATAACTAAACCGTTATTCAACCGATATAGCTTATAAGCTAAATTTCATTAACTTTGGTTTTAGGTCCAGAAGCGACCGTTATAGACCGATGAATCCAATCTCGACATCTGTAAACCATCTTCAACCTTGGATCGTGTGTGAGTACCTTCTCCGTCTTTTAGTTCGATAGCGGTAGTGTATCATACTAGGTAAATCTAGTATAACGTAGAGCAAATGTCATGTAGTGGTCGTGACCTTAGGTGTTGAGAATAGTTTATGGTTTGTTGTGTGCATTGGTAAGTTTTCTTAGATAATCAAAGATTTGGGAACTAACATGCTAATTATGATCTTACGAGTTGAGAATATAGAAGTACGAGAGTTGTTACCTTGTTGGATAGTTGATGATAGTATGCCTCGTTGTGATCGGGAATTGAGCGTTTCCTGCAAGAAGCCTAGGGGATTTATTCGTGTACCTTGAGTGAGGTAAGTCCTCGGACTTACTTAGCTAGCTTTCGCATATTGGTTGATACGTATGGGTGGTGTGTGTTTATAATTGTTGTGATAACTTTTAACCGGATTAGGATGTGGACTTGTATATTAATTTTAATATCTGGCCCAAGTGTATGATAACGGGCGGTGACCGCTTGTCCAGTCAAAAATGGGGCGACTAGGAGGCGCCTTGTGACCAGTCCAGCGGTGATGTTGATAGGCGTCAAGTACAAACCCGGCATGGTGAAAGGGGACAAGGGCGAGGAAATCTCGTGTCACACCATAAGTGAATTAGTAAGGGAATAACGTTAAATAAAGATAATAACCGGACTTGGTATGTTTGAGCATGTTTGCGTGTTTTGCTTTGTTATGTGTGTTTGTGCCTTATCGTTCTTCTAATATTCGGATTGCTAGCTAACGGTTTTAAACCGGTTGTTGTAGATGCCTTGCAGGATAGGGATGCCGCCGAGTGAGGCAGAGGAGTGGACAGCCGGGGTCTCCGTACATTATAGGACGGGGATGGTTATGTGTTGATGTCGTTTCTGGATTATATTATACCTTATGGATTTATGTTTTGGAGTTGTGTCGTTTTCAGGACTCGGATGAGTTTCCAAGTTGTATCTTTTTTTTCAAGATTGATTGCATTGCATTAAAACGATTTCGGTATTTGTCTTTATTTGTGCCATGTTGGAAGGATCCGGTGAAATTGTTGTCAAGCTAAGGGTCGGAACCCATTGTGAGGTCTTTGCCCATAGCATCCCGAGTCCCGCGGATTCGGGTGTTACAGTAACACCCAAAATCCATAGGACTCGGGATGCTACAGGTTAGGACCTCACAATGGGTCCTGACCCTAGCCTGACAGCAAGTTCACCGGATCTTGCAACAAGACACGAAGAAATATAAAACCAACATCGATAAAATTGAAGGATTGATAGCATGTATTATAGTCTATATATTGGGATTGGTTTAGACGTTTTATCTTCATAAATCTATATGCATGGATGTATATTCTTTGATTATATTGTTGTTTTGTCTACCTTTGCGGGAATTGAGGTCTACACCTAGTTTCGTTGTAATTGTAGGTAAAATGGCACATTTTGGAACGAAATGGAGCTAAGGAAGATAAGGAGTCATTGGAGCCACTTTTTGGAGCATTGAGGAGCTATAAGAAAATCTAAGGAAGCATAGAAATGATTTAAAAGATTGATTTTGGACCAGATTAGAGAGTTACACTTTCAGCTGAGACTCACCTCGGTCAGCTACAGTACCAACTCGACCGAGGTGATCTTGAGGAGAGTCTGGACCGAGGCGAACTGATGACGGGACAACGAGATCTTTATTTTTGTCTGAGATCTTCAATTTTTGAAAAGTGAATATCACATATTTTTTGCTGGATTTCTAGAAGAAAGATATCTTTTTGGCTGATTTATTTTGGAAGATATAGAGATATATTTTAAGGAAATTATCTTTTTAAGATATCTTATCTTTGGAAGATAATTCTCCTATATAAAGGGTTGGATTTTCTGCAATTCAGTCATCCTTGGATAATCTCCGGATCACCCATTCTCTTAAGGAAGTTTGAAGGAAGTTTTTGAAGGTTGAAGTTCAAGGAAGGAAGGAATCAAGTTGAAGTTGGCTTTGAAGGAGTTTGTAAGATTTTCTTAGTTGGTTTGGTTTTATTGTCTTTTCTGATTTGTGATTGAGGAACGTTGTTTGTTTGTTTGTTTGATTTAGTTATTGAGACCTTTGTGTTAAGGTTTTCTTATTTGAATATTAATTCCTTTCTTATAAATTTGATTATTGTTATCATGGTGATTGTTGGCTAAGTTCCTTATGCGATTCTATGTTGATTGGCTGAAAGTTGTGGGAAAGACGATGATAGAATGATCTTAATCCTAGTGGACCCTGAAAGTTCGAGCCTTTACCTTAACCGACGAACACCTCGGTCAGTCATTGAACATCTCGGCCGGGATGGAATATAACTGAATGAGGTGAGACCTTTTCTGATCCTTATCAGAGTTGAGAGTTTCAGTTTGCCAAATCCTATCCTTGTTATACCTTTCCTGGTTCAACGAAGCCTAGGATGAGACTTACCCGCTGATTCCTTTGTTTGTTTACCCAAGATCATGAGTGTAGGTAATAAAGGTTTATCCTTTATTAGGGTTTGAGTGTGTCTTCATCCCATCTTTGAGAGTTAGCCTGAGACTTACCCGGTAAAGGTTGATTCTATCCCCTTGGGTGGTGTGTTGGTTTGAGATTATAGTTTCATTTCTTAGTACCTTGAGACTTACCCGATGATAGGATCTTTGGTTTGGGATAGTGAGTAGTGAGACTTACCCGGTGATCTATTCCCACCTTAGAAACACCTACCCTTTGCAAACCTCAGCTTTGTCAACGTTATCTTTTGAGATCTTGAGTCGGAACCACAACTGGATGCTTTAATCTCTAGAATCAGCATTCTCTTTATTTGACTTTTATATCATCTTTGATAGCTTTGCTTTATTGCGTGTTTTGTTATTTGACAACCTGAATTACCGAACTTTGTTTCACTATAGTCCCTGTGATCGACCCCCGAAATTCTTGCTTTTATTACAATTGATTCGTACACTGCGGGTTCGCATATCGTTCAAGCATACTTCTTGGGTTATAATATTAAAGCTTGCACACACCTTTTGGAGCGAACAAGTTTTTGGCGCCGTTGTCGGGGACTTGGTCTAGACCAAGTCGGTTTTGATTGTTTTTCGGAGCTATTGCCCTTGTTGCTATTAACTACTTTACTTGAGTGTTTTCGCAAGATCTTTCCTTAGTTTTATGCGAAGAACTCGTGCTGGAAAGGTAATCGTTCCTTACGATCCCGAACCAGAAAAGACTTACAAAAGAAGATTGAAAGAAGCTAAGATGACCGATCAAGACAATCGCGATCTCGAAGCCGAATTGAAGGAGGCATTGGAACAACTGCGCCTCAGTAAGGAAGAACTACAACGAGAGAAAGACGAGACTCGCGCAAGAACAGAAGGAATTGAAGCAGATATGGCCGCTCTAAGGGCCCAGTTTCTGCCTCAACCGATCCTAGATCCTCGACCGAGGCAAGACCCAGTCCCAGTTGCCCCGGCCGAGATACACCCACCACCTCGGATGCCAGTCCGAGATGATCTTTTTGCTGGAGTTCCACGAACCCTAGGACAGAGGATGAACCCCAATCAGCAAGTCAAGCGTCCAGGAGTCAACCTAGGTGATCCATAGGACTCGAGATACTACGGGTTAGGACCTCACAATGGGTCCTGGCCCTAGCCTGACAGCAAGTTCACCGGATCTTGCAACAAGACACGAAAAAATATAAAACCAACATCGATAAAATTGAAGAATCATATACCAAAATACATACAAAACTAACAGCCGAGTATCAAAACTATACAATCACGTATATGTACATACAAACCCCGTATCCCATCCTACACGTACGGAAACCCTCGGCTGATCACTCCCACCAGATCACTCTATAGTCTTTCTATTCTGCAAATCATCTACAACACGGTATAACCGTTAGATGACTATTCATATACAACAATAATACATATGCACAAGCACATATCAGAAATACAGTAAACATCAAGCATGTTATCACATATTTCCCATTTTATTATCTTTCATAAAGTCATACACTCATAATCAATTTATGGTTGTGACACGAGAAGTCTACGACTCTCGCCTCTGTTTCTTTACCATCTAGAGTGGTTAGGCGTACCTCCCCGTATACATGGGGAGTGGAGAAATACCCTTCATATATATCAGGACTGGTCAAGTCCCAAAGAACTCCTCAGACTCCCTTGGGAATGCTAAGCAAGCTGACATCGCCCTATACTAGGGGTCAATCATATGTCGGTAATAAACGACCTATATCATGCTATAATGCAAATATCAAACACCACTTATGCACTCATCCAATATATGAATGCATCTAAGTAAGTCCTACTGACTTATCTGTCACCAGATAATCTCAGCTATCAATCAACTCTCAGATTCCCGCAGGAATATACTCCACACTTGATAAATCAAGGAACTTAAACCAACCACTGAGCCAACATACTAGAAGGTTCCACTCCTAGTCTCAAAAGATCCTCAAGGATCATATACATCATAACAAACCTCAACAATCTCATTAAAACCTCAAAGCCTCTCAAGGCATACCATCACAGTATAACAACATCCTCAAACTCGTATCTAACCTAGCATACTCCTACCATGAAGCCACGAGAAAAAAAGGGAAGAATAACATACCAAAGGAATTGGTATGTTTGAGGTAAGGTGCGGGTGCGGGTAAGGAAAGGCGCGAGCGCGGTGACACACTTCAGAACGTCACAACTGCGGTTGTCGCAGGCATGATGGAGGCAATAAGCTGGAAGGCGCGGGGCGAAAAAGGCCGGTTTTCTAACAAAGTACAACTCTTCTTTGCTTTTGACAAAATCTCTACTTGAACACTTCTCTTCTCCAAAAACCTCCAAGGCAACAACAACCTTGAATTCATACAAAACACACACCACAACTAAGAGAAGGCAAAGGAAGGAAGACTTCCTTTTGTTGATTAAAAATCAAAGAAAAAAGGAGAATCAAAAGAGAAGAGGAAAGACAACTTACTACTTCTCCAACTGACAGAAAGAAGAACCAAACTACACTATCTTGCTTCTGCCCATCATCACTAACTCGGCATCACCAAAACCAACTTGAAAAGAAGATCCAGGAAGAACAAGGGGAAGAAAGGAAAGAAAATCCAAGTGGAAGGAAAGGAGAAAGATGAATGTGAGAAGGGTAAGAAAAATGTATCGGATGGTTTCCAAAACCCTTAGGACGAGAGGAAGTAGAAACTTAAAAGGGGAGAAAGCAAAAAGGAAGTCGGCTAAAAAGACGGTCGCTTCGTTTGCTAACCGATCCTAGACACACTTGCGGTGCTACAACTGCGGTCTCAAACACCGAGGTATACTCATTCGGTCTCATGAAGGCAAAAACCTCCGATCTACACCCATACACAACTCATGCTAGCACAACAAGATCTACTAAGAACACACATCACAATCTATCACGAAAAGTGAATAACACATAATATCACGTAAGCATATGACTCACCAAATAAACTAAGACTCTCTCGTCAATCCTCTAGATGCAGCTATCTCTGTATAAAAATCCGGATAGTTCCTCCTAATACTATCCTCTGTCTCTCAAGTAGCCTCATCTGATAGATCACTGAATCCTCATCATCGGAATGTCCTTCGAGCGTAAGCATCTCGTACTCTGCTCTAGGTCCGCTACTGGATGCTCAACAAATGTGTGGTCCGGCTCAACCACTAAGTCCTCATAATTGATTATGTGTTTTGGATCTGGTATGTACTCTCTCAACTGAGACACGTGAAAGATCGGGTGAATGTCTTCTAGTCTGGGTGGCAATGCAATTCAGTATGCCATCTCCCTAACTCGCTTCAAAATATCAAAAGGTCCAACATATGGGGGACTCAACTTCCCCTTAATGCCGAAACGTTTGATGTCTCGTGTCGGTGACACCCTCAACCAAACCTCGGTCCAAAATCGGAACTCTAGAGCCCGACACCTCTTTGTCAACATACGACTTTTGGCGGCTCTACGCGGCCAGCATCCGCTCTCGAATCAAAGCTACTTGAGCGACGTCCTCCATTGCTCGGGAGCTATCCCACTAATACAACTCGGCTCATCCCAACATAGAGGCGTAGGACATCTTCCAGCATACAATACCTCATAAGGAGTCATCCTGATCGACACAAGTCAACTGTTGTTGTACGAAAACTCGACCAACGGAAGGTGATCTGACCACACCGGTCCACAGTCTAGCATTCAGGCTCTCAACATATCTTCCAAGGTCTGTATAGTCCTCTTTGACTGACCATCTATTTGAGGATGAAAAGCCACCGTAAAGTCAAGGCTCGTACCCAAAGCAGTGTGTACCTACTACCAAAATCTCGAGGTGAATCGTTCATCTCTATCCAAGATAATGGTCATCGGTACCTCATTGAATCTCACTATCTACCTAGTGAACTTCTTGGCTAGCCGACTCACCGGCCACATTTCCTTAATAGGGATGAAATATGCGGTCTTGGTCAGTCGGTCTACTACGACCTAAATAGAATTGAAGCTCCTACTCGGTCTCAAACCGGTAACATAATTCATGGATATGTCCTCCTACTTCCACTGCGGCACAAACAGTGGATGGAGTTCTCCTTCGGGTTTGCAATGCTCGATCTTGACATGCTGACATGTCGCACACTGAGCCACAAATCTAGGCACGTCGGGCTTCAGCCCGTCCCACCATAAAGAATGTCTCATATCTAGATACATCTTACTTGCACCTGGGTGTACGGAGTAAGGTGTGGTGTGAGCCTCCAGCAAAATCCTCAGCCTCAACTCGCTATCAAAAGGTACACAAATGCGCGCATGGCCTCTCATCAACCCGCCGGCACCTGTTCGCTCCAAAACGTGTGTGTATATGAAGGAAAATAGTCTTAAATCTAAACCAAGAATAAAAGCAATAGCGAACCCACAGTGTATGGATCAATCACAATAAAAGCAAGTAATCCAGAGTCGATCCCAAACACTATGGTGAAATCAAGCAGTAAACTAAATCTAGGAAAGAAACTTGCAAATATTAAAGAACAAAGCAAAGCAATCAACGAAAATATAATAATCAGGAAAGAATGTAGATTCTAGAGATCATAGCATCAAGTTGTGGTTTTTGATTCAAGATTTCTAAAGATCTATGGACAAGGCTGAGGTTGCAAAGGAAAGGTGTTTCTAAGGTGGGATAGATTTCGGGGGAGGTCTCACTATCCGTTAATCCCAAACCAAAGGTCCTATTACCGGGTAAGTATCAAGGATCTCGGGAAGGGAACTATAGTCTCAAACCAACAACTCAACCTAAAGGAATAGTACTAACCTTTACCGGGTAAGTCTCAAGTTAACTCACAAAGGCAAGGTGAAGGCACACTCAAACCTAACAAAGGATAAACCTTTGTTATCTAACACTCATCATCGTTGGCAACAAAACAAGGGAATCACCGGGTAAGTCTCTTCCCGAGCTTAGAATGTAAGCTTGAAAGGCTCAACAAGGTTATGATTTGGGCAATCTATAACCTAAGATCAAGGATATAACATGAACGAATAAACAGGGATAAATCTCGGATTGTTCTTGCTCAAATCTTGGCCGAGATTCTTGAGATCAATCCGAGATCAGTAGTTGCGTAGGTTAAACTCAACCTTCACGATCCAATCAAACTTAAAGGTTCATTCTGTAACACCCCAAGTTCTCGGAACTCGGGGAGCTGCTGGTTAAGACCTCATAATGGGTCCCGACCTTAGTTTGACAACAACTTAACTAGATCTTACAACATAGCACAAATAAGGAAAACCAGAAATCATAAAATATGTTTAAAGATGTCATGAATGTGACCAGAAATACTAACAGCCGGCAATAAATAATCTCTTACAATCCCAGAACACAGAATGTAATATCTGAAAGACCAACATAAAGGAAAGACTGCAACCCATCCTATGAAGTACGACACTCCGGCTGACCACTACCATCCGGATCACTCGGCATCTTCTCTAACCTGTTGCACGTCTAAACAACAATACAACAATTAGCTAACTAACCCGATATCAACAGAATAAGAATAGCACAAACACACCCAATATAAAATAAACAATCATCATGCTGGCACACAAATCGATTATTATCAAATAGTTTAGGTGATTCACTTTATTCTATTTTATAGTTATGGCACGAGAAATCTTAAGAGTACTCGACTCTATTCCTTATCCAACTTGGTGTAGGTCTAGGTTACCTCCGCCAGTATCATCACTACAAACCAAGTGTGGACTAGTCCCCTAAAAAACCCTCAGCGCCCTCAGGCTAACTGAGCAGAATCCCACTGCCCGTTACTCTTAGGCCAATGTATAGCTCGGTATATAAATACTACTAAGTACAACTATAATCACATCATTCAAACACCACTATCATTATCCACACTCATTTTAGAAGCTAGCTAAGTAAGCCCAAAGGACTTACCTGAATCAGGTCTCGACTTTCTCAATCACAACTCGATCTGTAACCGTCAAAACTCAATTGCTTGTCATATGAGGCAACTGGATCAACACATTTCCCATATAATTAGAAGTCTAAGACTTCTAAGATGTAAGATCCTATCAGAAGAGAAATTACTAAAATACCCATCTAAGGTAAAATGACCATTTTACCCTTGGTCCCGAATCCTCTAAAAATCTCGTAATATGTACTTAAACTAGTCTATAACCCGCACCTTGTGCGGGGTTGAGCTATAATAAATTGTTACCATCATGTTTCTAAATTTTCTTTCAACCTTGTACGGGGTTCAACTATAATAAATTGTTACCATCGTATTTTTAAACTTCTTTCACCATCATGTTTTAAATTTTTTTCAACTATCTCCCTCTTAAAATAGTTTTAATGTAAGTTTGTAATGGGACAACTAATCGAGTACGAATGAGATTGCATTATCGTATTAGCTTTCTTCTTTTTGTAAACTTTTTTCCTTACAAAAATCTAAATACTTTAAAAACATAAAATTAAAATTTAGCAAGCCTTTTGATTAAAAAAAACATATTTGTATTTACATATGTATCTTTATTTAAAAAAATAGGTAGTTATGTACTTTTGTTGGTTTAATATCACCTTACAAAAATAATCTATATGAGTATCAGAAAAAATTAAGTTATTCCAATCGAGCAAATTATTATTGCATAACTATATCTTGTATTGTTTTTCTCATTCCGATATTATTAATTTAAAGTACAAAAAAAATATTTTTTGAAGGAAAATAATTTTTTTGTAGTGTTTCTAAATTTTCGATTTCAATGTAGTACTACTAATATTATTTTTTTAATTTATTTTCGGATGTGGTTCAATGATTTGAAGATTTTTTATTTATTTAAAGTTCCAATTACAAAGTATTTGAAAGGTTAATTATTGTTTTTCGTTATATTTGGAATTGGTTAAATGATATATATTTTAAATTTAAATTTTTTACTGTAGATTCTTTTATTTTAAAAAAATTTGAAGCTTTGATTTTAAAATATATATATATTTAAATTGCTTTTTTAGATTTAGTTACACGATTTCAATAAAAAAAAATTAAATTTGTTAAATTAGTTAATTATAATTTAAATTTGTTGAATTAGTTAATTATAATTATAATTTATTAATTAATATAAAAGATAAGCTTAGTTATAGTTGTTATGATTTGATGATTTGGTATTTTTCTGATGAGTAGGATGGCGACATGTAAAATATTTTGTTATGATTTAAATTTATTAGATTTTAATGGCAATGTTGTAATTTTTATATGGCAAAAATGTAAATATTTGCCAAAAAATCCTAGGTGTCATGCTTCATTGATTGACATGTGGTATTAGTGGGTTGTGTTTTAGTAGTATATATAGATTCTTACTTGGGACTTACTATCATATTTTAACTCTTAAAATTGAGTTTAGGTAAAGACTAGAACATTACATGTTTTCTTAACCTTCCAAAAAAGTCACTAGGATCCAATTTTGGCTCCAGATATGAAGCCCGAATAAAAATGTAAAAATTCCGAAATAATTATCTAGGTCATCTATGATATGCATGCTACCCATAGGATCAAAGAACTCTCCAAAATTCCCAACAACAATATCAAAAAAATAGTTGGTTCCAAACTCAACATTCTATACTTAATCAATTTCAGAGTATGTTTTCTAACTGTACAACCAGTCAACTTTGAGCCTCTAGAACTCTAAATCCTACCGTTGGATTCATCCCAACTTTTGACATAACCTATGCATGACACTAAACAACATATTAAAAATTGAACGGTGGATCTTGTGTTTAAGATATCAAAAGGACGCCTCAAACATGATTGTTGCACACAGTCTTCCTAAAATGAAAAACATACTAAAAGCCATGGATTAAGACTTCGAATCTTACCACAACAGTTTGTTTTCTTGCAGCTCCTCACTGTTATGTAGAAGGCTTTGACTTCGAGATCTAAGGTTGGCAAAGTGAGGTTAGAATCCTCTCTATCCATTTGGCAAAATGAACTCAACGGGGTCAGTTGGCTTACCTTGGATCTGCAGCCTCGACAAGGGTTTCTCTAGACCAACGTGGGAGGAAGGGAGTCTGGTTCTTCGTTTGCAAGACTCTCACGCAGTTCCTGATGTTGCACACAAGAAGTAAGGTCGGTGTTTGCAGATATGAATCGGAAGGCACGGCAAGGAGAAGACTAGCCAGAACTTACGCTGCAACACTGGGGAAGTCCACCGGTTCTGTACGTGTGCACGTCAACAAGGAGGACTCAATTGCTAGTGCAGATAGACCTTGCTCAGATCGGGTAGAGACGAAAGAAGAGAAGGGGAAACGAAGAGTCATCCGACTGCGTGTACCGGCTCTGCAGAGGAAGATACCAAGATGTGGATCCGATGCTTGATGACCCCGCCGCTGGTGTGCCTTTTGTGTCTGAAGCGAGGTGATAAGTGCACTAGAGAGGGTTGGTCTTGGCAGGAATCACTGCTACCCAGTGTGTACGGGAGGATCTAGGTCTGGACAAGATGGCTGCAAGCGTGCAAGGGAGGTGGAGATCATGTACGCTGGAGAAGGAAGGAATGGATCCAGGAGCGTGAATCTGGACGCCTTTGAAGGGGGAGAGAGATTACGTCTACATGATTTCAGGAGATATTTAAACGTGGAAGATCTTCTCCTTGCCCCAGCTCAGCGTGCATCTCCTGGGAACTGTCTTCTACTCGTTGGGCCAACGTCTAGCGGGGCTTTTGGACTAGAGAGCAAGGTTAAACGGTTGTAGGAAAGGAGGCTACGGGCTGGGCATGTAAGCAAGGAAAGATGGGTTGAAGCAAAGGCAAAGTTGGGCTGAAGTGGTCAAGGAGGCTTGTCAAAAATGTGTCATGGTCTTGTCAAAACTCGTCGGGATGTTGTCATGGTCTCATCATGTTCTTGTCAAAACTCGTCGGTGACGTTGTCATGTTCTCGTCATGTTCTTGTCAAATGGCATGAGCTAGAAGTGGAATAAATTTAGGGTTTGATATAAAATTCTATCATTTTATGTGAAGTGAAGTTACATAAAATGATAGAAATTTGAGATAGTGTGTACGACTAGGTAGAACGAGAAAAGATCAACGGATCGAAATCTAGCTTGCTACGGAATTAAACGGAATAAAAATTCCGGATATTACATTAGTATCCCCTTAAATTAAGTTTCGTCCCGAAACTTAGAATAAAGCATTATTCCGTGTCTTCTACAAATAAAATGATTTAACTTAGTAACTATAATCTTCCCTCTCACTTCCTAACATGCAAGACTACTCAATCATCAATCAAGCAACACATAAAAAACATAATCATTCAACTAAATATATAATCACAAAAGTCACAAACAACATCTGAGTACTAACCCGTCGGTACAGAATTAGCGTCTAACTCCGCAAAGAACTCAGGATAACTACGTCTAATACTCTCCTCTATCTCCCAGGTGGCCTCATCGGCTCCTCGTCTAGACCACTGGATCCTCAACATCGGTATCTCCTTGGGCCGCAGACGTCTAGTATTGCGCTTTAGGACTGCTACTGGTACTCCACAAAAGTGTGGTCGGGTTCAACTACCAGATCCTCATGGTTGATGGCGTGTCTCGGGTCCGGTATATACTCTCTCAACTGAGATACATAAAAGACTTGATGGACCCCCTCCAATCTCGATGGCAGTGCTAATCGGTAGGCAACCTCTCTGACTCTCTCCAAGATCTCAAAAGGTCCGACATATCGGGGACTCAACTTCCCCTTAATGCCAAAACGCCGGACGCCTCTCGTCGGTGACACTCTCAACAACACATGTGCACCTACTCTAAACTCCAAAGGTCGACGCCTCTTGTTGGCGTAGGATTTCTGACGACTTTGAGTTGCTTACATCCTCTCTCAGACCAGAGAAATCCGAGCGATGTCGTCCTGTATCTGGTATGGAGCTACTCCATCAGCTCTGCTAGGCTCTTCCCAACACAACGGGGTACGGCATCTCCGCCCGTATAGAGCCTCATAAGGAGTCATCCCAATAGACGCGTGCCAATTGTAATTATATGAAAACTCTACAAGGGGAAGGTGATCAGGCCATACCTGCCCCCAATCCAATACACAGGCCCGCAACACATCTTCTAATGTCTGGATGGTCCTCTCAGACTGACCGTCCGTTTGTGGGTGGTAAGTAGTGGTAAAGTGGAGACTCGTCCCCAAAGTAGTATATACCTGCTGCAAAAATCTCGACGTAAAACGTCCATCCCTGTCGGAGACGATAGTCCTCAGTACTCCATGGAGTCTCACAATGTGCCTGGTGAACTCCTCAGCTAGACGACTTACCGGCCACGTTTCCTTAATCGGAATGAAACGTGCGGTCTTTGTCAGACGGTCTACCACCACCCAAATAGCATCAAAACCCTTGATGAGTCTCAATCCCGTGACAAAATCCATAGAGATATCCTCCCGCTTCCATTGTGGTACTGGCAGTGGGTGGAGCTCTCCTCCGGACATACGATGCTCAATCTTGACCTGCTGGCAGGTCGCACACTGAACTACAAACTGAGCCACGTCAGGCTTCAAACCACCCCACCAGAAGGAACGCCTCACATCCTTGTACTTCTTGCTTGCTCCTAGATGTACTTAGTATGGGGTAGCATGGGCCTCACCCAATATCCGTTGTCTCAACTCATTGTCTGACGGTACACAAATACGGTCCATACGTCTCATCACTCCGTCAGCACCAATAGTGAACTGAAGTGCCTCATCTCGAGACATCCTGTCTTGGATCCTGGTCAAAGTCGGACAGGTCTTCTGCTTCTGTCGGATCTCCCCCCAACAGATCAGGAAGTAACTCCAAGGTAGCCAACAGATGAATTTGTATCTGGAAACTGAATCTCTACCTCTAACCAAGCCAAATCCCTCTACAATTGCGGTTGTACAGTCAACCGGGCTATCGTCTTCTCCCGAGGCGTCTTCCGACTTAAAGCGTCAACAACTACATTTGCCTTTCTGGGATGGTAGAGAATCTCAAGGTCGAAATCCTTGATCAACTCTAGCCACCGCCTCTGACGGTTATTCAACTCCCGCTGAGTGAATATGTACTTCAGACTCTTATGGTCTGTGAAGATCTGACATGTCGCCCCATAGAGATAGTGACGCCAGATCCTAAGAGCATGGACTACTATAGCTAACTCTAGGTCGTGTGTGGGGTAGTTCTCCTCATACGTCTTCAGCTGGAGAGACGCATAGGCTATGACCTTACCCCTCTGCATCAAGACACATCTCAAGCCTAGCTTGGATGCGTCACTGTATACCACAAAGTCATTTGTACCCTCAGGTTGTGCTAAAATCGGAGCAGACGTCAATCTCCTCTTCAACTCCTCAAAGCTCTACTGACACGTCTCAGACCAAACGAACCGAGTAGTCTTCCTCAGAAGACAGGTAAGTGGTCGGGCAATCAGGGAGAACCCTTCCACGAACCGGCGGTAGTAACCTGCCAAACCTAGAAAGCTGCGAACCTCGTTGCCAAGAAGACACTGACTCGATCTTCTCCGGATCGACCTTAATCCCCTCAGTAGTCACTACATGGCCTACGAAGGCCACCTCTGACATCCAGAACTCGCACTTGGACAGCTTAACATAAACCTAGCTATCCTGCAAAATATGTAACACTATGCTCAAGTGTCCGGCATGCTCCTCTCGACTCCTAGACTAAACTAGGATGTCGTCAATGAAGACCACTACAAACTGGTCTAAGAAGTCGATGAAAATCCCGTTCATCAACTCCATAATACCGTTGACGCATTAGTGAGCCCGAATGACATCCCTACAAACTGATAGTGGCCATACCTAGTCCGGAATGCCGTCTTAGGTATTTCCTGGTCTCTCATCCTCAACTCGTGATAACCCGACCTCAAGTCTATCATCGAAAACATTGACGCTCCATGCAACTGGTCCAACAGATCATCTATGCGAGGCAATGGATACTTGTACTTGATGGTGACCTTGTTCAGCTCTCTATAATCGATGCATAGCCTCAACGATCCATCCTTCTTCCTTACAAATAATATTGGTGCTCCCTAGGGAGAAACACTAGGGCGTATGAAGCCCTTCTCTGCTAATTCCTCTAACTGCTTCTTCATCTCAAGTAGCTCTATCAGTGTCATGCGATACGGGGCCTTCGAGATCGGTCTCGTGCCCGGCTCTAACTCGATGCTAAAGTCAACACTCCTCTGTGGGGGTAACCCTGGCAAGTCGTCACTAAATACCTCTGCAAACTTGCATGCGATTGGTATCTCCTCTACTATCAGACTCTTGCTTTCCTTCATGGCATAACACCAGAAGGCCTCGCAACCCTATGCTATCAATCTCGTTGCTCTCACTACGTTGATAACTGTGCCGGACTTTCCGAGGTCCCAACCTCGAAATATCACTTTGTGACCCTCCTCAGTGGCGACAGTCACAGTCCTCCTGCCAATGTCTAAGGTCGCTCCATGTCTCGTCATCCAATGTATCCCTAAAATCACGTCCTCATGTGCTAAGGGCATGACTAGGAAATCTACCAGCCAATCCCGATCTCCCAGATGAATGGGGCAGTCATAAATCTCTCGGGATCCTCTAATCTTACCCCCATCAGGTAACCCAACTACAAAAGATACTCCCTCTACCGTAGCTAAGGACAACCTATCTACGCATGCATCTAATATAAAGGAGTGCGTAGCACCCGTATCAAACAAAACTCGCACGGGTAAATCATGTATCCAGATAGTACATGTGGTCCCAGGTGCCGCTGGCTGATCAACACTCCTCAACTCAAACACTCTCGACGGGGCTCCTCTGATGTCAGTAGTACCACCACGTCCCTTGCCACGGCTTGATCCCTATGTAGTATTGTGTGAAGCAGGGTGTCTTGGAGCCCGGTACTGTTGTTGATGACTCGGCACTCGGTATTGAGGAGGCCTCTGTCCACTCCTCTCAGCACCTGCAGGAGAAGAACCCTGCTGTGATGGAGCTCTACCCTGACGGCAGAAAGTAGCTTTGTGTCCCAGCTTGCCACAAGTGAAGCAAGTCGTAGGGGGCCTCTTGTAGTCTGCCTTGAAATGATCGCGACTGCCACAGTTAAAACACTTCCGTTCTCTACCTGGAGTCTGGACTGTAGTGTGATAGCTAGGTCTTCCCTGAGTCTGTCATCGCCCATAACCAGATACTACTGCACTACTACTAGCATACCCTGTCCTCTGCCGCTTATCCGGCCCACCAGACTGAACTGCTCTCCTCGGAATTGGCCTATCTCTCTCATATGCAGAAGCTCTATCCTGATAGTTTGACGGAGACTCGCAGAAGAATCTTGCAAGATAAGAACGAGTACTCTCTCTCAATCTCCAGGAGAAGAGGTACACGTACTGCTCTTCAAGAGGTGCAGTTGGTCCAAGTAGTGTCAACTCCTTCTGAAACTTCTTGATTGCCTCAGCAACGGGAATATCCTCAAATCTCGCCTCAATGAAGTCCTAAAATTTCTCTCTCCTCAACGAGGTAGGGAAGTACCTCTCTCTAATAATGCTCCTCATCTGATCCCAACTGGTGACTCGGCTACGAATGGTCCGTCACCAGTAATGTGTCTGCTCCTTGAACAAGGTCTATACTAACTTCACATGTTGATCCTCTGGGCAACATATCGCCTCTAGTGCTGTCTCTACGTGCCCTATCCAATGCTCCACTTCCAACCCTATCTCTCCATCGAATGAGGGAACTTTCAAGGTGTTGAAAGCCTTCAACCACTCATCCGGCCTCGGGGCTCTAGACCCAGGAGGAGCTCTGTCAACCTCAACTCTCCTCTCAGGCACAACTGGCACCTGAGTAACTCAGTGTGACAACTGAGATGACCCAGCTGGTATTGGTAGTACTTGGGCAAGTCCCTCTGTCGTGGAAGCTTCCTCCATACGTTGGACGTACACTTTGTACTCTTTGTACTCAGATGCCCCTATAGAGACGCGTCCAGATCCAATCGAACGTGCTCCCTATGATCCAGACCTAGCAGCGGCCTCATTCCCAACCTCAAAACCATACTCTCAGCCACCTCTTTCACTGCAGCATCTGGCATGCTCGCTACGGGTGGATCCTCTCGAGGAGCTCAACCTCGACCTCTCACCAGTGGAGGTCTACCTTTACGACCACGTCCTCTAACAACAGAAGTCCTATCACCCCTATACTGTCTAGCTGGAGGAAGAGGTGAACGACCTCTACCTCGACCAGTAGTTGGTGTAGCCCTAGTACGTGTCATCTACACGAGTGATAACAACTACAGTTATAATCTAGATAATCGGTCAAAAAGCAGTGAAATTCTAAAGTAATCATACTAAGAATAGCGAGATCCGAGGAGGTAGTGGTTGTCATCCGTACTTTCTATCCCACCCGACTATGCATGCATTTTGAAAACCAAAAGTTCTTTTGGAAAACTCATACCCCTTTTGGGTTCTGCTTATTTACTTATTTGACCTTTTAGAAGATTTCAAGTGTCATTGTTGTCAACCTGCCTCTGATACAATGTTGTAACACCCCAAGTTCTCGGAACTCGGGGAGCTACTGGTTAGGACCTCACAATGCGTCCCGACCTTAGTTTGACAACAACTTAACTAGATCTTACAACAAGGCACGGATAAGGAAAACCAGAAAACATAAAATATGTTTAATGATGTCATGAATATGACCAGAAACACTAACAGCCGGCAATAAATAATCTCTTACAATCCCAAAACACAGAATGTAATATCTGAAAGACCAACATAAAGGAAAGACTGCAACCCGTCCTATAAAGTACGACACTCCGGCTGACCACTACCATCTGGATCACTCGGCATCTTCTATAACCTGTGGCACGTCTAAACAACAATACAACAATTAGCTAACTAACCAGATATCAGGAGAATAAGAATAGCACAAACACACCCAAGATAAAATAAACAATCATCATGTTGGCACACAAATCGGTTATTATCTGATTGTTTAGGTGATTCACTTTATTCCATTTTACAGTTGTGGCACAAGATATATTAAGAGTTCTCGCCTCCGTTCCTTATCCAACTTAGTGTAGGTCTAGCTTACCTCTGCTGGTAGCATCACTACAAACCAAGTGTGGACTAGTCCCTACAGAAACCCCCAGTGCACTCAAGCTAACTGAGCAAAATGCCACAATCCGTTACTCTTAGGCCAATGTATAGGTCGGTATATAATTACTACTAAGTACAACTATAATCACATCATTCAAATACCACTATCATTATCCACACTCATATCTAGAAGCTAGCTAAGTAAGCTCAAAGGACTTACCTGAATCAGGTCTCGACTTTCTCAATCACAACTCGATCTGTAACCGTCGAAACTCAATTAACTATCATAGGAGGCAAGTGGATCAACACATTTCCCATATACTTAGAAGCCTAAGACTTCGAAGATGCAAGATCCTATCAGAAGAGAAATTACTAAAATACCCATCTAAGGTAAAATGACCATTTTACCCTTGGTCTCGAATCTTCTAAAAATCTCGTAATATGTACTTAAATTCTTACTTGGGACTAACTATCATATTCTAACTCTTAAAGTTGAGTTTAGGTAAAGACTAGAACATTACATGTTTTCTTAACCTTCCACAAAAAGTCACTAGAATCCAACTTCGGCTCTAGATATGAAGCCCGAATAAAAATGTAAAAATTCCGAAATAATTCTCTTGGGAATCTATGATATGCTTGCTACCCATAGGATCAAATAACTCTCCAAAATTCCCAACAACAATCTCTACAAAATTCTCCAAAGTTGGTTCCAAACTGAAATTTCTATACTTAGCCAATTTCTGAGTATGTTTTCTAACTACACAACCAGTCAACTTTGAGCCTCTATAACTCTAAATCTCACAGTTGGATTCATCCCAGCTTTTGACATATTAACCTATGCATGGCACTAAACAACATATTAAAAACTGAACGGTGGATCTTGTGTTTAAGATATCGAAAGGACGCCTCAAACATGATTGTTACACACAGTCTTCCTGAAATGAAAAACATACTAAAAGCCATGGATTCAGACTTCAAATCTTACCACAACAGTTTGTTTTCTTGAAGCTCCTCACTGTTATGTAGAAGGCTTTGACTTCGAGATCTAAGGTTTGCAAAGTGAGGTTAGGATCCTCTCAATCCATTTGGCAAAATGAACTCAACGGGGTCAGTTGGCTTACCTTGGATCTGCAGCCTCGACAAGGGTTTCTCTAGACCTACGTGGGAGGAAGGGAGTTTGGTTCTTTGTTTCCAAGACTCTCACGCAGTTCCCGATGTTGCACACAAGAAGTAAGGTCGGTGTTTGCAGATATGAATTGGAAGGCAAGGCAAGGAGAAGACTAGCCAGAACTTACGCTGCAGCACTGAGGAAGTCCACCGGTTCTGTACGTGTGCACGTCTACAAGGAGGACTTAACTTCTACTGCGGATAGACCTTGCTCAGATCGGGTAGAGATGAAAGAAGAGAAGGGGAAACGAAGACTCACCCGACTGTGTGTACCGGCTCTGCAGAGGGAGATACCAAGGGTGTGGATCCACTGCTTGATGACCCCACCACTAGTGTGTCTTCTGTGTCTAAAGCGAGGCGATAAGTGCACTGGAGAGGGTTGGTCTTGGCTGGAATCACTACTACCTAGTGTGTACGGGAGGATCTAGGTCTGGACAAGATGGCTACAAGCGTGCAAGGGAGGTGGAGATCATGCACGCTGGAGAAGGAAGGAATGGATCGAGGAGCGTGAATCTAGATGCCTTGGAGGAGGGAGAGAGATCATGTCTGAGTGATTTCAGGAGACGTTTAAACGTGGAAGATCTTCTCCTTGCCCCAGCTCAGCGTACGTCTCTTGGGAACCATCTTCTGCTCGTTGGGCCACCGTCTAGCTGGGCTTCTGGACTAGAGAGCAAGGTTGCACGGGCTGCATGAAAGGAGGCTACGGGCTGGGCATGTAAGCAAGGAAAGATGGGCTGAAGCAAAGACAAAGCTGGGCTGAAGTGGTCAAGGAGGCTTGTCAAAAATGTGTCATGGTCATGTCAAAACTCGTCGGGACGTTGTCATGGTCTCGTCATGTTCTTGTCAAAACTTGTCGGTGACGTTGTCATGGTCTCGTCATGTTCTTGTCAAAACTTGTCGGTGACGTTGTCATGGTCTCGTCATGTTCTTGTCAAATGGCATGAGCTAGAAGTGGAATAATTTTGGGTTTGATATAAAATTATATCATTTTATGTGAAGTGAAGTTACATAAAATATATGATAGAAATTTGAGATAGTGTGTACGACTAGGTAGAACGAGAAAAGATCAACGGATCGAAATCCGGTTTGCTACGGAATTAAACTAAATAAAAATTCCGGATATTACACATTCTACCATCATCTATAGCACAACCATCAACTAATCACCCTAGAGTTACAAGAGTTCTAGCCAACAACAGCCATATTTGAGTCAAAGAAGATATATGATATCAAATAAGACATAAAACCGAAATATCCAAGGAAAGGGCAAATAATCTCCAAATATCAAAACTGAAATAAAGCAATATCAAAGGTTCGACCTTGTGTTCAAAACAACAAAAAATAATAACTAAATATCTTCCTTCGAGAATACTCACAAAACTTTGTAACTAACTATGCGAATCTTCGACCACTTGATGTTGTTACTCTTCCTTCGAACTCTTTACCGCCGTCTTTCTCCGTGTTCCGACTCTATCAAACTGTGCGTAAAACTCGTCGTCAAAAAGGTCAATTTCAAATTGCAGCCGTCATCCTTTAATAATAAAAACTAGGGTTTTGGACTTTGGTATGCATGTCATTTTTAGCGATATGTCGGATGAACCCGAAATAAATCTCGACCGAGATAATTCTTATCCATCCGATATTTATCTTTTGTTACGGACTTCCTTCAACTCCTTGCTTGCATTCCACTTGCATCTTTCTTCTTATGATCCTTGGTCTTCTTTTATACTTCAATATACTCCATTATGATGTCCTTTTGACTCCTTGTACTCTCATGCTTCCTTTTCATCCAAAATGTGCCATATTTCGTACAATTGCAACAAAACTATGTGTAGACCTTCATTCTCACAAAGTAGACAAATAATTGCATAATTGATATGAATAACAACTCTACCTAAAGGAATAGAACTAACCATTATTGGGTAAGTCTCAGGTTAACTCACAAAGGCAAGGTGAAGGCACACTCAAACCTGACAAAGGATATACCTTTGTCACCTAACACTCATCATTGTTGGCAACTAAAAAAGAGAATCACCGGTTAAGTCTCTTCCCAAGCTTAGAATGTAAGCATGAAAGGCTCAACAAGGCTAGGATTTGGGCAATCTATAACCTAAGCTCAAGGATATAACATGAACAAATAAACAGGGATAAATCTCAGATTGTTCTTGCTCAAATCTCGGCCGAGATTCCTGAGATCAATCCGAGATCGGTAGTTGCGTAGGTTTAACTCAACCTTTAGGATCCAATCTAAAAAGGTTCATTATATCATCATCTATACCACAACCATCAACTAAGAACCCTAGAATCGCAAGAGTTCTAGCCAACAACAGTCATATTTGAATCAAAGAAGATATATGCTATCAAATAAGACATAAAACCAAAATATCCAAGAAAATGGAAAGAATACTTAGCAAATAATCTCCAAATCTCAAAACTGAAATAAAGCAATAACAAAGGTTCGACCTTGTGTTCAAAACAACGGAAAACGGTAACTAAGTATCTTCCTTTAAGAATACTCACAAAACTTTGTAACTAACTATGAAAATCTTCGATCACTTGATGTTGTAACTCTTCCTTCAAACTCTTTACCGTCATCTTTCTCCGTGTTCTGACTCTATCAAATTGTGTGTAAAACATGTCGTGAAAAAGGTCTATTTCAAACGCTACAGCCGTCGTTCTTTAATAATAAAAACTAGGGTTTTGGACTTTGGGTTATGGGCCATTTTTTATCGATATCTCGGATGAACCCGAAATAAATCTTGGACGAGATAATTTTTATCCATCCGAGATTTCTCTTTTGTTACATAATTTCTTCAACTCCTTTCTTGCATTTCACTTGCATCTTTCTTCTTATGATCCTTGGTCTTCTTTTATACTTCAATCTACTCCATTATGTTGTCCTCTTGACTCCTTGTACTCTCATGCTTTCTTTTGATCCAAAATGTGCCATATTTCCTACAATTGAAACAAAACTATGTGTAGACCTCCATTCTCACAAAGTAGACAAATAATAGCATAATTGATATGAATATATGTCTATGCATGCAAAACAAAAGGGAAAATCTATCTAAATGCATGCCTAAACTATTGTCATAATTCATGTCATCAACACCTATGGTAAATTGTGGTGCCTCGCCACGAGACATCATGTCTCGAATCCGTCTCAGGGTCGGGCATGTCTTCTATTTCTATTGGATCTCTCCCAACAGATCAAGTAGTACCTCTAGGGTGGACAAGTGGTTGTCCGTATCAGGAAACTGAATATCTAACTCTAGCCACGCTAGATCTCTTTGTAAATGAGGTTGAGCCGTAAGTCGTGATATCGCCTTCTCTCGAGGCGTCTTCTTGCTAAGGGTATCGGCGACTACATTCGTCTTCCCAAGATGATAAAAAATCTCTATATGGAAGTCCTTGATCAACTTGAGCCACCTCCTTTTGCGGTTATTCAACTCCTGTTGAGTGAATATGTACTTCAGACTCTTATGGTTTCTGAAGATCTGGCATGAAACTCCATACATATAATGCCGCCAAATCTTTAAGGCGTGTACCACTACCGCTAACTCTAGGTCTTGTGTCGGGTAATTCTCCTCATATGTCTTTATCTGTCTAGACGCATAAGCAATAACCCTATCTCTCTACATCAGAACACATCCCAAGCCCAGCTTGGATGCGTCGTTGTAGACTACAAAGTCATATGTGCCCTCTGGTTGTGCGAAGATAGGAGCAGAGGTCAACCTCCTCTTCAGCTCCTCAAAACTCTAAGTATACAGCTCAGACCAAACAAACAGGGTAGTCTTCCTCAACATGCAGGTGAGTGGTCGGGCAATCACAGAAAACCCTTCCACAAACCGGCGGTAATATCCGGTCAAGCCTAGGAAGTTGTGCACTTCCTTGACATTCTTCGGAGGCGTCCATGCTGCTACTGACTCTATCTTCGCCAGATCAAACTTGATCCCCTCGGCGGAAACTATGTGACCTAAGAAGGTCACCTCAGGCATCCAGAACTCGCACTTAGAGATCTTAGCGTACAACTCTTTATCCTGCAAAACTCGTATCACCGTCTTCAAGTGTCTTACGTGCTCCTCTCTATTCTGAGAATACACCAGGATGTCATCTATGAAGACCACCACAAACTGATCCATGAAGTCGATGAATATGTCATTCATCAACTCCATAAAGACGGCGGGTGCATTCGTGAGCCCGAATGGCATCACTACAAACTCGTAGTGGCCATATCGATCCCGAAATGCTGTCTTGGGCACATCTTGCTCCCTCACCCTCAGCTAGTGATATCCGGACCTCAGATCTATCTTGGAGAGCATAGTAGCTCCTTGCAGCTTATCTAGCAAGTCATCAATGCGGGGTAGAGGGTACTTGTTCTTGATGGTCACCTTGTTCAACTCTCGATAGTCGATGCACAACCTCATCGATCCATCATTCTTCCTCGCAGAAATTACCGGCGCACCCCATGAGGAAATGCTAAAACGGATAAAGCCTTTCTCTGCTAACTCCTCGAGTTACTTCTTCAGCTCTAGTAACTCGATATGCATAATACAGTATGGTGCCTTCGAGATTGGTCTCGTCCCGGGCTCTAACTCGATACCAAAGCCCATGCTTCTTTGTGGCGGTAAGTTGGATGGCTCGTCAAATACATCTATAAACTCGCACACGACGGGAATTCCTCCAATTCCGGACTCTCACCTTCCTTCATGGCATAACACCAGAAGGCCTCACAACCATGTCCAATCAGTCTCGCAGCTCAAACTACGTTGATGACAGTACTGATCTTTCCGAGGTCCATGCCTCAGAATATCTCTATCTCACCTGCCTCGGTAGTGACCGTCACGGTTCTCCTACCGATGTCTAAAACCGTACCATGTCGGTCCATCCAATCCATTCCTAGAATGATTTCTTCATGTATGAAGTACATGACAAAGAAGTCTACAAGCCAATCACGATTTCCTTAACGAATGGGACGATCGTGAATCTCATGGGTACCCCTAAACCTACCCCCATCGGGTAACCCTATAATAAAGGGTCTCCCTTCTACTTTATCTAAAGCCAATCTCTCAACGCATGCATCAAAAATAAATGAGTGCGTAACACCTGTATCAAAAAGTACTCTAATAGGTAAATATTAATTTGAATCGTGCTTGTAGTGGTTGGCGCTGCCAGCTCCTCAACTCAAAAACCTTGGCCTCTACACCTCTCGTGTCAACGGTGCCGCCAACACTTCCTCTACCTTTACTCGGTCCTTGTGTGAAACCTTGAGTAGAAGGATGATATGAGACCTATTGATGTGATCCCTGAGTTTGATATGAGGTGATCTTTGTCCGCCTCCAATTGTACTAGCAGGGAAAAACCCCCGTTGTGAAGCAGTTTTACTTGACGGTAAAAGGTAGCTCGGTGGCCTGGCCTGTCACAAGTGAAGCAAGTCATTGGTGCCCTCGGACACTCAGTTTGTAATAATATATAGGGTACTATATGGTATGGTATGGTTTGTAATAATATATGGTATGGTATGGTTTGTAATAATATATTGTTATAAGGTTTGTAAAATGTCTATATTAGATCAATCTGTACAAGGTACGAAAATTAAACTAGTTTGAAAGTATGAGAGAAGAGTAGGGGGTAAATGGGATAGGGATTTCTCGTCACGGGAATGGGGATGGAGATTTTAAACGGATACCTGGACGGGGACGGAGATGCGAAAAAATTAATTCTCTGCTTGGGGATGGGGACGGGGACGGATGAAGATATGGGTATCCGCCGGGCTCCCCGATTCGAACCCCAACCCGCCAAGGAACCTCAACGGGGAACCCGACGCATACATAGATAAACAAATTGTATTTATATTAGACTTTCACTGTAGTTTTAAGTTTAATCGAAATTTAATTAATAAACTGTGTTTAATTCAAAATTTGACGATGATTACTAAAATTCAAGCTATATACACTTTTGTATCTTGAAAAATATGTTTTAAGTTTAAAATTTTATTTGATAATTATATGTGGAAATTATGTTATTGCTAAACTACATTAATTCGGTGTTCGATCATACGAGGATAACACCCTCGTGAAAATTTTGAATTCATCGTAAATTATGCTAACGCTAACCGAAATTATGTTAATGTTAACCTATATTAACAATTTTGTATTTTATGGCTTTATTTTACATTTATTCTCGTAGTTAAACTTTAACTATCAAAAAAGTTAAACTCGTTATAGTTAAATGGGGACGGGAAATCAATAAAATTTTAAAATGGAGAAAATTAAACGGAGACTAGGATTTTTCGACGAGAATAAACATTCGACAACATGAAAACGGGACAATTTTCCGTACTCGAATGAGAATGAAAATGAGAGACATTATACTAAACGGGATAGGTACGAGTAGAATAGCCGTCCCAAACCCGAACTATTGACGTCTCTACGGAAGAGGGCACCGCATGGAATTTACAAGAATTGGAAATTGCCGAAATAACAAAAATAAAAACAAGTAGGAAATGTGAAAAGATCCATCACTCTCTCTCTCACAGGCTCTCTCGCCTTTCAGCCTCTCCGGTCTTTGATCCTCCTCATCTCCTCTCTCCAAATTCCCCAAATGACCATTTAACCAATCTCACTTCTCTCCGCAGGTGTCACCCAAAAATAAAACTTCTCCCATTTTTCTAGGGTTTCTTTCCATCAATGTGATTCCGTGGCTTCGCCATTGGCAACAATTCGAGATCTATAGTTTGAAACTTGGATACTTCCTGCACTTGCAGGCTCAGTCGAGATACTTCTTTAGATATGGGGGAGAATGGAGACGATAGAGAGAGGACGGAGGCTTTGGTCAAAACGGATTCCATGGAATCCCGATGGGTTTATCAGGATGACAAAGATGAATCTGACTTCGAAGACGAAGAACCCGAGGGTGAGAGATCACCTGATGTTGCAGATATCGATTCGGAGGATGAGGATAATGTTGAACAACGTTTGATTCGTACCGGACCTAGAGTTGATTCTTTCGATGTCGAGGCTCTTGAGGTCCCCGGTGCCCATCGCAATGATTTTGAGGTATCTGCCCTGACATTAATTTTTACATTTCTTTTCACTCATTCTTATGTCTTTTCACATCTAGTTTCTCTTAAACGAGATAAGAGGGAGTCGATTGTTGAGCTTCACTCATGATTCCCCGCAATCAAAATGGACTCCTTTTCACAATAACTTAGGCGTCAATCATAAATAATACTACGTATTTTAGATATTATGACGATTTCCTGTGCTTTACAATTGTATACATTGTTGCATGAGCTGACTACTGACCAGCTACTAATTACTAAATGTGGTTGCTCGTTGTAAATTCTAGCAAGCCTCTACTGCTGGCTTTACCTATTTGCACTTTAGTCTTCGACATATTGCAAGTGTCTGAGACAATTATATTTTGCCATGATTTTTCCATTTCTGAATGATCAATTGATAGTAGATTCCCCCCCTTAATTGAGAGGTCTAATAATTTTTCAGTAGGGTGAATTGAATTGTCAGAGAAAGAGCTAGATATTAATGTCATTTTGATCATACCGAGAGAATGGTTACCTTCTACAGGTTAAAGTTTATTATAAAATAAGTGAAATCTATAACTGAAGAATGACTTTCTGAATTTTTTCCTTTGCAGGAGTTTGGTCCATGGAGGCGAGTTGTACTTATATTTCAAACACTCGGGGTGGTATTTGGCGATGTAGGAACCAGTCCATTATATGCTTTTAGTGTTATGTTCAACAAGGCTCCTATCAATGGAAAAGAGGATGTGCTTGGAGCATTGTCCCTTGTGCTCTATACCTTAATCCTTTTCCCACTGGTCAAGTATGTACTTGTTGTTTTGTGGGCCAATGACGATGGAGAAGGTATGTTGCTTGTCTGAGACATGTCTTTTTCTCTGTCTTGGTCTTCGGTTCTTATTTCCAGTGAAATGTCAGGCTCTTAATTGTTCAGAAATTTGGGCTTCCTGCAATTTTTGTAGGTTTCATAATCACTAATATTTTCATTGCGGTAATGATGCAGGTGGTACATTTGCTCTATACTCATTGATATGTAGGCATGCCAGGGTCAGTCTAATCCCAAATCAGCTAGCTTCTGATGCTCGTATATCTAGCTTTAGACTGAAGGTTCCATCTGCAGAACTTGAGAGGTCACTTAAGATTAAGGAACGACTAGAGAATTCTCTAGCTCTGAAAAAGCTTCTTCTAGTTTTAGTTTTGGCTGGTACCTCCATGGTTATAGCTGATGGTGTTGTAACCCCAGCAATGTCAGGTGCTTTTCCACATTTCTTCCTCAGGCATGCATATCATTTTGCTTGAATGAATAGATTTAACAATTGTATCAGGATGGATCATTAGGTGAATAATTTTTGCACCCTTTGTTTTTCTCCTCTAATGCAGTGGTATCTGCTGTTGGTGGTCTTAAAGTCGGCATATCTGGGATAGAAGAAGGTGAGATGTAATCAATATGTCAACTAGTTCTACTGTATCTTCACTGAATAGTCGCATCTTTCCTTAAGTGATTGATGCTTATTCATGATAAAAAGGATGTTTAAAAGTGCAACCTTTTAGGGCTCGTTTGGTATGACTGTAGGAATGGGGTTGGAATCAGGAATCGGAATGGAATAAAGAATTGGATTAAGTCATTCATGATACTTAGTGTTTGGTACGATGTTGGAATGAAATATTTTTGACACATGTTTTGATTTTATATGAGTTATGAAACGAGAAATCATATCATATATGCGTGAATGTTTATAATGTAAATATATGTTGTTTTTAAACTATATTAAACATTAAACAATCGTCAACCCAAATAAATAGGTATTTATATTTCTTCTATCAAATATATTTTTCGAATTGAACAAATTATATTGTTTTCGAGAATTTTATACATTACATCTTGAATGAATTTTTCATATTATAGGTAAAAAAAATTTTGTCAAAATCTTGTTTTTATACAAAATAATTATATAATTTAAATTTATTGATGGACAATAAAAAAATTTTATAAAAAAATATTAATTTTATTTTGTGAAACTAAATAAGCAAGTATATATATAATAAAAATATATAAATGTAGTTTTAAATTTAAATTGAGTTTATGTTGGAATGGGATACCCACCTTTAATTTCTGGAATCAACTTCTTCTCTAGAGTTGGAATGATGTCATTTCATGTAATCATTCTTATTTTGATTTCAAGCCTTACCAAACACGAGGTATTGGTATGACTCATTCCGATTCCGAGTACTGATTCCATGGGAACCGTACCAAACGAGCCCTTAGATCTCCACTACACCTTAAACTAGATCTATAATTGCTTTAGGGCAGGACAAGGGGCTGAATCAAGCCTGCTAAACAACGTTCAGCCAATGAGGGAAATATCACGCATTCATACATCTTTTTCTTCATATTGGATTTTTAAGTTTGTGACTTTAGACATCCCGTCAACTGAAGTGCAATCTTTGCTTACACTTGATGATGTGCTAAAGACTATAAATTTTTCTTCATGAATGATTTGGACTGTTTATTATTCTAAATTCTATCTGCTTTTGCTCCCAAAAAATGTTGGGGAAGAGGCTGGAATGCTGATGCATATCATCTTTCCCACTGTCAATTCGTTTTATGTCACGCATCTCTACCTCTAGTTATAGAAGTGATGTAACCCCGCCTTACATTTTTTTTTATTAGTGGGTTATCATATTGACAGTGTCTTCTGATATTTTTTCCCAGGAGAAGTGGTGACGATTGCAGTGACATTCCTTATAATCCTCTTCAGTTTGCAGAAGTATGGAACGAGCAAAATGGGATTTGTTGTAGGCCCTGCTTTGTTTATCTGGTTTTGCTCACTTGCTGGTATAGGGATTTACAACCTGATAAAATATGATAATAGTGTTTGGAGCGCATTTAACCCAGTTCACATATACTACTTTTTCAAGAGGAATACAGTCAAGGCCTGGTATGCTCTAGGAGGTTGTCTTCTAGCTGTGACAGGTAAGCGTATGAGCTAAGTTTTCTTTTTCAGATGCCTATTTATTGACTTTCCTTTTTGAAAACTGTTGAATTCCACAGATTAATTAGTCTTCTTTGTTAATGAACCCTGCATGGTGTTTCTACGTAGCTGGATCTTATTAAGTTCTATATATCGTGGAGAATGAAAGACACTAACAATGATATCATCAACTTTGCAAGAATTTCCTGACCGGACAGACAGAATTGGGACTCCTTAGATGTTTTTTTGCCTACCCAGACTGCATATCTCCATAATCTTATTACTATTATGCCAATAATTATAAATTTTCAGACTGAAACATTGAATTCTGTAAATTCTTTTTTCAAATAATAGTGGTTTTGCACACTTCTTTTTTATAAAGTGCCTTTCTATTTGTGTGCCTGCTGTCAATTTCTTGTGATCATTGCAAGTTCAGTTGTCAACAAGGTTAATGATTTTAAAAGCTGTAAGCTGATAGAATTGTTTAAAGGCTTGGGATAGTGTTAGCTAATAGAACTCTGGCAGGGCCTTGCTTTAAGAGGGACAAGTCATTTTGGTTTCTTCTACAAATGATTTTCTTGATCTTGAATAAAAGTGCATCTATTGATGTGTTTACTCCTTCCAGAGGTTTTGGTCTATTTTGTTGTACCGGTCATGTTTGTTCTTAGTAGGATGATTTTGAACGTCAACGAGTGCTAGTTGTTGTAGCTTTGAAATTCTTATTGTAGCAAAGATGGTTTGAGGTCCCCACCTGAAATTCCATATTCCTTTCCTTTTTTTGTGATGCCATATAGGAGTTTGAAATCCAGTTATCCTTCTTCATATCCCAAAGGTTATTTTTTCTCTTAATTTCAGTTCTTCAAATGTGATCTGGCTTAGGTTAAGGTGGATCATCCTATGTTTAAGTTCATACTTTCATTGCAGCTTGTGTTATCAATGCTGTTTTCCCTACTAATATGAGATCCCTTGGTGGAATTTTTTTCTTCTTCATTTGGGACACTAGTAGTTTTAGACGTCAAGTGAACTGAAGGATTGGAAGACTTCTCATTTATTCTCGGTGGAGGGTTTTTCAATGTTTCTCTCTTGCATTGCCTGGATGCTTTCCTATTTTCTTTTGCTGACTTGATTATCTAATTCTGACGGTCCTGAAACAGATTGTAGGATTTGTAGCCAATTATATTTAACTTATAAATTACTCTGCTCACCTGAGGTATCTAACATAATCAAAATGTATATATCTCTGCAGTTTGTACCCGGTCTTCTTTTTTGGATCAATTTCTGTGATGAACAACTTGTTTTTGGATACTCAAAGAATTTCGGGATTTTATCGAACACATTTTAGATTAGTAGTCTGATAAAAGAAAACGGAGGTTATGGTAAAATTCGGGATGTAAATGGACAAGCAAATAAATGGAGTAAAATTACTATTCACCTGGAATTGACAACTTTTTGCTTGCTTTATTTTCATAGGTAAACACTGATTTTAATTCTGTTATTTTTATTTGTTGTATCAGGTTCGGAGGCCATGTTTGCTGATCTGTGCTACTTTTCAATTAGATCAGTTCAGGTGAATTTGTTTAAAAGGATACTCATTTTCTACAATCATAATATTTTGATTTAGAATTTAGTTCGCATATTGGTTAACGATTTAAAATTACTGTTTTTTTGCAGCTTACATTTGTGTGTCTTGTGTTTCCGTGCCTTGTTCTGGGTTATATGGGCCAGGCTGCATATCTTATGGAGAATCCTGATGATTGTTCTCAAGCATTCTATTCTTCTATCCCAAGTGAGCTGCTATATTTTTATCATCAGCAATATTTCTACTTGGAGCTTGATTTCAAGTATTTTAGTCCTATTTAGAAACTCTTTCTCCTAAGAGTTGAGCACTTACAGGTGTAAACTTTCAACTACAGGTGGAGCATTTTGGGCGGTTTTTATAATTGCTAATGTTGCTGCTTTGATTGCTAGTCGGGCAATGACAACAGCTACATTTTCATGCATAAAGCAGTCAACAGCGCTTGGCTGTTTCCCTCGGCTCAAAATCATTCATACATCCAGGAAATTTATGGGTCAAATCTATATTCCAGTTTTGAACTGGTTTCTGCTTGTAGCTTGTGTTGTGCTAGTCTGTGCAGTTTCAAGCATTACGGAGATTGGCAATGCATATGGTAAATACTTTTTACCTCCTCTTTGAATGGTGGTTTTTCACCTCTTGTTGTCCAAATTGTGCCTATATTCTAGTATGGAGGTTAAAGTCAAACTTAAGTTTTATACATTTTAAAAGGGTTTGAAGAGCTGCATATGTGTGGTTTAAGTGTTAGGTATCTGTCACTTGGGATGCTATTACAGGATTTTTCTCTTGCCTGTTTTTTTATAAGATACTGTTTTATGCATACCTGAACTGCATCACTTTTTCTAAACGTGATAATTCACAGGCATTGCTGAGCTGGGGGTAATGATGATGACAACAGTTCTAGTGACCCTTGTTATGCTTCTCATATGGCAGATAAATATCATCGTTGTTCTGGCTTTTCTGGTTATCTTCATGGGCATGGAGTTAACTTTCTTCTCATCAGTGCTATGGAGTGTGGGTGATGGTAGTTGGATTATACTAGTATTTGCAGTAGTCATGTTTCTTGTAATGTATGTTTGGAATTATGGGAGTAAACTCAAATATGAAACTGAAGTCAAGCAAAAGATGTCAGTGAATCTTTTACGTGACCTGGGTTGCAATCTTGGAACCGTCCGTGCTCCTGGAATTGGCTTAGTTTACAATGAGCTTGTGAAAGGAATACCTGCAATTTTTGGTCATTTTATAACCAACCTCCCTGCTGTTCACTCCATGATCATATTTGTCTGCATAAAGTATGTTCCTGTGCCTATGGTGCCTCAGAATGAGAGGTTCTTATTCCGGCGTGTCTGCCCTAAGAGCTATCATATGTTTCGTTGCATTGCCAGGTAAATTGCTAGATCCTGAAACATTTAATGTGCTTCCTTTTTAAAATGAGTCTTTATCTTATGGAGAGAAAAAGTAAAGTGCATTGTCTATTAAACATATGGATTATACTGAACCTCTCAGAGAGAGACAAGGAATCACCCTCTCAAGGTTGTAGATAACCGTGTTCTTAAGTTTGGTTGTCGGCGCCTTTGTTTTTGTTATCTTTTAGTGATTGGTAGGTTGAGCCATCATACAAATGGCTCAAATCCTTGATTGGGTCGGTCAACTGCAACTGCATCAAATGGCATATATATGTTATAAAATTGCTGAGTTGGATTCTATATAATAAGGGTGCTTGATGGACAGGTATGGTTACAAAGATGTTCGCAAGGAGAATCACCAGACATTTGAGCAGCTTCTGATAGAAAGTTTGGAGAAATTTATAAGGCGAGAAGCCCAGGAGCGGTCCCTGGAAAGCGATGGTGATGATAGTGACATGGATTCAGAAAATGAGTCCCTCTCAAAGGTACTTATTGCACCCAATGGCAGTGTGTACTCGCTTGGTACACCACTGCTGGCCGATTACAAGGACACGGGCAAACAAGCTTCTGAAGCAAGCACCTCGGGGGAGGCAAGGCCGGGGTCTCCAGCTGACGTACTTGATGCGGAACAAAGTCTGGAGAGGGAGCTTTCCTTTATAAGGAAAGCCAGGGAATCTGGAGTTGTGTATCTTCTTGGGCATGGAGATATTAGGGCGAGAAAGGATTCTTGGTTCATCAAGAAGCTGGTGGTGAATTATTTTTATGCTTTCTTGCGCAAGAATTGCAGAAGGGGTACTGCCAACTTAAGTGTTCCGCACTCACATTTGATACAGGTAGCAATGACATACATGGTTTGAGTTAATCTGTGAAGACAAGACAGTGGAAGTTTTTTTGTTTTCGATTTTGGCTTCGTATGTTGGATGGATCTAAATCAACACAGTGTTGATCAGTTGATGAAAGAGTATTTTTTTTACTGAAATGTGTTGGTTATCCTGGGTTGATATAGAGTCGGGGTTTACTCGTATCAATTGAGAAAAGTTTGCAGTTGCAGTGCATAGGTAGGTTCGTTTTACATGTATTCATCATAATGTGTATGAATGGGGCATACATGAGGATGGATGATTTTGTAAGAAGCACTTTTTTCTTACACTTGGATGCCACTTCTAAATCGAATACATTAATAGTTTTGACACGTTTTTCCTTTTAGTATTTGAAGAAGAGAGCTCATCACCTCTTCGCCATGATAAGTTCATACGCCCATCGTGTTTGAATGCATTATTGTTTAGGTTGTGCATTGAAAACGAGCAAACTGCACAAACTTGGCATAAGAGTATCCACTGCTTGTGCTTATGGGTGTCAACGGGATGGAGAATATCCAATACTCGATGGGGATCACAGTCATATGGACGGGAATGGGAAAATAAATGGGGACGAGAATGGGAACGATGATAAACGTCATTCCTTGCATGGGGTCGAGGATGAAGTTACAGACTTGGAGGTCCCTGCCCCGCCCCGGTCGTGTTGCGGATTACCAACGAATTCCCGATAAATATTTTAAATGAGTGAATTAACGGTGATTTATAATTTTTAAATATTCGTAGTACTTATATAATTGTATTTTATTAAATTGGGGTTATATTTTTTTGATTTTATGTTAAATATATTATTTATACAAATGAGTTCAGAGTTTGCTTAATTAGAGGGTTGGTGGGCTTCTTTTAGATTTTGTTCATGTGGATGCAATTTTTAAATGATGTTTAGTTACAGTTACTTTGGTATTTGTGGTTGTGGTTTTGAAGCTTTGAAAACCATATTTTTAAAAACGTGTTGACGAAGGTTTTGGGAGATTCCTGAGGTTTTGTAATATTGGGTATCATTCATGTCATTTGTCTTCTCCTATCTATACTCCTCAGATTCACCATTTGTGCCCTTCCTTCTTCCGATACTCTACATTCTTCACGAAAAATTGAACCAAAATGTTAGAGCCTTTCTTACCCAACTCGGTCTTCTTTCCAACATTCGACCATTCCTTCGTTCTTCTCTTCTTCAAACATCAATAGCGAAAAGTTCATGAGTGAAGGCCAGGAGAAGCACCAGCCCCGGAAAAAGTTCATGAGCGAAGGCCTGAAGAAGAACGAAGTAGAATGTCATGTGCCAAGACCAGGAGAAGAATGAAGCAAAAGCACCCATCTTGAGCGAAGGCCAAGAGAAGAATTGGAAAAAGAAGTTGCCGGAGAAGAATAAAGGAGAACGGCCCTTGATTTATAGTGTGGTGAGGCATAAACTAGGCCTTGGGGTCATTTGGTCTTTACTTAAAATTAAAACTAATTATGAACCTTTTAATTAAACATGTATACGGAGTTTTTTTTTATAAACCACAAATCTCAAAATAAAACCACAACCCTAATCACGACCACAACCACAATTTTACTAACAAGCTCTAACTCTTGTGAATTTTTAAGGCAAAATGGTGATAAATAGCACCAACTTTAGCTGTGATTGCGTTTTATAACACAAGTCTAATTCTGGTGATATATCATGATTATTTTGCTAACGTGGCACCGTAAAATCATAATGTTAACCTTTTGTTACCGATTTGTATTGATTTTTTTCTAACTAAAAAGTATAACACATTATAGATAAAAATAAATAAAGTACTAAACACAATTGATTAACATTATTTAAATTCTAAAATTATATTAAGTCTAATAATTATGTTCCTTAAAATAAAATATATTTCCTAAAAAAAATAAATTACTTAACAAACTAATAACTTTATAGTTGAAAATTTTTGAAAAATAAATTAGTATAACTATTTATACTAACAACAAATTATTATAATCGAA
>BSUD01000005.1:120839162-120929420 GCA_033239045.1 Fagopyrum esculentum
AAAAATATATATATATATATATATATATATATATATCCAAATTAAATTTGTTTATAAGATGAATCGTTTACATATATAGAATAAATCTTATGGTATATAATTTTAGTTATATAATAAATATATAAATTTCATCAATGAAAAATAAAATTAATGTTACTACTGATACTAAAATATATTGATTAAAAAAATCCTACATATATACCCATACAAAATTTATAATCAGAAAAGGAATATTATGGTATATAATTTTTAACTTTATTGTATTATATTTTTTAATTAGAAAAAATTTAGTACAAATAGGTGACAAAAAGTAAAAATTATGTCAAATCATCATTTTTCGGCGTCACGTCAACAAAATAATCAAGATATTTAACCGGAATTAGACTTGTGCTATAAAATGCAACCACCCACCAAAGTTGGTGCTTTATTTCGAGTTTTTGAAAGTTCGTATGACCAAACACAACTACCCCTAAAGTGGTGTTATTTATTCTCATTTTGTCATTTATAAATGGAAAATTTAACAAGATAATTCAAGGAAAATGCGACAATAACTATAAATGAGAAATTTTTGGTAAGGATGGAGATTCTCCAAAGGGGATGAAGATGGACATAACCTTTAATCCCCAAAGGAGTATGGGGGACATAGATGAGGACATTATGTCAGATGGGATGAGAATGAGTATGTCACTCCCTGAACAGAACTCGTCCCGTTTGTTTGTTTGTTTTTGTGTCCGGTTTTGTGTCAAAGTTGTTGTTATCTTCAAGAAAGATTAGACAAACCACTTGCAAGTTGTTGTTTAATCTCCAATAAGAAGTAGACAAACAACTTAAGCAGGCAAAAATGTCATAATCTCACAAGTGGGTCACACATGTCACTTACAAGTTGTTGTAATCTCCATAAGAAGTAGACTAACAACTTAGTGTAGTAATCTCTCAAGGGGGTTTACAAGCAAACTTAAATAAACAAACAATTACTATATATGTTATTTAATTCAGTGTCTAGATTTAAAGTCAAGAAGTTGTTGTAACGCCCCGTTTATTGGGCGCGTTTTGATATTTATATTCCTACTTCTATCGATATTTTATTAGAATAAATAATCTATTAAAAGTATTTTACGACGAAAAATATATTTCCCGTGCATAATTATATTTTTGGATACGTCGCGTATATCCGTATGTTTTATTTCCGGAAAAGTCGAGAAAGTTTTTCCGATTCGAAAATTCCGATTAGGCGTTTCTTATCGAGGTTTTCTATTTGTTCCTTTTTCTTTTCTTTTAAAATTCCCTTTCTTTATTGCCTTGTCATTTCCGCTCAGCTATGAGCTTAGGCTGCCTAGCCCAACCTCCCTACACGTTACATGCCTGCTCTTATGTCCTACCCGACCCTCCTTTGCCTCGCTTCTCTTCACGCAGCCAAGTAGCCACACCTCCCTCATTCATCCTCTTAACCTTCTCTACTGCAGCTCCTCCTCTACCTTACCTTCTCTCCTTCACCCAACCTTCTCCCGGAGCTTCTCTTCTGCAACGACGAGCAAGAACCGCTCCCGAGGACCTCCTTCAGCAACCATCGATTTCTCTACACCACTGCTGAGCCGAACCGGTTGCACCCAAGCCCGTACAACATCCTCCTCTACCTCCTCGCACCACCGATGTTCAAGGCTTCCAACCACCAGGAAGGGACGTCTTCCTCACCGCCTTTCCAGGCCGCCGGAACCTAGGAGAAACACCTCACCGCCCCGCTGCTCCCGCTTGACAGATCTCGTCGTCTTGCCGGAGCCATGACCGTCGCCTGTATCTTTTCCTTCTTCTCAATTGTCTTCTGTCTCCTGCGTGCCTCACCTAAACCCTCTCACTTGCCACCAGGAGGCCTGCCCTCGCCCTGCCGGAGGCCATCGAAGGCCTACTACCTCAGATTGCCCTAGCCTCACCAGTGGCTGCCCTCCTTCTTCTTTGTCCGCCGCTGCCACCGAGTTGGGCTGCTCTTGCTGCCACCGGAGTTGGCCTGCCCTTGCTGCCGCCCGGTCGCCGCCGATGTTGTCGGCCTTCCTCCCTCCCACCGCCGCCGGCTACATCTTCCCCTTAACCTTCTGCGTAGGTTTGAAGGTTGAAGAAAGATATTTAACCTATTTATTTCGGGCCCCCATGTTTTGGTTTAATTATATTTTTGACCCATTGTTTTGTATTTGCAGTTTTGAACCCAGTTTTTGGAATGTAACAATTATACTCCCTTTCAAAGTTATTTACATGGAATGACCCATATTTTATATTTCAAATTATGACCCAGCTTTGTGCAATTATCTTTTGTGCCCTTGATGATTTATTTTCGGATTTTGGCCCAAGGATTTAATTGTGGATTTATGATACATGTTGTGACGTTGGGTATTTTGCCTCGGAAAATATTTTAGCGGGATTTTAACCTCGGTTTTTAAAACAAGTTCCTTAGAGTTATATGTATTATATATATTTCGATCAAATTTAGCGTACGAGCTAAATTTGTTTAGTTTTGGTGCTAGGTTCGGAAACGACCCCGTAAAGGCCGAACGAGTCCAAGTCGACATCCGTTGATCGATTTTCGTCTTTTGACGTCGTGTGAGTATCTCTTCCCTCGATCTAGTAATGTTAAGTTTTAGTATCATGCTAGGTTGGATCTAGCATAACTTAAGAGTGAATACCAAATAGTGGTTGTGGACCTTAGGTGAGATTCGTTGATTGTGAAATGTTGTAAGACTTGAGGAGTTGATTTTATCTTGTGAGGTTGTTTATGACTTTAAGTTGTGTATTGAGCTTGTGAGAATTTAGGGGTTGAGGTTGTATGATTGTTGATATTGTGGTGACTAGAATGAGAGTATCCTAACCTAGTGTTGTTACCATTGTGATCGTGGGGACTAAGCATGTTATCATAGTGGTGTTGTGAGTTATGATCTTGCGAGATCCGAGAGTTTAGAAGTTTTAGGACTTCTAGCTTCTATTGAGTGTGATGTGAGCATGTGGGATTCTAGGATGCGGTCCTAGAATTGTGAGTCAAATGGTCTTGCGTAGATCATTAATTCCAATGCTTAGAATTGAGAGTCAACTTCGAATACGAGAGTTTAGAAGTTTTATGATGATTTACTTGTGTTTGTGCCTTTCCCATTAATTCTAATGCTTCGAATATGAGCTAACGGTTTTATACCGATTGTTGTAGATTGCCTTGCAGGTTAGGAATGCGGCCGAGAGATCCGGAAGAATGGGCAGCCGGGGTTCCGTACATTATAGGAGTGGGTTTTGGTTGGAGTCGGGTTGTGTTTTATTCTTCGTTTATTATGTTCGTATGCCGCGTGTATGGCGTTTTGGTCTTTGGTGTTGGTTATCGGCTGAAGTCTTTTGTTGTATTCTTTCGGGTTTTTCTTTTCATTGCATAAAAATATTTTTCGGTTTTGGCCTTTATTTGTGTCTCGTTGTAAGATCCGGTGAAATTGTTGTCAAGCTAAGGGTCGGGACCCATTGTGAGGTCCCAACCCGTAGCGCCCCGAGTCCCGCGGATTTGGGGTGTTACAGTTGTAGTCTCCAAAAGGAGTAAACAAACGTCTCTATATAGTTAGATTTAATTGCATACAAAAACCGGTTATTAGAATGTTGTATGTATTTGACTTGAATAATGTTGAAATCACTCAATTATTGAACTTTCCTTCGAATTGTATTCGTCCCTACAACAAGATCTAAATACCTTAATGGGATAAGACCAACACGTCTCAAAGACTAAAGTAAAAAAAATACCGTATCTTATATTTGTAAAAGGAGTTCTTCCAGATCTTGTCAAAACTTGATCTTTCTAGAATGGATGCAATCCAAAGAGAGCTTGCCAAAACTTGAAACTAAAGACTTAAACTTTTTCGTACAAAAAGATGATTTTTCATGTTAAAGTGACTTTCCGTTATAAAACAAAGGGATCCACATTTTTAGAATGATATAAATATGGGCAAATTAGGTAAATGGGCTTTTCTAGTTTTTCTTTTAGTAACTAGCCCATTTAATAATTTGATTAGGTAAATGTACCTGTAGGGATTTTTTTTACCGTTCATTGCTTCTCTGTGTGCCGCCTCTTCTTCTTCTTCTTCATAACCTTGCCTTCTCCTTCGTTGTTTCAAATGAGGAAGAAAGCATAGGGTTCCACTTTTCTGCCTCCGTCTCGACGTCGGACGAAGCCAATGCCCTAGCCCACACCTTCGCCGTCGGCCATTGAAGCCCTGCGAAGCCTTCCCCGCCGCCTTCCTGTGTAACAGTTCCAGATCTAGATCTTCATGGTTGTGGAGGCCAATCAAATGCAAGAGGCTGGTATGTATTTCAAACCCTAGCTTTGCTATTTCCCCCTTAGTGGAAGGTTTAAGCCCGCTCCCCCCTTCAGTTTCGCTATATTAGGTTTCTCTGATTTGATTGTAGGGTTCCGATGTGATGACTTGGAGCACCATGAACTTGCAGAGTCTTGCCCCGTGAATGTGAAACAAGTGTTCAACAAGAGTTTCATGCAGTCATGGCATCTGGATCGCTAATACCCTCTGTTGGTCAGTTGCATGGAACTAGTCGCTCTGCATTATGGATTCCGATTGATTTATTTCTAGAAGATTCTATGGATGGTCTCATAGCGACAACAACATGTGCAGTTGATACTCTAACCGATATATACTTCATGTATTTACCACCACTAGTCCATTTCGTGTTTAAAGTATGAAGAACTTAAATTTTGTCAGTCAATACCGATTTCTTCTTTGTATTTGCAGATTTAGTGAAGTCCCTTCAGGCAGTGAACGGGACAACCTAACACGATACTTTCCTGGGTCTGTGGATAGCAGTTTCCACAATAAATCATCGTAATATAAAAAAGGGAGAATTGTATGCTCTTTGTCTGTCCATTTCAACTCTAATATTTAGCAATGGCTTTGCTAAATCTTTGTATTATTAGCTTGATAACCTGAGTAACTCAGTTAATAAGTCTATAACTCTAATCAATGACCATCTAGTTATTTGCTGAAACTTTGAGTTTTCTGGTATGAGAATTTTTTTGGTATGAACTTATGTTATGAAAATTTATGGTATGAAAATTGTTGCGTAAGTGAACAAGTGTTCTGGTATGTAAATTTTTTTGTGTGAATTTCTGGTATGAAAATTTCTGGTATGTACTTTTTTGGTATAAAAAATCTGGTATGAATTTATGGTGTGTAAATTTCTGGTATGTAAATTTAGTACGAATTTCTGGTATGTAAATTTCTGGTATGAACTTCTGGTATGTGAAATTCTGGTATGTGAAATTCCTATTACATTTGATTCCTTTACACAAGCCAACTAGTGTATTACCCGCACCTTGTGCGGGTTGAGTTTTAATGACTATTTAATACTTATAAATTCATATGTATATTTTTGTAAGATAAAAATCCGGAAAATGAAATTATAAATGCTATTACTATTGAAAGAATTTGGCCTACTAGGCTCTTTTTTGTTTTTGTTAAAGAAACTATATCCTATATTTTTTTACCACTTTTATTTAATGGTAGGTAAAACTAATTAACCCTTCTATTTGAATAAAATGTTTGTTATTTGTTATTTAAGTGTAAGTTTTAATTTTTAAAAACTAAATTTGTTTTTTATTATTTTCTTTTATTAATTTTTTTCCTCTTTTTTATTTTCTTTATTTTTTTATTTTCTGGAATGAAGAATTTTTCACATACCGGAATTTTCACATACCGGAATTTCCAATACCGGAATTTTACATACCGGAATTTTCACATACCGGAATTTTCACACACCGGAAATTTCACATACCGAAATTTTCACGTACCGGAATTTTCGCATACCGGAATTTTCCAATACCGGAATTTCCAATACCGGAATTTCACATACCGGAATTTCACATACCGGAGCTTCACATACCGAAAGTTCACATACGAGAAGTTATCATACCGAAAGTTATCATATCATACCAGAAGTTATCATATCATACCGGACGTTATCATATCATATCGGAAGTTATCTTACCGGAATTTATTTTTTTTATTTTCTTTTATTTTTTTTGTCTTTTTTATTTTCTTTATTTATTTATTTATTTTTTTGGAATGCATACCGGAGTTTCACATACCGGAGTTTCACATACCGGAAGTTCACATACCGAAAGTTCACATACCAGAGCTTCACATACCGGAAGTTATCATACCGGAAGTTATCATACCAGAAGTTATCATATTGAAAGTTATCATACCGGAAGTTATCATATCATACCGGAAGCTATCATACCAGAAGTTATACCAAACAAACTAATTTTATGTCATAGTTTAGAATTAAGAATTACATACCGGAGAATTACATACCGAAAGTTATAAAAATGGTATGAGCAAAAACGCAACATTCAGGTATCAACCTTGAAAACACAAAAATGTCTCTAAAAATGGTATAACCTTCTTCTTTGCCCAGAGACGTTCAAGACCACTGTCAGCATTACCCTGAGCGAGCAAAGGTTGTAAATTCACCAGTGTAAACATCATTGACATCCGGTATGAAATTCCGGTATAAAAAAATTTCGGTATGAACTTCCGGTATGAAAATTTTCGTTATGAACTTCCGGTATAAAAAAATTCGGTATGAAAAACTTCGTTATGAACTTCCGGTATGAACTTTCGGTATGAACTTCCGGTATGAATGGTATGAACTTTTGGTATAAAAAATTTCGGTATGAACTTCCGGTATGAAAAACTTCGTTATGAACTTCCGGTATGAACTTTCGGTATGAACTTCCAGTATGAACTTTCGGTATGAACTTTCTGTATGAACTTCCGGTATGAACTTCCGGTATAAAAAATTTCGGTATGAACTTCCGGTATGAAAATTTCAGTATGAACTTTGTTATGAACTTCCGGTATGAACTTTCGGTATGAACTTTCTGTATGAACTTCCGGTATGAACTTCCGGTATAAAATATTTCGGTATGAACTTCCAGTATGAAAATTTCGGTATGAACTTTGTTATGAACTTCCGGTATGAACTTTCGGTATGAACTTCCGGTATGAACTTCCGGTAATATAAATTTCGTTATGAACTTCTGGTATGAACTTTCGGTATGAACTTCCGGTATAAAAAATTTTGGTATGAACTTCCGGTATAAAAAATTTCGGTATGAACTTCCGGTATGAACATCCGGTACGAACTTCCAGTATAAAAAATTTTGGTATGAACTTCCGTTATGAAAAATTTCGTTATGAACTTCCGGTATGAACTTTCGGTATGTAAACTGTCCGGTATGTAAATGTCCGGTATATAAAATGTCTGGTATGTAAATGTCCGGTATGAAAACAGAAAAAAAAGGGGAAATAAAATAAAAAAAATAAAAAATAAATTCAGTAATTATAATCAAAATTTACATAACAAACATCAAATATTATTTCTTTTATAATAGAAGAGTTAATTAGTTTTACCTTACCATTAAATGAAAGTGGTAAAAAAATTATGGGGTATATTTACTAAATAGAAAACTAGAAAAGGCCTAGTTAGTATACAATAAAATAAAAAAGCCTACTTACATAATTAGCCTATTATTATTTTTAATTCTCTTAAAAGTTTTTTTTCTCTTATAATTAATTATATATTAAATAGTATTTAATATAATTATATCATGTTCCTTTTACTTTAAATTATGATTTATAATATAATTTTTTTAATGATTATATATTAGCTATGAATAAAAATAAATATGTTTAGAATTTGAATAGAAGATTTACTGAATTTCTAAAAAATAGTAAGATTTAAACAATTAGTTATAGATTTGAGGATTTTTTTTTAATTTTCTATCGAAAATAACCAAAATAATAATTTGTTAAAAAAATTTTGGAGTTGCGTGAAGTGTGGCTTTGACACGTGGCAAAGAAGGTCTCTTCTTTAATATATACTAGTGTAGTTCCCGTGCCAAGGCACAGATATAATTTGAATTTTATAATTTTTAAAATTTTTATAAAAAAATTTATGTAATATAATGATTTTAATTAACTAACGATGAAAATCATAAATATAGTTGCATTTTTTTTATTGTGACCGAATAATCATTATGTGTAACATAACTTTCAAGTTCCAATATTGATTATAGATTTACAGGTCACTATTGAAGGATTATATTTTCAAGCTTTAATTTTTTTCTCCGATTAATATTTAGAACAATTATTTTCGGTTTGAATTTTTTTAATTAATTTAGAGATTTGAATATTTTAATAACAACTTCTTTGCGGTTAATATTCAAATTCATTTACTAACATTTCAATATTGAGGTTTGAATTGAACATTTTAATAACAAATTCTTTGTAGTTAATATTCAAAGTCATTTACTAACATTTTAATTTTGAGGTTTAAATATCTATTACAAATATAGATGAATTTGGTATCTTTTAATTATTCACAACCTCTTCATGCAGTTAAAATTAATTTATTAAAAATGTTATACAATGTTAATTATTAACATAAAGCTAGAGAATTTGAGGTACATGAAATTTTATAATTAAATTTGGACTGGATAGATCTACTACAAAAATGAGAAATTATTAAATTAATGGCATTGATATCATTTGAGTATATATAACTTTAAAAATTAATAAAAATTAAGAAAATAATTAAATTTGACTTGTACATCAACATTGATATCATTTTATATTTTTATTATTAGAATAATTTATATTGATAATGATTTTTTTAATTTGACATAAAGAAGATTTTTGTATAGATTTTAAATTTTAAAAATCACTTTTTAAAAAAATTTTGGGGCTGAGAGAACCGTGGCTTGACACGTGGCAATAAAGGCTCCTACTTTAATATATATAAGATAAGATGTAAGATAAGATATGTCGTTGTTAAAAAAGACAAAAAAAATTTGCTGGTATGTGAATCCGGTATGTAAATTCGGCATGTAAATTAGAAAAAAGAAAAAAAGACAAAGAAAAACAAAAAAAAAAAAAAATCTGGTATGAGTTTCTGGTAAGAATTTCATACCAGAAACTCAAAGCAGAAACTCATACCAGAAAATTATAAAAAATAAAAAAAACAAAAAAAAGTTATGGTATGATAAAATTTCTGGTATGATAAATTTATCCAAAAAAAAAAATAATTAAAAAAATAAAAAGAAAAAAAATAAAAACAAATTCAGTAATCAAAATTAACACTTACGTAACAAAATCAAATATTATTTCTTTTTTAATAGAAGGTTAATTTCTTTTACCTATCATTAAATAAAAATAGTAAAAAATTATGGGTACAGTAAAAAATTACTAAACACAAAACTTAAAAATACCTAGTAGACCAAATTCTTTCTATAAATAATTCATCTTGGTTGGAAAATTTATATTTTTTGTAAACACTAAATGAATTAACATTAATGAGGGCCAAATTGATAATTTATCCAATTAAAAAGTAGAATAATAATTTGAAATAACCAATAAATAATGGTAAAAGTATTATTATATTGATATTTTATAATAAATTGGGTAAAGATTTCATCTTTAACTTGATTTTTAATGAAATGCACAATTCGAATCAATCGGATTAACTAGCCTCACAATCGGAATCAATCCAATCCATCTCAATATTCATTCATATATAAGAAAAAGGATTATCCGAAATACAGTGGATCCATGCCTTTTACTTTTACACAATAGTGAATAATAGAAGATATGGAGCACACGTAGAAACATGAGTTAAGCCCATCCATTTTTTCCTCTCAACGCTTCCGCAGCTTTCTTCCTCAAAATATTCACAAACTGCAACCATGGCAATTCAATTCCACTAAAAATTGTAAACAATTGTGGGGAGAGAACGTTGGATAAGCATTGATTCGAAGAGGGATAGAGAAAATTAGAGAAAAGGCGAGAATGGGAGCAGCAGGTTCCAAGCTCGAGAAAGCATTAGGAGATCAGTTCCCCGAAGGCGAGCGTTATTTCGGTCTCGAGAATTTTGGCAATACTTGCTACTGCAACAGCGTCTTGCAGGTTTCATAATCCCTCCCTCTCTATTAGATTCTTTTTCGACTTTTTTTATTTTAGGGTTTAACTTAATCACAACTTTCAACTTTGATCTCAAACTTCTTTCTTTGCCTATCATCTTTTTCGATCCATTTTTTCAATTAGTATTGTTGACTCCTAATACTTTGACCCTATCTTCCTGATTTTGGTTTTTGATTTCTCAATAAAATCATTACAAGGTGCGCAATTCGATCCAGTTATGAATAATGTTTAATCACTTAATTGCATCCGGAAACTCAAGTTATGTGGTTTTGCACCGCGCTCATCCTCCTCTAGTGTGGCTTAGTTTCAATTCACTTTTGTAGCGTTTTTTTTAATCAGTAGAGTTAGGTGTCAGTGTTGTTGAATGGGTGGTTCACTCTTTCACATATCAGTGTTGGGTATATGATGAGCACCTTGGACTCCAAAAATGAATGACGGAGCTAGTATCTTGACTTTCGTGAGTGTGTCTTAGGGACTTAGGGTTGGTTTCTCTGTTGGTGTTGTAAGGTAGGGCAATTGCAACTCAAATCTGTCCGCATTTGTATTGAATTTGTCACCTTTGAAATTTGTCTGGTAGTATCTGGTATTGTAGGTTATATATGGATCGGAAGGAATGTACTAAAGCATAAAACAGTATAAGGGCAGAGCTGGAGTAAAATGGCTAACAGATTTAAGCTTGTTAGAGGGAAGCTGTGCAGGGTGGAATATTAGTATTGGAACCTAAGCTGATGTGTCTAGTCATTTTGTTATAATTTCTGTATTTAGCCCAAGGTATTTTATGCTCTACTTTTTTCATCCTCCTTCGAACTAGCCCTGCAATGCTTGGAGTTCATTGAAAAAAATATCTCTACAAGCTAATTGATACCAAAGAACTTAATGCAATATTTCAGAAGCTTTAAGGACTGCTGCAAATCGATTCGATTCAACATCCTTTTTACAAAAATAATATATATTGACAACTTTTTCATGAGATTGAAGGTTATCAGTAGTAAAAATCTTTTTCAAGGAAGATCCAATTGAAGAAAGCAACCCAGACTGTTAATTCACTTTCCAAAAATATGTTTCAAGGCAACTCATGGATATTGGATAGCATATGCAAATAACTGGATATCATCAAATCATAGCAATATTTCACACAAATTAGAATTGATCCCTTTTTAGGAAGACAAATGATATTGGACTGGTTACTGTTTGGCTTCTCTTGTTTTTCTGTCTGCTGATTTGGTTTCTTTTTTTTTTGTAGGCTTTATATTTTTGTGTACCATTTCGCGAAAAGTTATTGGAGTACTACGAGAAGAACAAGAATCCTGCCGATCCTGAAGAGAATCTTCTTACATGTCTTGCTGATTTATTCACTCAGGTATACGACCTTTGTTTGGAGACCATACTGCTTTAGATTGGGTAAAAGTGGTTTGTGTAGATTATGTGACGTGTATTCTTAATTTCTAATTTATTAAATAGCACAAATATTGAGATCTAGGATATACTTTAAATTTAGATTTCTAAATAGGAAATAAAAATCTGTCGTTGTCAATTTGACTTCTTTATGTCATGATGCTGGCTGCAATATAGTTTCTTCCTGTCCTGAGTCCGGCTTATTGTTAAAATAATCACTCCTTTGAAATAACCATTGTATTTTCTCTCTCTTGAGCGAGCATGGATGCAATGGTGTTACGGTTACTGTATCTATACATCTTATCATATTTATTGAGGATGGGAGGAGTAAGATTGAATTTGAGATTGAAGAGGGAAATGCTTGAGCTGGTTTAGTGGCTGTATATTTCTCCTGCTGCTTTCAGTGCTTTGTACCAGTGGTCTTTCACAAAACAATCTTCTTCTGGGCATACACCTACATAAACCCTAAGCCACTCTTCCAACATCTCATTTTTGTGGAACTATGCCCTTTTTGCTGTTTGACTATGCTATCCTAGATTCATAAGGTTGTAAACGAGGGATGCATATTGTCTTGATAAGGAAAATGAGGGGTTGAAAATGTTGAGAATAGTCTGTGACTTTGTGTTCATCATTGATTGATCGTGTACTCATTATTGGCTTTTGGTAGTATTCCTGTCAATGGTGTTCTCACTATCTGCATTTGTTTGTATGGGAGCAATATGATTGTAGCATGCATTTTACAGTATTTGCTTAATAATTTATATTCTTCCTCATTTCTCATTAATTGCTCCTTTTGGTTATCAAGCTTCAAGTTTTAACCTAGGATGTCTATATAACCTATATTTTCGGCCCATGTATTAGGCCCAACATATTATATCTTTAGGGTTTTTATGTTTTAGATATTTTTGGCCTATATATACCCACTTTGGTTATTGTAATCACCATCACAAAATGTAGTGCAAAATCCTGACTTGGTAGTCCCCCAGACGTAGTCACAAATTCGTGGCGAACTTGGTGACCAATTCTACTGTTCTATTTCTCTCTTAATCGCATTCTAATCCTAACAATCTAGGGTAGAAGATTATTTGTGTAATGGTATGCATGTTATCCATTTGGTACTTGAACCATAAAAAGTGGGAGTAGCTTATGCTTTTCATTATTATATTAAGTTTGATTATCGACACATTATGGTCTGATTGTCCTCCATTAAATGTCTCTTTAGCAAACTGCGAAACTTAAAGACAAACAGTAAAACAAGTTATGTATGCGTCTCAGTGTTAACTAAATGCGGCCACTCTAATATTTGATGCAATTTCTACTTGAGAGGTAATTCATCAAAGTTAATGCAGCCACTTTGTCATTGCAACAAGTATATGTCTAATCCCATAAAGCGATATAAAATTGGACAGAAGATAATCTAATATGTTTAATCTTATATGAAGTAATTTTGGTTTCTTGTCTAGACTATATCTTAAAACTTTTTCTGTGACATCAACGTAATGCCTTATCGGTATATTTGTAGATAAGTTCTCAGAAGAAGAAAACAGGTGTTATTGCTCCAAAACGCTTTGTTCAGAGAGTCAGGAAGGAAAATGAACTTTTCCGTGGTTACATGCATCAGGTATGTTAACCATGTGGCAATTGATGGATAAGTTCTGTCCAAAAGTATTTTAATTGATCTTGTTTTCCTTGTCTAGGATGCACATGAATTTTTGAATTTCTTACTGAATGAGCTTGTTGAGATTCTGGAGAAAGAAACTTCAGCTGCAAAAAGTAACTCAGACAGTTCATCTTCTGAAAAGATTGCAAATGGACCAAAGAATGGCCTAACAAATGGTACACAAAAGGAACCCCTGGTTACCTGGGTTCACAAAAATTTTCAGGTGAATTAAGTTAGTATTATTAGACTAATTTGAGCTGGTGTTTAGCTGTTCCCCATTTACACGTAACTAGGCTGTTTATGCACCCCTGCTTGTTTCTTTCTTTCCTTTCTATTAATCAGCTGTATTTTCATTTCAATAACAGTGCAATATGAATGTTCCTGTTGCTGTCTGCAGCAGTGAGCTTGTTATAACTGCATAATGAACTTTTTTAGTTTTGCTTTGCTTCCAATTATTACTATTTGAATGACCATAAAACCTTTTTAACATACATTCTTAAGTAGTTCCATTTGACGCTTTTATTCAATTATCTAGAATTCTAAATATTTATAAATGATGAATTATTGACGTTTGTATGATTGTGAATTTCACAATATTTTCCAGGGTATACTGACAAATGAAACGAAATGCCTGAGGTGTGAGACTGTTACTGCAAGAGATGAAACTTTCTTGGACTTGAGCTTGGATATTGAACAGAACAGTTCAATCACAAGCTGCCTCAAGAACTTCAGCTCCACAGAGACACTAAATGCTGAAGATAAGTTCTTTTGTGACAAGTGCTGCAGGTACGTTTTATTCTGCTTTGTTCTTGGTAATGTGGGTTCCATGTCATTTATGATATCGACTGAACTTCTTTCCGGGTCAGATACTTTCATCTATGTTTAAGTGATCATAAAAAGTTAAAAAATCAAAGTACAATTATGGTTATCAAGTTGTGATTCATTCAGTTTACGCCATTGGATCACTTGGCTAGAGTATTACGGAAGGATCAAAGCTGGGGGGGGGGGGGGGGGGGGGGGGGGGGGAGAGATTGATTGACCTAAGATACAGGAGTTTGTATATATAAGGGGAAACCTGGGTATCCATTATCATTTTTGCTTTTATTTGGGGCAATAACCTTCTAAAGAAAATAAGTTTGCGACTATAGCTTTATCAATTTGTGCTGCTATTCAGAGATAATCAAGAGATGAAAATCTTTTCCATTAAACCTAGGTATCCTGTTAATCTGTCATTCCAACATCTTTGATGAGGTCTTGAGTATATTTTGGCTGTGAGATTTGAATCCATGTTGTGATCTAGGTACCTTAGCACAACACTGCAAATATTTCCTCTCAAACTCCTTAGCAAAATGTTGTTTTTGACCGGCTATTTCTTCACGATTAGTCATCAACTCATCACTCACCACAATATCTACATGCGAATCAACACTGTGATACCATTCTTTACAGAATACTTCAGAAAAAAATTATGCTCACTCAAACTTTGGGTGTAACCTGGTTTCACATGGGCTTTAGTGAACCTCTCAAACCAGGCTCTTGGTGTTGCTTCTAGCCATAAAGGGACCTTTGATATCCAGGTGGGATCTCTATACATACTTCTTTTAGATGGCCATATAAGAACACATTTTTGGCATCTGGGTGGAAGTGGAACATAGGATTTAAGGATGTTCCTTTGTCACTGTGAAGGACAAAAAGGATTCAAGTTATGTCAATTATTTCCACAGATGCAAATGTCTCATGGTAATACATACCATGTGTCTGTGTACATTGCAACAAGCCTAAGATTGTATTTGTGCAAAGTTCCATCAGCTTTCTCAAAGGGAAATCTATTTTCCACTCCCACTATCTTTTTGTTTGTTGGAACTCAGAAGATCCACTATTTTATTTGTGTTCTGCCCAAGGGTCTTTTTTCTTCATTTGTGGGTTTGATGATACGCCCGAAGCCATGAATGGTCCTGTCGTTGAAGTAAGATCATCTGCCCAGCGTCTTTTGAGGAGACAAGCCTTTGAGGCTCTTGATTTTACTTGAAAACAGCTCGAAAAAGACGGTTTTTGGCGGAGATGAGGTGGCTGTTTGTTGGATTTGATGGGTTAATCGGCAGCAAATAGTGGGTTGGAAAGAGGACGCGAGGAGGGTGATGTGTCTGTTTTGGTCTATGAAAAAGGCGAGACAAGGTTATGGGGAAAATTGGGTTCGGTATTGGAGGATGTCAATCACGGAGAGAGAGATTTGGGAAATGGATGAGTGGTGCCGGAAGTGTGCTTGATCTTCCTTTGCATGCAACTCCCAAGATCCAACAAACGTAAATCAAGGCAACACAACCAGAATTCCAGCACAAGACACACAAAGCCAGACCAAGTGTAAGGTCTTCCAAGAATAAAAATAGAGTAACAAGAGCAACTCAAGCAAATGGATCGATTCAAACTAAATAAATTTAATGCCCGAAGGTAATCACTCACCCAAGAACGGTCCAAGTTTGTGTGGAATATGACGAACAACCCAACACAAGCTCGAATCTTAGAGTTTGGAAGTATTCCAAATACATGATAAAATTCAAGCTACCAACCAAGGGGCTGAAAACTTTCTTAAATGGAGTTCCCTAGCTTCCAAAACAACCCCAAACAGTAAAGTGAGCAAAGTGTTGTTTCCAACATGACCAAGGGGCTCATTGGCCGGGTCATATCATTTGTGGTTAAGCTGCATAGGTGTAAGAATTCTTTTCGAGGAAACATTAGATAGAAAGGCACATTATGCTGAGGAAAGTTCTATGCATTCATAGGTTGTTGGGTACAACTCCATACCCCTCTTTCTCAAAGCAATTGTTGTATCTTGATCAGAGGGAGAAGCACGCGAGTAGGAGAATGAAATTGTAATTGGAGCCGGCTGATCACGTATGAGAGATTTCTTTATCTAGTGTATGTAGATTTTGGTGTATGTGTTTTCCGAGCCTCGGTATGTGCTTCCATAATTGGTGTAGGTTTAGGTGACTTTGGAGTGTTTGGTACTACTGTGGGCTCAAGTTGAGTGAATTTAGTGTTTTGTACTATGAACTTAGCTTGAGTGTGTTCAGTTTTATTTGTATTGGTAATTCTGGGTCCGGAGTTCAAATTTTATGGTCCTTGGTGATTGTATTATTAGTACTTGTACTGCCCGGATATAGGTTTGCCAAAATAGTAATTTCTCTCTAAAAATTAGATATCCATGGTAACATATTGTGGGGGCTTTTTTTTTATGAAAGATTGGTAAGTAACTCCCGGTTCGATTGGCTTCGCCGCTCTAGGAGGATTCGAACTCGAATCTCCAGACTAACCCACTTAAGGAGTCTAGCACCACATCCCACTAGACCAACTGAGGATTGGTCTTTTGAAAGGGCTTTGTGGATGTTCTATTGTTTAGATAGGCTAATGTAACAATTGCCTACCCGCAATAACATTTTGGTACATTACCCTGAAACAACTCAGAGGAGCTCCTTTAAAAAGATGTCCTTGTTTTCTGTCTGCGATCCTATTTTGTTCTGGTGTATCATTACAAAGTAGATTGGCGTAGAATTTCCTCTTCTAGTTGTTAAGTGGAAGGATTGTGGTGGGATTATTCTTTCACAATGTCAAACTGCAGAGTTTAAATACTAAGACCAAACTGATTTCTAACAGATAACAGTAAAGAATTATTTTTTAGCTGGTAAAACCCAAGTAACCCTAGAATCCTAGATCAATCATCAATAAAACTACAGAAGTAACAAACCATCTAGTTTCAGAGAAACTTGTGACTTTGAACAATGGAACAAGGTAGCCATCTAGTTCCAGACAGACTTGTTCATGATAGAGCATCCTATCTTTTTTTATTATCATAATGGAGCAAGGTAACAGGAGAAGTGATGTGCCTCTCTAATTGGAAGAACAGATCAAATATGTTCACCAAAAATAGAGGACTTACAATATAAGTTGTTAACCTCTATGCTTTGAGATAACTTGAGGAAGAGTTTTTCTAAACACAGTAAAAGGAGGAGGGCCTAGGTGGTTGTGACAAGGTAAACTTAGCCCATGTTCGCTTGATGGGAGACTAGACATTGACCCCCCATTTGGTTGTAAATCCTGAACCGAAGGAAAACGAATCTAATCCATGTATATACTCATTAATTAAATGTCTTGAAAACATTTCTTGTGGTTTCATGTTATTGGAGTATAATTCGATTAAGTTTGATACCCAATAGGTAAATAAAATAGGGGAATGAAACATAGTTTGCATTGAGAATGAGAAAGCATCACCGTAAGGAATTAATTTAATAAATGAACAACGACGTGTAAGTAAATAGATTCGTTTCCATTCTGTTTCCAGAGTTGCTACCAAACGCCCCCACCTGAGATAATCTGCAACTCTCTTCCATTTGTTATCCAGAAAGTTGAGTCCATCTCTCAGTTTACCATTCCCAATAGGTTATAGGTCTCACATCTCCTTGACCACCAACGGAGAAGTTCCATCAGCTACCTTGATCTTTATCTTACCATTACAAGGTACATAACTAGAAAAGCTATGGATGCGGCTTGTTTACCCAAATGAAGCCATGGAAGAATAACATGTGGAAACCATAGACCAAGAACAGGAAATAGAGCCCAAAAAGCTGAATTATACCATGATGTAATTATTGGACATGGTTTGCTAAACCACGTAGTTTGCCTTTTGGTTTCTGTGTTCTGTGATTCCCAACCATACCTCTACTAGGTTCAATCATGTGATCACCATTTACTACCAGCCACTCTAATTATTGAATAGGATTATATCATAAGATCCTTGTAATCCTAGTTGTATATGATATACTAGTACCAGATAGGCACCCTATTATTGAATTATACCATGATGTTTTTATATCTTGCTTCTGTAAATATGGTCTGGTTATATATTGAAATGGATGACATCCCTCTTCTCTGATATAGTCTCCAAGAAGCTCAAAAGAGGATGAAGATAAAAAAGCCGCCTCATGTCCTTGTAATCCATCTCAAACGCTTCAAGTACATTGAGCAACTTGGGCGGTACAAGAAGCTATCCTACAGAGTGGTGTTTCCATTGGAGCTAAAACTGACAAACACGATGGAAGATGCAGATTCAGAGTACTCGTTATTTGCGGTGGTGGTTCATGTGGGCACAGGACCTAATCACGGGCATTACGTGTGCCTTGTGAAAAGCCACAATCACTGGCTGTTCTTTGACGACGAGAATGTAGAGATGATAGACGAGCCGGCGGTGCAAACGTTCTTTGGATCAGCTCAAGAGTACTCGAGCAACACAGAGCACGGGTACATTCTGTTCTACGAGCGTACAGACGGTGAGTGCAAGACTTGATGAGGGTCGAAATTGAGTTGTTAACTTGCTGACATGCATTTGGCTGGTTTTTTCTTGTCATGTGATTGTGTGTGAGATACTGGAAAGCCCTTTGCGGAACATCATGTGTTTCATTTGTACAGCGCTCTGGGACTGTATGCAGTTGCTGAACATATGATTGTAAATGATGACGATGATCATGATGATTATGATAGGAAGGACAGTACACCGTAAAAGAAATGGTCAAAGATTTTGCGTGTCTGAATAATCAGATGTCTCCGCTGAGACCTTGCTGTCTGAATGAAATCTTCTTTCCCAGATCCTTTATACAATTATAACGTTCATATATTTTTTTTTTTTTGTCACAGTGCAAAGTTCATCCGGAAATGTTGAATGTTATTCATAATTTATTCGTGTCTCTTCTTACAAGGCCCTATAAGTGATGTTGTCAAGCTAACTGATGGATCCACTATATGTGGTCCTAGCTAAGCGGCTACTTGGATTATTACAAATCGGGTTGTTACAACTATGAGGGCTTATACGAAGTTCATCCAGAGATGTCACAATTCCAAGCTTGTCGTGGAAGTATGCTACTATTCATGTCTTGGTTATAAAAAAGACAAGATTGAGAAGCAACAACTTTCGAGACTATTGAAACTTTTATCCATATCATACCATCTTTTGGAAAAGCTTTAACAGACTTCATGAAAAATGAGTTTATATACTAACATAAGATGTCATTGTCATCAATAACTTGAAGTGTAAAATGTCCCCGCAAACTTAAGGTTGCCTAGGGTATGACAAAAATAAAATAAATAGATTTCCGACATCAACGATCACCGCAAACTTAAGGTTGCCTAGGGTATGACAAAAATAAATTAAAATAGATTTCCGACATTAACCATCAACACGAAGACCAATTAATCTTGTAAAATCAAAATGATGATATTAATGGTAAAAATTATAATTTTAGTGAAGAATCATAAATATACGTGTGACTAAAAAAATTCTAGAAAGAAATTGGCCAAATAGGTTTTTTTTTCTGTTTTTCTTTTTGTTTTGTATATCCTTCTTTTTTTTTTTTACCACTTTCATTAATGGTAGGTAAAATTAGTTAACCCCTCTATTTAAAAATGAAAGTAACAGACATATATTATATATATATATATGAGTTTGCTTTTGTTACATAAAAGTAATTGCTAATTGTGTTTTTTTATTTTCTTTTGTTTTCTTTTGCCCTTTTTTATTTTTATTTTCTGGTATGAGTTTCTAGTATGATTTCTGGTATGACATTCTAGTATGGTTTCTAATATGAATTTCTAGTATGATTTTTGATATGAATTTTTGGTATGTTTCTGATATGAATTTCATACCAGAAAATTTATATTTTCTTTTTTATTTTCTGCTATGAATTTCTGGTATGGTTTATGATTGAGTTTCTAGCATGATTTTTAGGTATGAACTCTAACTCTAATTTTCTAGTCTGAACTCTAACCGTAATTTCTGGTATGAACTCTAACCCTAATTTTTGGTATGGTTTCCCCTCTTCTTCACCATTCTTTTTAAAAAAATGTATCAACACGCTCACCATTCTATTAAAAAAACATAGCAATGAATACTCCCTTTCTCCATTCATCTGATTCGATACAGAGACAGTCATGGAGAGAAATGGAGACTTTATCTTCTTCCTTCAAAAAGTCAAAACCAAGAAAATCAAACAATTATCTTCGCAAATGGCGATGATTCATCTATGCAGGGCCATCCAATGAGTAATTGAGGCCCTGTGCTATAAGCTACGTAATATAATTAAATACATCTTATTTAATTAAGGAAAAAAAATAAAGAGATAATTTGACATACTAGGCCTTTTTGAGTTTTTGTTTAAGAAAGTGTACCCCAAATTTTTTACCACTTTCATTTAATAGTAGGTAAAAATTATTAACCCTTCTATTTAGAAAGAAAGGAATAAATTATATAAGTATAAGTAATTAACCCCTATTTTAATAAAAAAAAAGAAAAGAAAAAGACATTACAATTACAAATCAATCTAAAATTTGTTTACGTACATTCTTTCTTTTGACTTTTTTTTTTCTTTTGTTGTACTTTTTTTTAAATTTTATTTTCTGGTATGAATTTATACCATAATTACATACTAGAAGTACATAGTATATACCAGAATTTTTTCATACCAGAATTTCTTATACCAGAATTTTTTTATACCATAACTTTTTCATACCAGAATTTTTTTTCATACCAGAATTTTTTTCATACCAGAATTTCTTATATCAGAATTTTTTTATACCATAACTTTTTCATACCATAATTTTTTTCCATACCAGAATTTTTTTTCATACCAAAATATGTTCATACCAAAATTTGTTCATACCATAATTTCTCACATGCTCTATATACCAGAAATTATTATGTCATACCAGAATTTCTCACATTCTCTATATACCAGAAACTATATACCATAAATTATTATACCAGAGTTATGATACAAATCTCCAGTATTCTACACGTGATGTAGCTCAGACTTATCACAACTTAGGAAAATCAAACAATAGGGGATCAACTAAGCCAGTATTCTACCTGAATTATGAAATGAAACTGATTTACTAGTAATTTTCATTAATTTCACCAAACGAATTGTATTCTACCCTTTGGACCATTCCTGTAGCCTTCATTCTTCTCCGTCATTCTTCTCCGTTTGCAGAGGGATTGCGTTCTTCGGCTTAAACCCTACCATACCATTATACTGTAAATCGGGAATCAACTCATTCATAAACAAGTAGATTAAACACACAAAGTAACACAATCTTAAGGAAACCAAAGGAATCCACTAAGCCAGTCAAGGGAGGGCTATGCCGGACCCCGGACCCCGGAGCATGAAGCAAAGCAGCGGGTCCGAGATATTCCTCAGGGTTCCACCAGTAGCTAGGGCACGAAGTACTACAACAAGCACAGAGAATACACTCATACATCCCATCAAGCTTCTTCCTATCCTCCTAACTCTGCAAGATCTCCTTCCCAGGGTTCGGATTCGTGCTCTTCCTCTTCAACCACGGCTCAATACTCTTATACTGATTGTAAAAATTGGTCATATCGACCACCAAATCCTTAATCACGAACATATGCGACAAAGGCGTGATAGTCGAAGCCTCAACACCTTCACTTGGAATCTTCGTAAGACAGGCGAGACCGTTGCATCCATCTATGTTCATCGCACAGGAACCGCAGATCCCTTCACGGCAAGATCGTCGGAAAGTGAGAGAAGGACCCATCTCGTTTTTAATCTTGATGAGAGCGTCGAGAACCATGGGGCCACACTCCTTCAGGTTGATCTCGTAATTTTGGAGGAAAGGCTTCGTCGGATTTTCAGGGTTCCAACGGTAGATCGAGAAGGTTTTCATCTTCGCCGACTCTGATTTGGAATCAGCTTGAGCGTCGGTTGCATAGGGGCGAAAAGGTCGGATCACCCGGGAGGGGATTCGTGAGATTGCTCGCCGGTATAGGCTCGTCGCCATTGTTGAGAAGCTTTCAGGAGAGAGAAGGGTAGATTGAGAGAGAAAATTGGAGATGGACCATCTTCTGGTATGTGAGGAAGGACTAATGAGATAAAGAAGTGTAGGCGGCGAAAGAATGGTATGGTGGAGAGCAGTAGGGTTTCACGGTAAAAATAAAAAAAAGGGGTATACTTTCTAAATCTAAAATATAAAAAAGCCTATTTAGTAAACATAATTTTAAAAGGGATAATTAAGTAAGTAGGCTGTTTTGAGAATTAGATTAGTAAATAGGCCTTTTAGTATTTCTGAGTTAGTAAATGTACCCCCAACTTCTTTTTTTACCGTCAAACCTAATTTGAAGAAAGCCGCCCCTTCGTTCCTCTCTTCTCTCAACGGCCGTTCATCTCTACCTTCACTCATCGCCGCCGGAGTAACGCTGCTACCTCCTACCGCCGTCAAGCCGTTGTTGCCTCCTGCCGCCGCCAAGCTTCCTGCCCTATCTCTTTCTTTCCTTCTGCACCACTACATTCACTCACGCCTCACCACTGCAAATGTAAAGGGGCGTTACTTTCCCATCGTTCTTCATCTTCAAGCTTCTTGTTCACAAACTCTTGCGTCTCCATGAATCCTTCCTTGGCGTTCTTCATATTCAAGCTTCTTTCAACCCAAATTATATTTTTTACTGCGTTTGATGCGATTGATGCCTAGGATTTGTAGGAAAGAGAGGGACGAGCAATCTCAAGTGTTGAATCGATTGTCAATATCTACATCCGGCCGTAAATCACAATCGGCGAAGTCGCGGAGGAGAGAGATAAAGGCTAGGGTTAGAGATGGAAATGGTCCTTGCTACAAATCCATTCTAGATCTAGATCTTGATCTACAAATTCATTAGGTCTTTCCCACAAACCATTGAGCTCAGGAGAGTCCGTGTGAATACAAGGCCAACAAGTGAGCAAATTCTATATTTCCATTGAAACACTATAACTAACATTCTATCTTATATATCTAACATTTTTTATCTGCTAATTTATTCAGTGTATATGAGGAAGAGTATGTGAAGGCTATCAAGGAGGAAATCATCAAAACTTTCAAGCTACAGGAGGATATGATTGAGTACTTTGGGGAGCAATTATCTAGTTTTGTCTTCACCGTCAATGGGTGTGTGCTCAGCTTACAATGTTACAGGTAAACAAAAAATACATTGATTTTCAGTCGTTGGATTTCTTATGGTTTTATTTTACTAATGTGCAGAAAGATTCAGAGGGACTTACTTCCCTAAACAACGAGTTGAAGTTTCGCCTTCAAGCCATGGAACAACAAGCCCAGCTTCGCGACGGTATAAACTCTAGTTTACTTTTAGTGTTTTTTCTTGGGATACTAAGCATTTGGATATATGATGATGTGGGTGTTGACAGCTTTGAATGATGCTCTAACGAAGGAGATCCAACGGTTGAGGATCGAGTCCGGGGAGATAAGTGAGCGTGGAAGCAGGAGCACAGAGCTGTTTGGTTTCAGTAGTGAAATGGTTGAGGCACCGGAGTCAAGTATCTCTGAGTCAAACAGTTGCCATGGATAGTAGAAAATTTGTTGTAGATTTGTGATGAGCAAAATGTTATATGTTGTGTAAAAAGGGAGAGTTTTGCAAATGAATAGTGCATGTCGTTGTTAACTATATTCAACTCAATTTCTCACCTTAATTTAATGAGCAACTGCAGCTAGATTGCATACGGTTCTCGTTGTGTGAAGCCACCAGTCATCTACGGTGATGTCTTGCAACAATAGTATTTGAATAATAGAGGTCTTGCAACTTTGAAGTTGAGGGAGTAAAGGAAGCTATGTTGATTTTCTCAGGATCTTGATCTCACTAATTTGAAGATTCTGCTTAATAGGAGTCACAATCAGTAGGACATAAAAAGGGCTTATGCATTACTTTCAAGTATGCTTCTGAACATATTGTTTTGTGTAATTAATTGTTTAAACTAGTTATGCAGAAATCAATTGGTTTGAAAATTTTCTGGTATGAACTTTTCGTATGATAATTTCTGGTATGAAGTTTCTGGTATGAGAAATTCTGGAATGAAAAAATTTTGGTATAAAAAAAATTCTAGTATGAAAAAAATTCTGGTATGAAAAAATTCTGGTATGAAATTTCTGGTATGAACTTTTCGTATGATAATTTCTGGTATCAAATTTCTGGTATGAAATTTCTTGTATGAATAAATTCTGGTATGAACAAAATTTTTGTACGAAAAAAATTGAGAAGATTGAGGGGTTGGGGTAACTTTTTTTCCTAAGAAATAAACTAGGCCCTTGTTTGTTTTGATTTTACAAAAAAAAAAAAACTGAGGTATTAAATAGGCTGATGGAAGTTATTAAAATGGGAAAAAATTTTAAATAAGCCCAAAAATGAGCTATAATATCGGGGTAGTGGGTTTAATAAGGTAACCGGCATATCTTCCTCATTAATAGCCCACGAATTCCGCCTTTTCAACTTCCACGAAAAGCGAAACCAGAATCGAGGGTGTTTCGGAAGATTCTCGCCATAGAACTTGAGAGTTCAACTCGCCGGCGACTCCACAAGCATCTAAACTGTTCGTCGTCTATTCATTCTTCTTCAACAGGTAAAACTTAGCATTTCGTTTAACGTAATCAGAAGAAACTCGCCATAGCTAATCAAACGCAGGTATGATGCCGAACTGCCCTTTACATGGTTTGATTGAAAAAATGCAGTTCTTTCGTTTAAACAAGGTTTTGAAGATTCGATATAATGCATCTTCAAGCTTTAATTTTGGTAAAGCTGAAAAATTTTTCAAAAAAAACGAACACTTTCTCATTCTGACGACATTTTTTGGTAAAGCTGACAAGTTTTTCTAGATCTGGGAATTTTGAACCGAAATTAAAGCTGTGTGGTAGATGAATCCAGTATAGTCTAAGCTTGCATGTACAAATGTGTAATGATTTTGGTTTGTCCGTACATACCTGTACATAAACTTAGATTTTAGAAGTTTGGTAGGGATGACTATGTTCAATTTTAGTACACCAGTCTACATACGCGATAGTGATTGTTCACATTTTACAAACGTAAGTAGTTGGTATTGGTAGCTAGTTGCTCTGTTTGATGTTGTATTGAGTAAAAAATCTAAGTTATGTACACATTGAATGAGATATGGCTATACACAAGGAGATACTATATGTAATGACAGACAATATATGTTTTAGATGTGTACATACAGTATGTACTGACAGAGAATAGATTTGTGTATGTTAGATATGTACATTAGATAAAACATTGTTTATAAATTACCACAATATTTATATCATTCAATTGAAACTGACACATGTAACTGATATATTGCAATTGTCTCAATACAAGAAAGACAATGGCAAGAAAAAAAATGATGGGTATTAAGCCTCACATGAGGAAGCAACAAGATAAATCAGGTGCAGGGTCTTCCTCACAGGTATTTGTAATGATTGATTTGGAAAATCATAAGTACAAAAGCATGATATGGTAGAACCTTTATCATTCCTTACATATAGACAGTAAAGCATATTATGAATGATTTATGTATACACACTAAAGCATATTATGAATGATTTATGTACATACATTATGATACACAAGCAGATAATATATGTACTGACAGAGAATAGATTTGTTAACTATGTACAATATATTCATATGTACACATTAACCAATCATCAAGCTTTACATAATCTGTTTTATGTACATCATACACAAGTACCTCTTTTGTTATTTTACATAATCCATGAATAAATTCAATTGTACCAGAGGATGGCTGGCACCTACACCCAAGATGCTGCACGTATGTATGACAACCACACTACCCAGCTTAAGGTGTGCATTTTTAATATAAACAAATTAATTCTCATCTCATATGTACACAAACTCATTATGTACATAATACTGACTTGTGTTGTTACAGTTTACATACAGATGGGATGAGAATGACAAGAATGAGCTGGCTAGGATCAATTGCTTCTGTAGGCCAGTTATGATACCCACTATAATGGACGGTTTGAGTGAGGAAGACAAGACCAAAGTAAGGAACGGACCCTTTGCTCCGTTAATTCATATGAGCACAAGGCTCAAGATGAGCAATCAAGTTATACACTTCATGCTTATGAGAGAAGTGAAGACAAGGAGGAAGCATTCAATGTGGTTTGGCATCAACAATGTTCTCATTAGATTTGGACTAACAGAGTTTTCCGACATTACTGGGCTGAACTGCTCTGACGATTCTGGGCATTCTATTGATGATTTACCAGATGTTGATATGAAGAGGGTGGTTGGGGTTGAAAGATGCACAACCAAGGATTTGGAGGAGATATACGCAAGAACACCGAAAGAGTCGTCACAAAAGTTAAAAATGGCTCTAATGCTGCTCATAGAAACAGTGGTCGTTGCAAAGGACAGGAAAACAATGGTATACCAATAGACCATCAACATTGTCAACGATATGGGTATGTTCAATTCTATCCCATGGGGTCGTTTGGCTTTTAACCAGACAATGAGGTTCTTCCAATCATGTGAAGCCGGCAAAGAACGACCTAGTGGAGGGTACAATATTGGAGGGTTTCCCCTTGCATTACAGGTTTGTACTTTTCACATTGTTTTGATTACATTCATACACGATGCCTACATATTCATTTACATAATCATTGAATTTTCAATGGTTTCCATAGATTTGGCTGTTTCATTCTGTTCCAAAGCTTGCACATTACTACGCAAGCATTAATGATGAGGAGGCTGAACCAATGTGTCTGCGGTACGTATCAAGATCTGGGAAGTCTGGCAAGCCGTTCCCCGGATACGCTGAGATAAAGGGAATTGTGGATAAACTAAAGAAAGAGGATATCAAAACTGTTGAAGGACTTAATGAAAACGATGACACTGACTGGTGGCCAATTGAGGGCGAAGATGAAAGAATTGACTTCCTATTTGATAATGGATTTCAAGATGCAGAAGTGATTATAACAAGGCCTAGTGAAGTGAATGCTAAAGAGGAAACATTCAGGTTTGGATTAAATTAATTTTATGTACACACAACAATAGGCACTTCCTATTTGATAATGTATTTACCTTTTTGAAATACAGGGCTGGTAGCTCCAGTATTGTGATCAAAAACATTGTCCCTGTCAGTGGTGCTGTTGAAGAAGATGATGATGCATTTGTTGATCCACCTAAGAAGAAGGGTAATATTAAACACAATTGAACGTATGTACATAAATATTCATACTGTATGTAAACATATATATTTTTTTTGTAAAATTGTAACAGAGGAGGACAAACAAAGCAGGAAAAGAAAACCAGATGCAAACATTCATAATGTCCAAACAAAAAGGTTTGTATCAGGACACGATATATGTACACAATTATATGGAAATATTATGTCTAAATATTGTGATTTGTGTAGGGCTTCAAACAGGACAACAAAGGGAAAGGATCCAATCCAACCATCAACTGATGAGCATAGGAAATCACCAATCGAGGTGAAGAAAAATGAAAAGATGGAAGGTGAAGTTAATATGTCTGTTGAAGGCAAGGTATATGATCGGACAAGGTTAGTTACACAAGTACACAAATACATAAAAGACTTTATGTTTCTGATTGATATAATTATGTACCCAATTATAAGCATGAATATTTGTGTGTAAATACTGTAACTTGTGTAGGGCTTCAAACAGGACAACAAAGGGAAAGGAGATAAACCAACCATCAACCGATGAGAATACGCAATCACCAATCGAGGTAAAAAAAAATGAAAAGGTGGAAGGTGAAGTGAATATGTCTGTTGAAGGCAAGGTCTATGAACGGACAAGGTTAGAAACACAAGTACACAATTACATAAAAGAGTTTATGTTTCTGATTGATGTTTTTTTTGGTAGATCATCAAAGAGGATATCAAAGGGAAAGGATCCCTTTGATCCATCTTCTATTGAAGAAGCTCACGCAGAATCAGTTGATAATGAGAAGGGAAAAACTAATGTTGAAGTTGGCAAGTCGGTTGACGCCAAAGTTCAAGAACAAACAAGGTGTGTTTCACTATTATGTTTACATTATTACACAAATATATCAATAAATATCTCAATACTCATAATAATAAACTTTTGTGTGTAGATCCTCAAAGATGACAACAAAGGAAAAGGACAATATTCAACAGTCAATAAATGAAGATACCATTACAACTCCACTTAAGATTGCAACTAAAGACATTAGTGTCGACATTGACAAGTCTGGCGAAGACAAGATCAATGCACACACAAGGTTAGTTCAGTTATCTGGTTCACAAAATAAATGATTCTATGATATATTAATGTACACAATACTTATTGTTTTCATATGTACACAGATCATCGAGGAGTAAAACAAAAAGAAAGGCAGAAGATGCAGATTCAAATGTGGAAGCACATCCCACACTTTCACCTAAAAAGAATATAGATGAAGTTATTGTTGAAGAAGGGAGGAAAGACGAACATACAAGCAATGTACCAATGAGGTGTGTAATTTTTTATACCCTATGCATAACAGTTATAGAATCTCTTAATATTCACGAATTTCTCATGTGTACATAATAGGATGGATGCACATAAACCAGCGTGGGTTGTTGAACTTATGGATAAGCTGGACACCATTCAAAGTGATCAGAAAGAAATTGCTGAGAAGATAGAGCATCATGGGATAATGATTGAAGAACTCACCACATATACCAGGGATTTGGGCACTCTGTACGACAAGATGGACACAACAATTTACCAATCTTGCAAGCGTACGGAGATTAAAATCAGGGATATTATCATAGAAAATGTGAAAAAATCGACTGCTCCCGAACAGACTCCTACACGTGCTGAAGTTGACAAGGAAGACATTATTGATGATGCAAAAATCGAAGAATTAGGGGGTGGATCCACTGAGGTATGACCACCATAAATATATATTATGTAATATGTAATGTTGAATCCAGTAGACACTGTGAACTATGTAATGTAACTCAACTAATTGTAATAGCACAACATATATTATGTATCAAAATCTTTTGTGAAAAGATGTATGGAAACTTACATATTAAAACTGTTAAACAGGGAAAACAGGAAGCCCAACAAGCACGCGGGATTGGGTTACGGCTTAAGAAGGACAGTAAATATGTATGTACACCGTACAGGAAAAACGTGAGCCTACCGAAGGAGCCTTCCAATAGCATTCTTGATGTGAATGAGCGTCAAAGTCTATATAATTGGGTGAAAAACAAGGACTGTAAAGGTTCGATAAGGGGTTATATCAAGAACATTACAAGAGCAGAAATTCAGGGGTTATTGAAACCCGGTGGTTGGATCAAAGACGAGGTAAGCTGTCAATATCATTGTGTACATTAAGTAATTATGTACATATTTATATATGTACATAAGAAAAATATATCATTGGATTCTGCAGGCAATTGATGAGATATTGGTGCATATCCGCAAAAGTATTGTCCAGTATCCAGAAAGATTTGGAAAGATAGCTGTGCTTTCTACTGAATGGACAAGGGCATATAATAGAACCACATTTGCTAAGTATGTAGCTGTGAAGGATGAGAAACCCAAGTTGAACGAAAAATGGTTTCAGGTCATAACTGGAGATGTCCCAGCTATATTCAGGAAGCCTTTGTACGAGGTTGACAAGATATATTCCCCCTTTAACCTTCTGGATTCACACTGGGTATCGCTGGAGATCAACCTAATCGATTGGATCATTTATGTATATGACTCCCAAGTTATGTACATAAAAGAAGAAAGAGTTCAGCATTTACTCGAACCTTTGGCAGTTATGTTCCCGAATGTGCTAAGGATACATGGTAGACACACGAAGTTAGGCGAGAATTTGAAGAGGCCATTCAAAATTATCAGAAAATCTGGCCTGAAGACCAATGCTGACGGGTAAGTTACCTAATTTTATGTACATATCATTTTAATATGTATACATAATTATATGTACATATCATTTTATAAAACAGGGGTAGCTGCGGGATATTTGCTATCAAGTACATTCAGTACCTAGCTTCGGGGAGAACAGATTTATCTGGCATTAGCGATGATCGGGTGCAAGCTGTGAGGGAGAAGCTTGCTCATGTTATATTCTCAAGAGGATGGCCAGATTGGGTTGATGAGAGTTAAACCCATTCAAAGACAATTTACTTTTGTTTTCTTGTGTAACAGATTAAGTAATGCGGACAATTTTGTTTATGTTTTTGTTGATTCGTGAAGTACACAACAGATTCAGTAATGCGGACAATTTACTTCAGTTGCTTCGTGAAGTACACAACAGATTCAGTCAGACATTTTTTTCATTATTGTGTACTTATAAACATATATGTACATAACATATCGTAGTATAACATGTCATAGTACTTAGAAACAATAACGTACATAACATATACATAACGTGTGTACAAGATATTAAAGTACACAAGCAGAGAGTAAAGTTCTCGGTTGAATCCTTGATGAAAAATACACACTTGGAATCGAACTACATAATATGTTTAACAAATCACAAATTTGATTTTTTTGTACATAAAGAATATAATTAACTACAACCAGTTTCATATTGCCTTCTTTTGGCTTTCGTGTGACTTGTTAATGACACATACACATACTCGTTTACTTTATAATGAGATATATTAAAGTACACAAGCCTATCTCGTGTGACTTGTTAATGACACACACCTGGATTCGAAATACATAATGTGTTTTAACAACTCACAAATATTCAAACAAACATTTATTCTTAACCACATAATGTACACAAGAAGGACACGAGTATGTGATGTTCGTACGTAAGATAAGAAACATAATTCCTGGAAACCATTTATTCAAAACTAAAACCAGTTTCACATTGCCTTCTTTGGTTGATTTAGACAAGTCTTCTTCGTGTGTCCACTAAATCCACAACAGCCACATATTCGCTTACTCTTTGGTTCCCACGAGGCCCGTATTCTAGCTTTAGGCAACCTTCCACACCGTTTACGCCTTATTGGAGGATCACATTTCATTTCCGATATGCATGCCGGGATGTTCCACTCCGACTTGTTCTATACAGGATAAATTATCTCCGAATATGCAGCCCTCCAATTTTCAGTAGAGTAATACATACTAACGAGATAAGAAGGACTCATACCAATATGTTTTGATGCAGCTACAGCATGTATGCACGGTATTTCTTCCACATCAAACTCCTTGCATTCACAAGACTTTGTTTGCAAACAAACGATTACATGCTCGTCACCCCGTTTCACTTCAAATTCCATTCTATCCGCATCAAGGACATACACAAAGTAAGAGGTAGAATCGTTGAATCTTTTTTGGATGATCGCTTCAATTTTCGGTGTGGAAACCTCTACACAAGATTGAGACCTTTGTCGACGCTCGGCAAACCATCGCGACATGAATTGTCTAATCTCATCAAGCAACGCTAAAACTGGATATTCCCTCCCCTCTTTCATCAATGCGTTAACACATTCGGCGTTGTTACTTGTCATGACATTGTACCGTTTTGCCGGCGATAATGACCGTGCCCACGTTGACAGCCCTATCTCATGTAGCAGAGATCCAACTATTGGCTTTTCCTGTGTACGAAAACCAACTTTAATGTACACAAACACAGCCAATGTATATCGTACAAAGCATTATGTATACGAATAAGGGTAAAATAAGAGGCATTATGTACATAACATACCGAATTAATCTGCCCAAGTATTGACATACACTCAGATTCCTTACATCTCATGGCTCCATCGATGAACAACTGCAGTATTCGGTTCGATCTTGTCCTCTTTCTGAGATTCCCTTTAAGGTGCCAAATACAGTATGCATGAAATGCTTTATTATAGGACGACGCTATACCTTTCTTGATTGAATTATGTCTATCAGACACAAACACAAGGTCGTCACTGTCCGGCACGATGCGTTCCATATTTTGGAAAAAAAACTCCCACGACGCATCATTCTCACTATCAACAATGCCAAATGCCATGGGATATATCTGCTGATTTGCATCTTGGGCAGTTGCAACAAGCAACACTCCCCCGTACTTCCCACTTAGATGTGTTCCGTCTACTGTGATAACCTACAACATATTGCAATTGTACATAATCTACATACATAAATGAACAATAGAACACAAGATGATATTATATGGGTTAAGAATATGTACCTTCCTCATCGATTTAAACCCTCGTATTGATTGACCGAATGCTACAAATACATACTTGAAAGGATTATCATCGTCAACTATAAGTCCAACATATGACCCTTTCATTTGCTTCCTCCAGCATATACAAATAGGAAGGGATTAAGTTGTAATTATCCTCAAAAGTTCCTCTAATCATATCCTTCACTTCTTCTTGGGCCTTCCAGCACTTCCAATAACTAGCATCAATACGGTGTAAACTTTTCATTATTGTTACTATCTGATTTACCGATGGTAGTTTCTTGGAGTTTGCGTACCTACATAATGCACGAATTACACAAGATATGTACATACACAAGATAATTACAACTCAGTATTGTATGGAAAAGTAAAATAACATACATTGATTTCACTTTCTCTGCTATCACGTGGTAGGAAGCACCCCTGTTACCTGTTCGCCTCAATTGATACGAACATGTGTGTGTAGAGACGAATTTTGTTGTTGTAAATAAACTTGATTCACCAAGCATACTGAAACGAACTCTCCATTTGCAAGCTTCATCAATACATATTGCAGTGACAGCCTTCCTCTTTGACTTAACAATTTTATACTGTGAACATTCTGATATAGAATGCAAACACAATGCATTCTTCAGCTCGGTTTTTGTACGATATGTTTTCCCAACAACAAGTTCATAATCGTTTCCAGCAGGCACATAAGATTGACTTTGACGAACTAGTGCGATTGATTCACTCCACGTATCATCTACATGATCGTTGTCTAACACACTTGGCATGTGTGTACACAAATCAATTCGTGACAGTCCATTGTCAACATTATCCGTAGAAGTTCTCAAGCAGTTAAGCTCTTCATGTAAATCAGGTACAACTACTAACTCCCCGCCATTATGATTATGTCCTTCAAAAGTAGTTATACACAAAGGAATACTCCACTTAAAATCCGGCAGTTCATTTATCCGGATGAATGTATCCAAATCATCTCTTGTTGTAAGTTGAAATGGTTGCAGTCCTGGATTGAAAGAATTCTTGTAGGACAGTTCTAAAACGGATTCTGCTTGAGATATTTCAAATTGGCGTGCAATATCATTCCTCAAATCAACAAAAGTGCAAGATAAATCAACGACCATGGGCTTGCTTTTCACATCTCCACTGTAGGTCCATACATCTTTCAACAGTTCCCATTTCCCCCCGCAATATAATGTTATGAAAACACTCGACATCAGATGTACACAAACTGACTGACACACAAGGAAAATAAGAAGTCATACATAAGTACATATAAACAAGTAAAGTAAGAAATCATACATATGTACAAAACATATCCTATTATAACCATTCATACATAAGTGCATATACACAACGATGCTTCAATATCAATTATGTACATAAACTATGGAAGGTATATCGTGGATGATTATGCACGCAAATCATGGGGAAGTTATCGATGAGACGGAAGGTAACACAGGAGAAACATAGACTTACCAGGAACCAAAGACGGAAATAAATGGTTGATCGAAAACAGTATAATTCGATGATTATGTACCCAAGCAGATAAACATTACTAATGTGTCCGAAATGCTGCAATTATATTGACGCCGTGAGGAAGAAGATGCATATGAAGATGGCGACGAAATGATGCAAATATTTTGTGGCTGCTGTTCGTGTGACGCCGTGAGGAAGAAGATGCAGATGATGACCCTTTGAGATACTTCCCTATAATAACGGAGCAGAATATATCGTAATATTGGAGAGAGAAATATCCTTATTTCCTTAATTGATTACCTAATTTTAATAAATCTTTTTTGTACATAATGAAGGGGCCTATTTTGTACACAAAATTAAATTGGGGCCCTTAATATGCTCATGGAATCAAAACATACCCACTACCCCATTTTACCCAAAAAAATTCTGGTATGACAAAATTTTAGTATGACAAATTCTGGTATGAACAAATTCTGGTATGAAAAAATTCTGGTATTAAAAAATTCTGGTATAAGAAATTCTGGTATGAAAAAATTATGCTATGAAAAAAATTCTGGTATGAAAAAATTCTGGTATAAGAAATTCTGGTATGAAAAAATTATGGTATGAGTATGAACTTCTGGTATGTAATTCTGTTATAAAATTCATACCAGAAAATAAAATTAAAAAAAAGGCAAAACAAAAGAAAAAATAAAAGTCAAAAAAAGAAGTTGTACGTAACAGTAACAAAATTTTAGATTGATTTGCAATTGTAATGCATTTTCTTTTTTTATTAAAATAGGGGTTAATTAGTTTCTTTTTTTTTATTAAAATAGGGGTTAATTAGGTTTACCTACCATTAAATGAAAGTGGTAAAAAATTTAGGGTACACTTTCTTAAACAAAAACTCAAAAAGGCCTAGTATGTCAAATTATCCCATTTTAAAAAGACCTACTTACCTAATTGACCCAAAAATAAATAAGAATAAAAAAAATTTTAAAATAAAAAATAAAGATCAATGTGTAGATAAAATTTGATTTATTTCAAAAATTTTTTTTAACTTAATCCTTAGTACTAACCGAAGTATGATCTATTTTCATAAAATTAACAAAATAATTTATACAATCAAGTATAACTAATTAAATACAATAAGAAAATAGTAAAAAAAAAAAAAAGGGAGAAAAGAAGTTATTCATGATGTACATTCAATCAAGCACAAACTTTGAAACACTCTCTTCCACCATTCTCTCTACTATAGCTGGAAACCAAAAACCCTAGCCGGCGATTTACTTGTGGTTTCAACAAATCCTGAATACAACAACCACACCAATGGAAGCTACCATTTCCACCACCTCACCGCCTCCCAGAACCACAAATACAACCTCCCATACCCCTAGTTATCCCCTCCACATCTCCAAATACAAACTCAAATCTGTAGCGCCTTTCTGACGCCTCCTCCGCATATGGCTTCGGCGGCTCAGATCTAAGAGTTCTGCATCCCATCTCACAAATTCAAAGCCAAAATCTTTCGATAACACTCATTTCCTTCACCGGAATCTCATCCAAAGGGCAAGCGTCTCACGAGAAATCGAGAGGAGACAAGTAGCGGATGATGTTTGCTGGCTCCGAACTGGCACGAAAAAGATGGAAAAGAAAGAAGCTCGGAAGTTTAGGCTTCTTCGCTTCTTGTTTCCTCTAATCCAACATCAAAGAGGAATCTAAAGTGGATTTTGATGAAGTGTGGGGCTTCTTTCTTTGGCTCTCGGATTGGAGGCGTCGCTTGTCCCTTCTTCTCAATTACCTCCAGGCTGATGGTGGTGAGCAACTCTTTGTTATAGTGTTCGGCCCGGCCTTGTGTAAAAGACCAGATGTATGGTTTGTTCATGGAAGTCGTCTTTATTTTTGCTCGATCTCCGATCTGAACACCTTTCTTGTTGAAATCCAACACGAAATCAGATGTGATTATACTACCCAGTGATTTCAAAGTCTACAATAATATAAGTCTTACAAAAAACTTTGCGATAGCGAATTTAAATGTGATATTGTCTATCAACAAACTGAGCATGTTCATACCAACATCTTTATTTGCTCTTTTGTCTTTACGGACATGGTGATTTGGCTTTTTGTTAACTCTTCTCGCAATAACATTGTGTTTTATGTTTCTTTCTATCATAATTCTTGGGGCACAACCCATTGATTTTGGGCTACAACCCAATCAATATAACACAATCGGGGGTGTTTCTAAGTGATTTTAGCTTCCTTGCTCTTCACCAAATCTTGTGGAGATTCCGATCGGAATTGATGTTCTCATATGTTTACGTATTTCACTCTTGTACAATTAAAGTTTACAAATTTACTATGAGGTCACAATCCACTTTATCAAACTGGTTCACTATGAATCTGATTACAGACACACAACATACACAATTATACTTACTTGTTTGACCAAGTTCGGGCTAATAAACCCTTTTCTTTAACCAATATCCTTCCTCCAAGGGATCAATTGGCTAAACAAGTCCAAAAAATTCATATCGATCCTGCCTATGAAGAGCAAATCTACCTTTTCAAAGTGGTATTATCATTAAAAAAAATCACCATGATTTTCAAATCACCATGATTTCCAATTCACCATGATTTGGAAACACTTCTCTTATTATTGTGCTATTGTCGGCATGAATGGAAATCAGCTACCATATTGAGCCTGTTTGCTTGCATTTAAATTCTTTAAGATTATACTAATTTACTCTTCTTTCTATTCTAACAATATGTATAAAATGGGCTTAAACCCTTGCTTCATGGGATTAAAACCCCTTCAAACCAATCTATTCCAAAAGAGACTTTACTATAAAAATCTCGTTTCTTTAACCACAAGTGTGTATAAAAACAATTTTTAAGAGGTGTCCACTTTACAAATTGAAACAAAGTTAACTTTCTTCGCCCCCTATCTTCCACTTTCACTAAGAAAAAAAAAGAAAAAAAAACAAGTTCTCCATTGATCATTAAGTACAATATCATTGCAAACAATTTTTCGGTTACCAATTTGTTATCTAACCCTCTCTTAACAATGTCCTCCCTAATGTATACAAAGTCCAAAAACAATCACTCCTGACAACATAAATGAGCCATCTATGAACAATCTTCTCCCTACAAATCATATTTCTTTTATCCATCAAGTTTTACACATTTATCCATCAAGATAACCGTGTTCTGCAAACCCGTCTTCTGAGGTTTGATGTAGTCATTTGCTGGCGGTTTCGTGCGTTTGTCGAGAAGGGGACGTGGATTTGTGATCGACTCCTGACGGCTCTGTTGCAGTCTAAATCTGAGGTGTCCACAGTTGTTCCCCAAGCTTCCTCCCTGTGTGCTTCCTTCGAAGATGAACGTTTATGTTCGTTGTCATCTGCTGGCTGGATCATCCTGCTTTCCCTTGAAGACTTTTTTGCTTTCGGTTTTATTTTGGTGTATTTCTTTTCTCCTATATTTGTGGTCCTCCTTGACGGTTTGACCGTCTGCCGATTTTTTTGGCCTTTCGACCCACTAGACGGCGCGCCGTCTAGTGGTTTCGAACCGCTTTCCATTTTCAAAAAAAAAAAATCAATCACAAACTTTAATTTTAAATTTCATTGATTATCACCGTCAAAGAATTGAAAAATGTTAGATTAGAATTACACGCCTACAAGGAAGAAAATCTTAAAGTTCAATTTAATTTACTAATTGTAATTAGAGAGAAAAATACGTAAAATAAGGAGAATGAGTCCCATAAAAAATGGAATAGCATTGGGCCCCACAAAAATAGAAACAAATAATAGTAAGAGCTTTGATTTAAACACGTATCTATTGACAAAAGGTCTTGAGTGCATTCCAGCAGACCAACTCTATCAACAGGTACAAATATGATATTTTGGGCTCCTAAATTTGTGAGGCCCTGTTCGGTCGGGCTGAATGAACACCCTATTGGACGGCCCTGCATCTATGTATTCTATTGCTTACAATACCCTCCTTCCTACCATTACAAGTAGCAATGTCTCTTACAAAGGGAAACTTTGATGAGAACTTTAGTGTAATGTGGTCAGAGGATCATTTCAAGACCACCGAAGATGGCCAGATCTGGTACCTTTCGCTTGATAAAAATACAATAAAACCTATTTCTAGTATAGAAGTCAAAAGCTCGAGTTTAACCCGAAGTGAAGGCCGTAGCGAGGAGAAACACGGGGAAGGTGTTCCTTGGCGGCGACTGCAAGGGCTCCGGAGAGCGAAGGTAGGGGTCAAGGCAGGCGGTGTGAGGCTGGCAGCGTGGTGCTCCTTCCGGTGGCATGACGGCTCCGATCTCCGGCGAAGAACCCAGAACAAGGCGAGGGAGAGAGAAATAGAGGAAGACTGAGGCGGTGGTTCCTATCCCCAGCGGTCTCGATGATGAGTGTGAGGAGACTAGGGTTTGGGAAATCAGAAGCTTGAACAGTTAAAAAAAAAGGTACATTTACTAAATGTGTTTATGCTATGAGCCTAATTAGTAGAGAAAATTTTCAAAAAAATCTACTTAGCAAATTTGGCCAAAATTCAATGAGACTTAATTATGATATTTACCTATTTTTAACCAAAGTGTAAGCATCAAATATTTTCAAACTCCAAAATGTTTTGAGTAGACCATACATATTGGAAACCAAAATAAATAAATAATTGTAGCATATTCCTCTAGGTACACTCAAGTTTTGAGTTATTCTCTTAGTATTCACTAATTTTTCGTTTTTCTCTTGTTACCCTCATATTTTCACTCGCTTCATATGTGTCCTTCAGTTTTGGACTTTTTTTTTTCTTGGTACTAATATGTTTTTTTTCGTTTTGCTCTTGATGCGATCATGTTTTCACTCATTTCCCTCCTTGACCTCCATTTTTGGAGTTTCTCCCTTGATATCCACAATTTTTTGTTTTAGCTCACATCTTCTTCTATTTAACAATAATTAAGGTCTTCTCCCTCGAATTTATAAGGCTCAAATTCACAAGCAAGACTCAATTTTTCAAGTAAAAAGGTTTCATCAATTCATCCCAAAGCAGTAAAGTTTCTTCCATTTTTAGCATGAAGACAAAATCGTCTCCTTCGATAACTTGCATTTGATCTTCTTGTTTTCTTCCACCTATGTACAATTTACTTTGTAAGACAAGAACTAAGTAAGTCGTCACTGCATATGTGATATATACATACACACTCATTTGGAATCTATGTTATATCCATGTGAATTCAAATAAATTGAGTGTAAGTACCATGAAATTAATGTGGTTGAAGACTCTTCTTGATGATTTAGAAGAGGCAACATGAAGGACAACCATGTTTGATTTGAGTGTTAAAATCTGGATTGATATCTCTCCATTTTCCAATTGAGTTGCTTCTACCCAAGTACATAGTTGTCTAAAAATTGTTCCTTCCTTTTTATAAGAATTTGCACTTCATTTTGGAGGTCTAGTGTGTACTTGAAATTTGAAATGCTCTTTACTTTTTTACATCAATGTGTCATAGTTTTCTCAAGTTTTAAGCATTTTTATATGATTAGAGAGTACACCTTAATTGTATAATGAATATTATAGTCTATGAAATATTCTAGAAGTTAGTGAAGTTTCAATTCGAGACTCGCTGGTAAAAGCTTTATGTTGTTGGTGTTGAATTTTTAAAGACATTAACCCTTACCCTTTGTTTGGTTGTAACTCCGAAAACAAAATGAAAATGAATATAATCCATATATACACACAAACTTATTCGCTGATGTCTTGGAAGCATTACATGTGTATCTTATAGGAAAAAAAAGGGAAATGAAACAAAATTTAGATCGAGAATAAGAAAACATTCACCCTATAGATTTATTTATTTATTTACTTTATAAATAAAAAATGACATGTTAGTATACTAGATTTGTGTCTTTTCCGTTAATTTTATAAATGAGCAATGGCATGTAGTGACACTGACCGAGTTCCAAAACGTTTCAGATGTGTGGGGAACACCCCTGCATGGTCTTGAAAAGGCAATAATATTCTAGATCTCTCAAGAATTATCTACGCGTGCCTAGACTCGTAGAGAATGTTCCGGATTTGTATACAAAGTTATAACCCTTTCTCAACAAGTAGGTTCCGGATCCCTATAGGATTGTGTAATTTCATATCCTTCCAAGCTAAGAAGGTGGTCAAGGCTATAAATAGAGAGATCACCCATCATTTTCAAGCCATCCCAAGAAAATCTCTCTTGTAAAGTTCTCTCAAAGCAATACAAGTCTCTTTGTTGACAAAAGCTCTAAGTCCCTTAGCCATCGCTAGCAAGCGCTTTCACAACAAGTCCCTCGAGTTAAGGTTTGAATTATTCATTTGACAAGGCCAACGACTAAGATTCGCATATTAGTGTGTTTGAGAATACTCAGTCTGTGTCAAGTGGTATTAGAGAAATTTTGTTCCAAAGAGAAGCGGTGGTTAACGTAGATGTGTCCAAAATCGTTGACCCCGACACCCAAGGTAGGAAGGGCAAAAAGACTCCCAAGGACCAGTCAAGGGAACCATCGAAGTACATGATGTGAAGTTTTGAAGCTTTCTTGGATAAGATGGAGCTTAAGTACGGCAAGATGGGATACGCCGTTGAGGACATCAAGGAGGATATAGATGCCCTCAAGGACAAGTTACAAGGTTCCGTGAATGAAGCTCAAGGACTTTTGTCCAAGTAGGATGACATGTTGGAGGTAATGGTGGTGTAAATGTGTGATTAGATCGAGACGCTCAAGAGAGCGCTCATAGCATGCAAGACATCCGTAGGGGAAGGAATGCTCGTGACCGCTCCCATGCAAAAGATGGACGCTACAACACCGAAGGAGTTCAAGGGGAGTCGGTCGGCCAATGACGTCGAGAACTTTCTATAGGGCATGGACCAATATTTATGTGTGGTGGGAATAACAGATGAGGAACGCAAGGCAAGTACCGCGTCCATGTATATTAGTGATGTTGCTTTTGTGGGGGCTAGGACATGTGAAAGGACCGGAGGTGCCAAATTACTACTTGGGCCGAGTTTGAGGTTGAACTGAAGAAGCGGTTTAACCCAACCTACGCCAACGACGAAGCTCAGGTTAGACTTCGTCGACTCACACAACATGGCACCGTTCGTGAGTACATTAAGGAGTTCTCGGAGGTCATGTTGCATATCTCCAACATGGGTGAAGAAGAGACCCTCTTCACTCTAATGAACAGACTAAAGCCTTGGGTTAAACAAGAGTTGTAACACTAGAACATTCAGACTCTAACCGAGGCAATGACGGTGGCCGACTCGTTGATCGAGTTCAAAAGACAAGATCGATCAAGTTCCTCCCGAGACAAGGGTAAAAGTGGGGGAGACCAAATTAGGGGCCGGGCGCAATAGAGAAAGGATCGTGGAAGAGTTGTTAGAAGAGTTGCGTTATGATGCTTGACCGGCCGCCCGAGCATCATAAATCATATCTTCACCGGAGTTAGAAGAGTTGCGGAGACAAATCAAAGAGTTGCAAAAATCCAAATACATCCGACCCTCGAAGACACCATACGGAGCGCCCATGCTATTCTAGAAGAAGCATGACAGACTACGGGGCGCTCAACAAGCTTAAAATCAAGAACAAGTACATGATCACGTTCATTGCCAACTTGTTCAATAGGCTTGGGGAGGCATGATGGTTTACCAAGTTGGACTTAAGATCGGGTTATTACCAAGTAAGGATTGCGGAAGGCGATGAAGAGAAGGCCGCGTGCGTAACGAGATATGGGTCGTACGAGTTTGTAGTCATGCCGTTTGGTCTGACTAACGAACCGACAACAATCTGCACACTAATGAATAAGGTACGTCAACCCTTGTTGGATCACTTCGTTGTTGTATACCTAAACTACATTGTCATGTTAGCATGGATGAACATAAGGAGCATCTACGACAAGTCTTCCAAGTACTACGGGAGAGTTGTATGTGAAAAGGGAGAAGTGTAACTTCTCTCAAAGGGAAGGGATATTCTTAGGGCACATTGTCAGAAAGGGACGGATTCGCATGGACCTTGCCAAGGTCAAAACGATTGCCGATTGGGAGCCGTTGACAAAAATAACCGAGCTGCGATCATTCTTAGGACTAGCCAACTTATTGTCGCTTCATCCAGGGTTATTACCACACTACAACGCCTCTCACGAATATGCTTAAGAAGGGGTCATCTTGGACTTGGAGTATGGAGGGGCAAGAGGCGTTCGAGAAGTTGAAGAAAACAATGACCGAGGAGCCCGCACTCTCTTTGCCCGACTACGGGAGGCCATTCGAAGTACGCAGGGATGCCTCCGACTTTGACATTGGAGGATTATTGATTCAAGAGGGGCATCTCGTTGCTTACGAGAGTCGAAAACTGAATGATACTAAGCGAAGCTACATGGTGTAGGAGAAAGAGATGACCGTCATTGTCCACTATCTAAGGACTTGGTGACATTACCTCCTAGGATCAAAGTTCGTGGTCAAGACAAAAATTTTTATAACTAGTTACTTCCTCACCCAAAATAAACTTACGCTCAAGCAAGCAAGGTGGCAAGACTTCCTCGCAGAGTTTGACTACAAGCTAGAGTACAAATTGAGCAAAGTTAATGTTGTGGCCAATACACTGAGTCGTAAAGCCGAGCTATCCGCCATAATTCGACCACAAGGGGCCATGGAGGATAAGATAAACATTGGACTTGACCATGAGCCGATAACCCAAAACCTGAAAGAGTTCATCAAGGAAGACAAGACAAGAAGGTTTTGGGTCAAAGACGGCTTGATCTACACAAAGGGGCAACATTATATGTTTCCCATTACGGAAGACTAATGAAGGAGGTCATGCACGAATTCCATGGCTCTAATTGTGCGGCCACCCAGGAGTTCATTGCACTTTAGCCCTCATAAAGGAACACTAGTACTGGTTGTATATACGGGGATATGGAGACATATGACCCGACTTAATTGTCTTGTGTGCCAACAAGACAAGGTCGAGCAGAGACAAGCTACATGACTACTTGAACCTTTGTCAATACCAAAGCATCATTGACAAAGCGTTAGCATGGACTTCATTGTTGGGTTCCCCAAGGCAGAAGGCTACGTGAGCATCATGGTTGTCGTGGATAGATTCTCAAAATATGCTACCGTCATGCCCGTGACAAAGAAATTTTTGTGGGAAGAGGTGGCCAAACTATTCATGCAGAATGTGGTTAATTACTAGGGCTTGCCACAATCGATCATCAACAACGGGGACGGGCGGTTCACGGGAAAGTTTTGGAAGGAGTTATTCAAGACGGTCGGGTCCAACCTTAAGGTTCACTATCACCTTTCACCCTTAGACGGACGGACAAACGAAGAGGGAAATTGTTTGCTCAAGGTATACCCACGTCGCACAATTCTCCTACAATCTACAGCGGAGCGAGTTGACGGTCAAGAGTTCTCTTGAGATAGTCATGGGATTCCAACCGAGTACGCCGAGCACCATCGTTACAGGCTACAAGGGACCAACACCCACAGTGTAAAAGTTCTCCAAAGGTTGTCAAGAAGAATTGGACTTGACACATGCATGCCTTATTAAGGGCAACAAGCGGACAAAGAAGTGGAAGGACCAACACCGGAGGGACGTGCGATATCAAGTTGGAGACTTAGTCATGGTCAAGCTTCACTTCATCATGCAACACACGGGACAACATAAGTCCGGTAGTAGGACCTTTTAGAGTTCTTAAGAGGATTGGCCGGACCGCTTACAAGCTAGAGTTGCCACCCAAGTTCAAAATACATCCGGCCTTTCACATGAGCTTGCTCAAACCATGCCATGATGACAAGGAAGAACTGACACGAGGACAATCACAACGGGTACCGATGGGCGCCAAGACATCGTTTGACAAGCAAGTCGAAGGGATCGTGTCCGACCGCGTGCAACGAGAAAGGTACCGAGGACCGATATTGGAATACTTGGTCCGATAGACAGGCTTGCCAAACACATAGATGTTGTGGGAACCAACTGAATCTCTATGGTAATTCAAGGACAAGATCGAGGCATACGAGGCAAGCGCAACGAGGACGTCGCGAGATTCAGTGGGGGTGAAAGACACGGGCGGAGTTCCGAAAGCACGGGGACCACCTTGGCACGGTCTTGAAAAGGCCAAAATTGTAAAAGCTAGGATTTTCGAATCCTAATAAATGATGATTAAGGGTGATTAAGTTAATCATCGATATCAATTGACCCATAAATTGCGAATAGTGTGTAGATGACGAGTATGAATTCCACCATTATGATTTTGGTGTAAATTTGGATTTGTGGAGAAATTTTCACTTTTTCCTCCGGGGAATAATTTTTACCTCTGGTATTATTTGGAGCATTTGGGAGCTTCAATTAATAAAATTGCAGTTGAGAGAAATGATCAGGACATTGGGTATGTTCTAGATATGAAATAACATGGAAAGGCAAAATGACCAAAAGAGCCGCTATTTCGTTTCTTAGCGGCTAAGAAAGACGGCTTAGGAATACGCGTTTTCCGAGAAAGTTGCGGAATAATTATCCACACAAAATGTCAGATTTATTATTCCAATTTCGAGAAGTTTGGAGAAGGGGCTCAAACCGCCTTCGGATCGATAAACGGATAATTGTCGACTTTGCTAAAGGATAATTATCGTCTTCGCTATAAATAGCGGAAATTCATTTATTAATTCATTTCCTTTCACGTTTCCTCGTAAAAGCTCTGATTTCTCTCAACCTTCAAATTCAGATCTACTCTTCGTTTGTAATCCGATTTCAATTCCGTTTGAGTTTTCGGATTCCTCTCTTCGTCCTCTTCATTTTGGTACCGAGTTTCTGCGTTTCCGTTGAAGTTATGGCCAGGTCGAGCCTACCCCTTATATGTCCGGTTCCGTCGCTCAGATTCCGGTGAATCTGATGGTGTCCGAGCGTAGCCTGCGTCGCTGTGATTCCGAATCTTCTTTCGGATCGTCAATCGGGTTAGTAACGAATAAGTTATGAATTTATTCGTTTTCCGTATTGCGATTTGGTCTAAATTGACCTTAGGCTTGTCAAAATGGATAATTGGAAATTCCATTATGCTCGTTACATTATTCTGGTGATTATGGACTATTTGTTTGATGAGATCTGATGACAGTTGGGTTGAGAAACTGCCTGCGGGCAAAAGGTTATTCTGATGAAATTTAATTAGTTAATTAAAGTTTAATTAATTAAATTGGGAATCTAGAAAACGTTATAAGCTAATTAAATTCAAAGGAATGAATTTAATTGATGTTTGAAGCAAGAAGTTTAATACGAGGAATATGATATTCTCGACAGGTGGTGTTGAAGACGGTAGACTAACTATAACTTAGTTGCTCAGTGAGCGTATCCAAGTAAGTCTTCGGACTTACTTAGCTTCGATCTGCAGAAACCGTGCCTGAGAGATTTATATCTCACTGTGTTGATATGTGTTGTTGTTTTGAAATGCCTTGTTGTGTTGAAATGTGAATGTTGATATGCATTGAGATGTGTTATGTGTGAAGCATGCTTGATGTGTTTATGATGAAAATATTGTTATGATGTGTAAAGCATGCTTAATGTTGTTGTGATTATTATCATGTCATAATTATGAGAAATGGTTAAATGAACATGTGTTAGCCTATTGAGGCGTGCTATTGAATGACATGATAAGCTTGCTGAAACATGATAATGTATGAGATGATAAGCCTTTTGAGGCATGTGATATGATGATGACTTGTAAAGGTCAAGAGTATGTGAAGCGAGTATTTTGCAGTGAATACCGGAGCTCGGCCAAGCCCGGATCACTTGCGTTTGTATAAGAATGACACTGAGTCTGATGGACTTCAGGCTCGGGTCGCACACCTAATGAAAATGGTAAATGTTTGCATTAACATGAATGGCAAAATGTTGCATGTGGTTAGGGGTTAAGACCATAACCCACCACGAGAAAGCCTGGCCCGTAGACTTGATCAGTCTGGCTACGACCTAAGAGCAAATGTTTGAATTAACCTAATCTGTGCAATGGTGAGCTCACACCAAAGCCAGAACCGTATAAGCAATGGTTCCGGATTAATGGGTCCGGGATCGAAAATTGTAAATTTCATACTGCATTCACGCGCATCATTCATAAAAGCATGATATCATCTCATGAGCACGGTATATGGTATTTGAATATATTTGTTGTGATGTGATGTGTTGATATAATCTCTCGTGGATAGATTATGATCGGTAGCTAACGGTTTTAAACCGAATCTTTTTAGGCAATGCTGATCATAGGAACGCTTCAGGGATGTCAGCTGCAGGAAGTGGACAGCCGAGGCAGTGTTAACCCAAGGGTTGGTTGAACTACTTTTGAAACTAATCGCTTGCAAGCGAGTCTTTTGTTGGTTGTGTGCAACTGTGTACACATGTTGATTTCAGGCTGAAGTTTTAAGACACCTGTTCAGGTGTCATGTTTTAAAAGTGTCGTTTTGGGATAATACATACTAACTGCATGCATGGTTGTTATGTAAATGTTTTCTAAATGACAGGTTGGATGTTTTCATTATTTTTCGTGCTTCTTGTTGCAAGGTCCTATTTGTGAAGTTGTTGTCAGGCTAACTGATGGAACCCACTGTGTGGTCCTTAGCCTAGTGACGTCTTGGGTTACTTAAAACTCGGGTCGTTACAGATTGGTATCAGAGCTTAGGTTGACAACAAGGGCACATGTGACTTGAGATGAGACATGATAGTTCAACCTAACTACAACCCAGTTCGGGTTGGTTTTGAAAGGAAATTTAAGTTTTCAAAAGATTTTGGAAATTACTAACATATGGTTTTAATGGATTTAAAATCATATGCATAGTCGGGATTGTGGGTAAATACACTGCCTTCCACTCCTCAGTGTGACTCCTTGTAAGTGTAGTTCTCTCTCTCTAACTTGTTAAGATTATAATATTCTGATAGATATCACTATTGTTATAAGTAGTGGATATATATATGAAGAGAGAACGATCTTGAATATTCCGGTTTGTCGAAACCGTGATAAAGGCAACCGTAAGCGTTTTGATTAAGAGACAAGGAAGTTGCAGCTTAATTACGAGTATGTCAATAGGATCACAATGTGCAAGTGTGTCAGTGGAAGTACGACAAGCTAGAAGTACATGAGATTATAATGTTTAAAGTAAGAGGTAAGGGTCAAGTACTTCTACACATCGAGCTACATGAGATGTGAAGATGCAAGAATATAGCAGTAGAAAGGGCTATTATTACGATAGAAACGCAAGGGCAAGCACGAGTTATTGAACCCCAAACACTAGAAGTTCCATAGGAGGAATAAGAAGGTAGTGAACTTCATTAGAGAAGTGACTAAGGTCATCAAAAGAAGAGATGGGTTAGTGTTTGCAAAAGCTTATGTAATGCAAGTTGATTGGCGGTTGAACCACATAAACATGACTTTTGAGGACATTGGAGGGCTAGAAAAGTATAAGATGAAACTTGCAGCAACCTTCATGCAAAACATTGGTGCATATTGGTGCATGAGAAATCGTTCAATCATTGTGGATTACGAGACTTTCAAGAGTCGGATTTGGACTAACTTGTTAAAGTCTTTTCTGGAAGCAACATTTGGAAGTTCTCCTATGATGGAGATGAATTTCACGAGGAGTATACATCGTTGGATGAGAGTGCACCACTTTATGATAGATTGATAAGATTGTTTACGATAGGATGAAACAACCTCTTAGTTGGTGTTGTCACCTAAGATATGACGTTATTGGAGTATTAGGAGAGGATAATAAAGCGTGAAGCAAGACAAGGCTTTAGGAAAGAGGTGGATTCCTAAACTAGCAGAGGAAAGAGGCAGAAGTCTACTCCAAGTTTCTTGAACCTACGAGTACGAGACGTGTGAGTCAAGAAACAATGCCTTCTCTACAACCATAATCATAAGAGAAATTAGAGGAAAGAACCTGTTTCAATTGTGGAGACCTAAATCATTACAAGAAGGATTATCAAAAAGTCCAACTACATGTTTCAAATGTAGTTAACCTAGAGATATGATAAAGTTTGTGAGGCTAGGGGATAATGTTAACTCAAGGATCTTGTCCTAATGTGAGAGGTGGAGAAAGTCAAAGTTTATGTGGAAACTAGGCAAGTAAAGTAGCCAACCGATATCCTAATTACCGGATTGAATAATGATGACGTGATTCTAGGCATCGATTGGATGATCGAGTATATGGATAAGATAGATGCGGAAATGCTAATAAAAATGATGTTAGCCAAAGATGATACTTGTCATGTGTTCAAAGGAAGTGAGCTACAAGACCCGCTAGTGATGATCTCTGTGATGAAAGCAAGTAAGCTGGTAAGGAAAGGATGTGAAGCATATTTATGTTATGCTTTGGAGAAAGAAGGAAAGATTCAATTGAAATACATTCCAGTTGCACGCGAGTTTAAGGATGTTTTTCAAGATGAATTACCTGGATTGCCACCTACTAGGCAAGTTGACTTTAGAATCAATCTAGAGCTTGGAACTAGACCAATTTCTAAAGCTCCGTACAGAATGGCACATGTGGAAATGCTTGAGTTGAAGAAGCAATTGGAAAAATTGGCAGATAAAGGATTTATTCGGCCAAGTGTATCACCATGGGGAGCGCCAGTATTGTTCGTGAAGAAAAATCGATGGTACATTGGGGATATGTATCGACTATAAAGAACTGAAAAGATGATGATTAGAAACAAGTAACCACTTCCACGAATTGAGATTTGTTAGATCAGTTGCAAGGATCAAAGGTGTTCTCCAAGATAGACCTACGGTCAGGCTATCACAATTTGAAGATTCAAGAAGATGATATCCATAAGACAACATTCAGGACTCGGTTTGTTGTGGTCTTTATCGATGACATATTGGCTTATTCACGAAGTAGTGAAGAGCATGCAAAGCATTTGAAAGCAGTTCTTCAAGTATTGAGGAAAGAAAAGCTTTATGCTAAGTTGTCCAAGTGTGACTTCTGGATGAAAGAAGTAACATTCTTGGGACACATGATTACTGCAGATGGAGCTAAAGTTGACCCATCCAAGATCGAAACCGTGCTAGCATGGGAACCACCCAAGAACGTCAAAGAGATACGTAGTTTCCTAGGATTAGCAGGATACGATAGACGTTTTGTAAAAGGGTTTTCCATCATAGCAAGACCTATGACCAACCTACTTCAGAAGAAGGCAAAGTTTATGTGGACTGAAAAGTGTCAAGCAAGCTTTGAAGAGATAAAGAAGAGGTTGACTACTACACCTGCGTTAGCTCAGCCGAATGGAACACTAGAGTTCATTGTTTACAATGATGCATCTAAAATGGGCTTGGGATGCGTCTTGATGCAAAATGAAAGATTCATCACCTATGCATCAAGACAACTGAGACAATATGAGCAGAACTACCCTACACATGACTTGGAGTTAGCAGCAGTAGTTCATGCACTTAAGATTTGGCGGCATTACCTATTTGGGACGACGTGTAAGATCATGACAGATCATAAGAGCCTAAAGTACATTTTCACTCAAAAAAGAGTTGAATATGAGACAAAGAAGGTGGTTGGAGTTGATAAAGGATTATGACTTAGAGATACTATATCATCCTGGTAAAGCTAATGTGGTGACTGATGCTTTGAGTAGGAAGTCAGCTCAAGAAAAAGCGATTGCTCGATTAACTATACAAGTTGAAATACAAAAAGATCTGATTTGTAGTGGCATTGAAATATGGGTTCAGAAAGAACAAGGGTATCTGTGTACCTTGGAGGTAGTGCCCAATTGGTTGAAGGAAATTCAACAAAAACAACTAAGTTGTCCTAATTTAATCAAAATAAGGTCAGTGATCGGAAATGGTGAATCTTCAGATTTCCATATCGATATTGACAATATAATGAGATATTAGGGAAGAGTATGTGTTCCTTAAGATGAAGAGATTAGAAAAAAGATTCTTGTGGAAGCCCATGCAACACCATATTCCATACATCCAGGATCGAACAAGATGTATCGGGATATTAAACCTTACTTTTTGTGGCAAGGTATGAAGAAATATATTGTTGAGTTTGTGTCAAGGTGTCAAACATGTCAACAAGTTAAAATTGAGCACCAAAGGCCAGGAGGAGAACTCCAATCATTGGAGATACCAGAGTGGAAATGGGAACACATCACCATGGATTTTGTAACCAGTCTACGTAGTAGTAAGGTTTATAACTCCATATGGGTGGTGGTTGATTGATTGACAAAGACTACAAGGTGAATAGATTGACAGAGGAATTCGTGAATAAGATAGTCAGATTGCACGGAGTTCCTAAGACCATAGTTTCAAATGGAGATGGACGATTTACTTTCAGATTTTGTAATCGAATACATATAGTAATGGGAACCAAGTTAAATTTTACAATAGAGTTTCATCCACAGTCAGATGGTCAGTCCGAACAGACTATTTAGACTTTCGAAGACTTGTTGAGGTCATGTGTGCTTGATTAGGGACCGATATGGCCAGATCAATTACCGTTGGTCGAGTTCACCTACAACAACAATTGGCATGCACCCATTGGGATGGCACCATATGAAGCACTGTACGGAAGGAAATGTCGAACCCCATTATGTTCGGATGAGCCTGCCGATGTCTTTGATACGGCTCCAGACAAAGTTAAAAGTGATATTGAAAAAGTTGCTTTGATTCGAGAAAGGATGTTGGCTGCACAGAGTAGACAAAAATCGTATGCTGATAAGTGCCGACGTCCGCTAGAGTTTGAAATAGGGACACACGTTTGGCTGAAAGTTTCACCGACTCGTGGAGTCAAACGGTTTGGTATCAAGGGGAAGTTAAGTCCTCGGTATATTGGACCGTTTTAGATTTTGGAAAAAGTTGATAGAGTGGCTTATCGTTTAGCATTACCGCCAACAATGGATGGAGTTCATCCAGTGTTTCATGTATCACAACTAAGAAAGTATCAACCAGATCCGAGTCATGTACTCAACTATAATGCTATCGAGATAGAGCTTGACTAGACCTATGTCAGGTTCTCTATGGCCGTGTTAGACAGAAATATGAAGAAGTTAATGAATAATGAAATTCCATTAGTGAAGATCCAGTGGTCCCGAAGGGGAATGGAAGAGGCTACATGGGAAACAGTTGAACACATGGAGAGAAATTATCCAGAGGTGTTTAGTTCTTTGATCGGTGATTGGGATAGAGGCAAGAATTAGTACCTAACTTTCCCACTAACTAATGTGCTTATATGGTTCTATGTTTATGTGATTTATGTGTGTGTGAATTGATTTGTGTTTGCTAACATTGGAAGTGATAGACTTCCCTAGTGTGAGCGTGATGACCCCGCTAACGTGATAATAATCTATGCTTGCACGAAATGCAAAGATAGGTTAAATATGTGATTGACGGATTCAGTCTTCTGATGAGCTGTGTACTAAAGTTTCGGGACGAAACTTTTTCTTAAGGGGTGTGTGATGTAAAAGCTAGGATTTTCGAATCCTAATAAATGATGATTAAGGGTGATTAAGTTAATCATCGATATCAATTGACCCATAAATTGCGAATAGTGTGTAGATGACGAGTATGAATTCCACCATTATGATTTGGTGTAAATTTGGACTTATGAAGAAATTTTCACTTTTTTCTCCGGGGAATAATTTTTACCTCTGGTATTATTTGGAGCATTTGGGAGCTTCAATTAATAAAATTGCAGTTGAGAAAAATGATCAGGACATTGGGTATGTTCTAGATATGAAATAACATGGAAAGGCAAAATGACCAAAAGAGCCGCTATTTCGTTTCTTAGCGACTAAGAAAGATGGCTTAGGAATACGCGTTTTCCGAGAAAGTTGCGGAATAATTATCCACACAAAATGTCAGATTTATTATTCCAATTTCGAGAAGTTTGGAGAAGGGGCTCAAACCGCCTTCGGATCGATAAACGGATAATTATCGACTTTGCTAAAGGATAATTATCGTCTTCGCTATAAATAGCGGAAATTCATTTATTAATTCATTTCCTTTCACGTTTCCTCGTAAAAGCTCTGATTTCTCTCAACCTTCAAATTCAGATCTACTCTTCGTTTGTAATCCGATTTCAATTCCGTTTGAGTTTTCGGATTCCTCTCTTCGTCCTCTTCATTTTGGTACCGAGTTTCTGCGTTTCCGTTGAAGTTATGGCCAGGTCGAGCCTACCCCTTATATGTCCGGTTCCGTCGCTCAGATTCCGGTGAATCTGATGGTGTCCGAGCGTAGCCTACGTCGCTGTGATTCCGAATCTTCTTTCGGATCGTCAATCGGGTTAGTAACGAATAAGTTATGAATTTATTCGTTTTCCGTATTGCGATTTGGTCTAAATTGACCTTAGGCTTGTCAAAATGGATAATTGGAAATTCCATTATGCTCGTTACATTATTCTGGTGATTATGGACTATTTGTTTGATGAGATCTGATGACAGTTGGGTTGAGAAACTGCCTGCGGGCAAAAGGTTATTCTGATGAAATTTAATTAATTAATTAAAGTTTAATTAATTAAATTGGGAATCTAGAAAACGCTATAAGCTAATTAAATTCAAAGGAATGAATTTAATTGATGTTTGAAGCAAGAAGTTTAATACGAGGAATATGATATTCTCGACAGGTGGTGTTGAAGACGGTAGACTAACTATAACTTAGTTGCTCAGTGAGCGTATCCAAGTAAGTCTTCGGACTTACTTAGCTTCGATCTGCAGAAACCGTGCCTGAGAGATTTATATCTCACTGTGTTGATATGTGTTGTTGTTTTGAAATGACTTGTTGTGTTGAAATGTGAATGTTGATATGCATTGAGATGTGTTATGTGTGAAGCATGCTTGATGTGTTTATGATGAAAATGATGTTATGATGTGTAAAACATGCTTAATGTTGTTGTGGTTATTATCATGTCATAATTATGAGAAATGGTTAAATGAACATGTGTTAGCCTATTGAGGCGTGCTATTGAATGACATGATAAGCTTGCTGAAACATGATAATGTATGAGATGATAAGCCTTTTGAGGCATGTGATATGATGATGACTTGTAAAGGTCAAAAGTATGTGAAGCGAGTATTTTGCAGTGAATACCGGAGCTCGGCCAAGCCCGGATCACTTGCGTTTGTATAAGAATGACACCGAGTCTGATGGACTTCAGGCTCGGGTCGCACACCTAATGAAAATGATAAATGTTTGCATTAACATGAATGGCAAAATGTTGCATGTGGTTAGGGGTTAAGACCATAACCCACCACGAGAAAGCCTGGCCCGTAGACTTGATCAGTCTAGCTACGACCTAAGAGCAAATGTCTGAATTAACCTAATCTGTGCAATGGTGAGCTCACACCAAAGCCAGAACCGTATAAGCAATGGTTCCGGATTAATGGGTCCGGGATCGAAAATTGTAAATTTCATACTGCATTCACGTGCATCATTCATAAAAGCATGATATCATCTCATGAGCACGGTATATGGTATTTGAATATATTTGTTGTGATGTGATGTGTTGATATAATCTCTCGTGGATAGATTATGATCGGTAGCTAACGGTTTTAAACCGAATCTTGTTAGGTAATGCTGATCATAGGAACGCTTCAGGGATGTCAGCTGCAGGAAGTGGACAGCCGAGGCAGTGTTAACCCAAGGGTTGGTTGAACTACTTTTGAAACTAATCGCTTGCAAGCGAGTCTTTTGTTGGTTGTGTGCAACTGTGTACACATGTTGATTTCAGGCTGAAGTTTTAAGACACCTGTTCAGGTGTCATGTTTTAAAAGTGTCGTTTTGGGATAATACATACTAACTGCATGCATGGTTGTTATGTAAATGTTTTCTAAATGACAGGTTGGATGTTTTCATTATTTTTCGTGCTTCTTGTTGCTAGGTCCTATTTGTGAAGTTGTTGTCAAGCTAACTGATGGGACCCACTGTGTGGTCCTTAGCCTAGTGACGTCTTGGGTTACTTAAAACTCGGGTCGTTACAGATTGGTATCAGAGCTTAGGTTGACAACAAGGGCATATGTGACTTGAGATGAGACATGATAGTTCAACCTAACTACAACCCAGTTCGGGTTGGTTTTGAAACGAAATTTAAGTTTTCAAAAGATTTTGGAAATTACTAACATATGGTCGTCAATATATGTTTATACCAAAGCTAAGGGTGATTGTGTACACAACTCCCAAGGGTGATTGTGTACACAACTCCCAAGGACCAGCAGGAGGAACCCTGTAAGGTTATTCTTGATATATAAAGAGGCATAGAGAAGTAATATTACATGATGAATGTACGCTTCTTCATCCTACTCCACCGCTGTGTTGCTGACTTGAACCTGAAGTGAAAGAGTTCAGGGTGGTTTCTCAATCAAGTTTAAACTGCATCAGTTTCATCTGAATTTGTAAACCATATCACCACCTAGTTTTTCATACAATAATGCCTGTGAACTTGGTATATATACATCAAACTACACATAAACCACTCTACGCAGGAGATCCAAATCAGTTGATGAAATTCTGCTTCTCCAACTCTCCGAGTCCTTACAGGTTGTAGCAATCAATATTACGGAGCTACTGCAACTATAAGCAGCAGGAGGGGAACGAACATGGATTCCGTGTGCAAGCCACGCCTTCTGAGGTTCCTTGTGTTACATGGAACTCAGAATCTGCAAGATTATTTTAAACTGTGAGCATCTGGAACTTCTGTTACAGAATAAAAATTGCAAGTCAAATATTCTTGCATTCAGCTTTGAATTCCCATGTAAATGGATTCTTGGAAAGGGTCATAGCTAAGTCTTAAAGGCTCAAAGTTGCAATGGGAGCAGCAAAGGGGCTTACTCTTCTCCTTTTTTAAATTTTAGATGTCGGAATTCCAATTATCATAGAGATTTTAAATCAAGCAATGTTTCTTTAAATAACAATATCCAGGAAATGTCCAATAAGTTCAAACTGACAGGTTTATCATCCAAAGTCAATAAAGGATGCAAATTTACATATTAAGAAATATTAAATGATTGATTGCAAATGGTTATAGAAACTTTCGGTTGTCTTGAAGTTGTATTTCCTGTCAAAAAGAATCTTTCAACGATGTTTCATCGTTAACCAAGAAAACACTTTCATAGCATCACACATCCATCATCTATAGCTTTCCCTTGTCTATTATATCACTTGCTTTTCTTAAACATGAAGCTAAGATAGCAAACATAATATCACCAAAATTTTAGCAAACTAAAAATACCAATAAATGAATAATCTGATGTTCAGGTGGTAACGTATTTTCATATCAAGAGTGGATTCTTTTGTTCGAACCGTTGCATTCCATAAATTGGCAGGGCATAGTCTACGTTTGGTTAACAGAAGTTTAGGCTGTTCAGTTACATGATGATTGATGACTAAACTCAAACAATAAAGGTGATAAATATGTGCAATGATCCGAAGCAGTTAAGAAAGCCTATAGATCCAGAGTTACAATGGAACTCGAGCACCATGAAGTCCACGGCTTATGTTTGCAAATACAAAATCACGATGTATCAGAATTGACAGTGGCAAGAGACCAAGAGTTCACAGAGTATGTAAAAGGACAACATCTGAATTACTAAAGGATTGAGTATGTCATTAAACACTCTCCGAATGATCTAACCACATGTATAGATTACAAATATGAAAGTCTAACTAAACAAGAGAATACTCTAAGCAGTGTCCACCATTTCTTGGTAGAAACAGTCCTAATAGACAACAGGAATAGTGACTGTTTTATGAAAGTGGCAACCAGACATTTATGTTAAACTATGCTGAAAGATTTTTTTTTTTTTTTTGGTTTCTTATTGATGCCCTTTATTTTCATGAAATGGATGAGAAATTACATGTAAGTTTTCTGCAATTATGAATAGGACTTAATAAAATGCAAGTAAAGGGACTCAGGAATATATCTGTCCTGTTACCTCGATGATCATTGGAGTAAAAGCCAAACATTAGATTATTGTATTATAGATACCCAAGTGTGCATGAAAATGTTGCACAAAAATAGGCATACACAGACTGAAAGCAGGTAAGAAATGCATAGCTCATCTCAAGTAAAAAGGAACATGTGATCGCACACTCACCAGAAAATACGCTCCATTCCTTGTACGTTCTTTCACAAACACTTTAACTCTTCACACCTCACAACACCAACATCCAAATGATCTGTTAAAGGGGGAAGCATCTTTCGCATCAAATGCTTCCGCCTCTGCAACGAAAGTAGAACTAGTATGCTGTCTGTTTTAACGACTTCATAGCCAGCCTTTTTATACATGTTGAAAGGAGCTGTGTCAATGAGTCTACAGTGTAAATAGACCTCTCTTGAGGAAGTCATGTTGGATATTAGCTGCTCACTTGCCTTCAGCAGATGCCAACCGATGCCTCTCCTATTGTACCAGGTGTGAAGCACACACAATTACTCAATTAGGTGTCAATCTTGCAGGTGAGATCAAAGTAACAATGAAATAACAAAACCTAAGCCTGTGTGGCAGTTAACACTCCAGTCTAATTGTTGCTAACAAGCGGAAATCTAGAAATATCAATGCCAATAACTGAAACTCAAGATTCCTATCGTGGATTCTTTTAAAGTAAAACAAGGTAACTTCCATAAGCAGCAAACTTACTGACAAGCTAAATTAAAACCCAATCTAGTTTGAACTCTACTGACAACAGAAGCCTATAAATAGGTGAAAGATGATTTCCAGACAGTATGGTGACATGTTTAAACATGGACTAATCATACTTGCTCATCTATTGATGGCTCAATCATGCTATAAGACGGTTTATGCATTGAGCCATTTCTGACCCATTATCCTGGCCAACTCCAACTCCAAAAACACAAACTCTTTACTCCAATACAAATTACCTCTAAGGTCATAAACAAAAGAGCAATCTAAGCAAGTCCACAAAGCTATAACCCAACAAAGGAAACCCCGAACTTCCAAAAAAGAGGTGTACCTCCGAAGGGGAAACTTGACCGTCATATTACATATATAAGGGCAGTTTTTAGGAGGGGTTGGGGTAGGCGGAGAAGCATTAGCCCCCAATTTGTCAAAAGACACCTCCACTGTCCCCGCCAATTCTTCTTCCTCATTACCGTCGTTGGTATTTTCACTGTAAAAGCCTAACAACGTGATAGCATGGGGCAACAGAGCCCTCCGCTCAACCAAGTAGTTCTTGATCAGAAAGCTCAGCAAACTCAAATAACCAGAAGGCCAAACCATGGCCTCGTTGAAAGACTCGGCCAGCAATTTAGAGGTGACGTCCAATTCATCAGTTCTCACGGCTCTAATGCGCAGACACCCAGAAGACAATTGGGACCGGTAGGTGAAATTCTCGAGGAATTCAACCTTTTCGAGCTCTGAGGGCGTGAGGAATCGGCCTGAGGGGAGTGGGTTTCGCGGGTAAGAAACGGAGGGAGAAGCGGGGGAAGGATCAGAGGAGTGGGAAGCGGATAAAGGGGGTGGATGAGGTCTTAAGTTAGGGTTTTGTCTGGAGATGTGAAGAGAAGGGTGTTTGGGGAAGTGGCAAGTTGGGAGCCTTTTCAATTGGTGATGATGAGGGTTTTCAATGGCGGGGGGGAGGATGGCGAGTGCGGTGGCCATGGCTGAGAGCTGGGGGACAATCAAAAGTGATAAGATTCAGAACTCAGAAGGCCAGTGAAATAGTGATCTGCGTCTGTTCTTCCGATACATATTATATATTCTCTGCCAACACACAAGCTGTCGTATACACATATTTTACCTCTTACATGGTCATATTTGCAAAGTGCATATTTTTCGTTTGAAATCTAAATACACGGATACTAATTTACTTATGTAAAAATAAATCGCAACCTCGTGTATGGTCATATTTACAAAGGTGCGTGACAACTTTATTAGATTTAAATAAATGGATATTAATTAATTTATTTATTTATTTATTTATTTTTATTATTTTTTATTTTTTATTTTTTGAAAATAGAAATCGGTTCGAAATCGTTAGACGGCGCGCCTTCTAGTGGGCCGAAAGGTCGAAAAAATCGGCAGACGGTCAAAACGCCATGATGGACCACAAATATAGGAGAAAAGAAATACACAAAAATACATCAAAATAAAAGCGAAAACAAAAAAAGTCTTCAAAGGAAAGCAGGATGATTCAGCTAACAAGAGACAACGAGCATAAATTTTCATCTTCAAAGGAAGTACCCCAGGGTGAAAGTCTAGGGAACAACTGTAGACACCTCAGATTTGGACCGTAACAGAGTCATCAGGAGTCGATCACAAATCTACGCCCCCTTCTCGACAAACGCCCGAAACCGCCAGCAAATGACTACATCAAACCTCAGAAGACGAGATTGCATAACACGGTTATCTTGATGAATAAAGGTGTAAAATTTGATGAATAAGAGAAACGGACATTGATTTATTAACACAAAAATGAATCACAATTTGCTAGCGTTTAGTGGGCGACGACACCCAATTTTTTCTCTTAAATTTTTTTTTAAAACAAATTTGGTCGTCGGCGCCTAATTGAGACAGAAAATTTTGCAAAATAACATACTTCTCCTTATAAAGAGAAAAAAAATATATAGTTAAGTAACGTTAGACTTGGGTCCGATTCGGGCAAAACCATCGAACCGGCAGTTTTCAAACCGGCCCAACCGTTGGTTTGGCCGGGTTTTTTTTTTAACTAAAAAAAAGCCGTTGCTGGAGCGACGACTCTTTGGCCCGCCAACGGCTATTTCATATAGCCGTTGGATGTTTTTTTTTTCAAAAAAAAAATTTCAAAAAATTAAATATGTAAATTGCTTTTTTTTTAAAAAAATTCTTACCTCAATTCCTATAAATACTCAATCGTTCTTCCATTTTATCTCACACCAACATTCTCACCTCTCTCTATTACTACTACTACTCTCAATCTTATTTTCGAATCTTAATTCTCGATTTCTCAAATTCGAATCTTCTTCCTCTCAATCTATTCTAATGGCAAACCCGAGAGACAACACTCCCACTTTCTTTCCTAACACCCAAGAAAGTGAAACTCAAATGTCCGATATGTCACAAGGTCAAGGTGAGGGGGCTTTTCGACAAGTCCCTTCACCGAAAATGCTTACATCCGACACCTTTACAAAGCATTACAAGAAGGGTGAGTGGTGAACGAGTATTGCCAAGTCTCGTGCAACTATTGTTCGAAGGTGTACAACTGGAGGGCAAAGGGAGACTACGGGACTTTGCAACCAACTTGCAAAAGGTCCATCCCGAGAAGCTTGTAATATCACGAGATGCATTTTTTTCCTCTCAATCTCCTTTATTTATGTATAACTACAGTGAAGGACGTTTAGGATTAGCCAACCTTATATATTCTCAAGCATTTCCATTTTCTTATGCGGAATATCAAGATGTATGAGAATATAACACTACTTATTTTCAACCTTCTTTTAAACCAACTTCTCGTAAAACTGTTTCTAAATTTTTTTCTAAATCTTATAAACAAATAAACAAAAAATTCTAACGATTTTACAATAATTTTTTCATCAGTTTTAATTTGTAGTGATATTTGGAGTACATTATCACAAAGACATTTATTTTACATGAGCATTACTTTACATTTTGTTGATAACGATATGTTTTTGTATAAATTTGGTATTGCATTTTTCCAATTGAACGAAATATATAATGTCACGAATATTGCAAACTTGATAAAAACGGTTTTACAAGAATTTAATTTAAAAGGTCGAGTTTTTTCATACTCTTTTGATAATGCATCCCATCCGCTATCACTGCCGCCGTAAACAAATTGGTGGAGGATGCGGGTGAATATATACGAACTCCTTTTACTCACCAAAGATGTGCATGTCATATTTAAAACTTATGGGTTTAAGATGGACTTAAAATTTTATGTTCTATGTTAATCCCATCACCAACGTAATTGAACATATTTGGCACTCAACCGATTTAAAAAAAATGGAAACAACGTGTGTTACAAAATAATGTTCATCCAATTGCATTTTCAAAAGACATTAAAACTCGTTGGAACTCTACTTACAAACTACTTAGTCAAACTCTTTGTTACAAAGATCTTTTACAATCATTATCCGCACAAAACATTCAGTGGTCTATGCTATATGATGAAACTATTTGGCAAACTTGTTACGATATTTGTAATGTTTTATAGTTTTTTAGTGATTCAACTAATATGATGAGTTATGCTTACACTCTCACTTCTTGTCGCTTTTTAGAAATAGCCGTAAATGTTGTCGAGGCTTTACAAACCGGTTTTACTTATCCAACACTTATAAATGTTATAACCGACATGAAATTAAAATGGCTAAAATATTACACCGATATACCCTTAGTTTATCTTATTTCCGCCATTTTTTTTATCATAGGCTTAAAATTGACGGTGTTATCGAATTGTTAGGTGTTTATTATGAATATTTAGGTTTAAGTCCATCTAGAAAGACTTCTACCATTATTCATGAAGTTCGTGTTGAAATTGAAAAATTGTTTTCTTCCTTTGAAACAAGTGCTAGTTCTTCTGTCGAACCGACTCCTCCACCCTCTTCTTCTTCTTCTTCTTCTTCTTCTTCTTCTTCTTCTTCTTCTTCTTCTTCTTCTTCTTCTTCTTCTTCTTCTTCTTCTTCTTCCTCCAAAAGCTAAACAAATTTTGGCTAAAAGAACAAAAACACTGCGGAATTCATCCACAAGTGCGGAATTTCAAGATTATCTAACAACGTGTTTTAGTTTTGATAGTGAAACTTTTAAAATTTTGGATTGGTGGAAGAGGTTAGCCCCAAAGTGTCCAACATTGATCAAGATTGTGCAACAACTCATGGTCGTACCCGCATCAACGGTTGTCGTGGAGCTAGCTTTTAGCCAAGGAGACAACATGCTAAGTTACAAGAGAAGTCAACTGTAGCCCGAGAAATTGGAGGCACAAGTATGCATTCAAGATTGGATAAGGTCAGAGAAGCAGAAACAACTGAATACACCGGTTTATGAATTAAGATTGGATTTCAACTCCGATAATCCGGACACCACTTCCGAGTCCAAGGTGGAAAGTGAAGGGGGTAACGAAAACAACTCGGAATTTCAAAAAAAGGTAAGCAAAGGTAAGAGAACTACGTGGGCTTTGATTCCTCTAAACCCCGATAGGATACGTAGGCAACCGGGAAACCGGTTCAAACCCTTTTATTTTTCTTTTATTTTTAAAAAAAATAAATGTAAAAAAACCGAGAGCAAACTAGATTTTGAAAATTTTGACCGAGTTTGCTCTCGGTTTTTTTCAAGTAGACCGGTGCTAAACCGTCAAACCGCCGATTTGTATTCAGCCGGTTTAGGTTTAGGTTTGGCCATGAGCCAAACCTAAACGGTGGTTCCTAAACCTAAACGGACGGTTTAGGTTTAGGACCCAAGTCTAAGTCACTGTGTTATTTTGGGCGTCGGCGCCATCCGTCAGCGCTCAAGATAGGCGTCGGCGCCTTGTGAGTTTTGTTAGTCCATGTATATTTGAGTGTTGTGTATATAACACACCCGTTTTGGGGGATTGTAATTGCACGGAGATGGATTTACCAAACATCAACCGCATTCGCAACCCGTAACCGTGACAGTGGTTACACATTGTGAATGCGTGATGATTTAAAAAGTAGTTGTTGTGTCACAAAAATAAATTTGAAATATGACCGTTGTGATTCAAGCATTATGTATGTTCGGTTATATATATTGAGAGCCAAAGAAGAAGTGGATCAACCACCACAAACGCTCCAAAAAAATCGGTAAGGGAAATGAAAACACAAGACGATGAAGAGATGTTGATTTTGTTCGATGATATCAAATTTAGTTAGTTAGATGAATTTTTTCACATTTTGAGGTAAAAATATTTTAACATATTGTAAGTTGATGATTAAACTGAAAAAAAAAACAAAAAAAAATTCTTATTCTATTTTTTTCAGTTAGGGTCTACCGATTATTCGTGTGATGAAGGGACCGACTATGCTCGCTTGCTTAAAATTTACAATTTTTTCTACGAACGAGAGACAATGGTTGATTGAGCTCGTTTCATGGGAGGAACTATGAATATGGTGTTAGTCACAAGTAGGTCATAGAGAAATGTTAGGGGATTCGTTACGCTTCGGTTGACATGTGAATGTTTCGGAAACCCTCGGAAAAAGAAATACGTTCATCTTGATACCGAGCCGTCATCTAGACAAGCAAATAATCAAGAAAAGATGGGTTTTTATTTGTGCTTGAGGGAGTACAAAGTGAAGATGATGAATGGACGTTGCATGTTATATGTGGAGTGCACAACCAAACACTTTCCGAGTTATTAAAGGGACATACATATGTTGGCCAATTGACGGCCATACAACTTTTGAAGGTGGGACGTGAACTTGGGTCGGGTTCCAAGCCGAAGAAAAAAATGTCAACGTCACCACCATAAGACAAGTATACATTATACAATGTTAGATTGACGATTAGGAATCTACAAGCTGAAGGACGAGGTCCACTCCAATAAGCACTCCACTCCCTAGAGCAACGGCGTTATTGTGTGAATGTGTCTGTTTTTTTAGGAGGTTTTAGATTTTTTTCATCATGCATCCAGATTCCAAGCATCTCCTCAGATTATTTCCTTACGTTATCATAATGGACACGACATACAAGACAAGCAAGTAAGTTTAATATCCATTATTTTTACAAGTCTTTATATCTTACATGCCAATTTGCTTTCTAGTTCAACGAAAACTAGAGTCTTTATTGTGTGCCCTATATAGGTACAAGAAGCCATTGTTAGAGATTTTCGGAATCACTAGCATGAGGTTAACATTCGCAATATCATTTGTTTTCATGTATAAGGAAAACATGAATCACTACGAGTGGGCATAAGCGAGACTTTGTCATGTATGCGGACATGTTACTCCGGGGGTTATTGAGACAGATAGAGAGCTTGGACTTATAATTTCACCAGATATCGTTTTCCCGGATGTGAAACACATGATTTACACATTTCATGTCAAGTACAACATTCAACATAGATGTGACGTCCATAATTTTTACTCTGGTTAGCGAGCGAGTTATCGACATCTCCGCACACGCGGCTCAGTTTTTCCGCATACGCGGGATGCCGAGTAACGTGATGTATTTCAAAATCCCGTATCGACCGCTCGTTACCTCACCTTGCTTTGGACCCCTCGTTCTCTAGCAAAAAGGGGGCTGAGATATGTCAACTGACCCTTGGTTTCCCTCCCACCTTTCCAGCCTTGTTCCCTCTCTCCTCTTACTTTCTCATTCACGTTGGTTTTCCTCCCTCTCCATCCTCTTGTGCTTTCTTCTTCACCTTTCTCCTTGGATCTCCTGAAATGTAGGCAACATGGGGATAACTTCGGATCCAGTTTGGTAAGCTTCTCCTTCTCCCTCTCTTCTTCTTCCCTGTTGTTTAGCTCCTTCTCCTGCTCTCCTTCTCCATTGCCATGAATGAAGCTCTAGAGGAAGTTTCCCTTGATTCCCTTGCATGCTTGTGTTCTTAGCACGATTAGGTCGTGAGGGAGAGCCTAGATACCGTGGTTGGTGTTTGGAGAAGACCCATCAAGAGAAGGTGACCGCTTGTCCAGTCCAAAATGGGGTGACTAGGAGGTGCCTTGCGACCAGTCCAACAGGTGATGTTGATTCGCATCCGGACCAAATCTGCTTGGTGAAAGGGGACAAGGTCGGGATCCTTGTGATTTCCGTGTCACAACATAATTGGAAATAGTAAAGGAATAACGTTAAATAAAAGATAATAAACGGACTTCAATGTGAGCATGTTTTGTGTGTTTTACCTTGTTATATGTGTTTGCGCCTTATCGTTCTTCTAATATTCGGATTGCTAGCTAATGGTTTTAAACCGGTTGTTGTAGATGCCCTACAGGTTAGGGATGCCGCCAAGTGAGGTGGAAGAGTGGACAGTCAGGGTCTCCGTACATTATAGGACGGGGATGGTTTATTTTTTTATGTCGTTATGGATTATGTTGTTATGTTGTATGTTTGGGATTTACGTATTGGAGTTGTGTCGTTTTGAGGACTTGGTTGAGTTTCCACGTTGTACTTTACATTTCAGTATTCTCGCATATGCATTCAAGCGTTTCGGTATTTGCCTTTATTTGAGCCTTGTTGGAAAGGTCCGGTGAAATTGTTGTCAAGCTAAGGGTCGGGATCCATTGTGAGGTCTCTGCCCGTAGCATCCCGAGTCCCGCAGATTCGGGGCGTTACAATAGATCTTGGGCGGGGACACGATAAAAGCAAGTACAAGCGGTTTTTGTATCACACTACAATGTCTTGTTTGAATCTAGATCCTCTACATGTTAGGTGAGGCGTTTGACTGAGATGAAAGTTAGTTGTTAAGTTTATCCGAGGTTGATGGAGTATTTGGAGGCTACATGGTTAATTCCATACAAGTAGGCAATTGCTCGAGCATGATGCGACTTGTATCATCATTTTGGCCCGAGGATAAGAACCGTCTAAGAACTCAATCATACCTTGCTTATAAGTTTTAATTTAAATTTAGTAGTATATTGATTCGATAATGATTCTTAGGTGTGAGTCCACGCACTCTTTGTTGAAGAGTACATTGCGTTCCAGTGTGTAAGGATTTTAGTTAGTATTGAACAACATCGACTTGTTGATAATCGATCAGATTGGAAAGATCCAAGCATCCATAGAGACTTCACGCAAGAGGATGTTGTTGGATGTACGGGTTTCAACATTTGATTTGCTTTGAAGTAAAGTAAGAATTGAATGCATTACTATATTGTTGGAGATGTAGAACAAGACGAAGAAACTTAAGAGCATAACAATATGTCATGATTCATATTGGAGGGAATATATATATACATGCTCCCTAGCTAGGATCTTTGCATGCTCCTTAGGTAGGAGCTCTGCATGCTCATCAAGTGGGATATCTGGTTGTCTGGTAGACGTCTGACTCAAATCTTCAATCTCCTTCTAAGACTCAGTCGCATATAATGGGTCCGGTAACGCATCTAATCCAATTGTAAAAGATGACCCCGAGGATTACGGACCAAGTGGCTGAAGTAGCTAAAATGGTATTTGCAACTGCATTGGTCCGGGCGTAAGGGATACAACCTGAGACGTAGTATCTCGACCCTCTTCACGAGCTTTACGAACCAGGGACGTAGGGCGTCTCCGCCTCTACATCCCCACTAATATTTGTAGGAGAAGAAGCGTTACATAATTAAAGTATATACTATTAATTTCTACATGAGGGAATAATCTACATAAGGGAGCACTATAGGAAGTACTCTATATCGTGGGTCTTGAACGGACAAACTAGTGTGATAATTTACCGACTAATGTCCAATGGTTGACAAACTGGTGTAATAATCAGCCCGAATTAGTGATCTAGAGTTGTACATTCATTGAATCCATCAACCATGGTGTATAGTTCTGTCATTATCACGTTGTGACTTGTGGAATTGGGTTATAATGTTACTTGTATGCATCTCCCAATATTTGTGGAGCTTCCGGTCTCATGGCAGCTTTAATGGCTTCGTGAAAATTTCAAATTGTTGCCACATTACATCCATAGCCCATAGGAATCTGGCATCTCCACCCTCTGGGATCACCACTCCACTTACAAATTTGAGATGGTTTGACATAACATACATTCTGAGAGTGGAGGAGTTTTCTCTCCAAGTTTGGGATAAGGTGGCAGTTGTATTGTTATGGGTTGTTTTCCCATTATTTTTGCTTGCTTAATCATTTGTTGAAGGTCATATAACTGTGGTTGTAGTTAAGCAAAAGTAGGTTCCGCTATAGTAGAGGGAGTCAAGATCGTGAGCCTTCCCCAACAACGGCGCCAATTTGATGAGAGCTTAACCGTGAGCCTCAAATTTCACAAATAAATTACAAGACCCACTGTAGTACACAAAGTCATGATTGAATACAAGGAAGACGATGTCTTGACTTGATAAATTAATTTAGAAACTATAGGAATGCATGTTTCTATGACCCTAGAAGACAATCTTGATAAGTTTTTAAATTTGACCCAAGATCTTGAAAGGTGTGATGACACGATTAAAGATAAACACTGGGTTGTTATCCTACTTAATGCCTTACCTACTCAATCTGATACTTTTAAAGATGTGATTCCGTTTAGTCGAGATGACATAACAAAAGATAAAGTCATTAAATCCATAGTTCATAAAAACAAAGTGCTAAAAGTGTTTAAGTCTAGAGGAGAGACTAAAATTGAGAATAGAAATGACAAGGTTGATATGAAAAGTGAGGCTCTTATGATGAAAGGGAAAAAGAGAAACACAAACAAGAACTCCTGGAAGAACAAATTTAAGAATAAATTTAATGACAAGCAGGTTGATGAATCATTAAAAAATATTAAGTGATTATATTGTGAGAAACTTGAACATTATCAAAAGAATTGTAGGAAAAAGAAAAGAGATGAAAATAATAAAGTTCAAACCTTTGAAAGCACTAATGTTCTAGAGGATAGTCTCACTTACTCAAATGAACTGCTTATGTGTTCTATGTATGATGATACTACTACATGGATTTTAGATTCAGGATATACAATGCATGCCACTCCCAACAAAGGTTTCTTTTCTGTTTTGAATGAATCTGAAAATGGCATTGTAAAATTGGGGGATAATATTATTCTCTCAATAAAAGGTATAGGCAATGTCCTTGTTAAATGCATGATGGTGTGGTAAGAACTCTGACCAATGTTAGATGGGTTCCTACGTTGAGGAGAAATCTGTAATCCGAGTCTATGTTTGATGATCTAGGTTGTGACATTGTGACTCATCATGGGATTAGAGATGTTAGAATAAAAAATATAGTGTTATAATAAAAGACATTAAAAAAGGAGGCTTATATCATGTTATCACATCTCCTAATACAAATGACTTCTATCATGATGTTATAAATGTTACTCATGATCACTCTAAGACATGACATGATAGGCTTGGTCACATTGGTAATAAAGGCCTGCAATATATGTATAAAATTGGTCTGATTGACAACCAACCTGAGGATCTGAAGTTTTGTGAAACTTTTATCTTTGGTAAATAAACTAAGCAAAGTTTTTCCAAATCTAATTACATTGCTAGTAAACCTCAGGAGTATGTGCATTCAAATCTCTAGGGGCCAGCACAACTAGAAACTATTGGAGGTAGGAAGTATTTTCTAAGCCTAATTTATCACTATTCAAGGAAAGTGTGGGTGTATTTTCTAAAATCAAAAGATGAAGCTTTTGAGAATTTTTAAAATTTGGAAAATCATGGTGGAAAGTCAACCTGACTACAAATTGAAATGTCTAAACACATACAATGGTCTTGAGTTCTACAATAGAGTTTTTGATGAGTTTTGTAAACTGCATGGAATCAAAAGACATATCATTGTTTCATACACATACCTCAACAAAATGAAACAACTGAAAGAATGAACAAAACCTTACTTGAAAAAGCAAAATGCATGTTAATTAGTGTTGGTATGTGTTAGCATGAAATATTGTGATATTTTAGGCACGTTTTCTAAGTGTATTTGATTCATATTGATAGTCATTGATTGAGCATTGATGCATTTGTGAGCTAGTTTATCTATAATATCGATATAGAGATCTACACAAACTTTATGTTGATTATAGGTAATTGAGAGCTATTTCCGAACGGAATTGAGCAAGGATGAAGTTGTTTGACATGTCCATGGATTGAGGGCATTCTTAGGAGCAAAAAGGAGTTCAACTTGGAGAATGCACGAGGCTAGGGAAGAATCACGTTCTTGCCCTAAACCACGCTCTAAAATACGGCCGTACCACTTTCCACGTTCAGTTCCACGGCCGTGGAACCATGACTAGGGAAGCGTGGTTCATTCCAGTAACTTCTATGGCCGTGGAGAAGATGGTTCAAACCGTGTTGATTTCCACGCTCTAAATTACGGTTGTGGAACCTTCCACGACCGTGATCTTGGCGATCTTTTTCGCCACACTTTAAGCCGCGATCTTTTAAAAGATTGGGCCGGGCCGAAAGTTGATCTTACACTATAAAAGGACGGACGAAGAGAGATTCCGTCACCTCGCTTTACACCTCGGCTTAGACGCATCCTACGTTCACGCTTGGAATTGCCCTAATCTCGCAATTGGCGGAGATTGTGTTTAGGAGATTTTTGCGCTTTGTCATTGGGATTTCCGGATTAACGGAAGATCGAAGATTCGGAAGATTGTTCGCAAGGAGATTTCGCTTCTTGCTTAGGTTTGATTTAGAAGACGGATTGACATCCCGTTCTTCCTTCTTATCTAAGATTGTGTTTGTTTGTTCTATTCCGAATCTAGTGACGATATTTGTTCTTGATTGCGACTTTGAGATTGGTTTGAAGTTTATTGAAAGTTTTCGGAAGTTTTCATCTTTCAATCTTTTATTCTTTGAATTTGATATCAATATGAATATTGTTGGCTAAAAACCCTTAACAATTCTAAGGTGAAGGGTTGATTGTTGTGGCTTAGATGATGATAGATCGATCGTAAACAGATTGGACCCTGAGAGTTAGAAAGAGTCGCCGACGAACCCTAAATTACGGCCTGTTCTTGAGTCCACGGCCGTGGAACCTCAAGAACTAACCGTGATTTCCCTTAAGTTTACGAACTTGCTTTTACTTTAATCCAAAGTTAAAGATTTGCTTTAACTTAGTTTAGGCTTGCCTTTCCTAGGTGGTAGTGAAGCCTCAACAGCCTCTACCTCGATTGTGAGTGTCACAACCTTAATCGATTTAGTTAGTCATGATCCTTGGATTACAAGTTTGGGTATTTGATATTAATTCTCATCTTTAGAACCTTTCTATATTGAAGCCTCAACAACCTTTATAGAGAGTGTCTTGTAGGTGAGTCATATAAGGTTTTTGGAACTTCACCGTACAATTACCTTACATTAGCATACCTTTGCATATCTTAACTCTGTCCTTATATCATTAGTATATCTTGAATCGATTGCCACAGCTGGATACTTGGATCTTTAGGATTGTTGTTTTCCCAATAATTTGCAAAGCTCTTACATTTACTTGCTTGATAATCTGAAATTGAATTTATTCCCCCCAAATCCCTGTGTTCGATACTCTGGAATTCTTGCTTAACTACGTCGATCCGTACACTGCGGGTTCGCTTGCTTGATTCTAGTTTTATAAATTTAAAGCTTATTTGCACGCACGCTAAGTGGCGAACAAGTTTTTGGCGCCGTTGCCGGGGATTTGGTCTAGGCCGAATTCGGTAGCCGGTTGTCAAGCTTGGGAGCTTGCTCTCGTTATTTGATATCTCTTTGAGTGCATGCGCAAGTCTAGGAACACCGAAGATCTCTTACCTCTTGATCAAGAGCTTGAGAGAACTTTAAGGCAAAAGCGTAAGGAAAAGAAGATGGCTGAAGAACACGAACGTGATCTTCAAGCGGAGTTAGCGGAGAAAGAAGCTCAACTCCAATGGAATGAGAATATTCGCCGGGATGAGATGGATCGTCATCAATCCCAAGTTAATGATCTGAAAGACATGATGTTCCAGATGAGGATAGGACTAAGCAATCTCAAGAATAAGGGAAGCAAGAAATCCTCAAGGAGATCATTGAGGTCGAATAGGGGTTATTCATCCGCTGATGATAGTGACTCTTCCATGCCACCGTTAGAGGAGATTGATCCAAGGATCAATGTGAATCCATTCGCTCCACGAACGACCGCAAACCGACGCATTCCACCTAGGAATGTAAGGGTGAACCGTGTAGATGATGAGCCAAGGACTCTTGGCCAAAGGATGGATCCAACGCAGCAGCCACGCCGTCTAGGTGTGAACTTTGATGCTGATGATGTACAAGGGTTTAACTTCAACCCTCAAGTTATTACTCTTGTTCGCCAAAACCAATTTGGCGGGACAAGCGCTGAATCTCCGCACCAACACTTGTAAAACTTTGAGTGTATGATGGAGACAATGAGGCCGAAAAACGCGACTACCAACAACTATAAGCTCAAGCCTTTCTTCTTCTCTTTGAAGGGGAAAGCATTATCTTGGTACCAAGCTCTTCCTAATGGGAAACTAGACACATGGGAAGACCTTTCCGCAGAGTTCGTCACTAAATTCTTTCCACCATCCAAAACGGCGGAACTTAGAGGTAAGATTAATGCATTTTCCATGAGATCTAACGAAAGTTTGTTTCAATCTTGGGAAAGGTTTCAGGACTTGTTATTGGATTGCCCTCATCATGGCATATCCAAGCTTGCATTGGTGGAGATTTACTATAAGGGGCTGGATGTGGAGACACAATTTAAGCTCCAATCCCTCTCATGTGGTACATTCATGGACATGAGAGAAGATGACGCTTGGGACTTCATTGAGAAGCAAGCAAGAGTCATAGAGAAGTATTCCCACCGGAAAGTGGAGGGAAATCGTGTGGAGCAAGGAGCAAAGCTCACACATGAAGCTCAAAATCAGATTTTCTCCCTCAACAATGAGATCAAAGAGTTGAAGGAGGCTATCAAGACCAACTTTCCAAAGCAACAAGGAAAGGATGTTGGCTATTTGGGCAACAACAACAATGGCGGTGATAACACAAACCGCAACAACAACAACAACAATAACCGGAACAACAACCGGAACAATTGGAATGGAAACAACAACAACCGGAACAACAATTGGAACAACAATAGGGGTTCAAGCAACAACAATTGGCGCTCCAATCAACAAAATTCCGGTAACTCTTATCCTTCCAACTCTAATTCACTAACTCCACCTTCCTCTTCCTCTACACCTTTGAAAAGCCAGGGGCAAGCATCTAATGGAGGAAGTACTTCGGGGAAGGAGAAGCCCGATCCCATGTTGGAAACGATTTTGGGAAAGCTTCAAGGGTTGGAGAACCGCATCATTAAGGTTGATGATCAAATTTCTAAGGTTGATAAAGCTCAAAAGGTTTTGGAGAACCAAATGTTCAGCCATGCGGAGGAAGTTCCTAGGAATCAAGGGAAACTTCCAGGAAAGACGGAGGACAACCCTAAGGGAAGGGTGATGGCAATCACAACTAGGAGCGGAGTGACTACCACCGATCCGCAGCCTAAGTTTGTTGAAGTCTCCGTAGAGAAAGACAAAGAGAAGGGGAAGGAGAAGGAAGATGTCTACGTTCCTCCTCCGGCTTACAAACCTCCCCTACCATTTCCTCAATCTAGAGCGAGAGCGTGCCTAGATAAATAATTTGGTAAGTTTATAGAACTCATGAGCAAGCTGCATATTAATATACCCTTTATTGATGCTATTGTAGGTATGCCGGCTTATGGCAAGTTCTTGAAGGAGCTCCTCTCTAACAAGAGGAAGCTAGAAGATTTCGGTAAGGTTAAGATGAGTTCGGATTCTTCGGATCTCATCAAGACCATGAAGGAGAAAATGCCCCCAAAACTGAAGGATCCGGGGTCGTTTTGCATTCCCATAGGAGTGGGAGATGTCACATACGATGCGTTATGTGACTTGGGAGCAAGTGTGAGCATCATACCACTTGCATTATGTAGGAAGATCGGTTTAGGCGACCCTAAACCGGTGAAGATGACGTTGTACATGGCGGATCGATCCATTACTCGCCCCGTCGGTATTGTAGAAGACGTCCCGGTCAAGCTAGGTAAATTCTTTGTTCCCATTGATTTTGTTGTGCTTGACATTCCTGCAGATAGTCCGGTCCCGATCATACTCGGAAGACCGTTTCTTGCAACTTCCGGCTGCATAGTCGATTGCAAGAATGGTAGACTCGCTTTTGATATAGGAGAAGAGAAAGTAGAGTTTGCTCTTTCCACTCTACTAAAGGAGCCCATCTTTGATGAGGATATATTCGATATCCAAGATGAAGAAGGGTTGTCTAGGGAGGAGGTAAGTGCTATTCTCTTCAATGATCCTATACAAAAGGTTATTACTATGAGTCTAACGAATGTAGGGGAAGAAGAGGAGTGCAATGAGGCAATTGAAGCCTTAGAGGCACAAGAAGAAGTAGGTGAAGTGGAATTTGAGATGCTCCACGACGAGGCAGAAAACGTGAGAATCCACGGCCATACACTGTATTCCACGGCCGTGGATTTCACCAACCAAACCGTGTCCCACTCCAGAGGGTTACACGGTCGTGGAGAAGGCAAAGCAACCGTAACCACCTTCCACGCCCTAAACCACGGCCGTGGAGAACACAGAGAAACCGTGATTCTGGCCGTGGAAGAGGGTGATCGAGACAATTCTTCAACTTCTTTCGATTCTTCTTCCACACATTCAACACCCTTAGAAACTTCTAAGGAGACATCGGATGCTCCTCAAGGATCATTGGAAGCTCCGAAAGCAATGGAACTAAAGCCACTTCCTACTCATCTAAGGTACGCTTTTCTAGGATCTAATTCTACCTTTCCGGTTATTGTTAGTTCCGATCTAAGCATAGATGAACATAATGAGCTCATGATTGTCCGTAGGAAACATAGGAAAGCTCTAGGCTACACTATTGAGGACTTAGTAGGAATAAAACCCTCCCTATGTATGCATAAGATACTAATGGAGGAAGATTTTAGAACTTTAAGACAACCTCAAAGGCGGTTAAATCCGACCATGAAGGAGGTTGTCAAGAAGGAAATTCTTAAGCTTCTTGATGCAGGTATCATCTATCCTATCTCCGATAGCAAGTGAGTGAGTCCGGTTTAAGTAGTTCCGAAGAAGGGAGGAATGACGGTCATCACCAACAAGAACAACGAACTCATTCCTACCCGAACCGTAACGGGATGGCGGATGTGCATAGACTACCGCAAGCTTAACAATCCAACGAGGAAGGATCACTTCCCATTGCCATTCATTGATCAAATGCTTGAAAGGTTAGCACAACATTCACATTTTTGCTACCTTGACGGTTATAGTGGTTTCTTTCAGATTCTGATACACCCGGATGATCAAGAGAAGACCACGTTCACGTGCCCATGGGGTACGTTCGCTTATAGGAGAATGCCGTTCGGGCTTTGCAACGCCCCAGCCACCTTTCAAAGGTGCATGATGACCATCTTCTCCGAATACATTGAGGAAATCATGGAAGTCTTCATGGATGACTTCTCCGTATACGGTTCCTCTTTTCACAATTGTCTTTCTAACCTTGCTCTTGTTTTACAAAGGTGTGAAGACACTAACCTAGTTCTTAATTGGGAGAAGTGTCAATTCATGGTTAAGGAAGGAATTGTTTTAGGACACTTAATCTCTAGTAGAGGGATAGAGGTGGATAAGGCAAAAATAGAGACTATAGAGAAGCTTCCTCCCCCAACTTCGGTGAAAGGGATAAGAAGTTTCTTAGGACATGCTGGATTTTATAGACGTTTCATTAAAGACTTCTCTAAAATATCAAAACCGCTCACTAATCTATTGATGAAGGATGCAGTTTTTAAGTTTTCGCAGGAATGTTTGGATGCGTTTAACACGATTCGGCAAGCTCTAATTTCAGCACCTATTATCCAACCTCCGGATTGGACTCTTCCCTTTGAGGTTATGTGCGATGCTAGTGACGTAGCTATAGGAGCTGTTCTTGGACAACGAAAGGAAGGACGAACCCATGCCATATACTATGCTAGCAAGACGCTAGATGAAGCGCAGCTCAACTACGCCACTACCAAAAAGGAATTTTTAGCCATTGTTTATGCTATTGGCAAGTTTCGCTCTTATCTTGTAGGTGCAAAGGTGATTGTCTACACGGATCATGCTGCGATTCGGTACCTCCTTGCGAAGAAAGACGCGAAGCCAAGGCTGATTAGATGGATTCTTCTCCTACAAGAATTCGATCTAGAGATCCGCGACAAGAAGGGTTCGAAAAATTCTGTTGCGGATCATTTGAGTCGCCTAACACATCTAGAGGACGACCATTTACCCATCGACGACTCCTTCCCGGACGAACACCTACACATTATTGAGGAGTGCATCGATGTGATCTCCAAAGGTAACGAACCATGGTTTGCTGATTTTGTTAACTATTTGGTTTGCCAGGAGATACCGCCCGGATTATCCTACGCACAAAGAAAGAAGTTCTTTAAGGATGTCCGGGAATACTTTTGGAACGAGCCTTTCCTCTTTAAGAGAGGTCCGGATGGCATCATTCGGCGATGTGTGCCGGAAGATGAGATGCAAAGTGTCATCCGCCATTGTCATTCACTACCTTGTGGAGGACACGCTAGTTCGAACAAGACTAGCGCAAAGGTATTGCAATCCGGATTCTTTTGGCCTACTTTATTTAGAGATGTGCAATCCTTTGTTTCCTGCTGCGATGCTTGTCAAAGAACAGGTAATATCTCTAGGAGGAATGAGATGCCCCTCAACAACATCCAAAAAGTGGAGATTTTCGATGTTTGGGGAGTAGACTTTATGGGACCATTCCCATCTTCTTGTGGAAACCAATACATACTCTTGGCGGTGGATTACTTTTCTAGATGGGTGGAAGCAATTGCCTCTCCCGCCAATGATGCCATGGTTGTGGTTAAGTTTTTCAACAAAACAATCGTCCCATGATTTGGGACACCAAGGACTATCAGTAGTGATGGAGGTTCTCACTTCATTGCCCGGCGCTTTGAAGCTCTTCTAGCTAAGTATGGGGTTACTCACAAGATCGCCACCCCTTATCATCCACAAACAAGTGGACAAGTTGAGATCTCAAATAGGGAGATCAAAAGAATCTTAGAGAAGACGGTTTCAAGGACTAGGAAGGATTGGTCTTTGAAGCTTGATGACGCATTGTGGGCGTACCGGACTGCGTACAAGACACCCATCGGAACCACACCATACAACCTTGTGTATGGGAAGTCTTGTCACTTGCCGGTGGAGTTGGAGCACAAAGCGTTTTGGGCTATCAAGTGGTTGAATTTCAGCATGAAGGAAGCGGGAGAGAAGCGTCTCCTAGACCTTAATGAGCTGGACGAACTCCGTTTAAACGCTTATGAAAACGCTAAGATCTATAAGGAGAGAGCAAAGCGTTGGCATGATAAGCATATCATTCCAAAGGACTTCAAAGAAGGAGATCAAGTTCTCCTCTTCAATTCAAGGCTTCGTCTCTTTCCAGGTAAGCTTAAATCTCGTTGGACCGGACCTTTTCTAATTAAGCGTATTTTCCCCCATGGTGCAGTTGAAGTATGGGGTGAAGCGGGCGGAAGCTTTAAGGTGAACGGTCAACAACTCAAGAAGTATACGCCGGAACTCCAAGCTGAAGAGTTCGCGCCTACCGCACTCGAATAAGTGCGAGATTGGTCTAGCTACGGACCTTAAACAAAGCGCTTCTTGGGAGGCAACCCAAGGTATTGCATTTTTGTTTTTGTTTTCGATTCATAGTTTAGCTTAGTTTAGACGTTTTTGCTTTGTTTTGCCTTTGATTTCTTCCGGTATGTTCGTGTTTTTGGATGTACGAACGATGGAAAAGGAAAAGGGAAGGGTAATGTTGAAGAAAAGTGACGAAACTTGGACTTTGGAGCTTTACAAAGAGTTCCACGGCCTAAACCACGGTCGTGACAGCTACAGTGACCGTAATTTCCAAAAGCCTTTGAAAAATCACCAAAACCATGGTTCCGTACAATTCCACGGCCGTGGAACACCCCGACAGACCGTGATTTTCAAAATTTTGCCTGTCACTATATAAACCACGTTCTTCACAAAAACACTTCACAAAACCCCTTCCACGACCCTCCTCCCAAATCTTCGTTCGTTAATCGTTTTCAACGATTCTTCTTTCCAAATTGAAGCAAATTCAACCACCAACAAGATTCAAGCAACGAATCGAGCGGCAATTCACCAAGGAACGCACAATTCGGATTTCAAAATCCGAAACCTAGGTTTTTTTCCCTCTTCTTGATCTTTGTCAATTTGGGTTCGTTTTTGTTAGAAATTATAGGAGAACTGCTTGAAACTGGAAGGAATTAGACTAGGGCTGCCTGATTGCTGAATTTGAGTGCTGATTGTTGAGATTTGAGAAAAACTGAGACGAATCACGGTCCCTGGCAGTTCCACGGTCGTGGAATCATCAAGAACAGGCCGTAATTTTGAACAGTGATGGACTTCGTGAGGAGAGTTTCTGGGAGAATTAAGGAGAAGAAGAATGACCAAAACAAGAAGAGGAAGGGTAATCCCTCTTCTTCTTTATCCTCTAGGGCACCACCACCTTCTTCCCCTTCACCTCCATCATCACCTTCATCACCCTCACCTCCTAGCCCTAGAGTACCGACCATTCATGAGGATCACCTCGATGCATTCGAGAGGATCCATGAGAGGGCTATGATTGGACCTAGGTACCTATTGTTAGAGGATCTAGCTCCTCTTAACATCATAGACGACCTTACTTGGCTCTTGGATAGAGTCGGACTAGTTGTCTTCTCGGCTATCTGAGAAGACGCTTATGAGGAGATTACGAGGGAGGTTGTGACGTCTTTCGAGCACAGCCATGTGGATAGGACCGTTTCTTTCCGTCTTATGGAAAGAAACTATGATTTTTCCATCCGTGAGTTCGGAACCTTCTTTGGGTTCCATGAGACCTTCAATGGTCGCTTTCCTAGTGGCGTTTACGCCAAAGATTTTTGGGAGGAAGTTGCTATGATCTACGCCAGCGAGGACCGCTGGCAACCTGCTGACACCAAGGTTAAGTTGATGTACCACTTAGCCTTGAAGATTGCTCACCGTGTTCTTTCGGAGTGTCTCTTCCCTAGGACGGAGACGCCACAAAAGATCAAGACGGATGAGCTCTTTCTGCTATACTCTATGCTGTATGGGCGCCGAGCTGACTCTGCCACCCTCTTAGCTGCTACTATGAGCAAGCTCAAGAACAAGAGGAAGGGAAACATTGGATACGGTGGGATAGTTACCCACCTTGCTAGGAGTTTGGGAGTTGATTTTTCTACATGTACCCGCATACCAACTGTACCCTTAGGACTTCATGCCTTCATGACTAGAGGTCTCATCTTCCCCACACATAGAGGTCCGCCTTATGCATCCATGCCTTGGGAGAGCAGGACGGGTAGGGGTATTGAGTGGCTACAGGAGTGCTCCATTATGGTTGGACGCCATAATTGGAAGGAGACGTTCGCTGCTATGCATGCGAACAGGATTGCAGCTCCTCCGTATGTTCCACCACCGCCCGTAGTTGAGGAGGAGGAGATGAGGGATCAATATGAGGGTGGAGGAGGAGCAGAGCAGGAGTTTGGCACGTTTCCGGATCAGCCGGATGCGGCCCCCGATGTGCCTAGACGTTCTCCACGTCCCGCCAGAGCTTCAGGCTCGTCTTCTCGCCGCGCCAGCGTGAGTGAGAGACCCACTTGGGCAGAGACACCTCCTGCATGGTATGGAGCTCCACCTCCATGGGCTACACAGACACCATCTGCACCAGCACCAGCACCAGCACCATCCGACGCTCCACAGTGGTACAGTCATGCTCCGGGATGGTATGAGCAGATGCCGGATTGGGCTATTGGTCTTTCGGAGAGAGTAGGAGCATTGGAGATTCGAGCCGATGCTAGAGATGGACGCTTGGACGACCTCGATCACATGATGAGAGATGTCTACCGCCAGCAGTTTGGGCGGTTTTATGATCCTAGCTTTTCTCCATTCCCGCCTCCACCAGCACCGCAGTGATGATGATTTGCATGACCGATTGCTTTAGCCGCTCCACCGCCATTTTGTGAGTTTCTTTTTCTTTTCTTCTTTTCTTTCTTTTATTTGAACATTAGGGACAATGTTTGTTCCAAGTATGGGGTGGGGTGTGACTAAAAGTTTGTAATAACTCTTACTCACTATGTTTGCTTCTATTCGAGACTATCTTGCATGTTCATTATATTGTTGCACGTTTCATTATTGCATTGCATGAAAAAGAGTTTGAAAAACCCATAAAAATTGAAAAATTTTGTGCTTCTAAGGAATTGAGATGATTTCCATGATAATCGCTACTTGTGAATTGAGTTTGATGACAATTGCATGCTTAAACGATTAGTGAATTGAAAAGGAATTGAATGAGTTGATTATACCTCTTTTACAAGTTTCATAATGTGATGGATGTTACTTAAATCATGTTGAGAAATTGAAGTTGAAATCACACTATAAGTTCTTATACTTCTTGTTGAGATGATTAAGGCAATTCGATCTTTCTTTCTTCTTTCTTTGATCATTTAGCTCCTCATTGAAATATTGACCTCCTTTACCTATCCGGGAATTTGGAGAAGTGAATGAAAAAGGCATGTTTGATGTGGGAGGGCCATGAGAGCAATTATTTGCAATCAAAAGAATAGAAAGAAATTGTAGGTTTGGGGAAGTCAATCATGACGATGAGTAACTCGGCACCATTCACATAGCCGGGTGTTTGTGTCTTGTCAAAGTCGGATTGAGCGATATTCCTAGCGGATTATGGTATGTGCGCTAAGGGTTTGAGGCATCTCATAAAAATTGAGAAACGCCAATCTCCTAGGCTTCGGTTTTTGTGCACCTCTATCCATAACTCCAAAAGTAAAGTCGAAAAATGAAAAGAAGAGAGCGAAGCTCTAAGTTGAAGGTGTGCGGAAACCGCAAGAGAAGAAGAAAGAGTAGTTGTCCACTTTCCCGGATTCATGCACCACATTCCTTAAAGTTTCCTTCCCTTTCCACATTCTAGACCTTTTTTTTTGGAAGTCCTTAAGATCAAAAGAATGTTATATGGCTTGGTGATCTAAATTGAAGTTTCTTATGATTGATTTTGATAATGTTTGAAGGTTATGATGCTTGTATGGAAGTTTGATTGATTTATGAGTTTTCTTTACTCTTTACTCTTTGATTAAGTGTAAGAAAGTCTTATAAACGATTGAAGCAAGATTTGAGAATGATCTATTGTTTAGAAGGCACATTCATCCAAAAGAAGTATTGCTTTGAGAAGGTACACATATTTCATCCTAACTCTTGTTTTAAAAGCTTTTGAAAGACCTTGCTGAGGGACAAGCAAGTTGCAAGTATGGGGTTATTTGTTAGCATGAAATATTGTGATATTTTAGGCACGTTTTCTAAGTGTATTTGATTCATATTGATAGTCATTGATTGAGCATTGATGCATTTGTGAGCTAGTTTATCTATAATATCGATATAGAGATCTACACAAGCTTTATGTTGATTATAGGTGATTGAGAGCTATTTCCGAACGGAATTGAGCAAGGATGAAGTTGTTTGACATGTCCATGTATTGAGGGCATTCTTAGGAGCAAAAAGGAGTTCAACTTGGAGAATGCACGAGGCTAGGGAAGAATCACGTTCTTGCCCTAAACCACGCTCTAAAATACGGCCGTACCACTTTCCACGTTCAGTTCCACGGCCGTGGAACCATGGCTAGGGAAGCGTGGTTCATTCCAATAACTTCTACGGCCGTGGAGAAGATGGTTCAAACCGTGTTGATTTCCACGCTCTAAATTACGGTCGTGGATCCTTCCACGACCGTGATCTTGGCGATCTTTTTCGCCACACTTTAAGCCACGATCTTTTAAAAGATTGGGCCGGGCCGAAAGTTGATCTTACACTATAAAAGGACGGACGAAGAGAGATTCCGTCACCTCGCTTTACACCTCGGCTTAGACGCATCCTACGTTCACGCTTGGAATTGCCCTAATCTCGCAATTGGCAGAGATTGTGTTTAGGAGATTTTTGCGCTTTGTCATTGGGATTTCCGGATTAACGGAAGATCGAAGATTCGGAAGATTGTTCGCAAGGAGATTTCGCTTCTTGCTTAGGTTTGATTTAGAAGACGGATTGACATCCCGTTCTTCCTTCTTATCTAAGATTGTGTTTGTTTGTTCAATTCCGAATCTAGTGACGATATTTGTTCTTGATTGCGACTTTGAGATTGGTTTGAAGTTTATTGAAAGTTTTCGGAAGTTTTCATCTTTCAATCTTTTATTCTTTGAATTTGATATCAATATGACTATTTTTGGCTAAAAACCCTTAACAATTCTAAGGTGAAGGGTTGATAGTTGTGGCTTAGATGATGATAGATCGATCGTAAACAGATTGGACCCTGAGAGTTAGAAAGAGTCGCCGACGAACCCTAAATTACGGCCTGTTCTTGAGTCCACGGCCGTGGAACCTCAAGAACTAACCGTGATTTCCCTTAAGTTTACGAACTTGCTTTTACTTTAATCCAAAGTTAAAGATTTGCTTTAACTTAGTTTAGACTTGCCTTTCCTAGGTGGTAGTGAAGCCTCAACAACCTCTACCTCGATTGTGAGTGTCACAACCTTAATCGATTTAGTTAGTCATGATCCTTGGATTACAAGTTTGGGTATTTGATATTAATTCTCATCTTTAGAACCTTTCTATATTGAAGCCTCAACAACCTTTATAGAGAGTGTCTTGTAGGTGAGTCATATAAGGTTTTTGGAACTTCACCGTACGATTACCTTACATTAGCATACCTTTGCATATCTTAACTCTGTCCTTATATCATTAGTATATCTTGAATCGATTGTCACAGCTGAATACTTGGATCTTTAGGATTGTTGTTTTCCCAATAATTTGCAAAGCTCTTACATTTACTTGATTGATAATCTGAAATTGAATTTATTCCCCCCAAATCCCTGTGTTCGATACTCTGGAATTCTTGCTTAACTACGTCGATCCGTACACTGCGGGTTCGCTTGCTTGATTCTAGTTTTATAAATTTAAAGCTTATTTGCATGCACGCTAAGTGGCGAACAGTATGAATCCATCAGTGTGGGGGGAAGTTGTAACAATAGCAACATATCTTATTAACATATCCCCATCATCTGTGGTTGGTTTTAAAACCCCACAAGAGATGTGATCCAATAGGAGGCCAAACATTACACATTTAAGGCCTTTTGGATGCACTGCCTATGCTCAGGTATTTGAGGGCAAGTTGCAACCGAGATCGAAAAAATGTGTGATGTTAAGTTATTCTGAAGGTGTGAAAGGATATAAACTACTTCTTATACAACCAAAGGGTTACAAGGTAATCACCTCCAGAAATGTCACCTTTAATGAAAAGGATTTTATTTTAAAAGTAAATTGTTTGGTAATGTTGAGATTGTAGAATCTAGAAAGCCATCAAAAAATATTACCACACATGGACAATTCTAAGCAGATGAAGAATTTGACACTAAATTCAGACTAGTTCCAATACATCAAGGAACTCAACACACAGTGGTCACCAAGAGATAGATGGACCACTAGCCATTGAGATGCAACCTCACTAATTAGGTGGGGATGATGAAGTAAGTCATTCAATATCTCCTAACATTCTCAATCTCATGATGCTTTTGATGTTAATGATGCTAATGATGTAAATGAGAATAATGATAGACATGACCTAATTGACTATCAATTAGTTAGAGATAGACAACATAATGTCCTTATTCCTAACAAAAGATACATGAATGACAATAAACTAGTTGAGTTTTCATGCAATAATTTAACAGAATTTCCATACTTCTCTATTTCTGTGATTACTGGTTATACCCCTGATTCTTATGATCAATTTGTGAGTTATGAGCATGCTAATGAATTGCTGAAAGCTATGAATGAGGAAATTCAATCTATAAATGCTAATAGCACTTGGGTTCTTGTTCCTAAACCTAAAGAAGCTAGACTTGTTGACTGTAAATGGATATTCAAGCTAAAAGAAGGTAATGATAAACTAGAACCTCCAAAATATAAAGCTAGACTCGCAACAAAAGACTTTATACAAAAAGAGGGAATTGATAATAATGATATATTTGCCCCAGTTGTAAAGTACAAAATTATGAGGTTACTTCTTGCTATGATTGTTGTGTATAATTGTAAACTAGAATAAATGGATGTTAAGACATTATTTTTACATGGAGATTTGAAAGAGACTATCTACATGAGACAACCTAAAGGGTTTATTGACAAAAAGAAACCTGACCATGCTTGTTTGCTAAAAAACCTTTTATAGCTTAAAACAATCGCCTAGGTAGTGGAATAAGAAATTTGATATATGTATGTCCACCCTAGGTTTTGGTAAAAGTCAATTTGATTAGTGTCTTTATTTCAAACATGCTAAATAGAAGATGCATATATACATGTTGTTGTATGTTGATGATATGCTAATCATTAGCAATTATAGACAAGTGGTAGATAAATGTAAAAGTGAACTCAAAAGACACTTTGATATGAAGGACATTGGTCCTACCAAAAGAGTACCGAAATTAGTATCATAAGGGACATAATAAAGAAGACTAAGTGGTTGTCCCAAACAGACTATATGCACAAAGTGCTAGATAGGTTTGACATGAAAGACACTAAGGACTCCACTATATTCCATTAGGGGCACTTAGAATTGTCTAAAGACTAGTGTCCAAAGACTAATGATGAAATAAAGAAAATGGATAAAGTCCCTCACGATGTTGTTGTTGGTTTAGTCATGTATTTTATGCTTTGCACACGGCCTGACTTAGCCTTTGCAATAAGTGTCCTTAGCAGATTCATGTCCAATCCTGGTGAGAGACATTGGCAAGATATGAAATATTTACTCAAATATTTCTTTGGCACCAAGGATATTGGACTTGAATATACTGAACACAACTCTAGAAACGAGCTTCGTAGGTATGTGGATTCAGATTATGCAAGTAATGAGGATAATAAAAGGTCCACAACTGCATACTTCTATACGTGGGCTGAAAATGTGATTTATGGAAATCTCAGCAATAGTCTATTGTTGCTTTGTCCTCTACGGAGGCAGAATATGTAGCTGCCATAGAGGCTGTAAAAGAAGCTGCCTGGTTGGCAGGTTTACTAAAGGAGATAGATGGAAAAGATTATATGCCAGTGTTGAGTATGGATAGCCAAAGTGATATATACTTGTGTAAAGATCCAATGTATCATGAAAGATCTAAACACATTGATGTGAGATATCATTACATTATAAAAATGGTGGAGGATCAACAGTTGGTTGTTACAAAGATATCAGGTGAGGAGAACCCTTTAGATTTTGGAACAAAAATAGTGCCATCTAACAAATTCATTCTCTACATGAGTTTACTTCACATACAAGTTATGCCTTGATAACACAAAAGCACTTGAGTTGGATGACAGATAGTGAACTCGTTCCTGTGATGTTCCACTAGTAAATAAAGAAATTGCACAAGGCTACAAATGATGATTATACTTTAGGATTATGGGGACATTTGTAATGTATGTAGTCCTATATGTATAAGTCAAATTATTAGTTGTGTATTGTAACGACTTGAGTTTTAAGTAACCCAAGACGTCACTAGGCTAAGGACCACACAGTGGGTCCCATCAGTTAGCCTGACAACAACTTCACAAATAGGACCTTGCAACAAGAAGCACGAAGAAATAATGAAAACATTCAACTTGTCATTTAGAAAACATTTACATAACAACCGTGCATGCAGTTAGTATGTATATCCCAAAACGACACTTTAAAACATGACACCTGAACAGTTGTCTTAAAACTTCAGCCTGAAATCAACATGTGTACACAGTTGCACACAACCAACAAAAGACTCGCTTGCAAGCGATTAGTTTCAAAAGTAGTTCAACCAACCCTTGGGTTAACACTGCCTCGGTTGTCCACTTCCTGCAGCTGATATCCCTGAAACGTTCCTATGATCAGCATTACCAAAAAGATTTGGTTTAAAACTGTTAGCTACCGATCATAATCTATCCACGAGAGATTATATCAACACATCACAACACAACAAATATATTCAAATACCATATACCGTGCTCATGAGATGATATCATGCTTTTATGAATGATGCACGTGGATGCAATATGAAATTTACAATTTGCAATCCCGGACCAAATCCGGAATCATTGCTTATACGGTTCTGGCTTTGGTGTGAGCTCACCATTGCACAGATTAGGTTAATTCAGACATTTGCTCTTAGGTCGTAGCCAGACTGATCAAGTCTACGGGCCAGGCTTTCTCGTGGTGGGTTATGGTCTTAACCCCTAACCACATGCAACATTTTGCCATTCATGTTAATGCAAACATTTACCATTTTCATTAGGTGTGCGACCCGAGCCTGAAGTCCATCAGACTCGGTGTCATTCTTATACAAACGCAAGTGATCCGGGCTTGGCCGAGATCCGGCATTCACTGCAATAGCTAGCGACCTGGCTAATGGTTAGCTCAGAGTCTTAACAATTTACATACTATTGATCTTTACAGGTCATCATCATATCGCATGCCTCAAAAGGCTTATCATCTCATACATTATCATGTTTCAACAAACTTATCATGTCATTCAATAGCACGCCTCAATAGGCTAACACATGTTCATTTAACCATTTCTCATAATTATGACATGATAATAATCACAACAACATTAAGCATGCTTTACACATCATAACGTCATTTTCATCATAAACACATCAAGCATGCTTCACACATAACACATCTCAATGCATATCAACATTCACATTTCAACACAACAAGGCATTTCAAAACAACAACACATATCAACACAGTGAGATATAAATCTCTCAGGCACGGGTTTCTACAGATCGAAGCTAAGTAAGTCCGAAGACTTACCTGGATACGCTCACTGAGCAACTAAGTTATAGTTAGTCTACCGTCTTCAACACCACCTGTCGAGAATATCATATTCCTCGTATTAAACTTCTTACTTCAAACAGCAATTAAATTCATTCCTTTGAATTTAATTAGCTTATAGCGTTTTCTAGATTCCCAATTTAATTAATTAATCTTTAATTAATTAATTAAATTTCATCAGAATAACCTTTTGCCCGCAGGCAGTTTCTCAACCCAAATGTCATCAGATCTCATCAAACAAACAGCCCATAATCACCAGAATAATGTAACAAGCATAATGGAATTTCCAATTATCCATTTTGACAAGCCTAAGGTCAATTTAGGCCAAATCGCAATACTGAAAACGAATAAATTCATAACTTATTCGTTACTAACCCGATTGACGATCCGAAAGAAGATTCGGAATCACAACGATGCAGGCTACGCTCGGACACCATCAGATTCACCGGAATCTTAGTGACGGGACCGACCAAAACACTAATATGCTCGACCAGCCCTTTATGTGCTCGGAAAAACACAAACTCGGTACCGAAATGAAGAGGACGAAGAGAGGAATCCGAAAACTCAAACGGAATTGAAATCGGATTACAAACGAAGAGTAGATCTGAATTTGAAGGTTGAGAGAAATCAGAGCTTTTACGAGGAAACGTGAAAGGAAATGAATTAATAACTGAATTTCCGCTATTTATAGCGAAGACGATAATTATCCTTTAGCAAAGTCGATAATTATCCGTTTATCGATCCGAAGGTGGTTTGAGCCCCATCTCCAAACTTCTCGAAATTGGAATAATAAATCCGACATATTGTTTGGATAATTATTCCGCAACTTTCTCGGAAAACGCGTATTCCTAAGCCGACTTTCTTAGCCGCTAAGAAACGAAATAACGACTCTTTTGGCCATTTTGCCTTTCCATGTTATTTCATATCTAGAACATATCCGATGTCCTGATCATTTCTTTCAACTACAATTTTATTAATTGAAGCTCCCAAATGCTCCAAATAATACCAGAGGGTAAAAATTATTCCCCGGAGGAAAAAGTAAAATTTCCCCCATACGTCCAAATTTACGCCAAAATCATAATGGTGAAATTCATACTCGTCATCTACACACAATTCGCGAGTTATGAGTCAATTGTTATCGATGATTAACTTAATCACTCTTAATCATCCTTTATTAGGATTCGAAAATCCTAGCTTTTACATGTATGATCCTTGGTTATTTGATAACGTGTTTAGGTGAAAGCGTGCACTGGGTTCAGGTGAAGACTTAAGCACACCAAGTTCTACTTGGGAGTCGGTCCATTGCCAACCCAGTAAACTCCAAAGAGTATGTTGTGTTGGGCCTGGTTTTATACTAGTTCATATGTGTGGCCCATATTGTTTTGATATGTTTAACAAGTAAATGGAATGATGCGTTTTGGTGTGAGCCATAACCTGACCTACTGTAAATTTGGTTTCACATTGAAGTTGTAAAAGTAGATTAGAGAGATTCTCAGAGAGGCACGACAGACTCAGGAAAAAGGTTCAAGAAGAGATATCGAAGTGGTTAACCTAGGTCTTGGTGGTGCGAAAAGGCTTTCAACTACAGGAACTGGAAGATTGATCAACACTTTGAACAATAAGCGTTGATAGCTCAGAGAGGCAACCGGAATCCTCTTATACTTCTTTCGTACCTTTATAGTCTGCAGTGTTTGTTCTGTATTCGTCTTCTGGTTGCTCATTTGCTTTGCTTTAGATCTTGCACCTTATTGTAACCGGATCTTTATTCAGTTTATAGTGAAATCACATATGGGACGAGTCTCACCCTCTTGAGATTCCGGGGACTAGAGGAAGTCGAACCCCATCAACAAATAACGTGTTGATCTTTTTTGATTGGTATGTCCGTTGGTTACTAGTTCCTAGTCAGAGTAGATAATCTAGGGTAAAATCGATTCACAAAAACTTATTACATTGATCTCCCAAGTGAGTTTGATGTTCATGATACTTTTAATGTTGGTGATTTATCTCCTTATACTCTTATAGTATAGATGCATTTGACGAGATTAACATAAGCAAGTCCAAATCTATAAGTAGTTACCACCTTTAATATTACTTACTCATATATATGGATAATCCATTCAATGAGTAAGCCCAAGGACGCAAATGCCCATAAACAAGTACAAGCCTAAAAACAAAGTCATTTGGTCATGTGAATCATTGAAGGATTGCCCTCTTCGAGCTTCTAGAAAATCTCGACATCAATTCTATTGATTACCATATTTATGTTATCTTTTATCGTAAGGGGTTTCCTTTTGTTTTTAAGTAACTAGGGGTTCATATGTAGTTTTAATAATTCACTTTTATATGTAACTAGCATTATAAATAGAAGTGATCCCTCATTGTAAAGGCTTGATTTCATTCAATTGATATCGAGCATGTTTTCTTTATCGATCAATCTTCCAACACTTGAGATCAATAAAGGAGCCACTTTTCTTCATTAAGTGTTAAAAAGGTTTTGTTCATAGTTCATCTCTTCCATTATTAAATTCAGTTATTCACATGATCCATCTTTATCTAAGGAGATTTGTTGCCTTACAAGGAGAATTCTCAAACAAACAACTTTTTATTTTTCTTACTATTGCTTGTATGGATTGTGTTTTGGTTTATGCATCCTCTTATTCTCTTATATTTATCTATATAATTTTGTTTCTAGTTCATAGTTCATCGGTATTAACTTTGGATAAGACAAAGGGTATGAGATAAAAATAATTAAATCAGTGCTACAAAGAGTAGAAATAAAATTGGATTAACTCCAACCCCTTAATATTGGAGGTAAAGATTGATGGCCAATTTTGATAACTATGCATTTTTGAAAAACTATAGTAGTAACTAGACTTTTTAATATTTCAATTAAGTAAATATACCCAAACATTTTGTATTTATTTTTCAAACTCTACGCACTCTTCTCTCAAGGGTACATTTACTAAATACAAAACTATAAAAAACCTAGTATACCAAATTGTTTCAAGATAGATCAATAGTATTGGAGATAAAAATTGATCAAAATTCATCATTTGTAACCGGTCGAAGTTATTTCATCCTCCTTCATTTTGTTCCTATGTACACACCAAACGAATTTAGGAAGGATTGAAGTTGAAAATCTTCATCCCAAAATTCATCCCTCAATTGGTCTCTCGAACACATCTATTATAATTTTATCCATTTGTTGGATAACTTAATCCACAAAGTTGCTAGTAAAATAGGAATACACTATTTAGAGCAGGATTCATGTATATACAAAATCTTCGGAAAAAAAACATATACTCGGAACAAACATTAAATCACATTCTTTACTTTTATGAATTTATGAAACTTATTTAATATAATTAAATTAATAATTTAGGAACTTAATAATTTGAGATGAATAGTATGAATTTACACCAATTTATCATATATAGAAATAATTTTTGAAAATAAGCCGTGTAGAACACGCCAGACTAAACTAGTAAATAATAAAACTCGTAAATATAAAAAATTGTAGAAAATTACAATAACAATTATTCAAAAATAATGCTAAATGTGTGCATTTAGTGAAAATAGCTAAAATGGAATTTCTAGATGAAATTTGAAAATTTGGCTATAAGTATCTCAATTTAGTAGGTACAATGTCTATCTATCTATTTGCAACTCCAATCCCAAAACTTTGTAATAAGAACTCAAAGGCCGAGGAGAGGAGAGGCTCAAACCATGGGGCGACGAAAGGTGGAGATCAAGCGACTCACAAACAGGAGCTCAAGATTTGTGACCTTCTCGAAGCGCCGATCTGGACTGTTCAAGAAAGGAGGCGAGCTCGCTACCTTGTGCGGCGCTCAGGTAGCGATCGTCGTCTTCTCTCCCACCGGGAAGCCTTTCAGCTTCGGACAACCAAGCGCGAACGCCGTCGCCGATCGTTTTCTGAATCAGAGCGATGACCGTCCCGTCGCCTGCGATGGAGAAGGAAATCCGGAGGTGTTGGCGGAGCTTGGCTGTAAACTTGACAGTTTGAACGAGCAGATACAAGCTGAGAAAGAGAGAGGAGAAATGCTGAAGGCTGAACTGGATGCTGAGCCTTCGATTGAAGAGCTCGGACTTCGTGATTTGAGGAAGCTGATGGAGAGGATGGAGATTATTCGAGAAGAGACGGTGACGAGGATTCACGATATCGAATCTGAGGCGTCCCATTCGCTGCTTCTCCTGGCCAATTCTGGCGCCAGGACTCAGTTAGGCAACATATAACTTACTAACTTTACTTTCTACTCTTGCGTTGTACTGCTATATTGCTTCCTTGTGTGGTAATCTGAGAATGATTGTGGATTACTGGAAGAATCCATTAGAGGGAAAGAAAGTTTTCACAGAAGATAATAAAAATATCCTATTATATTGCTCCTCTTCGTTTTGGTTCTTACACATTTCTGCTTCAGATCTGTTTTCTTCGCCGGATTTCTTATGTCTGAGATTGCAGAGAATGAAAGCTCCACGCATCGATTGTAAATGGATAATCTACGGATTGCGTTCAGACCTAATGTTTACGAGGGCTCGGACTTTGATAAAAGCCCCAAGTGTTGCAATCGAGGAATGTCAGAGTTTCGAATGAAATCACATTTGGTATTATACTCCATATACTACTAATAGAAGTGTTCCAATCTTGTTAGTGTTGAGCCTTACTACGACACAATCTTTTAGGACCCGTATATGCATACAAACCATGATGGCTTGAGAGACCGACAAAGCGATGTACATATCAACCGCCAAGAGCACAACACGACAAGCAAACAAATGATAATCGAGGTCATGATTGAAGTCCAAACACGGACAAAAGTCTTTCCGAAGATTCTGTTGGTGATGGACGAACCAAACACTGACAAAATAACATCACTGGAAAGAAGGTGTAACGACACTCTAGCTCATGGGGAAATGAAATACGAATCTATAAGGAAGTACCTCTAGTCAAATGGAGCCTTCAAGAAACACAACCACGACCTCGACCAGACACGTTTCAAACAACGGAAACCTACAAAAGAGCCACGATCACACCACAACCTCAAAGAGAACCCCATACTTAATTTATCTTGTACAGATATCTCCACCGTAGAGAAAAGGAGACCAACAAATTTTATACGAAAGAAATGGATTTGGAGTTAACTAGGATGATCACAAATCCAATAATTCTTCCATCTTCTATTGGAGTTGTTGGAATAACTCGAGAAGCAACACATTTTGAGTTCAGTTGATCTCAACATCAAACGAAACAACCAACCATCCGCTCAAGCCCATCCATCAATAGGTTTCATTCGGTATTTTGGAACAGAGCCTCCAAAATTGATACAATCTTTTTTAATTTAGATTTAATTCGTGGGCCCCAAAGTCTACAATCTTTTTTAATTTACATATAATTTGTGGGCCCCCAAAATTGAGTCTTTATTTTACTAACATTAATCAATAATCAATAGTATTAAGGGGGTGGTTATGGTAAAAACTATAAAGCGTTGCTATACTACGGACTTACAGAGTAATCTGGGTTGTTGATTTACTTGATTCATTTGTCTAAATTCATCTGCGCCATTTAATGATTTTATCAAATGTCTAGTAAATTGCAAATTTTAGAACGTATGGGGGCAATTTTTTTTTCTTTTGAAAGTATATTTTTTTAAAAAAGGACGCGGTAACATTTCTGTAATTTTCATGACAAAATTTTATTAGTTATTATCTCAGTTCACAATTTTAGTTCAAAGCGTTCGAAATTAATAATATAGTCAATTTTGTTTTTTTCTATAGATAGTTCAAGTATTGTTTTGTTAAATTACTAGTATAATACCCGCACCTTGTGCGGGTTTTGAAATAAATGAGAAAGAGTATTGTGAAATAGGTTTTTTACGTGCTTTTGTTTTGTATACTTCTCTAATCTAATCGACTTACCAACATTACTTTATTAAGGATAAATTTACTAAATGAGATTATACTATGGACATACTTAATAGAATAATAATATTATTATATATATCTAACAACATTTTTGTTTTTTTCCGATTATGTAATGAGTTTAGGGATTTTTTCTTTGTTAATGGGTAACAATTTAATTTTACAATTTTTTTTGTATTTAACAACTCTTTTGTTTTTTTTTGGATTATAA
>BSUD01000005.1:120929658-120985062 GCA_033239045.1 Fagopyrum esculentum
TTATTGGTGTATTAAAAATTTTAGTTTAATTAATTATTTTTCGACTATAAATCTATTAGTTAATTAGTTCATTTTATTTTTAATTATTAAAATTACAAAAGATTTATGTGATCTACAAGCTAAGAAACTTAACATAATTAAACAAAATTTTAATTAATATAACGCGGTCTATATCTACAAGCTAAAAAAAATTAATTTAATTCAAAACTAATTTCAAAATCCGATAACTATTATCTAAAAATAACTTATTTGCTAATGGGTGGAAGAAAATCAATAAATTAATAAAATTAACATAAAAAAAGGTGTACACATCAAATTTTTTTTTTAATAACTTGAAAATAGATCAGATACACGGGGTTACGATTAAAAATCAAATCAAGGGATGAAACAATAGAAAAACGATTGTTAATTATACAATTTCAAAAAAAATTGTGGGAGCTCCATTTCGAAATACTACTCTCACAACGCACCACGTAAACTGTCATGTATACTGCTCTGATAGTAGATATAGACTCGCCCATAACGTAAAATTTTTAGTTCCAAAAAAATAAATTTTTTTGACAAATTTATAAAACATAAACAGTTCTAAGGGAACCATGAAAAAAATCACATGGAACGTTCGAAAAAAAAATTCGTTCGAATAAAAATTCTAACAGAAAATATAACTAAAATGGAAATGAAATCCAAACCAATTTAATTAAAATCCATAATAAAAAGATATAACAACAATGGAAATCAATTTATCGTCAAAATGGAAATCAATTTTGTTGATTAAATGGAAGTTTTTTATTTAAAAAACTATCAAAAAAATCCAATGGAATCATGTAAAAATTTATTATATATTTATAGGTTTTTTCAAAAAAAAAAACAACGTAAATTTTGATGGATTTTATCAAAGAATAATTGTTCGCTTAAAATATGATGGAACATTTCGAAAATAAAATTTAATTCAAAATCAATTTAATTAAAACTCGCACATAACGTAAAGTTGTAGTTTCAAAAAAATAAATTTTGTTCGACAAATTTGTAAAACATAAAAGTTCTAAGCGAACCATGGAAAAATCTGATGGAACGTTCGAAAAAAATCCGTCGAATAAAAATCCTAACCGAAAATATAACTAAAAGGGAAATCAAAATCGCAATATCTTTTAATATATTTTTATAAATATTTATTTATTAAAAAAATGATTTGGTTGTTAAGGTGATTTGATTGTTAAAGCTAATTCAATTAATTTTTTTATTATTATTAAAAAAATGATTTGGTTTCTATAAAATTATTATTTTAATAATAAAAGATTTTATGGTTTAAAAATTAGTGTAAAAAATAAATATTTATTGGCTTTAATTGTGGGAGCTCAATTTTAAAAATCCTGCGTCCACAGCGCACCACGTCATCAACTCATGCTTTGTTTTAGTAAGTATAATAGATTTGGTTTCTATAAAATTATTATTTTAATAATAAAAGATTTTATGGTTTAAAAATTAGTGTAAAAAATAAAGATTTATTGGCTTTAATTGTGGGAGCTTAATTTCAAAAATACTGCGTCCACAGCGCGCCACGTCATCAACCCGTGCTCTGTTTTAGTAAGTATAATAGATTTGGTTTCTATAAATTATTATTTTAATAATAAAAGATTTTATGGTTTAAAAAATAGTGTAAAAAATAAAGATTTATTGGCTTTAATTGTGGGAGCTCAATTTCAAAAATCCTGCGTCCACAACGCGCCACGTCATCAACCCGTGCTCTGTTTTAGTAAGTATAATAGATTTGGTTTATATAAAATTATTATTTTAATAATAAAAGATTTTATGGTTTAAAAATTAGTGTAAAAAATAAAGATTTATTGGCTTTAATTGTGGGAGCTCAATTTCAAAAATCCTGCGTCCACAGCGCGCCACGCCATCAACCCGTGCTGTGTTTTAGTAAGTATAATAGATTTGCTGATGGGTGGAAGAAAATCAATAAATAAATAAAATTAACATAAAAAAAGGTGTACACGTCAATTTTTTTTTAATAACTTGAAAATAGACCAGATACACGGGGTTACGGTTAAAAATCAAATCAAGGGATGAAACAATAGAAAAACGATTGTTAATTATACAATTTCAAAAAAAATTGTGGGAGCTCCATTTCGAAATACTACTCTCGCAACGCACCACGTAAACTGTCATGTATACTGCTCTAGTAGTAGATATAGACTCGCCCATAACGTAAAATTTTTAATTCCAAAAAAATAAAAAAATTTCGACAAATTTGTAAAACATAAAAAGTTCTAAGAGAACCATGAAAAAAATCACATGGAACGTTCGGAAAAAAAATTCGTTCGAATAAAAGTCCTAACTAGAAAATATAACTAGAATGGAAATGAAATCAAAACCAATTTAATTAAAATCCATAATAAAAAGATATAACAGCAATGGAAATCAATTTACCGTCAAAATGGAAATCAATTTTGTTGATTAAATGGAAGTTTTTTATTTAAAAAACTATCAAAAAAATCCAATGGAATCATGTAAAAACTTATTATATATATATAGGTATTTTTCAAAAAAAAAAACAACGTAAATTTTGATGGATTTTATCAAAGAATAATTGTTCGCTTAAAATCTGATGAAACATTTCGAAAATAAAATTCAATTCAAAATCAATTTAATTAAAACTCGCACATAACGTAAAGTTGTAGTTTCAAAAAAATAAATTTTGTTCGACAAATTTGTAAAACATAAAAGTTCTAAGCGAACCATGGAAAAATCTGATGGAACGTTCGAAAAAAATCCGTCGAATAAAAATCCTAACCGAAAATATAACTAAAAGGGAGATCAAAATCGCAATATCTTTTAATATATTTTTATAAATATTTATTTATTAAAAAAATGATTTGGTTGTTAAGGTGATTTGATTGTTAAAGCTAATTCGATTAATTTTTTTATTGTTATTAAAAAAATGATTTGGTTTCTATAAAATTATTATTTTAATAATAAAAGATTTTATGGTTTAAAAATTAGTGTAAAAAATAAAGATTTATTGGCTTTAATTGTGGGAGCTCAATTTTAAAAATCCTGCGTCCACAGCGCGCCATATCATCAACCCGTGCTTTGTTTTAGTAAGTATAATAGATTTGGTTTCTATAAAATTATTATTTTAATAATAAAAGATTTTATGGTTTAAAAATTAGTGTAAAAAATAAAGATTTATTGGCTATAATTGTGGGAGCTCAATTTCAAAAATATTGCGTCCACAGCGCGCCACGTCATCAACCCGTGCTCTGTTTTAGTAAGTATAATAGATTAGTTATGTTTTCATAGATTTTTTTTACTTGTACATGTTTGAACTAACAAAACACAATGTTCGAACTAATGGTACCCCAAATGTTGAACTAATATTATAAAAATGGCAAATTCCGGTTGGTACCCTTGTGGTATGGGGTATTCCGGATTTTGCCCATAACTTTTTCAAAGTTCGGGTTGTGACCCACCTATTTCATTTCTAGTTTATTACTAGTTAATTAACCCTGTTTAAAGCAATAAGCGGAAAAGCAGAAAAACGAAAAACGTAAAATTTTAAAACTTTATCTTACAACCATATTCACAACATATATACATACTAACATATGTCATAAAACTTTGTTTAACAAAACACAGTTGTTTAAAACCACACAAAACATCATAGGCGGTAGCATCCCATAATAGCCCACCTGATATGATCTCAAATCCAGGTGATGGGTCCAACGACCTTGTTTGATCAGACCGAGTTTGAACAGCTGAAAAATGTGGATATAACAACAATGAGCTACACGTTCAGTAAGGGTATACAAATCACACTCCCCAATATATATAAATATCTAATATCCCGTCCCCAAAGGACACTCTATACCCTTTTCTCACATTCCAAAGCACACACATACATGTCCACATTCACATTACATCCACAACCATCCATAACACATAGCATATAAACAATCAAGCATATTATCACACCACATATAAACATATAATCTCATATAAATATCTCATATCATACCATCACATATAAATAATCATAACATAACATATAACATGCTAGACTCGATCGCATCGATGCATAGGTGATAATTAACTAGCCCCAACTGATTGTACGATATATTTTCTCATGTGCTTTTGTATTTCTTTTCTTTCTTTCTTTCTTATTTTTTTTCTTTCGGTTGGCCAACCCGATAGCGTCTTAGGTGTAACACCCCAAATTTTACAACTTAGGGAGTTACTGGTTAGGACCGCACAGTGGGTCCCGACCTTAGTTTGACAACAACTTAACATGATCTTACAACAAGGCACAGATAAGAGAAACCAGAAATCATAAAATAGTTTTTAACAATGCATGAATGTGACCAGGTCAACTACAGCCGGAAAACGGAATATAACAAGGTACGAAAGGAAACAATGTTCAACTGTAAAACCCACAAATGCAGAAACTGTAAAAATGTCCTAAAGTACGACACCCCGGCTGACCACTACCATCTGGATCACTCGGCATCTGCTCTAACCTGTGTCAAGTCTAAACAACATATCAACAGTTAGCTAACTATCCAAATATAAGCAAAAATGATAACAACACAAACACAAGCAGAAATAGAAATAAACAAACATCATGCTGGCACTCAACCAATTATTATCTGTTATTTAAGTGATTCACATTATTCAATTTAAGTTGTGGCACGAGAACTATTATTAGTTCTCGCCTCCGTTCCTTATCCAACTGGTGTAGGTCTAGCTGACTTCCTTTGGTAGCATCACTACAAACCATGTGTGGACTAGTCCCGAAAGAAACCCCCAGCGCCCCGCGAGCTACTGAGCGGAATCCCACCGCCCGTTACTCTTAGGCCAAAAATACAGGTCGGTAATTATATATCACAACCTATCTCTCTAACATGTCAATCACACACCACCATCATCATTTATACTCATATTTAGTAGTCAGCTAAGTAAGCCCAAAGGACTTACCTGTTATAACGCTCGACTCTTTAACAACCACTCGCTCTGTAAACTGTACTCACTCAGTTGCCTATCAAAGGCGATAAGTGTATTAGCACACTTTCACGTAGATAGAAGTCTAAAACTTCTAAGATCAAATAAGTATTAAGATGTACTAGTTACAGTATTAGTTTTAGGGTAAAATGACCATTTTACCCTTGGTTCCGATTTTCTCGAAAACCCTAAAATTCATGTCCAAACTCCTATTTGAAGTTCTAAAATTATATCCTAACTCTTAGAATTTTATTTGGTTCGAAACTGACATTTTCCTATGTTTCTATTTTCCGGAAGAATCGAAAAAGGTTTAACTTCGGCTCTAAATATAAAATTCTTAACAGCTTATAAAATTCCCGAATTAAATATCTAGATCATCTATGAGGTTCTATCTAGCCTTAGAAGAAAGAATTTCTCCAAACTGTTCAGCCGATATTTTTATAATAATACCCAAAGTCGGTTCTTCACTCTACTTTCCTATACTTAGCTAAATTTTAAGTTTATTAAAACTGCTCAACTACCTAACTTCGGGAGCTCATAACTTTCAATCCGACCGTTCATTTCTCTCCAAATTTTAATATGCTAAACTACACATATCCGTCTACAACATATCCAAAATTCAACGGTGGATCTTTACCCAAACGTTTTATAATTGATCGACAAGATGGCTGTTCGGAACCTAAAAGCTGAAGGAAAATAAAATGAATTACAACAGCCTTTTGTCTTATCATTTTATGTGAAATTCCAGCAGCTACTTAACACTATTTTATCTAAGCTGAAGGCCAAACAACAGTAGCCTAATTAACATTCTGAATCAATATAGCTAGAGACATTACAATCTAGTTGTAAAGGGAGCAACAACCAACATACAGAAATGTTTACTCGCTGCAGTAGATTGGCTCTGCGTTCTTTGATTCCTGACTCGCAGCCTCACAATGAACTACGTTGCTGAAGCGAAACAAAAGAAGGGAGATCACTACTCCGATTGATTAAAAGTGAGGAAAGGCGAGTAGAGAAAGACCTACCGGAGAGTGTATGCAGAAGGTCTCCGTAAGGTCCGGTCTCGTCTTAAGCAACTGGAGACTCGCTTCCGTGGCTGCAGTTTGGGGCACAACAACGTCGATCGAAGAGACGAGAAGAGAAGGATGGTGAGGTTGTACGCAGATGGGTCAGCACAGAGATTGAATTGAAGACGGAAAACAAATAAAACGCTGCACTCACCTGGTTCCGGTAGGGAGATCAGAAGGTAGTCGTATGATTGAAGCGGCTGATTGTGTACCGAAGAGGGCGGACCAGCCGTGAGCAGAAGAAGGGACAACGATTGTGGCTATGGCCAACGAATGGAACGTTTCCGTATGTGAATTTGGAGATCGATTGCAGCCGTACGTAATCCCGGAGTGGTAGGCGGATCTTTGAGTACGTGCAGCAGTTCGTGAAGAGGGAATCAGATCGTGATTTGGTGCAGTTAAGAGGGGAGAGAATCTCTCACTTGCCTGTTACAGAAGATAGGAGGGAGAGAGGCGTCCACGTCCGTCTGGCCTTCCTAACTTGCTGGCTGTTCACCACGGAATGGGCTGGACAATTGCAGCTGCTACTTTGATGGGCTGAGCGGACAAAGCAGCTGAATGTTGGGCTGCGCAGGGGCTGGGCGGACAATTGCAGCTGCTGCTTTGCTGGGCTGCGCAGGGGCTGGGCGGACAAGGCAGCTGAATGTTGGGCTGCGCAGGGGGCTGGGCGGACAAGCAGCGGCTGGACCACTGGGTTACTGGGCTGGAGCGGACGAAGGAAACGTAGCCCGGTACTATTTGTAGTTCGGAATCGAGAATCCGAAATTACTGTACGGAATAACCGGATACGGAATATTTTACAGTTTAGGGTTTAGTTACGAACTCTATCATTTTATGTGAAGGTAAGTCACATAAAATGGTAAACTTATAAAAAGTTCTATCATTTTATGTGAAGGAGGTCTACATAAAATGATAGTTTTTATCCTAATATGTCTACTAAGTAGACGGATATTAATTAATAGATCGAGATCTATTTTATAACGTACAAAGACGGAATAAAAATTCCGGATTTTACATTAGGCCCCCTGTAGATCAGGTAGCGACCTCGGCCATCTTGTCCTAAGACCCCCTATAGATCAGGTTGCGATCTTGGACTATTTTTCTCATCCTGAGGCCCCTTGTAGATCAGGTAGCGACCTCTGAGGCTCCCTATAGATCAGGTAGCGACCTCGTCCCCTAGAAACCTGTGCGGGACCCAGTTGGGCTAATTAATCAATTACCATCCTATATTATCACTTCCATATCATAACTCAATTTCATGCTTTCATCATATTCTTCCATCATATTCTTTCCATTATCATCTCATGTACCTCATGCATGCATTCATAAATCATATCAAGTCATCATCATCATCATTCCACTCATATATAAATAAGCATGCATAAAATCATAACAAATAGATATATACACTCAAGCATGCATAAAATCATGGCATATTAAATACATAACATATATTAAGCAAGTGTAATTCATATACACTTACCTCGCAAGTAAGAACAATAAAACCTCGCAAACCAACTATTGAGTTCGTTTCCCACTCGGACTATCCTCCTTTATCGTGCTTGGATACACTCACAAAGAACTAAGCTATAGTTAACCAAAACCTTCAACAACACATGCGGAGAATATCATATTCCTCGTATTAAACTCCTCGGTTCAAACACCAGTTAAATTCATTCTTTTGAATTTAATTAACTTATATCCTCCTCTATAATCCCAATTTGATTAATTAACCTACAATTAATTAATTAAATTTCGCAGAATAACGTTTTGCCCGCAGGCAATTTCTGAACCCACTTGTCATCAAATCTCATCAAACAAACAACCTACAATCACCAGAATAATGTAACGAGTATAATGGAATTTCCAGTTATCCATTTTGACAAGTCTAAGGTCAATTTAGGCCAAATCGCAATACGGAAAACGAATAAATTCATAACTTATTCGTTACTAACCCGATTGACGATCCGAAAGAAGATTCGGAATCACAACGACGCAGGCTACGCTCGGACACCATCAAATTCACCGCAATCTGAACGACGGAACCTCCCTAGTATCATATATGCTCGACCAGACCTTCCCTTGCTCGGAAATGTAGAAACTCGGTACCAAAATGAAGAGAATGAAGAGAGGAATCCAAAAACTCAAACAGATTTGAAATCGGATTAGAAATGAAGAGTAGATTTGAGTTTGAAGGTTGAGAGAAATTAGAGCTTTTACGAGGAAACGTGAAAGGAAATGAATTAATAAACGTTATTTCCGCTATTTATAGCGAAGACGATAATTATTCTTTAGCAGAATCGATAATTATCCTTTCACCGATCCGAAAGCGGTTTAAGCCCCCTTCTCCAAACTTCTCGAAATTGGAATAATAAATCTAGAATATTGTATGGATAATTATTCCGCAATTGTCTCGAAAAACGTGTATTCCTAAGCCGTCTTTCTTAGCCGCTAAGAAACGAAATAGCGACTCTTTTGGCCGTTTTGCCTTTCCATGTTTTTTCATATCTAGGACATGTCCGATGTCTTGATCATTTCTCTCAACTGCATTTTTATTAATTGAAGCTCCCAAATACTCCAAATAACACCGGGGTGTAATATCATCTAGGAGCAGGTTACCTCGAGAGGTGTCTTGTGTTAAAACGGATTTAATTCCTTAAAATTCTCGATTAGGTCATCTTCGATTTTTTACTGTTACACGGGTGATACCCCTCAGTTTTTACTTTTTTCCGGAATTTGTCCACCCATTAAAAAACCGTTTAAACTTAACGTTTCGATCGACTAGAAATCGTGAGAGATATGATTCAATTTTTTTTAATTTCATTTCAATTTCCTTTTGTTTCATTTTTTTTTTATTTCTTTTCAATTTTCTTTTTATTTTTTAATAGAAAATGTGAAGTTTAACCAGATTTTTAACAGGTTGGCAAATTCCGAAAAAATGTGAAATCTGAGCGGTACCAATCGAACTCTAAAAAAGTCATGGACAAAATTCGAAATACCCCATACCACAGGGGCACCAACCGAAATTTCCCTATAAAAATTAAAATTTTATATTTATTATAATACTTTATTAGAATATTTTTCAATTCAAATTTTGTATATTGTTGGTTTAGATTAAGTGTTTTAATAGTTTTAAACATTTTATATTAGTAGTTCATGCATTATTTTGAACTTATGAACAAAATTTATAAAATAGTATGAACTATAGTACACTGTAATATAAACTAACAAAACAAATATTTTGAACAAAAGTCTACAAAAAAAATTGAACGAAAAAAGTGTATGTTATAAGAAGTATAAGAAAGGGGGGAATTGGAATATAAAAAAAATTAAAATTTGTATACTATTAATTCAAAATATTTAACAAAATATAAAAGAAATTTGAACGAAATAAGGTTAAAAAAACTATCAGAACAAAAAATTGGAACGAAGTGAACATAAATATGAAGCAATAGAATAAACAGTTTAAACTAATACAATAAAACATATTCACTACACCTTTTAAAAATTACAAAATTGTCACCACGTGAGGACCTTTTAAAACAGATTTGTTAAAACACAAATGTTTTTGGATTAACTTCATATAATTACAAAAAATGTCACCGCGCTACCCAAAAATCATTAAATGCTCCATAACTCCGTACCCGTATTTTTATTCTGTAATTGAACTGGATCGTAGTATTAGACTATCCACATCCCACTCCGTTTATAATCCTATTTATGCACTCTATTTGTATACTAAATCATGTATACCCTCCGTCTATATATCTTTTTCTTACATCCCATGTTCCGTCTATAATATAATTGTACTCATTTTACTCCACTATATTTTCAATTTTTAAAAAAGAAAAATTAAGAAAATAGACAGAAAAAGATTTGATTGGTTAATTTGTAAAAGAGGTGGGCCTGATTGCTTTTGCACTCTGTCACAATCAGATCCAAATTTAAACAGATTGAATTTTAGTTTAACTCTTTTCACATGAAGAATACAAGGGATGTGGAGATTATTTTGGATAAAAATGTAAAAATTAATATAACTTTTATTGTCCTTTTTAGTTATAGAAAAAGTTTTAATTTATTTCATATTTATTTTATAACAATTTATTAAATATATATTTAAATGATACTAATTAAAAGGGTCGATTTAAGAAAAAATTCTAATTAGATTTATTCAATTTTATTTTTAAAAAATCACTAGTTCATCAATATTTTGTTAAATCAAAATGTTTACACACAGGTCTTTTACATATAATTAAAGGATAAAAAATAACCATCCATTCTTATTTTATTTCTGTTAACTATTTTCTTAACATACTATGTTTATTGGTTTCTATATTTTAATCCTACGTTTCTTATTCTATTTGTTAGTATTTTATTAAATTATTTAAATTTGAACCCTTTATGGAAAATTTATTTTTTATAATTATTTTAAATAAAATTAAAATAAATTTTTATTACAAATTTATACTTCAAGTAATCTATTTTTACTTATTATTTTTATTTGAAAACATTAATTAATGTAACTCAATAGTAATTAAGTCGGTAAAAATTAAATAAATTTTAATTTTAACTGTAAATAAACTGAAAAACATAATAATATGGGGAGACCTACAAAATGAATTGGACAACCCTATTCCCGCGTATAGTTCAACCGAGGTTCTCGCCAAAGATCATTATTTTTTGAAATAATTAGAGAAAGAGGACCCAAAAATTTTTCATTTTGTGAAATGGGCCTCTAATAAACTAATTACATAAAATAGGTCTAAAAAGTATAAACTATGCTACTGTGGACATTGAATTGAAAAGAGAGGGGTGCAGGCTTTTTTTTAGATGATTTGATGTTAATTTTTTGGGGAAAAAAAGCACTGCTTACCCACAAATAGATTACCCATGAATAGATTACCCCGAAATACATTACCCAGAAATTTTGAGATTACCCAGAAATAGATTACCCAAGAAGTTTGACATTACCCAGGAAGTTTGACTGTTTTAGATTATCCCGAAATACATTACGCAGGAAGATGAGAAGTTTCAGCTTACCCCGAAATACATTACCCAGGAAGATGAGAAGTTGGACATTATCCATGGATACAAACAAACACTGCTTACCCACAAATAGAAAATGTAAACAAACACTACTTACCCACAAATAGAACAGGAAATTTTAGTGTTTTAGATTCACAAAAAGAAGAGATGAGAAGTTTCAGATTACCCACAAATACATTACCCAACAAGTTTGAGATTACCCAGAAATAGGAACAAACATTGCTTACCCAGAAATAGGAACAAACACTACTTACCCACAAATACATTCTGGTGAAGAAGAAGCTCAACAAGCAGTCCAAATTCTTGCGTTTCAATGGGAAGAAGAAAAGAGCTGCATATAGATAACCAGAAATAAATTTACGTTTGAAAGGAGGGAAGAAGAAGGGACAAAGGAGGAAAAAAGATGGGTTGGCTGAATTGATTGGACTATTTTTTGAATTTTTTTTCTATGTCACCCATCAAATCAAATGGAACCTATGTCCCTTACTTTTCTGATTTTTTCTACAATAGGAGCCCATTTTTTAAATGAAATGATGAGAGGCCCTAAATCCAAACTCTACATTGTAAAAGGCCCACATTGCAAATTCAGCCTTATTTTTTGTGGTTTCATGAATATGACCCGAATTTCCCAAACAAACAAAAAGATTCAACAATTGTACATTTGTTGTTTTGTTTTTCACCTAGATTCGAATATGTAATCAACTTCTTGTCTCTTGAAGGTGAAATATTGTTCAAAAGAAGGATTCAACCTCACAAACTGTACTCATCGAACATTTGGTTGTTTACTAAGAGTTTTTTTCGTGGATTGTTTAAGTAAGGGGTTGTTTGATATTAATATTGTAACAACTGGGATTTTTTATTCCGGTTGGTGTCTTGAGTCACTGTGGTCGCGCCCACGATCGCGGAGTTTTAGCTACCCGCAGTCGCACCCTACTGTCGCGCCGCCGCGGTCGCGGTGAAACACAAGATCATGACTTTTCTAGTTTGTAACCGTCGGAAATCTTGCCTTAACTACAGAATCGGATCTTGCCCTTCCTTTGTGGGTGCAACTTCCTTCACACAAAGCCCTCATATGACTCCTTCTTGTCTATTCCTCTCATTCTTTTCACGTACGTTATTATTCTCCTTTCTCCTCCTTCCTCATTGACGAGATTTACACCACAACAAGCAACGTCCTTCTTTGCTCTCTCCCTGTAACACATATCGAAGAAGAATAGAAACCAGAGTTGGCCTCCATCTGCAATAACACGGAACAAGGTAAAGTCTTCTCTAGTGGATTCTTGGATATAGTTACTCTCACATGTTTGACACAAGGAAGGGGAGTCAAGTCTTCACCTTTGTCATGTAGGGGGCTTTGAGAGCCTTACACGGATCAAGAGAGAGTAACCTCTCTCCTTCTGCACGCGAGCGAGATCCAGACAACCACCAGCTGTCGACACATCCCGTGATCGCGGCCAAGAATTGATGTAGTCGTGTTGGTCCTTGCTCCCGCAGTCACACCTTCTCCTAACCGCGGTCGGGCCTTGCCACCTTGGTCGCACATGCTTCTTACCGTGGTCACGCCGACACTTCCTCCCCGCGGTCGCGGCCTCAATCCTCCACGGTCGCGGAATCTCTCCAGAAAGTAGGGGGCTTCGGTATGCTGATCTTTCTTGCTATCTAAGTTTGATAGGATGTTAGTATCATGTTAGGGTGTAAACTAGCAGAACTAGAGTGAATCCCTAAGTAGTGGGTTGGAAGCTAGAATTGTGAGAAGATAAAGCATTAGGATAATGATGATACGTTAAGAGTAGGAAAACTGCTAGGATGTAGTTTTCGGACTTTGATATGGATGATATATCGTTGATCTTCGTGCCTTGTTTATATCAGGATGTTGAGAGTTCTAGTACGGACCACGAGATGTGATTAGCTGGACTTACTTTGTTAAAGGTAAGTCCTTTGGGCTTACTTAACTGCAACATGTGTATTGGGTGAATTACATTAGTGGTGTGTGAAGAACCGATAGGTGATATAAATAATACAAACGATACTCTAGAAGGGGGGTTGAATAGAGTATGAGAACTTTTCGCAAACCAAAACTCAAGGCCTTGAAACTCCTTTCAAGGACCTTGATGTCAATCAGTGCTTCTAGTGAAACTTTGATTTCAAGGGCTTTGAAACTCTATTTCAAGGGCCTTGACTTCTTGCTCCTGCAAAACAAAGTTAGTCACAGTAAAGTATATATGGTGCGGAATTGAAAAGATTGACACGAGGATATGTTTACGAAGTTTGGCTCTAAATAGCCTACTCTCCGTCCCAGGGTATATCCGTAGGATCGAACTATCTATTATCAACTTCAAAGAGTCCTAGATACAAACTAGAAGAAATCCCCTTCTTCTCTCACTGTAGCCAATGCTACGATCTAGCTCTACTCAACCTTCCTAGCAATTGTTCAAACATCATTTCGGTTCTATCCTTTGGAGGTTGAGCCAAACCGGGTGGAGGCTCTTGTGAAGCATTAGGTGGTGGTGTTGCGCTTGTGGAAGCGGGAAGGTTCAAGGCACCATCCGGGATAGAATATGAGAACCCGGGATGGTTATGATTAGGCCGGTAATTGTTGTATTGCCGGCTGTTGTTGTTGAAGTTCCTAGGGCCTTGATAATTGTTGAAGTTGCCCCTTCCCATGTAGTTAATGTCCTCCTCTTTGGAAGCCAAGTTGTCTTGCACTTGCACTTGAGAACTTGCTTGATTCTTCAAGGTTGTGGCACACAACTCCCTCAAAGACTTAAGCTCATTGTTGATTGCATCGAGTTTGTAGTTGCTCATGGTGACTTCACTTACTTCATATACTCCCGGTTTCCTCCCATCACTCTTCCTATGGGAGTACTTCTCTATCACCAAGGCTTGCTTCTCTACAAACTCCCAAGCCTCATCCACATTCTTCTCCATGAATGTCCCTCCGGAAAGCGATTGGAGCTTGAATTGGCTATCCTCATCAAGCCCCTTGAAATATATCTCCAATAGCTCTATTTCGGTATCCCATGGTGTGGACAATCTAGGAGGAGGTCCTTGAACCTCTCCCAAGATTTGAATAGGCTCTCTCTATCCTTCATCACGAAGGCATTGATCTTCCCTCTTAGCTCGGTTATCTTGGAAGGTGGGAAGAACTTTGTCAAGAACTCGGTTGTCATCTCCTCTCAAGTACTCACACGTCCTAGTGGAATGGATTGGTACCAAACCAAGGCCTTATTCTTAAGTGAGAAGGAAAAAACCCTAAGCTTGTGGTTGTTGTTCTCCAATCTAGGCGGCCTTAGAGTCTCCATCAAGATCTCATATTTCATCAAGTGTTGATGAGGAGACTCTCCTTCCATCCCTCCAAATTGATTGTGCCGGATCATTTGTAGCACTTGAGGGCGGAGCTCATAGTCATGAGCTGCGGGATCTCCTAAGTTTACACCCGGACGGTGCACTCTTTGGGCTGGATCCATACGTTTCCCTAGCGTTTGTGGCTCCTCAATGATGATCGGCTCAAACCGAACATTAATCGCCGGCTGCGGTGGTGGTAGTGGTGGAGGTTGTTGACGATTAAGCTCCCTTTGCACAAGAGCTTGCCTAATCTCTTCAATTTCCCTCCTAGTTGCTTCTTGCCTCTCATTGGCAAGTCTCCTCTCATTCTCTAAGGCTTCATCCCTTAGTCTAAGTTTCTCTAAGGCCTCATTCAACTCAGATTGAAGATCTCTTCCGGCCATCTCCTTCTTCTTCTTAATGCTCTTGGATCTAGTCTTAAGGGTTTTCTCCGGTTCGGGATCGAATAGAGCTAAATCCTTGCCACGATATCTTCGCATGCACCCAAAGAGTGAGAGATGTCCTGAAAATTCAAAGACACAAACCAAACAAGATCAAAAGCAACAAGAAAGACCTACACTATAAACAACCACAAACAATGATTCAATCTAGACCTAGTCCCCAACAACGGCGCCAAAAAACTTGTTACGCTAGAATTGTGTAGCACAAAGTCTTAAATTTATAACTCGATATATTTTCCGAACTCCTAGCGAACCCACAGTGTATGGGTCATTTTGTAGTAAGGATAGTATTCCGAGGTCGAACACAAAGACTAAGGTGAAATCAAATCAAACAAGTGATCATGGATAGTGTAAATCTAGTCTAAGAAAAGAGAAGGAAATAAAGAAATGAAAATCATGATATTTTTGGGTTGAGTTTTTGTGGTGATCAAATAAAGATCACAAATCATGCAAGATTATAAATCAAACTAACAACTAAAGCTAGTAACACAAGCAAGCAACACAAGCACAAGATATGTGATCAAAGAGATAAAAGCGAATTCTAGGGGTTAGGAATTCCGGTTATGGCTTTGAACTCAAGCTTCTAATCAACCTTTGACTAAGCTATGGTATGTTGGGAAAGGGTGTTTCTCAAATGGGATCAATCACCGGGTAGGTCTCATGGTCCACTAATCCCGCACCTAAGGTCCTATTACCGGGTAAGTCTCTAGGAGCCTAAGGTTGGGAATTCTACATAAACCGAATTGTTATCTAGGGATCTAACCTCTCCTTACCGGGTAAGTCTAGGGAAGGCATGTTTCAAGGTCTTGAAGGTATGTTTCAAGGTTTTGAGGGTTTTCTTTGGTATCTTGAATCTTTTCCTACATATTCTTGTCTTGATCTTTTGGATCTTCCTCTTCATCCGAAATGTGATCTTCTCTTTGATTCAGATTTAAATCTGCAAAACTCTCACTCAAAGTACCATCATTGCTTTCATAAAAAATAATATGAATGCATTCCTTAACAACTTTGGTACGTTTGTTATATACTCGATAAGCTTTGCTATTTGAAGCATATCCAATGAAAATAGCTTTATCACTACGTGCATCAAATTTCCCAAGATTGTCCTTCCCATTTTTGTGAACAAAACAAGTACATCCAAATGGTTTAAAATTTGAAATATTTGGTTTTCTTCCTTTAAAGAGTTCAAAAGGAGTCTTTTTCAAAATTGGGCGAACTAAACATCTATTTAAAATATAATTTGCAGTGTTTACTGCTTTAGCCTAAAAGTTTTTTGGCAAATTATTTTCTACAAGCATTGTCCTAGACATATCCTCAAGAGTGTGGTTCTTACGTTCCACAACTCCATTTTGTTGAGGAGTTCTAGGAGCTGAAAAATTATGAGAAATACCATATTTTGTACAAAACAAATCAAACTTTAGTTGATCAAATTCTCTACCATGATCAATTTTGATAGAAACAATTGGTGGGTTTTTCAAACTTTGTAACTCCTTACACAATTTTGAAAACTCAAATAAAACTTCAGATTTTTCTCGTAGAAAAGACATCCATGTAAAGCGAGAGAAATCATCCACTATAACAAGGATGTATTGTTTTCCTCCGGGAGATTTGACACGCATATGTCCACAAAGATCCATGTGTAGAAGTTCAATAGGTCAAGAAGAACTTACATCTTTCTTAGGTTTGAATGAACCTCTTGTTTGTTTACCTTGTGTACACGCCTTACATAGGTCATTAACCTTGAAGTTTAGGTTTGGTAAACCACGTACTAAATCTTTTGTAAGTAGCTTCTGCATGGTATGCATGCTTACGTGACCAAGTCTTCTATGCCAAAGCCTTGGATCATCAGTCAAGGCCTTTAGACATTTTATTTTAGTTCCTGCAACTTGGTTAGTATGCAAAGAATAAACATTATTACATCTAGGAGCAGTAAGCAATACTTCTCCTGTCTTTATGTCTTGAGCCTCACATTTTTCTGAATCAAACATGACTTTATTACCTTTATCACAAATTTGAGAAATACTTAGCAAATTATATTTCAAGCCATCAACTAAATAAACGTCATCAATAAAGTTTGATGAATTATAGCAAATTTTACCAATGCCAATTATGTCACACTTTCTTTTATCACCAAGAGTAATGGTTCTAGATGATTGCTTCTTTAAATCTGAGAATAAAGAGCTTTTTCCACTCATGTGTCTTGAAAAACCACTATCTAATATCCATTTGTGCTCCTTTACCTTGGTGATATCCTGCAAAACAGCAAACATCAACCTTTCCGGGTCGACCAAATGGCATATTTTGGTTCATACTCAGGTTCGATCATGTTTGGTGGTCTAGTATCTTTAGAAACCCAGATTTGTATGACCTGTTTCCTTAAACATAAAGGATAGGTGTTTCTTATGATATAAGGATAATTTCTTCTATAAGGACATGTAGATTTAACATGACCCTTTTTACAATAGTAGAAACAAGTAGGCATATGAATGCTTCCTTTGGCCTTGACAAAAGTAGTGGTAGGTTTTCTAGGAAAGCTCCTATGATACCCTATACCATTTTTGTTAAGGAAAGACTGTTGTTCACCCATCATTCTTTCCAGATTAGCTTTTGAACGAGTAAACTTAATAAGTGATGCCTTCTGGTCTTGACACATCAAAGTCAAATCAACTTTCTCTTTCTCTAGATCGATATAGTTTCGATGAAGAGAAGAGAGATTGTCCTTAAGAATCAGGTTTTCTGATTCCAAGGCCTTGATATTGTCATCAAGATCTTCCTTTTCTGTGTTAAGATTTTCAATCTCCAGAGACATTTCACTCAATTGTTTATCTTGTTCATGAATCTTTTCTTTTAAAGAATTTATCCTTATTCTATGTTCCTTAACACTTAAGATAATATATTTAAGGAATTGTTTAAGGTCAATCTCAGGTTGAGACAAAATTGTACTTACCATATTGTCGATGTACAGATTTGAGTCATCTTCATGATCGGCCATAAGACACAAGTTTGCTTGTTTTTTTTCATATTCTGATTCATTTTTTGATTCTGAATCACTCCATGAAGCAACCATAGCTTTCTTCTTTCGATCATTTTTCTTAAAGTTGGTCCTCTTCTTTTTTGGACAATCCTTCACCAAATGATTTGTTTCACCACATTCAAAATAAGTCAGTACTCTCGTTTTCTTATTAGAGTTAGCAAACTTACCTCGGGGTTTTGATGCTCGTGGAAATTCTCTTTGCAGATTGTTTCTTTAACTTGAGAATTCTTGCGAAACCCTTTGAGATCATGGCGAGTGCTTCTTCTTCATCATTATCATCATCACTATCTTCTTCATCAGATGGTAACTCATCTCTTCTGGATTTTAATGCCAAATTCTTGGAGTTGGATGGGAGTTCTCCATCTTCTTCGCCAAGAACCATTTCATGTGTGATGAGTTTTTCAAGTAGATCATCTAGAGGAAGAGTAGTGAGATTTTGAGCTTCTTCAATAGCAGTCATCTTGGTCCCCACTTGGATTTAGGTAAGCTCCTTAGAACCTTCCTCACTTTCTCTTCATTTGTGAAGATCTTTCCTAGTGAGTCCAGATTGTTCACGATCTCAGTAAATCTGGTGAACATTTCTTTGACTGTTTCATTTGGATTCATCTTGAATATCTCATACTGTCTGAGAAAGATACTAATCTTGGTTTCCTTGACTTGACTTGTTCCTTCGTAAGTAACAACAAGCTTATCCCATATTTCTTTAGCACTCTTGCATGATGAGATGCGGTTGAATTCATTTGCATCTAATCCACATTAGAGTAGATTCATTGCTTTATAATTCTTTGACACACTGTCCAGATCAGCCTGTGTGAAGTCTGATTCCTTCTTTGGGACTTGGATGCCTTCAACCATTGTCATTGGAACTTTAGGTCCATTTTGAGTAATGCTCCAAAGCTCCATATCCTGATCAATAATGAACATACGCATGAGTGCTCTCCAATGAGCAAAGTTGTTGCCACAAAAGAGTGGTGGTCGGGATGAGGATCTTCCTTGAGCAAATCCACCATCACCTACAAGATTCATGATTAGTCTCACTGATGGTTAAATCAATAAACGTGAGTCTAGCTCTGATACCAATTGAAGAACCGGTAGGTGATATAAATAATATAAACGATACTCTATGTTACGCTAGAATTGTGTAGAACAAAAGTCTTAAATTTATAAGTCGATGTATTTTCCTAACTCCTAGCAAACCCACATTGTATGGGTCATTTTGTAGCATGGATAGTATTCCGAGGTCGAACACAAAGAATAAGCTGAAATCAAATCAAACAAGTGATGATGGATAGTGTAAATCTAGTCTAAAAAAGAGAAGGAAATAAAGAAATGAAAATCATGATATTTTTGGGTTGAGTTTTTGTGGTGATCAAACAAAGATCACAAATCATGCAAGATTATAAATCAAACTAACAACTAAAGCTAGTAACACAAGCAAGCAACACAAACACAAGATATGTGATCAAAGAGAGAAAAGCGGATTCTAGGGGTTAGGAATTCCGGTTATGGCTTTGAACTCAAGCTTCTAATCAACCTTGGACTAGCTATGGTATGTTGGGAAAGGGTGTTTCTCAAATGAGATCAATCACCGGGTAGGTCTCATGGTCCACTAATCCCGCACCTAAGGTCCTATTATCGGGTAAGTGTCACGCTAAAAATGTGTGTACGCAATAAGCCTTAAATTTATACTCGTTATAATTATCCTACTTCTAGCGCACCCGCAGTGTACGGGACGTATGTAGCAAGATAAGTATTCCAAGGTCGAACACAAAGACTAAGGTGAAATCGAATTAAGTTGTGATTGAATTTAGCAAGATCTAAGTCTAAGGAAAAGGATGCAAATAAAGGAAGAAAATCTCAATTGTTTCGGTTGTTTTTGGGTGATCACTTCAAAGATCAAATGCATGCAAACAATCAATCAAACTAAGTCGGAAAATTGGCACCAATAAACAATCGAACAAGATGTTGATCAAGAGAAAGGGAAGACGGATTCTAGGGGTTGGAAATTCCGGTTATGGCATAAAACTCAAGTTATCTATTCATTCTTTGGATTGATTATGATATGTTGGGATTAAGTGTTCCTAAAATGGGATCAATTACCGGGTAAGTCTCATGATCCAACTAATCCACACCTAAGGTCTCATTACCGGTTAAGTCTCTAAGAACCTAAGGGTATGAATTTAACACAAACCGGATTGTTTAATTAGGGATCTAACCTATCCTCACCGGGTAAGTCTCGAAAAGGGAAGTCCTAATCAACTATCCTAGCACATTTAATCCAACGGCGGCTTATTAGGCTCACCATTACCTAAGGTTTTGCTATTTTAGATTCTAAGGGCAAGGATTACCGGGTAAGTCTCTCCTAACACTTAGTCGCTACACTAGGACACCCTAGGGTAGGTTAAACTCAGCAAAAACTTAGGGTTTCAACAATTTTATGAACCTAAGGTAAGATCCTTCGAACCAGGAAAAACCACGGTTCGTTCTACAGAAACCACGACCGTGGTTCTTCAAGAACTAACCGTGATTCCTAACAGTAGCTACGTTCATAAACAAAAATCATCCAAAGGTAAATCTAAGTTCATCCTATCATAGATCTAGCCATAACCATCCTTTCCTTTCCCTAGAATCACATCAATCTAGCCTACAACATTCATATTAGAAATCAAAACAAACAAGCATAGATTCATAAACTCCATTGCAAGAAAATGAGAGAAAGAAGGTAAACAAGTGAACTTCAAACACAATCTAAATCTGAAGATGAAATTAGAACGACTTACAATCCTTCCAAAGGAAGGTTCAAGAGTTCAAAAACTTCTAGAAACAAATCCGAAAATACAAGAGCTAAGTGTGTCTTCTCCTCTCCTCTTCAATGGCAATGGCCCCTTTCTTCTTCTTCTTGCACTTTCCTTCCTAGAAAAATCCTTCTTTTCCTTGGAATATATTTTTTTGAAAGCAATAGAGAATGTGTGAGCTGCTCCCAAAACTACCCCAATTCCCAGCTGCCCCTAACAACATTCAAGGACCACTTTTATAACCAATTTCTTCATGAGCTGGCCATGAGAGTCGTGGCACAGCTGTCACGAGAATCTGGCAAAATCCACGGTCATTTCCACGGCCGTGGTTCTTCAGGAACCCGTGATTTCTAACAGAAACTTTGTTTTGAATCAATAGGCTGTGGTTTGGTGCGTGGTCTGTGCTGGTAAGGTTCCTTGAGTCCTTCTCAGCCCTTGGCTTGCGCTCCAATGAGTCTGGAAACGTGTCCTCTTAATGAGCGACCCTCAAACGCCTCGTTTTAGCTCGAAACTTCCCGAAATACCTACAAAACGCACACAAGTCCGTGTAGACGTCTATCTCGACAAAATATATGTTTTGAGTGCAAAACGTATTGGACTAGTGCTAGATAATGCATGATTTGAGCGAGAATTCTACCTAAATGTGCACCTAAAACTATGCTATAAATCGTGTTATCAAAATACCCCATACTTAAGGTTTGCTCGTCCCCGAGCAAATTCCCAACTATAGACTACGAGATGACATGATTTATGTATGCAGAAAAATGGCAAAATCTTTTTGGTTTTGTGCTTCTACTATTGGATCACCTTCATAGTCATGATCAATGGCAATTGAATAAGCAATTATGTATCAAACAATAAAGTCATGGAAAGACAATTGTACTTAACTCAAAAACATGCATGAGTTGGGAGGACGGAGATGTCAAGAAGATCAAGAGTCTATCCAATCTAGATTACTAAGTCTTACAAACATGCAAGTAGGTCATAAGGGCTTGTGACATAAAAGGCTAAGAAACGTTTCAATTTGGGGAGGGGAATTTTCTAGGTATGTGATGCTAATCCGGGAATGGAACTAACTTCACTCCTTGTCCTCGATCAACTTCCCCCAAGTGCATATTTTTCCCTATCTTGCTTTCTTTTCTTTTTTTTTTCTTTAACTCATTTTTGAGACAATGGCATTGGTGTACAATAGCCGAAACCTCGGTGATTAGCCATCCTCGGGCTTTTTCTCTTTTTCGAGGTGCATCCACACCGGGCACACATACCAAAGCTCGTTAGGGCTATTGGCTCATTTGACTTTGGCAAGGCACCAACACCCGATTATGTGAAGTGTACCGAGTTACTTGTCATCTAAACCAACGCCCCCAAACCTATTTTGGCTACACTTCCACAATAATTTCAGCATTCCATTCACGACATTCTTTTCATTACATCTTCACCCCGCACTTGCTTTTTACACATTCAAACACACTAGCATGCTCCTATTCCCGGATGGGTTTAAAATGAGGTCAAATTTTATATCAATTGAGGTGCTCAAGCAATCATGATCAAGATGAGAAGTAGAGAAAGATGAAATGCCTTATTCATTCCTAGATGGTATGCAAGAACTATCATGTAATTTCGATTTTCAATACTCAATCCATTCTAGGCAATCATCATGATCTCAAGTCATTCATGGAATTCAAGAGAAGTAGTTCAAGTCCACATATGCATTCTATCAATTCAACACATAAGGCCATTCATAGCCAATCACAAGACAAGTTTTCATCATTAGGATCATATCCAAGCCTAGAAAGCACAAAAATTTTTTAAATTTTCTGATTTTTATGGAATTTTCGCTTTAAGTATGTACAATGCAAGATATGTGCAAATATTAAACTATCCTAGATACTCATCATGCAAAGGATCATGCAAACCCCACCCCATACTTAGAAACACATTGTCCCCAATGTGGTATTCAAGTAAAGAAAGTGAAAGAAGGTTCTCACAATGTAAAATGGTTTCCTTCGGTATTTGGGAATTCTCAAGAGGATTGATGTTGGATGATCCTTTCAACCATGGTAGGGAGCTCTAAGCATCCTTCCAGCCTTGAAACCCGCGCTAGGCACCGCTAGCCGTCCAAGTTCCGCGTCCGCTCCACCCATAATTGGTGAGGGTTCCATCATCATCATTTCCAAGAAAGGCTTCCAATGCCACTAATGTTCTAGCACACATAAAATAGACAAAACACACAAAGCACACAAAAACAGAAAAATCTAAGCTAAAATGAAGGAAAAATGTTACCGATGGGTTGCCTCCCACCAAGCGCTTCTTTAAGGTCATTAGCTTGACCAAACTCGGGAGCGTTTATGCAAGGTGAAGCGGGGCAATCATGTCTACCGGGGCTCCCGGAATGTACTTCTTCAAGCGATGCCCATTCACTTTGAAATCTCCACAATGCTCCCCTCCTATCTCAATGGCTATATGGGGAAAGATCTTCTTTACCACATATGGCCCGGTCCATCTCGATTTGAGCTTTCCGGGAAAAAGCCTTAGCCTCGAGTTGAAGAGAAGGACAAGATCTCCTTCACTCAACTCCTTTGGAATGATTCTCTTGTCATGCCACCTTTTGGTTCTCTCCTTGTAAATCCGGGCATTCTCATAAGCTTCCAACCGGAGCTCCTCAAGGGCATTGATATCAAGCAATCTCTTCTCTCCCGCCTCCTTGAGGTCAAAATTTAGCCACTTAATGGCCCAATAAGCTCTATGCTCCATTTCCACCGGAAGATGGCAAGACTTGCCATAGACCAACTTGTAGGGAGTGGTGCCAATAGGTGTCTTGAAGGCTGTTCTATATGCCCATAGTGCGTCATTGAGCTTCATGGCCCAATCCTTGTCCTAGACACCGTCTTCTCGAGGATGGCCTTGATCTCTCGGTTGGAGATCTCCACTTGGCCACTAGTTTGAGGGTGGTAGGGTGTTGCCACCTTGTGAGTCACCCCATACTTAGCCAAAAGTGCTCCAAAATTCCTATTTGTGAAGTGCTTCCCTCCATCACTAATGATCACCCTTGGTGTTCCAAACCTAGGAAAGATCACTCGGTTGAAGAACCGCACCACCACCTTGGCATCATTCGTAGGAGAGGCGATTGCCTCTACCCATCTTGACACATAGTCCACCGCCAATAGGATGAATAGATTGCCACATGAAGAAGGGAATGGTCCCATGAAGTCTACACCCCACACATCAAAAATCTCAACTTCTTGGATGTTGTTCAAGGGCATTTCATTCCTCCTTGAGATGTTCCCCGTTCTTTGGCAAGCATCACATGCCGCTACAAAACCTTGCACATCTCTAAACAAGTTAGGCCAATAAAAACCGGATTGCAATACCTTGGCACACGTTTTGTGTGAGCTAGCATGGCCTCCACATGGTAAGGAGTGACAATGCCGGATCACACTTTCCATTTCGTCTTCGGGTATGCATCTCCTAAGCACCCCATCCGGGCCTCTCTTGAATAGAAGTGGCTCGCTCCAATAGTAATGCCTTACATCGTTGAAGAACTTCTTCCTTTGTGCATACGTTAGTCCGGGAGGCACTTCCTCACACACCAAGTAATTCACAATGTCGGCATACCATGGCTCACTTCCTTTAGCCACTTGGAACAAGCATTCTTCCACCATTTGCAATTGTTCATCCCGGAACGAATCATCTATCGGAATGTTGTCTTTCCCAAGCTCCAATGGTGGGAGTCTACAAAGGTGATCCGCCACCGAGTTCTCGGATCCCTTCTTATCTCTTATCTCCAAATCAAACTCTTGAAGAAGAAGGATCCACCGAATCAACCTTGGCTTGGCATCCTTCTTTGTAAGTAGATAACGGATCGCCGCATGATCCGTGTAAACTATGACCTTCGCTCCAACAAGGTATGAGCGGAACTTCTCAAATGCATACACCACCGCTAACAACTCCTTCTCGGTAGTAGCATAATTGAGTTGGGCATCATCTAGCGTCTTGCTAACATAGTAAATAGCATGAGTGCGCCCTTCTTTCCTTTGCCCCAAAACGGCCCCAACGGCCACATCACTTGCATCGCACATAATCTCAAATGGTAGACTCCAATCCGGAGGTTGCATGATAGGTGCGGAGATCAAGGCGTTCTTCAACCTACAAAACGCTTCAAGACAATCTTTGGAAAACACAAAATCAACATCTTTCATTAGTAGGTTAGTGAGAGGCTTAGAAATTTTAGAGAAATCTTGGATGAACCTCCGGTAAAAACCGGCATGCCCTAAGAAACTCCTTACCCCCTTCACCGAGGTAGGTGGTGGCAACTTCTCTATCTTTTCAATCTTAGCCCTATCAACCTCAATGCCACGGTTAGACACCAAGTGTCCTAACACAATCCCTTCACTTACCATGAAGTGGCATTTTTCCCAATTTAAGACAAGATTTGTTTCCTCACATCTTTGCAACACCAATGACAAGTTAGCCAAGCAATCATCAAAAGAAGAACCATAAACAGAGAAATCATCCATGAACACTTCCATGATATTCTCTATGTATTCCGAAAAGATAGCCATCATACACCTTTGAAAGGTGGCGGGTGCATTACACAACCCAAATGGCATTCTCCTATATGCAAAGGTACCCCATGGACATGTACAAGTCGTTTTCTCTTGGTCATCGGGGTGGATAGGGATTTGGAAGAATCCACTATACCCATCTAGATAGCAAAAGTGAGAGTGTTGAGCTAATCTTTCTAGCATTTGGTCAATGAAGGGGAGGGGAAAGTGATCTTTCCTAGAGGCCATGTTCAATTTCCTATAATCTATACACATTCTCCATCCCGTGACCGTCCTAGTTGGTATTAGTTCATTGTTCTCATTAGTTACTACCGTCATTCCACCCTTCTTAGGTACTACATGAACGAGGCTAACCCACTTACTATCTGAGATAGGGTAGATAATTCCCGCATCTAGCAACTTAATGATTTCCTTTTTGACCACCTCTTTCATTATAGGATTCAATCTCCTTTGATGTTCAATAGAGAGTTTGTGGTTATCTTCCATCATTATCTTATGCATGCACAAAGATGGCTTAATGCCAACCAAATCATCAATAGTATAACCAATGGCCTTCCTACGCAATCTTAGTTCATGCAACAATTTAGCAAGTTCATCATCACTCAAGCATGCATTAACAATCACCGGATATGTAGAATTATCACCAAGGAATGCATACTTTAAATGAGAGGGGAGGGGTTTGAGTTCAAGTGAGGGAGGACCTTTATCGGTTGAAGACGATCCAAACAAGGTTGGATGAGATGAATTCAAAGCAAATGAAGACTCCCCTTGGCTCCTAGAAGCTTGATCATCATTAAGAGCTGATTCAGGGGAGACCACGGTTGGAATCACGGGTTGCTCAACTTCCACGACCGTGGTTCTTGCCAAGCTTGCTTCTCGGAGTTGTCCAGAGAGTTTGACGGCCGTGGTTCCTAAATCTCGACCGTGGAACTTGCAGCTGTTCACAATTTCTTCATGGCTCTCAAATCCAACTCTTGGCTCCTCTTCCAATGCCTCCAAGGCTTTGATCTCTTCATTGCAATTCTCCTCAATGTCTTCCTCCATCATACTCAAGGTAAGAACCTTTTCCAAGGGATCCTTGATCAAAATCGAGCTCACCATTTCTCTAGATTCTTCTTGCTCGACTATGTTGAAGATATCTTCATCAAGGGTTGGCCCTTTCATCATTGTGGATAGCTTGAACTTGATGTTCTCCTCTCCAATGTTGAAGGAGAGAGTCCCGTTCTTGCAATCCACTAAACATCTGGATGTGGCTAGGAAAGGTCTTCCTAGGATGATGGGAACCGGGTAATCCGCCGGAATGTCCAACACTACAAAGTCGATAGGCACATAGAATCCTCCCAATTGCACCGGAATGTCTTCAAGAATCCCAACTGGATGAGTGATAGAACGGTCCGCCATATAGAGGGTCATCTTGACCGGTTTTGGTTCTCCTAGCCCGACCTTGTTACTAAGTGCAAGCGGTATGATGCTTACACTCGCCCCAAGATCACAAAGGGCTTCGTACTTCACGTCTCCTACTCCAATTGGAACGCAAAAAGAGCCCGGATCCCTTAGCTTGGGAGGCATTGCTTCCTTCATTGTTTGGATTAACTCCGAGGATCTCTTGGTCATCCTAATCTCCCCACACTCCTCCAACTTCCTTTTGTTGGAGAGTATTTCCTTCAAGAACTTTCCGTATGCCGGCATTCCTAAGATGGCATCCATGAACGGAATGTTAATATGTAACTTGGACATTAGTTCAAGGAACTTACCAAAGTGATTGTCCAAACGAGCTCTTGCTCTTGATTGTGGGAACGCTAGTGGTGGCTTGTATGGAGGCGGTGCCACATAGGTTGGCTCTACATCCTCGCTCTTGCCTCCATCATCTTGCTTTCTTCCCTCTTCTACCACTACTTGACTCCCCTTAGTTTGGTCCTTGGGCAAAGGATCCTTCATACTCAACCCACTCCTTGTTGTGATAGCCAAAACTTGGCCTCTTGGGTTGTCTTCGGTTCTTCCGGGAAGCTTTCCCGGATCTCTATGTGCCTCACCCGCCTTTTGAAAGACTTGTGCTTCCAAGACCTTTTGAGCCTTAGAAATTGAAGTGACGGTGCTCTCAAGTCCACTCAATCTTCCTAGCAATTGTTCAAACATGACTTCGGTTCTATCCTTTGAAGGTTGAGTAAAACCGGGTGGAGGTTCTTGTGAAGCTCTTTGTGGTGGAGTTGTGCTTGTGGAGGCGGGAGGATTCAAGGCTCCATCCGGATTAGAGTAAGAAAATCCGGGATGGTTATGGTTTGGCCGGTAATTGTTGAATTGCCGGTTGTTGTTGAAGTTCCTTGGGCCTTGGTAGTTGTTGAAGTTGCCCCTTCCCATGTAATTCACATCTTCCTCTTTGGAAGACAAGTTAGCTCGTGGAGGTGCTTGAGGAGTTGCTTGGCTCTTCAAGGTGGTAGTGCACAACTCTCTTAAGGATTTCAACTCGTTGTTGATGGTGTTAAGCTTGAAATTGCTCATGGTGACTTCACTCACCTCATATGCTCCCGCCTTTCTTCCCTCACTCTTCCTATGAGAGTAATTCTCAATCACTAGAGCTTGCTTCTCCACAAACTCCCAAGTATCATCCACATGCTTCTCCATAAAGGTCCCACCGGAAAGTGATTGCAGCTTGAATTGGCTATCTTCATCAAGCCCCTTGAAGTAGATTTCCAATAGCTCAATCTTTGGTATGCCATGGTGCGGACAATCTAGGAGAAGGTCCTTAAATCTCTCCCAAGACTTGAACAAACTTTCTCTATCCCTCATCACAAAGGCATTGATCTTTCCCCTTAACTCGGTGGTCTTGGAAGGTGGGAAGAACTTGGTCAAGAACTCGGTTGTCATCTCCTCCCAAGTACCAACTCTCCCTTGTGGAATAGATTGATACCAAGCCAAGGCTTTGTCCTTAAGAGAGAAGGAAAAGGCCCTTAGCTTATGGTTGTTGCTCTCCAATCTTGGTGGTCTAAGAGTCTCCATCAAAATCTCATAGTTCATCAAATGTTGGTGAGGAGACTCTCCTTCCATCCCTCCAAATTGATTATGCCGGATCATTTGAAGAGCTTGAGGGCGGAGCTCATAGTTGTGGGTTGCGGGATCTCCTAGATTCACACCCGGTCGGTGTGCTCTTTGTGCCGGATCCATGCGTCTCCCTAGGGTTTGTGGCTCCTCAATGGCAATAGGTACAACCCTAACATTGGCCGCCGGCTGCGGTTGTGGTGGAGGTGGCGGAGGTTGTCGGCCATTAAGCTCTCCTTGAACAAGAGCTTGCCTAATCTCTTCAATCTCCCTTCTAGTTTCCTCTTGCCTCTCATTGGCAAGTCTCCTTTCTTTCTCCAAGAGTTCATCTCTTAGCCTTATTTGCTCCAAGGCTTCATCCAATTCAGCTTGAAGATTTCTACCGGCCATCTCTTTCTCCTTTCGAATGTTCTTAGATCTAGATCGAAGGGTTTTCTCCGGTTCGGGATCGAATGGAGCTAAATCCTTGCCACGAGATCTTCGCATACACCTAAAGAGAAATAGATGTCCTGAAAAGCAAAGACACAAACCAAAAAGAGATCAAAAGAAACAAGAAAGATCTATACTAGAATCAATCACAAAATAGACTCAATCTAGACCTAGTCCCCGGCAACGGCGCCAAAAACTTGTCACGCTAAAAATGTGTGTACGCAATAAGCCTTAAATTTATACTCGTTATAATTATCCTACTTCTAGCGCACCCACAGTGTACGGGACGTATGTAGCAAGATAAGTATTCCAAGGTCGAACACAAAGACTAAGGTGAAATCGAATTAAGTTGTGATTGAATTTAGCAAGATCTAAGTCTAAGGAAAAGGATGCAAATAAAGGAAGAAAATCTCAATTGTTTCGGTTGTTTTTGGGTGATCACTTCAAAGATCAAATGCATACAAACAATCAATCAAACTAAGTCGGAAAATTGGCACCAATAAACAATCGAACAAGATGTTGATCAAGAGAAAGGGAAGACGGATTCTAGGGGTTGGAAATTCCGGTTATGGCATAAAACTCAAGTTATCTATTCATTCTTTGGATTGATTATGATATGTTGGGATTAAGTTTTCCTAAAATGGGATCAATTACCGGGTAAGTCTCATGATCCAACTAATCCACACCTAAGGTCTCATTACCGGTTAAGTCTCTAAGAACCTAAGGGTAGGAATTTAACACAAACCGGATTGTTTAATTAGGGATCTAACCTATCCTCACCGGGTAAGTCTCGGAAAGGGAAGTCCTAATCAACTATCCTAGCACATTTAATCCAACGGCGGCTTATTAGGCTCACCATTACCTAAGGTTTTGCTATTTTAGATTCTAAGGGCAAGGATTACCGGGTAAGTCTCTCCTAACACTTAGTCGCTACACTAGGACACCCTAGGGTAGGTTAAACTCAGCAAAAACTTAGGGTTTCAACAATTTTATGAACCTAAGGTAAGATCCTTCGAACCAGGAAAAACCACGGTTCGTTCTACAGAAACCACGACCATGGTTCTTCAAGAACTAACCGTGATTCCTAACAGTAGCTACGTTCATAAACAAAAATCATCCAAAGGTAAATCTAAGTTCATCCTATCATAGATCTAGCCATAACCATCCTTTCCTTTCCCTAGAATCACATCAATCTAGCCTACAACATTCATATTAGAAATCAAAACAAACAAGCATAGATTCATAAACTCCATTGCAAGAAAATGAGAGAAAGAAGGTAAACAAGTGAACTTCAAAGACAATCTAAATCTGAAGATGAAATTAGAACGACTTACAATCCTTCCAAAGGAAGGTTCAAGAGTTCAAAAACTTCTAGAAACAAATCTGAAAATACAAGAGCTAAGTGTGTCTTCTCCTCTCCTCTTCAATGGCAATGGCCCCTTTCTTCTTCTTCTTGCACTTTCCTTCCTAGAAAAATCCTTCTTTTCCTTGGAATATATTTTTTTAAAAGCAATAGAGAATGTGTGAGCTGCTCCCAAAACTACCCCAATTCCCAGCTGCCCCTAACAACATTCAAGGACCACTTTTATAACCAATTTCTTCATGAGCTGGCCATGAGAGTCGTGGCACAGCTGTCACGAGAATCTGGCAAAATCCACGGTCATTTCCACGGCCGTGGTTCTTCAGGAACCCGTGATTTCTAACAGAAACTTTGTTTTGAATCAATAGGCTGTGGTTTGGTGCGTGGTCTGTGCTGGTAAGGTTCCTTGAGTCCTTCTCAGCCCTTGGCTTGCACTCCAATGAGTCTGGAAACGTGTCCTCTTAATGAGCGACCCTCAAACGCCTCGTTTTAGCTCGAAACTTCCCGAAATACCTACAAAACGCACACAAGTCCGTGTAGACGTCTATCTCGACAAAATATATGTTTTGAGTGCAAAACGTATTGGACTAGTGCTAGATAATGCATGATTTGAGCGAGGATTCTACCTAAATGTGCACCTAAAACTATGCTATAAATCGTGTTATCAGTAAGTCTCTAGGAGCCTAAGGTTGAGAATTCTACATAAATCGAATTGTTATCTTGGGATCTAACCTCTCCTTACCGGGTAAGTCTCGGGAAGGCAAGTCTTAAACATCAATCCTAGCACACTCAGTCCAATAGCGGCTTATGAGTCTCACTACTACCTAGAGTTCATCATCTTTGGTACCTAAGATCAAGAATTACCGGGTAGGTCTCTTCCCTCACTTAGTTTACTAGCATTAGGTCACCCTAGGTTAGATTATGCTTAACAAACACTAGGATTTCAACAATCTAACATCCTAACATTCATATTTATCAATACAAACATGACAGAGAAAATCACGGGCAGATAATCCAGAACCACGACCGTGGTTAGGCAAGAACAAACCGTGGTTTGTAACAGGGGTTAGGTTCGAGAAAGCAAATCATCCAAAGGTACATTTAAGTCTATTCTATCATAGTCCAAGCCATAACCATCATTCCGTTACCCTAGAATCACTACTATTTAGCTAACGACAAGCATTTTAACATTCAAACTCAACAAGCAAACATTCATGACTTCTATAGCAAGAAAATGAAATGAAAGATAAGAGAAACAAGTAAACACAAGTAAACCAAGCTGAATATATGTTTAAGAAAGACTTACAACCCTTCAAAAGAAGGTCCAAATCGTTCCTTACAAATCCTTGCAAATGTCTTCAACAAGCTCACTCAAAAACCACTCAAAAGCTAATGAAAACTCTAAAACTAGTGTTGTTGTTCTTCTTCTTCTTCTCCCAAAATGAGAGTGTTTTCTTCCTCTCCAAGAGTAGCCTCCAATGGAATGATGTGTAATGAGAGAGTGTGGGAGAGTCTCCTCTAGCAACAGCCTACAAGACCACTTATATTCTCCATCAAGAGCAAGAGTCGGTTATGGAGATCGTGGGACAGCTGTCACAGCTGTCCAGAGAGAACCACAACCAAAATTACGGGCTTGGAATCTGGGCCTGGGCCGTGGTGTTTCATAAACAGCTCTCTTTTGATCGTTAAGCCATGTGTTGGTGCAAGGCATGCACCCACAAGGTCCTATGTGTTCTCCTTTGCTCCTAGCTTGCTTCTCAATGAGTCCGGAAGTGTGTCATCACGAGAATTGATCCTCGAATATGTCAATTAAGCTCCAAAAGTTCCCCAAAATACCTACAAAACCGACAATAGTTCGTGTAGACATCTATCTCGACAATATGCATGAATTAAGCGTAAACGTCATGAACTAATGTCAAACCATGCATGAATAATGGGAAAAACTATCTAAATGAATGCCTAATCTAACGTTATAAATCACGTTATCAAAATACCCCATACTTAGTACTTGCTCGTCCCCGAGCAAGGTCCAACTATAGGCTAAGAGATGGCGTGATTTATGAATACAGAAAAACAACATAAAACCTTTTTGGAATTGTGCTTCATAAGATGGATCACCTTCATAGTCATGTTTCATGGCAATGGACAAGCAATCATGCATCAAGTGAATGAAGGCATGGAAAGACAATTATACTAAACTCGAAAGCATGCATGAAAGGTTAAAATGAAGAAGTCAAGATGATCATGAGCATATCCAATCTAGATCGCTAAGTCTTACACACATGCAAATAGGTCACAAGGGCTTAGGAAAGAAGAGGCCGAGAAACGCTGTGATAAGGTGGGAATTTTTCTAGGTCATGTGATGCTAATCCGGAAAAGGAACTAACTCCACAATTTCATCTTTGATCAACTGTTCGCCCCTAAAGGTGTGTGCAAATAAGCTTTAAATTTATAAAACTAGAATCAAGCAGCGAACCCGCAGTGTACGGATCGACGTAGCTAAGCAAGAATTCCAGAGTATCGAACACAGGGATTTGGGTGGGAACGAACTCGATTGCAGGTTATCAAGCAAGTAAATGTGAGAGTTTTGCAAATATTGGGAAAACAACAATCCTAAAGATCCAAGTATCCAGCTGTGGCAATCGATTCAAGATATACTTAATGATATAAAGACAGAGTTGAGATATGCAAAGGTATACTAATGTAAGGTAATCGTACGGTGAAGTTCCAAAAACCTTATATAACTCACCTACAAGGCACTCTCTATACAGGTTGTTGAGGCTCAATATAGAAAGATTCTAAAGATGAGAATTAGTGTCAAATACCCAAACTTGTAACCCAAGGATCAAGACTAACTTAACCGATTGAGGTTGTGACACTCACAATCGAGGTAGAGGTTGTTGAGGCTTCACTACCACCTAGAAAAGACAAGTCTAAACTAAGCTAAAGCAAATCTTTAACTTTAGATTAAAGTAAAAGCAAGTTCGTAGACTTAAGGGAAATCACGGTTAGTTCTTGAGGTTCCACGGCCGTGGACTCAAGAATAGGCCGTAATTTAGGGTTGTCGGCGATTCTCTCTAACTCTCAGGGTCTAATCTGTTTGCGATCGATCTATCATTATCTAAGCCACAACTATCAACCCTTCACCTTAGAATTGTTAAGGGTTTATAGCCAATAACAGTCATGTTGATATCAATTCAAAAATTAGAAGATAGAAAGATGAAAACTTTCAATAATCTCCAAACTAATCTCAAAGTCACAAAAAGAACAAGTGTTGTCAATGGATTCAAAGTAAAGCAAACAATCACAACCTTAGGAAAGAAGGGAAAACGGGATGTCAATCCGTTTTCCAAATCAAACCTAAACAAGAAGAGATCTTCTTGCAAAATCTTCCGAAAACTTCGATCTTCCGCCAATCCGGAGATCTCAACAGCAATCTCCACCAAAAGTGCGAGATTAGGGCAATTCCCAACTGTGAACTTCGACCTCCAAAGGGATGTCGATGCTTCCAACAAGGCTAGACAATCCTTAGCGCGGATGACGGGTGTAAACGTGCTTAAGCGGTGATAAGCGATGTGTGTAAGCGAGCCTTTCGGATTCTTGCTTCGTCCGTCTTTTTATAGTGCAGGGCAAAATGTCGGCCCGGCCCAATCTTTAAAAGATCGTGGCTTCAAAATATGGCGAAAAGATTCGCCAAGATCACGGTCGTGGAAGTGTTCCACGACCGTAATTTAGAGCGTGGATATAAATACGGTTTGCACCATATGTTCCACGGCCGTGTAATCCACTAGAATGAACTTCAATTTCTGACTCCAAATCCACGGTCGTGGAATTGAACGTGGAACGTGATACGGTCGTATTTTAGAGCGTGGTTTAGGGCAAGAACGTGATTCTTCCCTAACCTCGTGCATTCCTCAAGCTAAAACTCCAATTTGCTTCCAAAGAGTGTCCTCAATCTATGGACATATCAACTCAACTCTCCTTTGCTCGATTCCGTTCGGAAATAGCTCCAAATCACCTATAATCAACATAGAACTAGTGTAGACATCCATATCGACAATATAGGTAATACTAGCTCACATATGCACGAAGTTCAATCAAAGACTATCGATATGAATCAAATACGTTTAGAAAACGTGCCTAAAATATCACAATATTTCATGCTAACAAATAACCCCATACTTCACACTTGCTTGTCCCTAAGCAAGGTCTTTCAAAAAGCTTTTAACAAGAGTTAGGATGAAATATGTGTACCTTCCTTTGGATGAATGTGACTTCTAAAGAATAGATCATTCTCAAACCTTGCTTCAATCGTTCTTCAAACTTTCACACACTCAATCAAAGAGTAAAAAGCAAAGAAAATTCATGAACCAACTTAACTTCTAAACAAGCATTATAACCTTCAAACATTATCAAAATCAATCACAAGAAACTTCAATTTAGATCACCAAGTCATATAACATTCTTTTGATCTTAAGGACTTTCAAAGAAAAGGTCTAGAATATGGAAGTGAAGGGAAAACTTTAAGGGAAAGTGGTGCATAAATCCGGGAAAGTTGACAACTACCTTCTTCTTCTTATGTGGTTCCCGCAACACTTCAACTTAGAGCTTCGCTCTCTTCTTTTCATTTTTCGACTTTACTTTTGGAGTTATGGACAGAGGTGCACAAAAACCGAAGCCTAGGAGATTGGCGTTTCTCAGTTTTTCAAGAGATGCCTCAAACCCTTAGCGCACATACCATAATCCGCTAGGAATATCGCTCAATCCGACTTTGGCAAGACACAAACACCCGGCTATGTGAATGGTGCCGAGTTACTCATCGTCATGATTGACTTCCCCAAACCTACAATTTCTTTCTATTCAATTGATCGCAAATAATTGCTCTCATGGCCCTCCCACATCAAACATGCCTTTTTCTCATTCACTTCTCCAAATTTCCGGATAGGTAAAGGAGGCTAATATTTCAATGAGGAGCTAGATGGTCAAAGAAAGAAGAAAGAAAGTATCGAATTGCCTTAATCATTTCAACAAGAAGTATAGGAACTTATAATGTGATTTCAACTTCAATTTCCTAGCATGATTTAGGTAACATTTTCACATTATAAAACTTGCAAAAGAGGTAAAATTCATTCATTCAAGTTCTTCTCAATTCACAATCCTTTTAAGCATGCAATTGTCATCAAACTCAATTCACAAGTAGTGATTATCATGGAAATCATCTCAATTCATTAGAAGCACAAAATTTTCAAAATTTTTCAATTTTTATGGGTTTTTCAAGTCACTTTTCATGCAATGCAATAAGGAAACGTGCAACACATAATGAACATGTAACGATAGTCTCAAATGAAAGCGAACATAGTAAGTAGAGTTATTACAAACTTTTTAGTACATCCCACCCCATACTTAGGACGAACATTGTCCCTAATGTTCAAAAGAAAGAAAGAAAAGAAAGAAAAGAAGAAAAAGAAACTCACAAAGTGGTGGCGGAAATGTCTAAAACGAACGATCATGCATCAATCACTGCGGCGCCGGCGGAGGTGGGAATGGAGAGAAACTCGGATCATAAAACCGCCCAAACTGCTGGCGGTAGACGTCCCTCATCATGTGGTCAAGGTCGTACCATCCCGGGGCGTGACTGTACCATGCTGGGGCATCGGACGGTGCTGGTGGTGGTGGTGGTGCTGCTGGCTGCTCCGTGGACCAAGGAGGTGGGGTGAAATACCATGTGGGAGGTGTGGTCATCCACGTGGGCCTCTCACTCACGCTAGCGCGGCGAGATGACGAGCCTGAGGCTCTAGCTGGACGTGGAGAGCGTCTAGGTACATCTGGGGCCGCCTCCGGCTGGTCCGGAAACGTGCCAAACTCCTGCTCCGCTCCTCCTCCACTCTCGAACTGATCTGCCATATCCTCCTCTACAACCGGCGGTGGGACGTAAGGGGGAGCTACTATCCTGTTCGCATGCATCGCAGCGAACGTCTCCTTCCAATTATGGCGTCCCGCCATAATGGAGTACTCCGGCAGCCACTGTATACCCCTACCCGTCCTACTCTCCCAAGGCATGCCCGCATAAGGCGGACCTCTATGTGTGGGGAAAATGAGACCCCTAACCATGAAAGCGTGTAGCCCTAAAGGGACGGCCGGTATGCGGGTGCAAGCAGAAAAATCTACACCAAATGTCCTAGCAATGTGGGTAACTATCCCACCATATCCAATGTTCCCCTTCTTCTTGTTCTTGAGCTTGCTCATCGTAGCAGCCAAGAGAGTAGCACAATCTGCACGGCGTCCATAGAGCATGCAATAGAGCAAGAATAGCTCATCCGTCTTGATCTTTTGGGGCGTCTCCGTCCTAGGAAAGAGACACTCCGAAAGAACGCGGTGAGCTATCGTCAAGGCTAGATGGTACATCAATCTAGCCTTGGTATCGGCGGGTTGCCAACGGTCCTCCTCGGCGTATATCATCACAACTTCCTCCCAAAAGTTCTTGGGGTAAACTCCACTCGGAAATCGACCGTTATAGGTCTCATGAAACCCAAAGATAGTCCCAAACTCGACAATACTCAAATGATAGTCTTTTTCCATGAGGCGGAAAGAGACGGTCCTATCGACGTGGCTGTGCTCGAAAGACGTCACAACCTCCCGGGTGATCTCCTCATAGGCGTCTTCACGAATGTTCGTGAAGACAAGCAATCCGGCTCTATCCAAGAGCCATGTAAGATCATCAACTATGTTGAGAGGATGTAGATCCTCAAACAACAAATACCTAGGACCAATCACTGTCCTCTCCGTGATCCTCTCAAGTGCAGCAAGGTGGTTCTCATGTATGGTCGGGATGCTAGGGTGAGGAGGTGAAGATGGAGGTGAAGGTGAGGATGGTAGTGAGGGAGATGAGGGTGGTGGTGCCCTAGAGATGGAGGGATTGCCCTTTCTTTTCTTATTCTGCTCTCCCTTCTTCTCTTTTATCCTTCCCGACACTCTTCTTACAAAATCCATTTTTCTCCAAAAATTACGGTCTGTTCTTGGGAAATTACGGCCGTGGTTTACCCAGAGACCGTGATTCGTCACAGAAATTCACGAATCTCAGCAAATTCACCAACAATCACCACAACAAGCATTCCTAATCTAATTCCTTCCGGTCTTTGTCAGTTCTTCCTAAAAATCTATAGCAAAAACGAACCAAATCCGCAAAAATCAAGAAGAAAGAATAAACCTCTTTTTCGGATTGAAAAATCCGAAATGCGCGTTTGTTGATGGATTTCCGCTCGGTTTGTCGCTTGGATCTTGTTTGTGGTTGGATTTGCTGCAGTTTAGGATGAAGAATCGTTGAAAACGATTAGAAAACGAAGAATTGGGGGAGGTTGTGGGGTTTCGGCGTTTAGGTCGTGGAAAGGGAATTTTTGGGGCAAATTTGTGAAGAATGTGGCTTATATAGTCGCAGGCAAAATTTTGAAAATCACGGTCTGTCGGGGTGTTCCACGGCCGTGGAAGTGTACGGAACCGTGGTTTTGGTGATTTTTCAAAGGCTTCTGAGAATTACAGCCACTGTAGCTATGACGACCGTAATTTAGACCGTGGAACCTTCTGTAAAGCTTCAAAGTCCAAATTTCGTCACTCTTCTTCGTCATTATTCTCCCTTTTTCTTTTTCCATTGATCCTACAACCAAAAACACGAACATACCGGAAGAAATCGAGGCAAAATAAAGCGAAAACGTCTATTCTAGGCTAAACTATGAATCGAAAACGAAAACGAAAATGCAATACCTTGGGTTGCCTCCCAAGAAGCGCTTTGTTTAAGGTCCGTAGCTAGACCAATCTCGCACTTATTCGAGTGCGGTAGGCGCAAACTCCTCAGCTTGGAGTTCCGGCGTATACTTCTTGAGTCGTTGGCCGTTCACCTTAAAACTTCCACTAGCTTCACCCCATACTTCAACTGCACCATGGGGGAAAATACGCTTAATTAGAAAAGGTCCGGTCCAACGGGATTTAAGCTTACCTGGAAAGAGGCGAAGTCTTGAATTGAAGAGGAGAACTTGATCTCCTTCTTTGAAGTCCTTTGGAATGATATGCTTATCATGCCAACGCTTTGCCCTTTCTTTGTAGATCTTTGCGTTTTCATAGGCGTTCAAGCGAAGTTCATCCAGCTTGTTGATGTCTAGGAGACGCTTCTCTCCCGCTTCCTTCATGCCGAAATTCAGCCACTTGATAGCCCAAAACGCTTTGTGCTCCAGCTCTACCGGCAAATGACAAGATTTCCCATACACAAGGTTGTATGGTGTGGTTCCTATGGGAGTCTTGTATGCAGTCCGGTACGCCCATAATGCATTATCTAGCTTCAAGGACCAATCCTTCCTAGTCCTTGAAACCGTCTTCTCTAGGATTCCTTTGATCTCCCTATTTGAGATCTCAACTTGTCCACTTGTTTGTGGATGGTAAGGGATAGCGATCTTGTGAGTAACCCCATACTTAGCTAGAAGAGCTTCTAAGCGACGGGCTATGAAGTGAGAACCTCCATCACTAATGATCGTCCTTGGTGTTCCAAATCGCGGAAAGATGGTCTTGTTGAAGAACTTAACCACCACCATGGCATCATTTGTGGGAGAGGCAATTGCTTCCACCCATCTAGAAACGTAATCTACCGCCAATAGTATGTATTGGTTTCCACAAGAAGATGGGAATGGTCCCATGAAATCAACTCCCCAAACGTCGAAAATCTCCACCTCTTGGATGTTGTTGAGGGGCATCTCGTTCCTTCTAGAAATATTGCCTATTCTTTGACAAGCATCGCAGCAAGAAACAAAGGATTGCACATCTCTAAATAAAGTAGGCCAATAGAATCCAGATTGCAATACCTTTGCGCTAGTCTTGTTCGAACTAGCGTGTCCTCCACAATGTAGTGAATGACAATGGCGGATGACACTTTGCATCTCATCTTCCGGCACACATCGCCGAATGATGCCATCCGGACCTCTCTTGAAGAGGAGAGGCTCGTTCCAATAGTATTCCCGGACGTCCTTAAAGAACTTCTTCCTTTGTGCGTAGGATAGTCCGGGCGGTGTCTCCTGGCAAACCAAATAGTTAACAAAATCAGCAAACCATGGTTCGTTACCTTTGGAGACCACGTTGATGCACTCCTCTATGATGTGTAGGTGTTCGTCCGGAAAGGAGTCATCAATGGGTAGGTGGTCGTCCTCTAGATGTGTTAGACGACTCAAATGATCCGCAACAGAGTTTTCTGAACCTTTCTTGTCGCGGATCTCAAGATCGAATTCTTGTAGGAGAAGAATCCATCTAATCAGCCTTGGTTTCGCGTCTTTCTTCGCAAGGAGGTACCGGATCGCAGCATGATCCGTGTAGACAATCACCTTTGCACCTACAAGATAAGAGCGAAACTTGTCAATAGCATAGACTATGGCTAAAAACTCTTTCTCGGTAGTGGCGTAGTTGAGCTGTGCTTCGTCTAGCGTCTTGCTAGCGTAGTATATGGCATGGGTTCGTCCTTCCTTTCGTTGTCCAAGAACAGCTCCAATAGCTACGTCACTAGCATCGCACATAATCTCGAAGGGGAGAGTCCAATCCGGAGGTTGGATAATAGGTGCTGAAATTAGAGCTTGCCGGATGGTATTAAACGCGTCCAAACATTCCTGCGAAAACTCAAAAACCGCATCCTTCATCAATAGATTAGTGAGGGGTTTTGATATCTTAGAAAAGTCCTTAATGAAACGTCTATAAAATCCAGCATGTCCTAGGAAACTTCTTATCCCTTTCACCGAAATTGGGGGAGGAAGTTTCTCTATGGTCTCTATCTTAGCCTTGTCTACCTCTATCCCTCTATTAGAGACTAAGTGACCTAATACGATTCCTTCCTTAACCATGAATTGACACTTCTCCCAATTAAGAACTAGGTTAGTGTCTTCACAATGTTGTAAAACAAGAGAAAGGTTAGAAAGGCAATCGTTAAAAGAGGAACCGTATACGGAGAAGTCGTCCATGAAGACTTCCATGATTTCCTCTACGTATTCGGAGAAGATGGCCATCATGCACCGTTGAAAGGTGGCTGGGGCGTTGCAAAGCCCGAACGGCATTCTCCTATAGGCGAACGTACCCCAAGGGCACGTGAATATGGTCTTCTCTTGATCATCCGGATGTATCGGAATCTGAAAGAAACCACTATAACCGTCAAGGTAGCAAAAATGTGAATGTTGTGCTAACCTTTCAAGCATTTGATCGATGAATGGCAATGGAAAGTGATCCTTCTGCGTTGCGTTGTTGAGCTTGCGGTAGTCTATGCACATTCGCCATCCAGTCACGGTTCGGGTAGGAATGAGTTCGTTGTTCTTGTTGGTGATGACCGTCATCCCTCCCTTCTTCGGAACTACTTGAACTGGACTCACCCACTTGCTATCGGAGATAGGATAGATGATACCTGCATCAAGAAGTTTAAGGATTTCCTTCTTGACAACCTCCTTCATGGTCGGATTCAACCGCCTTTGAGGTTGTCTTGAAGTTCTAAAGTCCTCCTCCATTAGTATCTTATGCATACATAGGGAGGGTTTAATTCCTACTAAGTCCTCAATAGTGTAGCCTATGGCTTTTCTATGTTTCCTAAGGACAATCATGAGCTGTTCATGTTCATCTATGCTTAATTCGGAGCTAACAATAACCGGGAAGGTAGAATTAGATCCAAGGAAAGCGTACCTTAGATGAGTAGGAAGTGGTTTGAGTTCCATCACTTTCGGAGCTTCCAATGATCCTTGAGGAGCATCCGACGTTTCCTTAGAGGTTTCTAAGGGCGTTGAGTGGTTTGGAGAAGAATCAAAGGAAGTTGAAGAAGTATGCCGATCACCTTCTTCCACGGTCAGAATTACGGCCTCTCCATGTGTTCCACGGCCGTGTAATCCCCTTGAATGGAGGTCGATTTTGGTCGTGAAATCCACGGTCGTGGAATACAGGGTATGACCGTGGATTCTTACATTCTCAGCCTCATCGTGGAGTTTCTCAAACTCCAATTCATACATCTCTTCTTGTGCTTCTAAGGCTTCAATTTCCTCTTTGCACTCTTCTTCTTTCCCTACATTGGTTAGACTCATAGTGATAACCTTTTGTAAATGATCGTTAAAGAGAATCGCACTTACCTCCTCCCTAGACAAACCTTCTTCGTCTTGGATATCGTAAATATCCTCGTCAAAGATTGGTTCCTTTACTAGAGTGGAAAGAACGAACTCTACTTTCTCTTCTCCAATATCAAAAGCGAGTCTCCCATTCTTGCAATCGACCATGCAGCCGGAAGTTGCAAGAAACGGTCTTCCGAGTATGATCGGGACCGGACTATCTGCAGGAATGTCAAGCACGACAAAATCAATGGGGACAAAGAATTTACCTAGCTTGACCGGGACGTCTTCTACAATACCGACGGGGCAAGTGATGGATCGATCCGCCATGTATAACGTCATCTTTACCGGTTTAGGATTGCCTAAACCGATCTTCCTACATAGTGCAAGTGGTATGATGCTCACACTTGCTCCTAAGTCACATAAAGCGCCATATGTGACATCTCCCACTCCAATGGGAATGCAAAATGACCCCGGATCCTTCAACTTTGGGGGCATTTTCTCCTTCATGATCTTGATGAGATCCGAAGAATCCGAACTCATCTTGACCTCTCCGAAATCTTCTAGCTTCCTCTTGTTAGAGAGAAGCTCCTTCAAGAACTTGCCATAAGCCGGCATACCTACAATAGCATCAATGAAGGGTATATTAATATGCAGCTTACTCATGAGTTCTATGAACTTACCGAATTGTTTGTCTAGGCGCGCTCGCGCTCTAGATTGAGGGAATGGTAGGGGAGGTTTGTAAGCTAGAGGAGGAACATAGACAACTTCCTTCTCCTTCCCCTTTTCTTTGTCCTTCTCTACGGGGACTTCAACGAACGTAGGCTGCGGATTGGTGGTGGTCACTCCGCTCCTAGTTGTAATCGCCATCACCCTTCCCTTAGGGTTGTCCTCCGTCTTTCCTGGAAGTTTCCCTTGATTTCTAGGAACTTCCTCCGCATGGTTGAACATTTGGTTTTCCAAAACTTTTTGAGCTTTGTCAACCTTAGAAACTTGATCATCAACCTTGATGAGGCGGTTCTCCAAACCTTGAAGCTTTCCCAAGATCGTTTTCAACATGGGATCGGGCTTCTCCTTTCCCGTATTGTTTCCTACATTAGATGATTGCCCCTGGCTTTTCAAAGGAGTAGAGGAAGAGGAAGGTGGAGTCAGTGAATTAGAATTGGGAGGATAGGAGTTACCGGAATTTTGTTGATTGGAGCGCCAATTGTTGTTGTTTGAACCCCGATTGTTGTTCCAATTGTTGTTCCGATTGTTGTTGTTTCCATTCCAATTGTTATTCCGGTTATTGTTCCGGTTATTGTTGTTGCGGTTGGTGTTATCACCGCTATTGTTGTTGCCCAAATAGCCAACATTCCTTTCTTGTTGCTTTGGGAAGTTGGTCTTGATAGCCTCCTTCAACTCTTTGATCTCATTGTTGAGGGAGAAAATCTGATTTTGAGCTTCATGTGTGAGCTTCGCTCCTTGCTCCACACGATTTCCCTCCACTTTCCGGTGGGAATACTTCTCTATGACTCTTGCTTGCTTCTCGATGAAGTCCCAAGCGTCATCTTCTCTCATGTCCATGAACGTTCCACATGAGAGGGATTGGAGGTTGAATTGCGTTCCCGCATCCAGCCCCTTGTAGTAAATCTCCAGCAAGGCAAGCTTGGATATGCCATGATGAGGGCAATCCAAGAGCAAATCCTGAAACCTTTCCCAAGATTGAAACAAACTTTCGTTAGGTCTCATGGAAAAAGCATTAATCTTACCTCTAAGTTCTGCCGTTTTGGAAGGCGGAAAGAATTTGGTGAGAAACTCCGCGGAAAGGTCTTCCCACGTGTCTAGTTTCCCATTAGGAAGAGCTTGGTACCAAGATAACGCTTTCCCTTTCAAAGAGAAAAAGAAAGGCTTGAGCTTATAGCTGTTGGTAGTAGCGTTCTTCGGTCTCATCGTCTCCATCATACACTCAAAGTTTTGCAAGTGTTGGTGTGGAGATTCAGCACTTGTACCGCCAAATTGGCTTTGGCGAACAAGAGTGATAACTTGAGGGTTAAAGCTAAACCCTTGCACATCTTCAATATCAAAATTCACACCCAAACGGCGTGGTTGTTGTGTTGGATCCATCCGCTGGCCAAGAGTTCTTGGCTCATTATCCACACGTTCGATCCTCACATTCCTAGGTGGAATGCGGCGATTAGCAGCTCCTTGTGGATGGAAAGGATTCACATTGATCGTGGGATCAATATCTTCTAACAGTGGCATGGAAGAGTCACTATCATCAGCGGATGAGTGACTTTTTCTTCTAGACCTTGATCTCCTTCTTGAGGATTTCTTGCTTCCCTTATTCTTAAGGTTGCTCATCTCTACCCTCATCTGGAAGATCATGTCTTGTAGACTGTAAACTTGAGATTGATGACGATCCATCTCATCTTGGCGGATGTTCGCTCCAAACGGTGTGTGCAAGCTTTAAATTTATAACCCTAGACTTAAGCTTAAAACAAGGATGCGAACCCGCAGTGTACGGGTCAATCGTAGTAAAAGCAAGAAAATTCCAGGGGTCGATCACAGGGACTCGGTGAAACAGAGTCAACACGGTATGCTAATGTCAATGCTAACCACAAGAGCAATTAACACAATCAAAGATGAATAAGATGTCAAATAAAGCAAACATGCAATTCTAGGGATTAAAGCATCTAGTTGTGGTTCCAACTCAAGATCTATAGATAAGCGGACAAAGCTGAGATTTTTGCGTGGGGAAGGTGTTACTAAAGTGGAGTAGATCACCGGGTAAGTCTCGCTACACACTAATCCTAAACCGTAACTCCTATTACCGGGTAAGTCTCAAGGAATCAAGATAAAGAACTATAACCTCAAACTAACACACCATCTAAGGGAATAGAATCAACCTTTACCGGGTAAGTCTCAGGCTAACTCACAAAGATGGGATGGAAGCACACTCAAACCCCAATAAAGGATAAACCTTTATTACCTACACTTATGATCGTTGGTACACAAACTAAGGAGTTACCGGGTAAGTCTCATCCTAAGCTCGCTTTGAACCAGAAAGGTGTAATAAGAATAGGATTTGGCAAACTCTAACACTTAACTCTCAGTTTAAGGTCGGATAAGTCACCTCGGTCAGCCAGTTTCCACCTCGGCCGAAATGTTCATCGACTGAACGAGATGCTTAGGGTTAAGGTTAAAGACTCGAACTTTCAGGATCCTACTGGAATCTAAGACTATTCTATCATTGTTTTTCCCACAACCTTCAGCCAATCACCCTAGAATCACACAAGGAAATTAGCCACTCATCATCATAATGAAAGTATTAAATGTAAGGGAAGAAGGTGAATATTTGAACAAGGAAGAATTTAATGAAAAGACTTCAATAACTGAATCAAATATCACACAAAAGCGTTCCTTGGATAATAATCCAACAAGACAAGACAACAATTGAGGGAATTGAAGACAATCTTACAAAACCCTTCAATAGAAGCTATAAAAGCTATGGACTTCAATCTTCCTTCAACCTTCAAAAAGGTTCTTCAACTCTCTCCCAAATTGGAGTATGCGGCTGCTGCGCTGATAGCGGATGTTCGCGGGCTCTAAGCACGATCGGATTTGTGGAAAATCCAACCCTTTTTATAGGAAAAATAACCCTCCAATAGATAAGAAATCTTAGAAAGATATTATCCCATAAATATAGGTAAAATATATGATTCTGCATATCTCCTTCCTTCCAGAAGCCAAGCCCAAAAATATAAGATCACTTTCCAATTTTAAAAGATCTCAGCCAAGAATAAAATATTCTCGCCGCGTCCTAGGTGTTCGCCTCGGTCGAGTCGGCGTCTCTGGATTACCTCGGTCGAGATGAATCTCTGGTTAACCGAGGTGACTCACAACTGAATGTAGAATCTCTCAAAACTGGTCCAAAGTAAATCCTTAATTCATGGCTATGCTTCCTGGATGTAGCTCCAAATGACTCTTGACTTCTTTTGCTCCTTTTTGATGCAAAACGTACCATATAACCTGCAATTACAACGAAACTAGGTGTAGACCTCGATTCTCACAAAGGTAGATGAAATGGTAGTAAAATCACATAATGTACATACAAACATGCAGATTATGAAAGATAAAACGTCCAAACAAACTCCAAAATATAGACTATAATTCATGCTATCAAAATACCCCATACTTAGCCCTTGCTTGTCCCCAAGCAAGTTCCTCATATAGAAACAAGATAGAATGGATTATAAGTCAAGAAAATCATTGAAAAAGTCTTTCAAAAACATTTTATAGTGTGCAACTATCATAGATCACTCTAAGGGAATACTTCATGGAATTTAAAAACTCAATATGCTCAAAACATTTTATAAATATAGAAAAGTTGTTCATCTTTGCATAAAATCATAGAATGCATAATAAATCATAATTATCGAAATTAATCATGTATAATCCAGTTTAAACCGCTAAGTCAATCAACAAGCTCAAGGTCTCAAGGGCTTCCCAAAAGAAAAGGTCAAGAAACGTGTAGGGTGGGGATGTATGTAAGGTAATGTGGTGCTAGAAACCGGGAAAAGGATGAACTTCACTTTCACTTTGACTTGAAACATCTTCCACCAATAAGCCTTGCTTATTTCACACTTTTTCTCTTTTACTTTACTTTTTGGGATGCATGGACAGAGGTGCACAATAACCGAAGCCTAGGAAATCAGCAATCATCAATTTCTTGAGATGCATCAAACCCTTGATGCACATACCATGACCCGTTAGGAATATCGCTCAATCCGACTTTGGCAAGACACAAACACCCGGCTATGTGAATGGTGCCGAGTTACTCATCTTCATGAATGACTTCCCCAAACCTATTATTGCTTTCTAACACTTTCACTTCCAGCCACTTCTCGACTTTAATTTGCTTTCACCACTTTGCTTGCTTCCAAATTCCCGGATAGGTAAAGGGAGGCAAAATGTATATGAGGGGCTAAGCATGATCAAGAAGAAGAAGAGAGAAGAGAATGAATTGCCTTGGTCTTTCCAAGAAGAATGTGAGAGAACTTAACCTGCGGTGTCAACCTTCAAATGCAACATAATTTGGATAAAAACAAAGTATTAAACATGCCAATAATTTCAAACAAAGCATTTAGCAACTTAAACATATCATAAAACCTTTCAAACACACAAAGAATTTAAAACCAGTCAGTAAACAAGATCTTCACTGAGATCATATCCAGATAAGTAACACAAAAATCGTTTTTCGAAAACTCTCAGTTAACCCACCTCGGTCGAGATGTTCTTGGTTCAACCGAGGTGAAACACCTCGTTTTGCCAGAACTGTCCCGGTCGAGGTCGAAAATATTTTTTATAACCAATTTTTTTCTTCAGTTTCGACGTTTTTCTCAATCAAATAACCTGTAAGTATGCATGAAATCTCAGATAAACATATAAATGCAGAATGAAGCATAAATATGAAAATATCCGGTCAATAAAATACATCATAAATGTCGAATACATCAAGTGGTCACGTAGTCAAATAAGTACATCAAATACCCCATACTTGAGACACACTGTCCCAGTGGGTATAATAAAAGTCTGAATGAAAGAGGACTCACCGGATAAAGAGCCGAACTGCATAAAAATAAATAAATAAAACCCTGCAACTCCTCAGTAGTCCTGATCCGGCGGTGGTGGTGGTGGTACATAAGGATGCTGGCTCGGATCAAACGGATAGCCCATAGTCTGCTGGAACTGTAGCTCCATCATCCTACGCTGATAGTGCTGCCCCTCCAACATCTGCTGAGTCCAGCTGTCAAGGTGTCGGTGCTGGGCGGCAAACCTCTCATGGATGTCCACTGTAAGGGCAGCATATGAGTCTATCATCTGCTCTGTCAAATCGTCGATCCGACGATGAGCCTCTGCATCTCTATGACGGCGTGTCCGACGCCTAGCAGATCTGGCAGGAGGTGCAGCAGGTGCAGGCTCAGTATCCTCCTCATCCTCATCTAGATCAATAATGGGAGGCGCGCTCGTCCCAGCTGTATCTGTACCTGTGTCCATCGGGACGCCGCCTCCTCTCTCATCAACTGTCTCATCGTCCTCATCCTCATCAGCCTCCTCAGCCTCCTCCGCAGCTGCAGTAGTGGCAGCTGCTGCCTCTCTGTGATCCTCCATAAGCGGAGCCCATGCTTTCTGCCAGAAATGTGGGTCGTAGACAAAGAACTGTGCAGACCATCTGATGCCCTGAGGTGCAGTCCGCTCCCAAGGCATAGCAACGTAGGGTGTAGTCAGTCCACGGGGAACTAGAATCCTCCGCGTGATCATCTCCTGCAATCCCAGCGGCTTCGGAGCCGCTGCCAATGTGCAGACGCTGAGGTCCATCCCGTGGTAAGTGGCGATGTGGGTGACTAGACCTCCACAGCAGATATCTCCCTTCGCCTTGGCCTTGATCCTGTGCAGATCCTCTGCCAGGAGCAAGCCAAAGTCCGGGAAGCCGCCTGTAACCATACAGTAAAGCGAAAAGAGCTCCCCCTGTCTGATCTTCTGGGGCGTCTCAGTACGCGCCAGAAGCATCTCACTGAAGATCCGGTGGGCAAGTCTGAAGGCCGGGTGAAAGATGACCTTCTCCCTGGAATCACCAGGGCGCCATCTGTCTGCATGTGTAGTAATGTGGGCTATCTGTCCCCAAAACTCCCTAGCTACGGATCGGGAGGGGAAGTCTACAGCTGTAGGGGCAGGAAAGCCAAAGATCTCTCTCCAGATCTCTAATGGAACTATGAAGTTCCGGCTCATCAGCCGGTACTTCACAGATCCCTCTGTGGGAAGGTAGGAGAAGGAGCTAACAAACTCGAGTGTCGGCTCTATGTAGGCTGGGGCTCGGATCTCAGTGAACTGGTCTAGCCCAACGGTAGTAATCATCCTCCTAAGGTCAGCATCTAACCCTAGGCAGTCAAAAGCTGACACATCCAGAAATCGTGGTGCGATAACTGGACGGCCCGCTATCCTCTCATAGTCTACCCGGCATCTCTCGTGGATGGCCGGGCGGTAGGGACGGGATGAGGAAGGAGAAGGGGAGGGGGAGGATCTATCTCTCAGAGCTAAACGGCGATCGGAACTCATCTTCACAAACACAGTGTCAGACTACCTCGGTTGCTGACAAGCCTCAGAAATCACCTCGGTCGAGATGCAGTTCGACCGGACCGAGGCGTAGCAGTTACGATTCCAATTCTCAGAATTTCAGTTCTTTTCCCCCTAAAATCACTACAAATGCTTCCTAAGGGGTACTTATGGATTTCCACAGCAAAATCAAGGGCAACCAAAGCCCAATACGCAGTAAACGACGAGTTAGGGTTTTTCGAACGTTTTTACCTCGTTTCGGTCGAAACGTTCAAATTTCTTGCAGATCTGTAGTTGCAATCGATTCCTCTTCCCCTCAATTGCAGTTTTGAAGCAGAAATCGTCGAAAAAGAGTGAGAAACGAGGGAGCGAAGTGCCTCTGTCCGCCGCGGTCGAAGTGGGTGAAAGTGAAAAGTAAAAATTTTTTTTTTTTCCTTTTTATACTGTTACTGGATCTGCTGTCACCTCGGTCGAGATGGTCTCGACTGGCCCGAGGTGGTCTGGACCGAGGCGGTTCTGCAGAAACCCTAGTCGCCTCGGTTGCTTCAAGAATCAACTCGGTCGAGGTGCTCTGACAGTGACCGAAGTGCTTCTGTCTTCTCAGTATCTCGAACTTCTTTCTTTCCAGATGTGCTCCTTCCTGTTGTCTGTCCAGAAACCAAAAACAAAGCAAAGCAAAGCAAAAACAAAAATTATCTAAACTAGACTAGAAAACGGGAAAGAAAGCAATACCTTGGGTTGCCTCCCAAGAAGCGCTTGATTTAAGGTCGCTAGCTGGACCATGATGCGTCTCAAAGGAGGTAGATCGGTGCAACCTCCTCAACCGGTGTTTCCGGTAGGTACTTCTTAAGTCTATGACCGTTGACCTTGAAGCTTCCGCTAGTTTCGCCCCATATCTCAACTGCACCATGAGGGAAAACATGTTTCACAACGTAAGGTCCGGTCCATCTAGATTTCAGCTTACCTGGAAAAAGATGGAGGCGGGAGTTGAAGAGTAGAACTAAATCTCCCTCGTTAAGCTCCTTTGGAACGATACGCTTGTCATGCCATCTCTTCGTCCTTTCCTTGTAGATTTTGGCATTCTCATAGGCGTTCAGACGTAGCTCTTCCAGCTCGTTAAGCTCCAATAGTCGTTTCTCACCGGCCTCCTTGATGTCAAAGTTCAACCATTTGATAGCCCAATACGCCTTGTGCTCTAATTCAACGGGCAAATGGCAAGACTTCCCATATACCAAATTATAAGGGGTGGTACCTATGGGAGTCTTGAATGCTGTCCTGTACGCCCAAAGAGCATCGTCCAATTTCATGGACCAATCCTTCCTCGTTCTAGAGACGGTCTTCTCCAAAATTGCCTTGATTTCTCTATTCGAGATCTCGACCTGTCCACTAGTTTGAGGGTGATAAGCGGTTGATACCTTGTGGGTTACCCCATACTTTGATAGAAGTGCTTTAAACTTCCGGTTGATGAAATGCGTTCCTCCATCGCTGATGATGATGCGTGGAGTTCCAAATCGTGGAAAGATAGTTCTATTCAAGAACTTCACAACCACCTTGGCGTCGTTAGTGGGAGAAGCAATGGCTTCAACCCATCTAGAGACGTAATCAACTGCAAGGAGAATGTAGAGGTTTCCTCCGGAGGATGGAAAAGGTCCCATGAAGTCAATTCCCCATACATCAAAGATTTCCACTTCTTGGATGTTGTTAAGTGGCATTTCGTTCCTCCTTGATAGGTTCCCTGTTCTTTGGCATGCATCACAAGAAACAACAAAAGATTGCACATCCTTAAATAATGTAGGCCAAAAGAAACCGGAACGCAATACCTTAGCACATGTTTTATCGGTGCTAGCATGTCCTCCGCAAGGAAGTGAATGACAATGCCTTATGACGCTATTAACTTCATCTTCCGGAATGCACGTTCGAAGCATCCCATCCGGTCCGCGCTTGAATAGCAGCGGCTCATCCCAGTAGTAGTGTCGTACGTCCTTGAAGAATCTCTTCTTTTGAGAGTACGTCAATCCGGGCGGTATTTCCTGGCAAACAAGATAATTCACAATATCAGCATACCAAGGACCTTTATTATCAGAAAGTTGGTGGAGGGAATGATCCACCAACTGTGGGTGAATGTCAGAGAAGGGAGTAGAAAAATTGTTATTCTCAGCAATCTCAGTTGACATCATCTCGCCGTCAACCTCGGTCGAGGCGCAGAGGCGTTGACCGAGGTGTTCTTCAGACGCCTCGCTCAGTCCAGAAGGTGCCTCGGTCGAGGTACTGCTACTGGATCCGAGGCTGGAAATCTTCGTTTCCTGGATCAGCTTCTCAGTTATAGCTCCTGGATGTTCTTCCAGTGCCTTCAAGCTCCGTATATCTGCATCACAAGAAGCATCTATACCTTCCTCCATTAAACTGAAGCTTATAACTCTTTCGAGTGGATCATTAATAAGGATAGAGCTCACCAATTCTCTTGATTCTTCTTCATCGTAGATGTTGAAGATATCATCAGTTAGTTGCTCCCCCTTCATGGCTGCAAGTAGTGCGAACTCCACCTCATCGCCACCAACGTTGAATTTCAACTTGGCGTTCTTGCAATCCACATTGCAACCCGAAGTTGCTAGAAATGGCCTCCCGAGAATGATAGGAACAGGATAATCTGCGGGAATGTCAAGTACGACAAAATCTATAGGAAGATAGAAGTTACCTAACTTGACCGGAACGTCCTCCAAAATACCCACGGGATGGGTGATGGAGCGATCCGCCATGTAAAGTCGAATCTTGACCGGTTTGGGCTCTCCAAGACCGATCTTAATGCATAGCTCCAGCGGAATGATGCTCACGCTGGCTCCTAGATCACATAGGGCTTCACAAGTGACATCCCCAACTTGAATGGGAATGCAAAATGAGCCGGGATCTCTCAACTTAGGTGGCATCTTCTCCTTCATGATCTTTATAAGCTCCGAAGACTTAGATGTCATCCTAACTTCACCAACATCCTCCAGCTTCCTCTTCCTTGATAGGATCTCCTTTAAGAACTTCCCGTAGGCGGGCATACCTAAAATAGCATCAAGGAAAGGGATATTAATATGGAGCTTATTCATCAAGTCAAGGAACTTACCAAAGTGCTTGTCAAGATGTGCTCTGGCTCTGGACTGGGGGAATGGAAGTGGTGGTTTATATGCAGGAGGTGGAACATAGGCTTCAGTCGTTCCTCCTGCTTTCTGTTGCACCGCCTCGGTTGGCATCTCGGTCGAGGTGTTCTTCGACTGGATCTGAACCGAGGTGGTCTGCGTCGATCGAGGTACTGGATCTGTGGTTTTGAGTCCACTCCTCGTCGTGATGGCCATGCACTGGCCCTTAGGGTTAGTTTCCGTCTTTGCTGGAAGCTTCCCTGGATCTCTTGGCGCTTCATTCGCCCTATTAGCAAGTTGTTGTTCGAAGGACTTTTGGGCCCTCGAAAATGAAGTCATAGAATTCTCCATAGCACTAAGCTTGATCAAGATTGCCTCCAGGACTGCGTCTTTCTTTTCCGGCTGAGACGAACTTGATCCTTGCCCTTGGCTCTTCAATGGAGTAGAAGAAGAAGAAGGGGAAGAGAGGAAAGGGTTAGAGGAATCATTGGAGTTGGAGTTTGAATGATTGTTACCGTTGTTTTGGTTATTCGCCCTCCAATTGTTGCTATTGGATCCTCTATTGTCGTTGTAGTATAGTGGTAAGTATTCCCGCCTGTCACGCGGGTGACCCGGGTTCGATCCCCGGCAACGGCGCCAAAAACTTGTTCGCTCCAAACGGTGTGTGCAAGCTTTAAATTTATAACCCTAGACTTAAGCTTAAAACAAGGATGCGAACCCGCAGTGTACGGGTCAATCGTAGTAAAAGCAAGAAAATTCCAGGGGTCGATCACAGGGACTCGGTGAAACAGAGTCAATACGGTATGCTAATGTCAATGCTAACCACAAGAGCAATTAACACAATCAAAGATGAATAAGATGTCAAATAAAGCAAACATGCAATTCTAGGGATTAAAACGTCTAGTTGTGGTTCCAACTCAAGATCTATAGATAAGCGGACAAAGCTGAGATTTTTGCATGGGGAAGGTGTTACTAAAGTGGAGTAGATCACCGGGTAAGTCTCACTACACACTAATCCTAAACCGTAACTCCTATTACCGGGTAAGTCTCAAGGAATCAAGATAAAGAACTATAACCTCAAACTAACACACCATCTAAGGGAATAGAATCAACCTTTACCGGGTAAGTCTCAGGCTAACTCACAAAGATGGGATGGAAGCACACTCAAACCCCAATAAAGGATAAACCTTTATTACCTACACTTATGATCGTTGGTACACAAACTAAGGAATTACCGGGTAAGTCTCATCCTAAGCTTGCTTTGAACCAGAAAGGTGTAATAAGAATAGGATTTGGCAAACTCTAACACTTAACTCTCAGTTTCGGATAGAAGAAGTCACCTCGGACAGAAGAATTCCACCCCGGCCGAGATGTTCATCAACTGAACGAGATGCTTAGGGTTAAGGTTAAAGACTCGAACTTTCAGGATCCTACTGGAATCTAAGATTATTCTATCATTGTTTTTCCCACAACCTTCAGCCAATCACCCTAGAATCACACAAGGAAATTAGCCACTCATCATCATAATGAAAGTATTAAATATATGGAAGAAGGTGAATATTTGAACAAAGAAGAATTTAATGAAAACACTTCAATAACTGAATCAAATATCACACAAAATCGTTCCTTGGATAATAATCCAACAAGACAAGACAACAAGGAAAGGAATTGAAGACAATCTTACAAAACCCTCCAAAAAGCTATAAAGCTATAGTCTTCAATCTTCCTTCAACCTTCAAAAAGGTTCTTCAAATCTCTCCCAAATTGGAGTAGGTTGCGGCTGCTGCGTGTTCTCAGCTGTAAGCGGATTGTATGCGGCCTCCTCAAATTGTAGAAAATCAACCCTTTTTATAGGAAAAATAAACCTCCAAAGATAATAAATCTTAAGAAGATATTATCCCATAAATATAGGTAAAATATATGATTCTGCATATCTCCTTCCTTCTAGAAGCTCAGCCCAAAAATATAAGATCACTTTCCAATTTTAAAAGATCTCAGCCAAGAATAAAATATTCTCGCCGCGTCCTAGGTGTTCGCCTCGGTCGAGTCGGCGTCTCTGGATCGCCTCGGTCGAGATGAATCTCTGGTCAACCGAGGTGATCATAACTGAGTGTAGAATCTCTCAAAACTGGTCCAAAGTAAATCTTTAATCCATGGTTGTGCTTCCTGAATGTAGCTCCAAATGACTCTTGACTCCTTTTGCTCCTTTTTGATGCAATACGTACCATATTACCTGCAATTACAACGAAACTAGGTGTAGACCTCGATTCTCGCAAAGGTAGATGAAATGGTAGTAAAATCACATAATGTACATACAAACATGCAGATTATGAAAGATAAAACGTCCAAACAAACCCCAAAATATAGACTATAATTCATGCTATCAGTGTCCTAGCACAATGCCTTCGTTAACCATAAAATGACACTTCTCCCAATTCAAAACAAGGTTAGTGTCTTCACATCTTGTAAGCACTAGAGAAAGGTTAGATAGGCAATCATCAAAAGAGGAACCATATACAGAAAAATCATCCATAAATACCTCCATGATCTCCTCTATGTACTCGGAAAAGATAGCCATCATGCATCGCTGGAAGGTAGCTGGTGCATTGCACAATCCAAATGGCATCCTCCGATAGGCAAACGTCCCCCATGGACAAGTGAAAGTGGTCTTCTCCTGATCATCCGGATGGATAGGAATCTGGAAGAATCCACTATAGCCGTCCAAGTAGCAAAAGTGTGAATGCTGGGCCAACCGTTCGAGCATTTGATCAATGAAGGGAAGCGGAAAATGATCCTTCCGAGTAGCCGTGTTCAGCTTCCTATAGTCGATGCAAACTCTCCAGCCCGTAACGGTCCTTGTTGGGATCAACTCGTTGTTCTTATTCGTCACAACGGTCATCCCTCCTTTCTTCGGAACGACATGCACCGGGCTAACCCACTTGCTGTCCGAGATAGGATAAATAATACCTGCATCCAACAACTTAAGAACTTCCTTCTTCACAACCTCTTTCATGATCGGATTTAACCGTCTTTGAGGTTCCCGTGAAGTCTTATGATTATCTTCCATTAGAATTCTATGCATGCAGAAAGAAGGTTTAATGCCAATAAGATCATCCGTGGTGTAACCTATGGCTTTTCGATGCTTTCTCAGGACATGCATTAGCTTAGATAATTCAGAATCGGAGAGGGAAGCACTAGCAATAACGGGATAAGTAGAATCCGGCCCAAGAAAGATATACCTCAAGTGGCTAGGGAGTTGTTTAAGCTCCACAACTGGGGGTGCTTTCTGAGAGGGATCTGTGCTTCCTCTTTCCAGTGGAGTGGTGTCAGAAACTGGACTAAATGCAATCTCAGTTGACATCATCTCGCCGTCAACCTCGGTCGAGGCGCAGAGGCGTTGACCGAGGTGTTCTTCAGACGCCTCGCTCAGTCCAGAAGGTGCCTCGGTCGAGGTACTGCTACTGGATCCGAGGCTGGAAATCTTCGTTTCCTGGATCAGCTTCTCAGTTATAGCTCCTGGATGTTCTTCCAGTGCCTTCAAGCTCCGTATATCTGCATCACAAGAAGCATCTATACCTTCCTCCATTAAACTGAAGCTTATAACTCTTTCGAGTGGATCATTAATAAGGATAGAGCTCACCAATTCTCTTGATTCTTCTTCATCGTAGATGTTGAAGATATCATCAGTTAGTTGCTCCCCCTTCATGGCTGCAAGTAGTGCGAACTCCACCTCATCGCCACCAACGTTGAATTTCAACTTGGCGTTCTTGCAATCCACATTGCAACCCGAAGTTGCTAGAAATGGCCTCCCGAGAATGATAGGAACAGGGTAATCTGCGGGAATGTCAAGTACGACAAAATCTATAGGAAGATAGAAGTTACCTAACTTGACCGGAACGTCCTCCAAAATACCCACGGGATGGGTGATGGAGCGATCCGCCATGTAAAGTCGAATCTTGACCGG
>BSUD01000005.1:120986965-121181733 GCA_033239045.1 Fagopyrum esculentum
GGTCGCAAGGTTTCCATCAAGATCTCGTAGTTTTGAAGATGTTGATGCGGCGACTCCTTCTCTAGTCCTCCGAATTGGCATTGGCGAATCATGGCTAGAACTTGCGGTCGAAGTTCGTAGTCATGATCTGCTGGATCTCCTAGGTTCACTCCTGGACGCCTCAGTTGTTGATTAGGGTCCATCCTTTGACCTAGGGTTTGTGGAATTCCTGCAAGAAGAACATCTCGGACTGGCATCCGAAGTGGATGTACCTCGGCCGGGGCGTCGGGTACTGGAATCTGCCTCGGTCGAGGATCGACTACTGGATCCTCCCTCGGTCGAAGTAGAATCTGGTCCCGAATGGCTGCAATCTCAGCTTCGATTGCTGCAGTCCTAGCCTGATTCTCTTCTTTCTCTTGCCTTAGCTCTTCTTTACTGAGACGTAGCTGCTCCTGCGTCTCTCTCAATTGGGCCGCAAGATCGCGATCGTCTTGTTGGGCCATCTTCGCTTCTCTCTAGCGTCGCTTGTATGTCTTTTCTGGTTCGGGATCGTAAGGAACGATTTCCTTCCCAGTGCGGGTTCTTCGCATATACCTAAGAAAGAACCTGCACAAGTCACTCAAGTAGAGTGGTTAGACAAAACGGGGCAAATGCCCCAAGAGCAAACCGTACCGGCTCGGTCTAGACCAAGTCCCCGGCAACGGCGCCAAAAACTTGTTCGCTCCAAACGGTGTGTGCAAGCTTTAAATTTATAACCCTAGACTTAAGCTTAAAACAAGGATGCGAACCCGCAGTGTACGGGTCAATCGTAGTAAAAGCAAGAAAATTCCAGGGGTCGATCACAGGGACTCGGTGAAACAGAGTCAACACGGTATGCTAATGTCAATGCTAACCACAAGAGCAATTAACACAATCAAAGATGAATAAGATGTCAAATAAAGCAAACATGCAATTCTAGGGATTAAAGCATCAAGTTGTGGTTCCAACTCAAGATCTATAGATAAGCGGACAAAGCTGAGATTTTTGTGTGGGGAAGGTGTTACTAAAGTGGAGTAGATCACCGGGTAAGTCTCGCTACACACTAATCCTAAACCGTAACTCCTATTACCGGGTAAGTCTCAAGGAATCAAGATAAAGAACTATAACCTCAAACTAACACACCATCTAAGGGAATAGAATCAACCTTTACCGGGTAAGTCTCAGGCTAACTCACAAAGATGGGATGGAAGCACACTCAAACCCCAATAAAGGATAAACCTTTATTACCTACACTTATGATCGTTGGTACACAAACTAAGGAATTACCGGGTAAGTCTCATCCTAAGCTCGCTTTGAACCAGAAAGGTGTAATAAGAATAGGATTTGGCAAACTCTAACACTTAACTCTCAGTTTAAGGTCGGATAAGTCACCTCGGTCAGCCAGTTTCCACCTCGGCCGAAATGTTCATCGACTGAACGAGATGCTTAGGGTTAAGGTTAAAGACTCGAACTTTCAGGATCCTACTGGAATCTAAGACTATTCTATCATTGTTTTTCCCACAACCTTCAGCCAATCACCCTAGAATCACACAAGGAAATTAGCCACTCATCATCATAATGAAAGTATTAAATGTAAGGGAAGAAGGTGAATATTTGAACAAGGAAGAATTTAATGAAAAGACTTCAATAACTGAATCAAATATCACACAAAAGCGTTCCTTGGATAATAATCCAACAAGACAAGACAACAATTGAGGGAATTGAAGACAATCTTACAAAACCCTTCAATAGAAGCTATAAAAGCTATGGACTTCAATCTTCCTTCAACCTTCAAAAAGGTTCTTCAACTCTCTCCCAAATTGGAGTATGCGGCTGCTGCGCTGATAGCGGATGTTCGCGGGCTCTAAGCACGATCGGATTTGTGGAAAATCCAACCCTTTTTATAGGAAAAATAACCCTCCAATAGATAAGAAATCTTAGAAAGATATTATCCCATAAATATAGGTAAAATATATGATTCTGCATATCTCCTTCCTTCCAGAAGCCAAGCCCAAAAATATAAGATCACTTTCCAATTTTAAAAGATCTCAGCCAAGAATAAAATATTCTCGCCGCGTCCTAGGTGTTCGCCTCGGTCGAGTCGGCGTCTCTGGATTACCTCGGTCGAGATGAATCTCTGGTTAACCGAGGTGACTCACAACTGAATGTAGAATCTCTCAAAACTGGTCCAAAGTAAATCCTTAATTCATGGCTATGCTTCCTGGATGTAGCTCCAAATGACTCTTGACTTCTTTTGCTCCTTTTTGATGCAAAACGTACCATATAACCTGCAATTACAACGAAACTAGGTGTAGACCTCGATTCTCGCAAAGGTAGATGAAATGGTAGTAAAATCACATAATGTACATACAAACATGCAGATTATGAAAGATAAAACGTCCAAACAAACTCCAAAATATAGACTATAATTCATGCTATCAGCGGAGAGTCTCATTCCATCGGAGTTGAGCTTCCTTCTCCGCCAACTCCGTTTGAAGATTACGTTCGTGTTCTTCAGCCATCTTCTTTTCCTTGCGCTTTTGCCTCAAGGTTTTCTCTAGCTCTTGATCAAGAGGTAAGAGATCTTCGGTGTTCCTAGACCTGCGCATGCACTCAAAGCAAAATCAAACAACGAGAGCAAGCTCCCAAGCTCGACAACCGGCTACCGGATTCGGCCGAAACCAAATCCCCGGCAACGGCGCCAAAAACTTGTTCGCCCCTAAAGGTGTGTGCAAATAAGCTTTAAATTTATAAAACTAGAATCAAGCAGCGAACCCGCAGTGTACGGATCGACGTAGCTAAGCAAGAATTCCAGAGTATCGAATACATGGATTTGGGTGGGAACGAACTCAATTGTAGGTTATCAAGCAAGTAAATGTGAGAGTTTCGCAAATATTGGGAAAACAACAATCCTAAAGATCCAAGTATCCAGCTGTGGCAATCGATTCAAGATATACTTAATGATATAAAGACAGAGTTGAGATATGCAAAGGTATACTAATGTAAGGTAATCGTACGGTGAAGTTCCAAAAACCTTATACAACTCACCTACAAGGCACTCTCTATACAGGTTGTTGAGGCTCAATATAGAAAGATTCTAAAGATGAGAATTAGTGTCAAATACCCAAACTTGTAACCCAAGGATCAAGACTAACTTAACCGATTGAGGTTGTGACACTCACAATCGAGGTAGAGGTTGTTGAGGCTTCACTACCACCTAGAAAAGACAAGTCTAAACTAAGCTAAAGCAAACCTTTAACTTTAGATTAAAGTAAAAGCAAGTTCGTAGACTTAAGGGAAATCACGGTTAGTTCTTGAGGTTCCACGGCCGTGGACTCAAGAACAGGCCGTAATTTAGGGTTGTCGGCGATTCTCTCTAACTCTCAGGGTCTAATCTGTTTGCGATCGATCTATCATTATCTAAGCCACAACTATCAACCCTTCACCTTAGAATTGTTAAGGGTTTTAGCCAATAACAGTCATGTTGATATCAATTAAAGAATTAGAAGATAGAAAGATGAAAACTTTCAAGAACTTTCAATAATCTCCAAACTAATCTCAAAGTCACAAAAAGAACAAGTGTTGTCAATGGATTCAAAGTAAAGCAAACAATCACAACCTTAGGAAAGAAGGGAAAACGGGATGTCAATCCGTTTTCCAAATCAAACCTAAACAAGAAGAGATCTTCTTGCAAAATCTTTCGAAAACTTCGATCTTCCGCCAATCCGGAGATCTCAACAGCAATCTCCACCAAAAGTGCGAGATTAGGGCAATTCCCAACTGCGAACTTCGACCTCCAAAGGGATGTCGATGCTTCCAACAAGGCTAGACAATCCTTAGCGCGGATGACGGGTGTAAACGTGCTTAAGCGGTGATAAGCGATGTGTGTAAGCGAGCCTTTCGGATTCTTGCTTCGTCCGTCTTTTTATAGTGCAGGGCAAAATGTCGGCCCGGCCCAATCTTTAAAAGATCGTGGCTTCAAAATATGGCGAAAAGATTCACCAAGATCACGGTCGTGGAAGTGTTCCACGACCGTAATTTAGAGCGTGGATATAAATACGGTTTGCACCATATGTTCCACGGCCGTGTAATCCACTAGAATGAACTTCAATTTCTGACTCCAAATCCACGGTCGTGGAATTGAACGTGGAACGTGATACGGTCGTATTTTAGAGCGTGGTTTAGCGCAAGAACATGATTCTTCCCTAACCTCGTGCATTCCTCAAGCTAAAACTCCAATTTGCTTCCAAAGAGTGTCCTCAATCTATGGACATATCAACTCAACTCTCCTTTGCTCGATTCCGTTCGGAAATAGCTCCAAATCACCTATAATCAACATAGAACTAGTGTAGACATCCATATCGACAATATAGGTAATACTAGCTCACATATGCACAAAGTTCAATCAAAGACTATCGATATGAATCAAATACGTTTAGAAAACGTGCCTCAGTGTATATTTTTCTCCATCAACTTCCCACAAGTGTATATTTTTCTCCATCTTTTCTTTCTTTTTTTCATTTTCATTTTCATTTTCTTTCACTTATTTTTGAGACAATGACATTGGTGTACAAAAGCCGAAACCTTGGTGATTAGCGGACCTCAGGATTTTTCCGAGATGTCTCACACCGGGCACACATACCAAGGCTCGTTAGGACATTCGGTTTATCCGACTTTGGCAAGGCACAAACACCCGATTATGTGAATGGTGCCGAGTTACTCGTCATCAAAACCAAAGTCCCCAAACCTATATTTTTTTCTACACTTTTCACAACAAATTCGGCACTTCATTCACAATATTCATTAATCAACAACTTCACCCTACATTTTCTTTTCACACACTCAACACACTAGCATGCTTCTATTCCCGGATGGGTCAAAAGAGGTCAAATTTTTATATCAATTGAGGTGCTCAAACAACATGATTAAGATGGGAAGTAGAGAAAGATGAATTGCCTTAATCATTCGTAAATGATGTGCAAGAACTAGCATGTAATTTCGACCGTCAATCCTCAATCCAATCAAGGCAAACATCATGATCACAATTCATACATGGGATTAAAGATAAGTATTTCAAGTCCACATATGCATAAATCCATTCAACACACAAGGCCATCCATAGCCAATTCACAAAACAATCTCATCATAAGGGTCATATCCAAACTTAGGAAGCACTAAAATTTTTTAAATTTCTAATTTTTTGGAATTTTCGAAATATATATATACAATGTGTTCGCTCCAAACGGTGTGTGCAAGCTTTAAATTTATAACCCTAGACTTAAGCTTAAAACAAGGATGCGAACCCGCAGTGTACGGGTCAATCGTAGTAAAAGCAAGAAAATTCCAGGGGTCGATCACAAGGACTCGGTGAAACAGAGTCAATACGGTATGCTTATGTCAATGCTAACCACAAGAGCAATTAACACAATCAAAGATGAATAAGATGTCAAATAAAGCAAACATGCAATTCTAGGGATTAAAGCGTCTAGTTGTGGTTCCAACTCAAGATCTATAGATAAGCGGACAAAGCTGAGATTTTTGCATGGGGAAGGTGTTACTAAAGTGGAGTAGATCACCGGGTAAGTCTCACTACACACTAATCCTAAACCGTAACTCCTATTACCGGGTAAGTCTCAAGGAATTAAGATAAAGAATTATGACCTCAAACTAACACACCATTTAAGGGAATAGAATCAACCTTCACCGGGTAAGTCTCAGGCTAACTCACAAAGATGGGATGAAAGCACACTCAAACCCCAATAAAGGATGAACCTTTATTACCTACACTTATGATCGTTGGTACACAAACTAAGGAATTACCGGGTAAGTCTCATCATAAGCTTGCTTTGAACCAGGAAAGGTGTAATAAGAATAGGATTTGGCAAACTCTAACACTTAACTCTCAGTTTAGGGTCGGATAAGTCACCTCGGTCAGCCAGTTTCCACCTCGGCCGAAATGTTCATCGACTGAACGAGACGCTTAGGGTTAAGGTTAAAGACTCGAACTTTCAGGATCCTACTGGAATCTAAGATTATTCTATCATTGTTTTTCCCACAACCTTCAGCCAATCACCCTAGAATCACACAAGGAAATTAGCCACTCATCATCATTATGAAAGTATTAAATGTAAGGGAAGAAGGTGAATATTTGAACAAAGAAGAATTTAAGGAAAAGACTTCAATAACTGAATCAAATATCACAACAAAAGTGTTCCTTGGATAATAATCCAACAAGACAAGAAAACAATTGAGGGAATTGAAGACAATCTTACAAAACCCTTCAATAAAAGCTATAAAAGCTATGGACTTTAATCTTCCTTCAACCTTCAAAAAGGTTCTTCAACTCTCTCCCAAATTGGAGTATGCGGCTGCTGCGTATTTCTCGGTGTAGGCGGATTACTTGCGCTGATAGCGGATGTTGGATTTGTGGAAAATCCAATCCTTTTTATAGGAAAAATAACCCTCCAAAGATAAGAAATCTTAGAAAGATATTATCCCATAAATATAGGTAAAATATATGATTCTGCATATCTCCTTCCTTCCAGAAGCCAAGCCCAAAAATATAAGATCACTTTCCAATTTTAAAAGATCTCAGCCAGGAATAAAATATTATCGCCGCGTCCTAGGTGTTCGCCTCGGTCGAGTCGGCCTCTCTGGATCACCTCGGTCGAGATGAATCTCTGGTCAACCGAGGTGACTCACAACTGAATGTAGAATCTCTCAAAACTGGTCCAAAGTGAATCCTTAATTTATGGCTATGCTTCCTGGATGTAGCTCCAAATGACTCATGACTCCTTTTGCTCCTTTTTGATGCAAAACGTACCATATTACCTGCAATTACAACGAAACTAGGTGTAGACCTCGATTCTCGCAAAGGTAGATGAAATGGTAGTAAAATCACATAATGTACATACAAACATGCAGATTATCAAAGATAAAACGTCCAAACAAACCCTAAAATATAGACTATAATTCATGCTATCAAAATACCCCATACTTAGCCCTTGCTTGTCCCTAAGCAAGTTCCGCATATAGAAGACAAGATAGAATGGATTATAAGTCAAGAAAATCAATGAAAAAGCCTTTCAAAAACATTTTATGATGTGCAACTATCATAGATCACTCTAAGAGAGTACTTCCTGGAATTTAAAAACTCAATATGCTCAAAACATTTTATAAATATAGAAAAGTTGTTCATCTTTGCATAAAATCATAGAATGCATAATAAATCATAATTATCAAAATCAATCATGTATAATCCAATTTAAACCGCTAAGTCAATCAACAAGCTCAAGGTCTCAAGGGCTTCCCAAAAGAAAAGGTCAAGAAACGTGTAGGGTAGCGATGTATGTAAGGTAATGTGGTGCTAAAATCCGGGAAAAGGATGAACTTCACTTTCACTTTGACTTGCAACATCTTCCACCAATAAGCTTTGCTTATTTCACACCTTTTCTTTTACTTTACTTTTTGGGATGCATGGACAGAGGTGCACAATAACCGAAGCCTAGGAAATCTGCAATCATCAATTTCTTGAGATGCATCAAACCCTTGATGCACATACCATGACCCGTTAGGAATATCGCTCAATCCGACTTTGGCAAGACACAAACACCCGGCTATGTGAATGGTGCCGAGTTACTCATCTTCATGATTGACTTCCCCAAACCTATTATTGCCTTCTAACAATTTTACTTTCAGCCACTTCTCAACTTTGACTTGCTTTCACCACTTCGCTTGCTTCCAAATTCCCGGATAGGTGAAGGGAGGCAAAATGTATATGAGGGGCTAAGCATGAAGAAGAAGAAGAGGAAGAGAATGAATTGCCTTGGTCTTTCCAAGAAGAAAGTGAGAGAACTTAACCTGCGGTGTCAACCTTCAAATTCAACATAATTTGGATAAAAACAAAGTATTGAACATGCCAATATTTTCAAACAAAGCATTTAGCAACTTAAACATATCATAAAACCTTTCAAACACATAAATAATTTAAAACCAGTCAGTAAACAAGATCTTCACTGAGATCATATCCAGATAAGTAACACAAAAATCGTTTTCGAAAACTCTCAGTTAACACACCTCGGTCGAGATGTTCTTGGTTCAACCGAGGTGAAACACCTCGTTTCGCCAGAATCTCCCCGGTCGAGGTCAAACAATTTTTTTTTATATACCCCATTTTTTCAGTTTCGACGTTTTTCTCAATCAAAAATCCTGTAAGTATGCATGCAATCTCAGATAAAAATATAAATGCAGAAGTGAAGCATAAATATAAATATCCGGTCAATAAAATACATCATAAGTGTCGAATACATCAAGTAGTCACGTAGTCAAATAATACAGACAAATACCCCATACTTGAGACACACTGTCCCAGTGGGTATAATAAAAGTCTAAATGAAAGAGGACTCACCGGATAAAGAGCCGAACTGCATAAAAATATAATAAATAAAACTCTGCAGCTCCTCAGTAGTCCTGATCCGGTGGTGGTGGTGGTATGTAGGGGAACTGAGTCGGATCATAGGGATAGCCCATGATATGCTGGAACTGTAGCTGAACCATCATGTACTGATGATGCTGCCTCTCCTGCATCTCGCGGATATCCAGCGAAAGTGCAGCATAAGAGTCGATAACCTGATCCGTCAGGTCATCGATCCGTCGGTGTGCAGCTCTGTCCCTAACTCCACGCCTCCTGCGCCTAGCGGGCCTGACCGGAGAAGTCTCAGCTGGGGCTGGCTCAGCGTCCTCCTCATCCTCATCTAGATCAATAATAGGTGGCGCGCTCGTCCCAGCAGTATCTGTCCCTGTGTCCATCGGGACGCCACCACCTCTCTCATCCACTGTCTCATCATCGTCGTCGTCATCCTCATCAGCCTCCTCAGCCTCCTCCGCAGCTGCAGCAGTGGCAGCTGCTCCCTCTCTGTAGTCCTCCATAAGTGGAGCCCATGCTGTCTGCCAGAAATGTGGGTCGGAGACAGAGAACTGTGCAGACCATCTGATGCCCTGAGGTGCAGTCCGCTCCCAAGGCATGGCGACGTATGGAGTGGTCAACCCACGGGGAACTAGAATCCTCCGTGTGATCATCTCCTGCAACCCCAGCGGCTTCGGAGCCGCCGCCAATGTACAAACGCTGAGGTCCATCCCGATGTAAGTGGCGATGTGGGTGACTAGACCTCCACAGCAAATATCTCCCTTCGCCTTGGCTTTGATCCTATGCAGATCCTCTGCAAGGAGCAAGCCAAAGTCTGGGAAGCCTCCTGTAACCATGCAATAGAGGCTGAAGAGCTCACCCTGTCTGATCTTCTGGGGCGTCTCAGTACGCGCCAGAAGTGTCTCACTGAAGATCCTGTGGGCAAGTTTGAAGGCTGGGTGAAAGATGACCTTCTCCCTGGAATCTCCAGGGCGCCATCTGTCTGCATGTGTAGTAATGTGGGCTATCTGTCCCCAGAACTCCCTAGCTACGGATCGGGAGGGGAAGTCTACAGCAGTGGGGGTAGGAAAGCCAAAGATCTCTCTCCAAATCTCTAAAGGAACTATGAAGTTCCGGCTCATCAGCCGGTACTTCACAGACCTCTCTGTGGGAAGGTAGGAGAAAGAGCTAACAAACTCGAGTGTCGGCTCTATGTAGGCTGGGGCTCGGATCTCAGTGAACTGATCCAGCCCCACTGTAGCAATCATCCTCCTAAGGTCAGCATCTAACCCTAGGGAGTCAAAAGCTGACACATCCAGAAATCGTGGTGCGATGACTGGACGGCCAGCTATCCTCTCATAGTCTACCCGGCATCTCTCGTGGATGGCCGGGCGGTAGGGACGGGATGAGGAAGGAGAAGGGGAAGGTGAGGATCTATCTCTCAGAGCTAAACGGCGATCTGAACTCATCTTCAAAACACACTGTCAGACTACCTCGGTCGACTGACAACTACCAAGAATCACCTCGACCGAGGTGCAGAGCGACTGGACCGAGGCGAAGACAGTTCGATTTCCACTCTCTGAATTTTAGTTCTTTTCCCCCAAAAATCACTACTGATGCTTCCTAAGGGGTACTTAAAGATTTCCTCAACAGAATCAAGGGCAACCAAAGCCCAATATGCAGTAAACGAGCGAGTTAGGGTTTTCAAACGTTTTTACCTCGTTTCGGTCGAAACGCTCAAATTTCCTGCAGATCTGTAGTAGCAATCAACTCCTCTACTCTTTAATCGCGGTTTGGAAGCAGAAATCTTCGAAAACGAGCGAGAAACGGAGGAGAACGAGGTACTTCTGTTCGCCGCGGTCGAGGAGAGTAAAAAGAAAACGAAACTGTAATTTTTTTCTTTTTATACTGTTACTGGATCTGCTGTCACCTCGGTCGAGATGGTCTCGACTGGCCCGAGGTGGTCTGGACCGAGGCGGTTCTGCAGAAACCCTAGTCGCCTCGGTTGCTTCAAGAATCAACTCGGTCGAGGTGCTCTGACAGTGACCGAGGTGCTTCCGTCTTCTCAGAATCTCGAACTTCTCTCCTTCCAGATGTGCTCCTTCCTGTTGTCTGCCCAGAACACCAAAAACAAAGCAAAGCAAAGCAAAAACAAAAACTATCTAAGCTAGACTAGAAAACGGGAAAGAATAGCAATACCTTGGGTTGCCTCCCAAGAAGCGCTTGATTTAATGTCGCTAGCTGGACCACAATGCGTCTCAAAGGAGGTAGATTGGTGCAACCTCCTCAACCGGCGTTTCCGGTAGGTACTTCTTAAGTCTATGACCGTTGACCTTGAAGCTTCCGCTAGTTTCACCCCATATCTAAACTGCACCATGAGGGAAAACATGTTTCACAACATAAGGTCCGGTCCATCTAGATTTCAACTTACCTGGAAAAAGACGGAGGCGGGAGTTGAAGAGTAGAACTAAATCTCCCTCGTTAAGCTCCTTTGGAACGATACGCTTGTCATGCCATCTCTTCGTCCTTTCCTTGTAGATTTTGGCATTCTCGTAAGCGTTCAAACGCAGCTCCTCCAGCTCGTTAAGCTCCAATAGTCGTTTCTCGCCAGCCTCCTTGATGTCAAAGTTCAACCATTTGATAGCCCAATACGCCTTATGCTCCAATTCAACGGGCAAATGGCAAGACTTCCCATATACCAAATTATAAGGGGTGGTACCTATGGGAGTCTTGAATGCTGTCCTGTACGCCCAAAGAGCATCGTCCAATTTCATGGACCAATCTTTCCTCGTTCTAGAGACGGTCTTCTCCAAAATTGCCTTGATTTCTCTATTCGAGATCTCGACCTGTCCACTAGTTTGAGGGTGATAAGCGGTTGATACCTTGTGGGTTACCCCATACTTCGATAGAAGTGCCTTAAACTTCCGGTTGATGAAATGCGTTCCTCCATCGCTGATGATGATGCGTGGAGTTCCAAATCGTGGAAAGATAGTTCTATTCAAGAACTTCACCACCACCTTGGCGTCGTTAGTGGGGGAAGCAATGGCTTCAACCCATCTAGAGACGTAATCAACTGCAAGGAGAATGTAGAGGTTTCCTCCGGAGGATGGGAAAGGTCCCATGAAGTCAATCCCCCATACATCAAAGATTTCCACTTCTTGGATGTTGTTAAGTGGCATTTCGTTCCTTCTTGATAGGTTCCCTGTTCTTTGGCATGCATCACAAGAACCAACAAAAGATTGCACATCCTTAAATAATGTAGGCCAAAAGAAACCGGAAAGCAATACCTTAGCACATGTTTTATCGGTGCTAGCATGTCCTCCGCAAGGAAGTGAATGACAATGCCTTATGACGCTATTAACTTCGTCTTCCGGAATGCACCTTCGAAGCATCCCATCCGGTCCGCGCTTGAATAGCAGCGGCTCATCCCAGTAGTAATGTTGTACTTCCTTGAAGAATCTCTTCTTTTGAGAGTACGTCAATCCGGGCGGTATTTCCTGGCAAACAAGATAATTCACAATATCAGCATACCAAGGATCTTTATTATCAGAAAGTTGGTGGAGGGAATGATCCGCCAACTGTGGGTGAATGTCAGAGAAGGGAGTAGAAAAATTGTTATTCTCGGCAATCTCAGTTGACATCGTCTCGCTGTCGACCTCGGTCGAGGCGCAGAGGCGTTGACCGAGGTGTTCTTCAGACGCCTCGCTCAGTCCAGAAGGTGCCTCGGTCGAGGTACTGCTACTGGATCCGAGGCTGGAAATCTTCGTTTCCTGGATCAGCTTCTCAGTTTTAGCTCCTGGATCTTCTTCCAGTGCCTTTAAGCTCCGTATATCTGCATCACAAGAGGCATCTATACCTTCCTCCATTAAACTGAAGCTAATAACTCTTTCGAGTGGATCATTAATAAGGATAGAGCTCACCAATTCTCTTGATTCTTCTTCATCGTAGATGTTGAAGATATCATCAGTTAGTTGCTCCCCTTTCATGGCTGCAAGTAGTGCGAACTCCACCTCATCGCCACCAACGTTGAATTTCAACTTGGCGTTCTTGCAATCCACATTGCAACCCGAAGTTGCTAGAAATGGCCTCCCGAGAATGATAGGAACAGGGTAATCTGCGGGAATGTCAAGTACGACAAAATCTATAGGAAGATAGAAGTTACCTAACTTGACCGGAACGTCCTCCAAGATGCCCACTGGATGGGTGATGGAACGATCCGCCATGTAAAGTCGAATCTTGACCGGCTTGGGCTCTCCAAGACCGATCTTAGTGCATAGCTCCAGCGGGATGATGCTCACGCTGGCTCCTAGATCGCAAAGGGCTTCACAAGTGACATCCCCAACTTGAATGGGAATGCAAAATGAGCCCGGATCTCTCAACTTAGGTGGCATCTTTTCCTTCATGATCTTGATAAGCTCCGAAGACTTAGATGTCATCCTAACTTCACCAACATCCTCCAGCTTCCTCTTCCTTGATAAGATTTCTTTTAAGAATTTCCCATAGGCGGGCATACCTAAAATAGCATCAAGGAAAGGAATATTAATATGTAGCTTATTCATCAAGTCAAGAAACTTACCAAAGTGCTTGTCTAGATGTGCTCTGGCTCTGGACTGAGGGAAAGGAAGTGGTGGCTTATATGCAGGAGGTGGAACATAAGTTTCTGTCGTTCCTCCTACATTCTGTTGCGCCGCCTCGGTTGGCATCTCGGTCGAGGTGTTCTTCGACTGGATCTGGACCGAGGTGGTCTGCGTCGAGCGAGGTACTGGATTTGCAGTTTTGAGTCCACTCCTCGTCGTTATGGCCATGCACTGGCCCTTAGGGTTAGTTTCCGTCTTTGCTGGAAGCTTCCCTGGATCTCTTGGCGCTTCAGTCGCCCTATTAGCAAGTTGTTGTTCGAAGGACTTTTGGGCCCTCGAAAATGAAGTCATAGAATTCTCCATAGCACTAAGCTTGATCAAGATTGCCTCCAGGACTGCGTCCTTCTTTTCCGGCTGAGACGAACTTGATCCTTGCCCTTGGCTCTTCAATGGAGTAGAAGAAGAAGAAGGAGAAGAGAGGAAAGGGTTAGAGGAATCATTGGAGTTGGAGTTTGAATGGTTGCATTGTTACCGTTGTTTTGGTTATTATTCGCTCTCCAGTTGTTGCTATTCGATCCTCTATTGTTGTTGTTGTAGTTGTTGTTTCGGGGTCCGTTGTTGTTGTTACGGTACCCGTTGTTGTTGTTGTTGTTCCTTTGTCCTTGCTCTTCCTTCTTAGTTTGAGCCATCAATAGCTCCTTCAATTGCTTCACGTCGTTCTTCAAGGACGTGAGTTGGTTGTTGTTGGGTTGAGTCTCTTGAAAGTTGACTCTTTTAACTCCACCTTCAGCTCCTTGGTGGGTGTACTTCTCCATGTGCAAGGCTTGCTTCTCAATGAAGTCCCAAGCCTCGTCAACCGCCATGCCCATGAATGTACCGGCGGAGAGTAGTTGGAGATTGAACTGGGTGTTTCCGTCCAGCCCTTTGAAGTAGATCTCCAACGACTCGATCTTTGGAATCCCATGATGTGGGCAATCCAAAAGGATATCCTTGAACCGCTCCCAAGATTTAGACAAGCTCTCCTTGTCCTTCATGATGAAAGCATTGATCTTCCCTCTCATTTCAGCAGTCTTTGAGGGGGGAAAGAATTTGGTCAAGAATTCCGTAGTCATTTCCTCCCATGTGCTAATTTTTCCTGGAGGGAGAGATTGATACCAAGTAAGAGCTCTATCTTTTAAAGAAAAGTAAAAAGGTCTTAGCTTGTAGTTGTTGTTCTCAATTCTGGATGGTCGCAAGGTTTCCATCAAGATCTCGTAGTTTTGAAGATGTTGATGCGGCGACTCCTTCTCTAGTCCTCCGAATTGACATTGGCGAATCATGGCTAGAACTTGCGGTCGAAGTTCGTAGTCATGATCTGCTGGATCTCCTAGGTTCACTCCTGGACGCCTCAGTTGTTGATTAGGGTCCATCCTTTGACCTAGGGTTTGTGGAATTCCTGCAAGAAGAACATCTCGGACTGGCATCCGAGGTGGAAGTATCTCGGCCGGGGCGTCAGGTACTGGAATCTGCCTCGGTCGAGGATCAACTACTGGATCCTCCCTCGGTCGAATTAGAATCTGGTCCCGAATGGCTGCAATCTCAGCTTCGATTGCTGCAGTCCTGGCCTGATTCTCTTCTTTCTCTTGCCTTAGCTCTTCTTTACTGAGACGTAGCAGCTCCTGCGTCTCTCTCAATTGGGCCGCAAGATCGCGATCGTCTTGTTGGGTCATCTTCGCTTCTCTTAAGCGTCTCTTGTATGTCTTTTCTGGTTCGGGATCGTAAGGAACGATTTCCTTCCCAGTGCGGGTTCTTCGCATATACCTAAGAAAGAACCTGCAAAAGTCACTCAAGTAGAGTGGTTAGACAAAACGGGGCAAATGCCCCAAGAGCAAACCGTACCGGCTCGGTCTAGACCAAGTCCCCGGCAACGGCGCCAAAAACTTGTTCGCTCCAAACGGTGTGTGCAAGCTTTAAATTTATAACCCTAGACTTAAGCTTAAAACAAGGATGCGAACCCGCAGTGTACGGGTCAATCGTAGTAAAAGCAAGAAAATTCCAGGGGTCGATCACAGGGAATCGGTGAAACAGAGTCAATACGGTATGCTTATGTCAATGCTAACCACAAGAGCAATTAACACAATCAAAGATGAATAAGATGTCAAATAAAGCAAACATGCAATTCTAGGGATTAAAGCGTCTAGTTGTGGTTCCAACTCAAGATCTATAGATAAGCGAACAAAGCTAAGATTTTTGCATGGGGAAGGTGTTACTAAAGTGGAGTAGATCACCGGGTAAGTCTCACTACACACTAATCCTAAACCGTAACTCCTATTACCGGGTAAGTCTCAAGGAATTAAGATAAAGAATTATGACCTCAAACTAACACACCATTTAAGGGAATAGAATCAACCTTCACCGGGTAAGTCTCAGGCTAACTCACAAAGATGGGATAAAAGCACACTCAAACCCCAATAAAGGATGAACCTTTATTACCTACACTTATGATCGTTGGTACACAAACTAAGGAATTACCGGGTAAGTCTCATCCTAAGCTTGCTTTGAACCAGGAAAGGTGTAATAAGAATAGGATTTGGCAAACTCTAACACTTAACTCTCAGTTTAGGGTCGGATAAGTCACCTCGGTCAGCCAGTTTCCACCTCGGCCGAAATGTTCATCGACTGAACGAGACGCTTAGGGTTAAGGTTAAAGACTCGAACTTTCAGGATCCTACTGGAATCTAAGATTATTCTATCATTGTTTTTCCCACAACCTTCAGCCAATCACCCTAGAATCACACAAGGAAATTAGCCACTCATCATCATTATGAAAGTATTAAATGTAAGGGAAGAAGGTGAATATTTGAACAAAGAAGAATTTAAGGAAAAGACTTCAATAACTGAATCAAATATCACAACAAAAGTGTTCCTTGGATAATAATCCAACAAGACAAGAAAACAATTGAGGGAATTGAAGACAATCTTACAAAACCCTTCAATAAAAGCTATAAAAGCTATGGACTTTAATCTTCCTTCAACCTTCAAAAAGGTTCTTCAACTCTCTCCCAAATTGGAGTATGCGGCTGCTGCGTATTTCTCGGTGTAGGCGGATTACTTGCGCTGATAGCGGATGTTGGATTTGTGGAAAATCCAATCCTTTTTATAGGAAAAATAACCCTCCAAAGATAAGAAATCTTAGAAAGATATTATCCCATAAATATAGGTAAAATATATGATTCTGAATATCTCCTTCCTTCCAGAAGCCAAGCCCAAAAATATAAGATCACTTTCCAATTTTAAAAGATCTCAGCCAGGAATAAAATATTCTCGCCGCGTCCTAGGTGTTCGCCTCGGTCGAGTCGGCCTCTCTGGATCACCTCGGTCGAGATGAATCTCTGGTCAACCGAGGTGACTCACAACTGAATGTAGAATCTCTCAAAACTGGTCCAAAGTGAATCCTTAATTTATGGCTATGCTTCCTGGATGTAGCTCCAAATGACTCATGACTCCTTTTGCTCCTTTTTGATGCAAAACGTACCATATTACCTGCAATTACAACGAAACTAGGTGTAGACCTCGATTCTCGCAAAGGTAGATGAAATGGTAGTAAAATCACATAATGTACATAGAAACATGCAGATTATGAAAGATAAAACGTCCAAACAAACCCTAAAATATAGACTATAATTCATGCTATCACAATGCAAAAGCTTAAAGAAACATGTGACAATATGAAACTATCCTAGATGCAATCATGCAAATGATCATGAAAACCCCACCCTATACTTAGAAACACATTGTCCCCAATGTGCAAATCAAGTAAAGAAGTGAAAGAGTGTCCTCACACTGTAAAAGTGGTGGTTTCGGTATTTTGGTTCACCCATGTGAAGTGATGGTGGATGATCAATCAAAGGTGGTAGGGAGCTCTCGATGTTCACTATGGCATCGGGACCCGCGCTAGGCACCGCTAGCCGTCCAAGTCCCACGTTCACTCCACCCACGTTTGATGTGGGATCATCATCATCATCCTCATGCCTTGCAAGGCTTCCATGCTACCTAGACTCTAGCACACAAACACAAGACACACAAACACACCATAACAAAGACAAACACACCAAAGCAAAAACAAAAACAAAAAACGAAAATGAAAACAAAAACGAGAAGGGAAAGACATGTACCAATGGGTTGCCTCCCATCAAGCGCTTCTTTAAGGTCATTAGCTTGACCAAATTCGGGTGTGTTTCACTCAAGGTGAAGTGGGGCAATCATATCCATTAGAGCTTCCGGGATGTACTTCTTCAAATGGTGCCCATTCACCTTAAAATCTCCACAATGCTCCCCACCTATCTCAACCGCTCCATGGGGGAAGACCTTCCTCACCACATAAGGACCCGTCCATCTTGACTTTAGCTTTCCGGGGAAGAGCCGCAACCTTGAGTTGAAGAGAAGGACTAGGTCACCTTCACTCAACTCCTTTGGGATGAGATATTTTTCATGCCAACGCTTGATCCTTTCCTCGTAAATCCGGACGTTTTCATAAACATCCAACCGGATCTCTTCACGGGCGTTAATGCCTAGCAACCTCTTCTCACCGGCTTCCTTGAGGTCAAAATTCAGCCACCTTATGGCCCAATACGCCCTATGCTCCATCTCCACCGGAAGGTGGCAAGACTTTCCATAAACTAGCTTGTAGGGAGTGGTGCCAATTGGTGTCTTGAAGGCGGTTCTATAAGCCCACATAGCATCATCAAGCTTTATAGCCCAATCTTTTCTTGTCCTAGAAACCGTCTTCTCAAGTATTCCTTTGATCTCCGGGTTGGAGATATCCACTTGGCCTCTAGTTTGGGGATGGTAAGGTGTGACCACCTTATGAGTCACCCCATACTTAGCCAAAAGTGTCCCAAAGTTCCTATTGGTGAAATGCTTCCCTCCATCACTTATGATCACTCTTGGTGTTCCAAACCTAGGGAAGATGACTCGGTTGAAGAACCGCACCACAACTTTGGCATCATTTATGGGAGAGGCGATTGCCTCCACCCATCTCGACACATAGTCCACCGCCAAGAGAATGCATAGGTTGCCACATGAAGAGGGGAATGACCCCATGAAGTCCACACCCCAAACATCAAATATATCAACCTCTTGTATGTTGTTCAAGGGCATCCCATTCCTCCTTGAGATGGTGCCCGTCCTTTGGCAAGAATCACATGCCACTACAAAATTCTGCAAATCCCTAAACAAGTTAGGCTAATAAAAACCGGATTGCAATACCTTTGCACACGTCTTGTGTGAGCTAGCATGGCCTCCACATGGCAAGGAGTGACAATGGTGGATCACACTCTCCATCTCATCCTCCGGAATGCACCTCCTAAAGACTCCATCCGGTCCTCTCTTGAACAAGAGAGGCTCGCTCCAATAGTAATGCCTCATATCCTTGAAGAACTTTTTCCTTTTGGCATATGACAAACCGGTTGGCACCTCCTCACACACAAGGTAGTTCACTACATCCGCATACCATGGCTCACTCCCTCTACACACTTGAAGTAGGCACTCCTTCGTCATTTGCAATTGCTCATCCCGGAATGAGTCATCAATTGGGATGTCATCTCTCTCAATCTCCAATGGTGGTAGCCTACTAAGATGGTCCGCCACTGAATTTTCGGAACCCTTCTTGTCCCGAATTTCCAAGTCAAACTCTTGGAGGAGAAGGATCCACCGAATGAGGTGAGGTTTGGAATCCTTCTTTATGAGAAGATAACGGATCGCAACATGATCCGTGTACACAATGACCTTTGCTCCAACAAGATATGACCGGAACTTTTCAAAGGCATACACCACCGCTAGCAACTCCTTCTCGGTTGTGGCATAGTTTAGTTGGGCATCATCTAGCGTCTTGCTAGCATAGTAGATGGAATGTGTAAGCCCGTCTTTCTTTTGTCCTAAAATAGCCCCAACGGCCACATCGCTTGCATCACACATTATCTCAAATGGAAGGCTCCAATCCGGAGGTTGCATGATAGGGGCGGAGATCAAGGCATTCTTCAACCTACAAAATGCTTCAAGGCAATCCTTTGAGAAAACAAACTCAACATCCTTCATTAGTAGGTTAGTGAGAGGCTTAGAAATTTAGAGAAATCTTTTATAAATCTCCGGTAAAAACCGGCATGCCCTAAGAAACTCCTTACCCCATTCACCGAGGTAGGTGGTTGCAACTTCTCTATCGTTTCTATCTTCGCTCTATCAACCTCAATGCCTCGTTGGGAAACCAAATGTCCCAACACAATACCTTCACTCACCATGAAGTGGCATTTCTCCCAATTCAAAACAAGGTTAGTTTCCTCACATCTCTTTAACACCAAAGACAAGTTAGCCAAGCAATCATCAAATAAAGATCCATACACCGAGAAATCATCCATAAACACTTCCATAATGTTCTCAATATATTCAGAAAAATAGCCATCATACAGCTTTGAAAGGTGGCGGGTGCATTACACAACCCAAATGGCATTCTCCTATATGGAAATGTTCCCCAAGGACATGTAAATGTTGTTTTCTCTTGGTCATCCGGGTGAATAGAGATTTGGAAAAACCCACTATAGCCATCTAAGTAGCAAAAATGTGAATGTTGAGCTAATCTCTCTAGCATTTGGTCAATGAAGGGAAGAGGGAAGTGATCTTTCCTAGAGGCCACATTAAGTTTCCTATAGTCAATACACATTCTCCACCCCGTAACCGTCCTAGTTGGGATTAGTTCATTGTTCTCATTAGTTACTACGGTCATACCACCCTTCTTAGGAACAACATGAACGGGACTAACCCACTTACTATCCGAAATCGGGAAAATGATTCCCGCATCTAGCAATTTAAGGCGCTCTTTCTTGACTACCTCTTTCATTATAGGGTTCAATCTTCTTTGAGGTTCAATTGAAGGTTTATGGTTGTCTTCCATCAAGATTTTATGCATGCATAAGGAAGGTTTAATTCCAACTAAATCATCAATAGTGTAACCTATAACTCTCCTATGCAATCTCAACTCATGCAACAATCTATCAAGCTCATCATCATTCAAAGATGCATTCACAATCACCGGATAAGTAGAATTCGAACCAAGGAAAGCATACTTCAAATGAGAAGGGAGAGATTTGAGATCAAGTTTAGGAGGAGCTTTATCGGTTGGAGATGATCCATACAATGTAGGTTGAGATGATTCCAAAGCCATGGAAGACTCCCCAAGACTCCTTGAAGCTTGATCAACAACTAAGGGACTTTCTGGAGAAACCACAAGCAAAACCACGACCTCTGGAACAACTACGGGCGTGGAATCTGAGAAACTGGCACTTCTGGACATTACAAAGAGTTCCCCGGGTAAAAGTACGGCCGTGGTTTCTGGTGCCAGACCGTGGTTCCTACAGTGATTCAGCACATCTTCGTGCACTTCAAATTCAACACTTGTCTCCTTTTCTAATGCATCCAAAGCCTTGATTTCTTCATTGCAATCATCCTCAACTCCTTCCTCCATCAACATCAAGCTAAGAACTCTCTCAAGCGGGTCCTTGATCAAGATCGAGCTCACAACTTCCCTAGACTCCTCTTCCTCAACAATGTTGAAGACATCTTCACCAAGGGTTGGCCCCTTCATCATTGTGGACAACTTGAACTTGATATTCTCTTCTCCTATGTTGAAGGAGAGGATTCCATTTTTGCAATCCACTAAGCATACGGATGTGGCTAAGAACGGCCTTCCTAAAATGATAGGAACCGGGTAGTCCGCCGGGATGTCCAGAACAACGAAATCTAGTGGCACATAGAACTTCCCAAGCTGAACCGGTATGTCCTCTAGGATTCCTACGGGATGAGTGATTGAACGGTCCTCCATGTAGAGGTTCATCTTGACCGGCTTTGGCTCTCCTAGCCCAACCTTATTGCAAAGTGCAAGCGGGATAATGCTTACACTTGCTCCAAGATCACATAGGGCTTCATATTGCACTTCTCCAACTCCAATGGGCACACAAAAAGATCCCGGATCTGGCAGCTTAGGAGCATCTCCTCCCTCATGGTTTGAATCAACTCCGAAGATCTCTTTGTCATCCTTACTTCCCCATACTCTTCCAACTTCCTCTTGTTGGAGAGTATCTCCTTCAAAAACTTTCCATAGGCCGGCATACCTAGAATAACATCCATGAATGGAATGTTAATATGCTATTTAGACATGAGTTCAAGGAATTTACCGAAATGTTTATCCAAACAAGCTCTTGCTCGTGATTGTGGGAACGGTAGTGGTGGCTTGTATGGAGGTGGTGCCACATATGTTGGCTCATCATCTTTGCTCTTGCCTCCTTCTTCTTGCAATGATTCTTGCTCCACTACTACTTGCTTTCCCTTGTTATTCCCCATGGGTAAGGGATCTTTCATGCTCGGCCCACTCCTTGTACTAATGGCCAACACTTGGCCTCTTGGGTTGTCCTCGGTCCTTCCGGGAAGCTTTCCCGGATCCCTTTGTGCTTCACCCGCTTTTTGGAACACTTGTGCTTCTAGCACCTTTTGAGCTTTAGAATTGGATGTCACCGTGCTCTCAAGTCCACTCAACCTTCCTAGCAATTGTTCAAACATCATTTCGGTTCTATCCTTTGGAGGTTGAGCAAAACCGGGTGGAGGCTCTTGTCAAGCCTTAGGTGGTGGTGTTGTGTTCGCTCCAAATGGTGTGTGCAAGCTTTAAATTTATAACCCAAGATGTATGCTAAAAACAAGGATGCGAACCCGCAGTGTACGGGTCAATCGTAGTAAAAGCAAGAATTCCGGGGTGTCGATCTCAAGGACTTAGGTGAAACAAAGCAAGTATAGGTTGTCAATATTGCAACTAACCACAAAAGCGATTAAAACAATCAAAGATGATAATATAATCAATTAAAGGAAATATGCAATTCTAGGGATTAAAGCATCTAATTGTGGTTCCAACTCAAGATCTCAAGATAAGCGGACAAAGCTGAGATTTTGCAAAGGGAGGTGTTACTAAGTGGAATAGATCACCGGGTAAGTCTTACTACTCACAATCCCAAGCCAAAGAACCTATCACCAGGTAAGTCTCAAGGTATTAAGGAAAAGAACTATAATCTCAAACTAACACTCCAACTAAGGGAATAAAATCAACCTTTACCGGGTAAGTCTCAGGCTAAGTCACAAAGATGTGATGAAAGCACACTTAAACCCCAATAAAGGATAAACCTTTATTACCTACACTTATGATCTTAGGTAAACAATCAAAGGAATTACCGGGTAAGTCTCATCCTAGGCTTGCATTGAACCAGGAAAGGTGTAATAAGAATAAGATTTGACAAACTCTAACACTTAACTCTCAGTTATGGATCAGATAAGTCACCTCGGTCAGTCGAATTCCACCCCGCCCGAGAAGTTCATCGACTGAACGAGATGTTCTAGGGTTAAGGATAAAGACTCGAGCTTTCAGGGTCCTACTGGAATTTAAGATTATTCTATCATTGTTTTTCCCACAACCTTCAGCCAATCACCCTAGAATCACACAAAGAAATTAGCCACTCATCATAATGAAAGCAATAATCAAATATATGGGAAGAAAGTGAATAATTGAACACAAAAACCTTAAGAACAAGGCTTCAATAACTGAATTAAATATCACAAATAAGCGTTCCTTGAATCACAAATCCAACAAGACAATCAACAAAAAGGGAATCTAAGAAAATCTTACAAAACCCTTCACAAAAGCTATAAAAGCTATCAACTTCCTTTCTTCAATCTTCCTTTAATTGTTGGATGCTATCAGCCCTCTAGCCTTGTATATGCATGGTTGAATTTGTGGAAAATCCAACCCTCTATATAGGAAAATTACCCTCCAAAGATAAAATATATTGAAAAGATATTTTCCTAATAAAATATATCTATCTCTCATAAATAAATCCCTAAAATATATGATCTTCCCTCCAAAAATCCATCCCAAAAATATAAGATCTCTCCTTCCAAAAATAAAAGATCTCAACCAAGAATAAAATATATCTCGTCGCGTCCAAGGTGTTCGCCTCGGTCGGGACGCTCCTCAAAATCACCTCGGTCGAGATGGTACTGTAGCTGACCGAGGTGAGTCTCAGCTGAAGGTGAAATCTCTCAAATCTGGTCCAAAGTGAATCTCTAATCCATTTTCATGCTTCCTGGATTCTTCCTTAAGCTCTTGAATGTAGCTCCTATGACTCCTTAGCTCCTTTTGCTCCATTTTGATGCAAAACGTGCCATTTTACCTACGATTACAACGAAACTTGGTGTAGACCTCGATTCCCGTAAAGGTAGATGAAATGACAATATAATCACATAATATACATCCAAACATGCAGTTTATTGAAGATAAAACGTCTAAACAAGTCCCAAAATATAGACTATAATTCATGCTATCAAAATACCCCATACTTGTCCCTTCCTTGTCCCCAAGCAAGTTCCAAATCTAAAATACAATATAGAATGGATTATAGGTCAGAAAAGATCAATGAAAAGTATTTTAAAACATTTTAATAGTGTGCTCCACTCATAGATTACTCTAAGAGAATACTTCATGGTGTTTAAAATCAAAACATGCTCAAAACATTTTATAAATATAAGAAAGTTGTTCATCTTTGCATAAAATCATAGAATGTATAATAAATCATAATTATCGAAATTAATCATGTATAATTCAGTTTAAACCACCAAGTCAATCAACAAGCTCGAGGTCTCAAGGGCTTCCAAAAGAAGGTCAAGAAACGTGTGAGGGTGGGATGTATATAGGGAATGTGGTGCTAGAATCCGGGAAAAGGATCTTTACTTTACTTCCTTTGAACTTCAACATCTTCCACCAATAAACTTTGCTTATTTTTATTTTTTTACTTTTTGGGATGCATGGATAGAGGTGCACAATAACCGAAGCCTAGGAAATCAGCAATCATCAATTTCTCGAGATGCCTCAAACCCTCGATGCACATACCATGACCTGTTAGGAATATCGCTTAATCCGACTTTGGCAAGACACAAACACCCGACTATGTGAATGGTGCCGAGTTACTCATCATCATGATTGACTTCCCCAAACCTATTTGTTTCTTTCTAACTTTCAGCCAACATCTCAACTTTTCTTTCACTTGCTTTTCACTTTTGCTTGCTTTCAAATTCCCGGATAGGTAAAGGGAGGCAAATATGTATATGAGGGGCTAAAACATGATCAAGAAGAAGAAGAGAAGATAATGAATTGCCTTGGTCTTTCCAAGAAGAAAGTGAGAGAACTCATCATGTGGTATCAACCTTCAAATTTAACATAATTTTGATAAAAACAAAGTATTAAACAATGCCACAAATTTCAAACAAAGCATTTAGCAACTTAAACATATTATAAAACCTTTCAAACATATAAAGATTTCAAACCAGTCAGCAACAAAATCATCACTGAGGTCATATCCAGATAAGAAGCACAAAAATCGTTTCGAAAACTGTTCCAGTTAAGTCACCTCGGTCGAGATGTTCTAAGTCAACCGAGGTACTGTACCTCGATTGGTCAGAGTCACATCGGTCGAGGTCAATAAAAAAATTTTTCAAACCAGTTTTTGACGTTTTTCTCAATCAATAAACTTGTATGCATGCATGTAATCTCAGATAAGCACAGAGCATAAAGAAAATCATAAACATCCGAATCAAGTCATACAAGCATACATAATGTCGAATAATACATCCAAATACCTCATATTTGGGACACATTATCCCAATGGGTCAAAATAAGTCTAAAGAAATAAAGTACTCACCGAACAATGCTGAGATGCATAATAAATAAAGAAAAGAAATCCTGCAAGCTCTAATCCCAATCCGGTGATGGTGGTGGTGGCACGTACGGGTACTGAGATGGGTCAAACGGGTAGCCCATGATATGCTGAAACTGAAACTCAGCCATCCTGTGCTGGTAGTGCTGGCTCCCCCGCATCTCTCTCATCTCTAGGGATAAGGCGGCGTAGGAATCTATCATCTGGTCCGTCAGATCATCAATCCGGCAGTGAGCGACTGGATCCCTCTGCCTGCGTACCCTACGCCTGGCAGGACGTGCTGGTGTTGTAGTTGGCTCCACCTCTGTCTCCTCGTTGTCTAGATCGACGACTGGTATGCTGGGGCCAGCTGTATTTGTACCTGTGTCCATGGCAGCACCGCCATCCTCATCCTCATCCTCCTGCTCATTAGCCTCATCATCCTGCTCCTGGGCTGCTGCTGTTGCGTCTCTCGCGTCCTCCATAAGAGGAATCCACGCGGTGTGCCAGTAATGCGGGTCATATACAGAGAACTAAGATGACCATCTAATACCCTGCGGTGCAGTCTGCTCCTAAGGCATCGCCACATACGGCGTAGTAAGTCCGCGAGGAACCAAGATCCTCCTAGTGATCATCTCTTGCAGCCCGAACGGCTTGGCAGCCGCCACCATAGTACATGTACTCAAGTCTAAGTCCATGTAACTCGCAATGGGAGTCACTATACCTCCGCAGCAGATATCTCCCTTCGCCTTCGCCTTTATCTTGTGCAGATCCTCAGCCAGCATCACTCCAACATCCGGAACTCCTCCGGTCACCATACAGTACAGACTCAGCAGCTCCCCTTGTCTAATCTTCTGGGGCGTCTCAGTACGTGCCAAAAGTATCTCGCTGAAGATCCGATGAGCAAGTCTGAAGGCAGGTGGAAGATAATCCGCTCCCTGGAATCTCCGGGTCTCCACCTGTCAGCATGCTCAACTATGTGAGCTATCTGTCCCCAAAACTCTCGAGCCACGACTCGAGAAGGAAAATCAGCAACTGTGGGGGCCGGGAAGCCGAAGATGTCCCTCCAATGGTCCATCGGAACTAAGTAGTTCCGGTTCATCAACCGGTACTTGATGGCACGCTCAGTAGGCAAGTAAGTAACGGAGCTAACAAACTCCAAGGTCGGCTCAAGGTAGGTTGGAGCTCTAATCTCAGTAAACTGCTCCAGCCTTACCATGAAAATCATCCGCCTCAAGCCCTCATCCACATAGAGGCAATCAAAAGCAGAAATGTTCAGAAACCGCGGTGCAACCACTGGACGTGCAGAAATGCGGTCATAGTCTACCTGGTGACGCTCGTGGATCACCGGTATGGATCGGCGAGAAGAAGAAGAAGAAGAAGGAGAAGGAGAGGATCTATCTCTCAGAACCAGCTGTCTGTCAGAACTCATCTTTCTCTCTCACTATCAGACCACCTCGGTTGCCCTGACAACTTTCAAGAACACCTCGGCCGAGGCACAGGTCGACTGGACTGAGGCGAAGTGCTGTTCGATCAAAACTCTCAAAAATTCAGTTCTTTTCCCCCGATATCACTACCAATGGTTCCTATAGGGTACTTAATCCTTTTTTCAGCACAATGTAGGGGCAACCAAAGCCCAAATCGATAAAAAATAGTGAAGAAGGGAGAGTTAGGTTTTTTTCCGAATTACCCCAGATTTGGTCGATTTGGAGCGTTTTTGTTACAGATTGTTGCTTGCAAACCGATCCTCTACCTTTTCCTTGTAGTTTGGAAGCGAGAATCGTCGAAAACGATCGAAGAATGGAGAACAAGGTGAATCTGTGTGCCGCGGTCGAGAAGGTGAGAGAGGGAGGAGAGAGAAATCTCAGCCCCCTTTTATACCCTTTTTTGGAATTGCTGTCACCTCGGTCGAGATGGTCTCGACTGGACCGAGGTGGTACGGACCGAGGTGGATTTTCAGTAACCCTAGTTGCCTCGGTTGCTCAAGAATCATCTCGGTCGAGGTGTTGTGACAGCAACCGAGATGTGTTTCAGTCAAACTCCATCTTCTCAAATTGTCGAACTTCTGTCCTTCTAGTGTTGCTCTTGGGTTGTATTCTTTCCTTAGATGTCACCTGTTGTCTGTCCATGACGCCAAAAACAAAGCAAAGAAAAATCAAACTATCTAAGCTATACCAGAAAAAAGGGAAAAGAAAGAAATACCTTGGGTTGCCTCCCAAGAAGCGCTTGATTTAAGGTCGCTAGCTGGACCGTACGATATCCCTAAACGAGGTATAGTGGTGCAACTTCTTCAACCGGGACTTCCGGTTTGTATTTCTTAAGTCTATGACCGTTGACCTTGAAACTTCCACTCGTTTCTCCCCAAATCTCAACTGCACCATAAGGGAAAACATGTTTCACAACATAAGGTCCGGTCCATCTAGATTTCAACTTAGCTGGAAAGAGGCGGAGGCGGGAGTTGAAGAGTAGAACTAAGTCTCCTTCTTTAAGCTCCTTAGGAATGATACGCTTGTCATGCCATTTCTTCGTCCTTTATTTATAGATCTTGGCATTCTCATAAGCGTTCAAACGCAGCTCCTCCAGCTCATTGATGTCTAATAGCCGCTTTTCACCGGCGTCTTTGATGTCGAAGTTCAACCATTTGATCGCCCACTATGCTTTATGTTCCAGCTCAACGGGTAAATGACAAGACTTTCCATATACCAAATTATAAGGGGTGGTACCAATGAGAGTCTTGAATGCGGTCCTGTAAGCCCAAAGAGCGTCGTCCAACTTCATGGACCAATCCTTCCTCGTCCTAGAGATGGTCTTCTCCAAGATTGCTTTAATTTCTCTATTTGAGATCTCAACCTGTCCACTAGTTTGAGGGTGATGAGGGGTTGCTACCTTGTGGGTTACCCCATACTTCGATAGAAGTGCCTTGAACTTCCGGTTGATGAAATGTGTCCCTCCATCGCTGATGATGATGCGTGGAGTCCCAAAACGTGGGAAGATAGTCCTATTAAAGAACTTCACAACCACCATGACATCGTTAGTGGGAGAGGCAATTGCTTCAACCCATCTAGAGACGTAATCAACAGCTAGAAGGATGTAGAGGTTTCCTCCAGATGATGAGAAAGGTCCCATGAAATCAACTCCCCATACATCAAAGATCTCAACCTCCTGTATGTTATTGAGTGACATCTCGTTCCTTCTAGATAGGTTCCCTGTTCTTTGGCATGCATCACAAGAGACAACAAACGTTTACACATCCTTAAATAATGTAGGCCAAAAGAAACCGGAACGTAATATCTTGGCGCACGTTTTGTGAGCGCTAACATGCCCTCCACAAGGAAGTGAGTGACAATACCGTATGACACTAGTAACTTCATCTTCCGGAATGCATCTTCGAAGCATCCCATCCGGACCTCTCTTAAATAGTAGAGGTTCATCCCAATAGTAATGGCGTACGTCTTTAAAGAATTTCTTCCTTTGAGCGTACGTCAATCCGGACGGTATTTCCTGACAAACAAGATAATTAACTATATCAGCATACCAAGGCCCTTTATTATCAGAAGTGCGGTGGAGAAAGTGTTCCACCAACTGAGGATGAATGTCAGAAAAGGGAGTAAGAAGTTTGTTATTCTCAGTTGACATCATCTCGCTTTCGACCTCGGTCGAGGTCCAGAGTGGGTGACCGAGATGTTCTTCAGTCAAGAACACCTCGCTTGGTCCAGAAAGTGCCTCGGTTGAGGTACTGCAACTGGGACCGAAACTGGAGATCTTCTTCTCCTGGATTAATTTTTCAATTTTAGCTCCTGAATCTTCTTTCAGCGCCTTTAAGCTCCGTATATCTGCATCACAAGAAGCATCTATACCTTTCTCCATTAAGATAAAACTAATGACTTTTTCAAGTGGATCTTTAATAAGGATAGAGCTCACCAATCCTCTTGATTCTTCTTCATCATAGATGTTGAAGATATCATCTCCTAGCTGCTCTCCCTTCATTGCCGCAAGCAATGCAAACTCCACTTCATTTCCGCCAATGTTGAATTTTAACTTGGCGTTCTTACAATCCACATTGCAACCCGAAGTTGCTAGAAATGGCCTCCTGAGAATGATAGGAACGGGGTAATCTGCGGGAATATCAAGCACAACGAAGTCTATAGGTAAATAGAAGTTATCTAACTTAACCGGAACGTCTTCCAAAATGCCCACGGGATGGGTAATGGAGCGATCCGCCATGTACAACCGTATCTTCACCGGCTTGGGCTCTCCAAGTCCGATCCGTACACATAGCTCCAGCGGGATGATGCTCACGCTGGCTCCTAGATCACACAATGCTTCACAAGTGACATCCCCAACTTGAATGGGAATGTAAAATGAGCCGGGATCTCTCAATTTGGGCGGCATCTTTTCCTTCATGATTTGAATAAGCTCCGAGGATTTAGATGTCATCCTTACTTCACAAAATTCTTCCAACTTCCTCTTCCTTGATAGAATCTCTTTTAAGAACTTCCCATACGCGGGCATCCCTAGAATAGCATCAAGGAAAGGGATGTTAATATGTAGTTTATTCATCAAGTCAAGGAACTTACCAAAATGCTTGTCTAGATGTGCTCTGGCCCTTGACTGGGGGAATGGAAGTGGTGGTTTATATGCAGGAGGTGGGACATAAACTTCAGTTTTGTCCTACGCTCTCCGTGGCTCAACCTCGGTTGGCATCTCGGCCGAAGTGTTCTTCGACTGTGCCTGGACCGAGATGTTCATCGTTTGTACTGGCATCGACCGAGGCACTGGATCTGCAGTCTTCAGTCCACTTCTCGTCGTTATTGCCATGATCTGTCCCTTGGGGTTGCTTTCCGTCCTTGCTGGAAGCTTCCCTGTATCTCTTGGCGCTTCATTCGCCTTGTTAAAGAATTGTTGCTCTAAGGCTTTTTGTGCCTTCGAAAATGAAGTCATGGATGTTTCCATAGAGTTGAGCTTGATCAAGATGGCCTCCAGCACCACATCTTTCTTTTTCGGATGGGACGAACTTGATCCAGGCTCCTGGCTCTTCAATGGAGTAGAAGAAGAAGAAGAGAGGAAAGAATTAGAGGAGTCATTCGAATTGGAGTTAGATTAAGGGTTACCCGAATTTTGATTGTTTGTCCTCCAATTGTTGTTGTTGGATCCTCTATTGTTGTTGTAGTTGTTGTTCCGGAAACCGTTGTTGTTCCGGTAACTATTATTGTTCCTCGAGCCTTGATATCCTTCATCTTCTTTCTTGGTTTGAGCAACCAAAACTTCTTTCAATTGCTTCACATCATTCTTCAAAGAGGTGAGTTGATCATTGTTTGGTGGAGCTTGTTGAAAGTTAACTCTTTTAACTCCACCTTCAGCTCCTTGGTGGGAGTATTTCTCCATGTGCAAAGCTTGTTTCTCTATGAACTCCCAAGCTTCGTCAATCGGCATGTCCATGAACGTGCCGGTGGATAGTAGTTGAAGGTTGAACTGGGTGTTTCCGTCCAGTCCTTTGAAGTATATCTCCAACAACTCTATCTTTGTTATCCCATGATGTGGGCAATCTAAAAGGATGTCTTTAAATCTCTCCCATGACTTGGACAAACTCTCCTTGTCCTTCATGATGAATGCATTGATTTTCCCTCTCATTTCAGCGGTCTTAGAGGGGGGAAAGAATTTAGTTAAGAACTCCGTCGTCATCTCCTCCCAAGTGTTGATTTTTCCTGGAGGAAGAGATTGATACCAAGTAAGCACTCTATCTTTCAAAGAGAAGTAGAAAAGCCTTAGCTTGTAATTGTTGTTTTCCAGCCTTGAAGGTCTCTAGGTCTCCATCAAGATCTCATAGTTTTGTAGATGTTGATGCGAAGACTCCCTCTCTCGCCCTCCAAACTGGCATTGGCGAATCATGGAAAGAACTTGTGGTCGAAGCTCATAATCATGGTCCGCTGAATCACCTAGGTTGACTCCTAGATACCAATATCAAATAATCATTGGTATCATTGATACCAATGATAGAATACGGATGATCTAGATCGAGGATAAACTTCAACTACTCCTTCTTGATTGTTTGATATTGATCAAACTATGAGTTTGGGTGGCGGAAGCGTATAGTTGATCCTTCAAAAGGATCCTCGAGTTTGAATGCTTAGATCAAAGACTAGATCCAAGATAAGAACTTTAGAGGGTGGAAGAAGAGATGATGCCTAAACTAAGTAAGAGGGTTTTCCTTCTCAATACTTAGTATTCAACTTAGACATATCTTTTACAAATGAGCCAATCCATCCTTATATAGTGGATAGAGGCCATACAAAGAGTCTTTACATAAATGACGGAATTAAAAGTCGGAATTAAGTTCCGAATATGAAAAGCCTAAAATATGAAAGGTCAGAATTTAATTCACGGAATTAAGTTTCGGAATTAAAGTTCCGAATACAAAAAGACTTATTATTAAATAGCTGAATAATAATAAATGTCTTCCAAAATGTGCGGGTCCTTCTAGCCGGAACACGGATGACATCGCCATCCGGGGGCGTATCATTGCCTCCTTCAATTCGGCCTCAAGATCGCGATTCTCTTGATTGGTCATCTTAGCTTCTTTCAAGCGTCTTTTGTATGTCTTTTCAGGTTCGGGATCGTAAGGAACGATTTCCTTCCCAGCGCGGGTTCTTCGCATAAACCTACAAGAAAGAACCTGCGAAAGTCACTCAAGTAGAGTGGTTAGTAAAAACAGGGGCAATCGCCCCGAAAGACAACCGCTACCGGCTCGGTCTAGATCAAGTCCCCGGCAACGGCGCCAAAAACTTGTTCGCTCCAAATGGTGTGTGCAAGCTTTAAATTTATAACCCAAGATGTATGCTAAAAACAAGGATGCAAACCCGCAGTGTATGGGTCAATCGTAGTAAAAGCAAGAATTCCGGGGTGTCGATCTCAGGGACTTAGGTGAAACAAAGCAAGTATAGGTTGTCAATATTGCAACTAACCACAAAAGCGATTAAAACAATCAAAGATGATAATATAGTCAATTAAATGAAATATGCAATTCTAGGGATTAAAGCATCTAATTGTGGTTCCAACTCAGGATCTCAAGATAAGCGGACAAAGCTGAGATTTTGCAAAGGGAAGGTGTTACTAAGTGGAATAGATCACCGGGTAAGTCTCACTACTCACAATCCCAAGCCAAAGAACCTATCACCGGGTAAGTCTCAAGGTACTAAGGAAAGGAACTATAATCTCAAACTAACACTCCAACTAAGGGAATAGAATCAACCTTTACCGGGTAAGTCTCAGGATAACTCACAAAGATGGGATGAAAGCACACTCAAACCCCAATAAAGGATAAACCTTTATTACCTACACTTATGATCTTAGGTAAACAATCAAAGGAATTACTGAGTAAGTCTCATCCTAGGCTTGCATTGAACCAGGAAAGGTGTAATAAGAATAGGATTTGACAAACTCTAACACTTAACTCTCAGTTATGGATCAGATAAGTCACCTCGGTTAGTCGAATTCCACCCCGGCCGAGATGTTCATCGACTGAACGAGATGTTCTAGGGTTAAGGATAAAGACTCGAGCTTTCAGGGTCCTACTGGAATTTAAGATTATTCTATCATTGTTTTTCCCACAACCTTCAGCCAATCACCCTAGAATCACACAAAAAAAATTAGCAACTCATCATCATGAAAGCAATAATCAAATATATGGGAAGAAAGTGAATAATTGAACACAAAAACCTTAAGAACAAGGCTTCAATAACTGAATCAAATATCACAAATAAGCGTTCCTTGGATCACAAATCCAACAAGACAATCAACAAAAAGGGAATCTAAGAAAATCTTACAAAACCCTTCACAAAAGCTATAAAAGCTATCAACTTCCTTTCTTCAATCTTCCTTCAATCTTCCTTCAATTGCTGGATGCTATCAGCCCTCTAGGCTTGTATATGCATGGTTGAATTTGTGGAAAATCCAACTCTCTATATAGGAAAATTACCCTCCAAAGATAAAATATCTTGAAAATATATTTTCCTAATATAATTTATCTATATCTCATAAATAAATCCCTAAAATATATGATCTTCCCTCCAGAAATCCATCCCAAAAATATAAGATCTCTCCTTCCAAAAATAAAAGATCTCAACCAAGAATAAAATATATCTCGTCGCGTCCAAGGTGTTCGCCTCGGTCGGGACTCTCCTCAAAATCACCTCGGTCGAGATGGTACTGTAGCTGACCGAGGTGAGTCTCAGCTGAAGGTGAAATCTCTCAAATCTGGTCCAAAGTGAATCTCTAATCCATTTTCATGCTTCCTGGATTCTTCCTTAAGCTCTTGAATGTAGCTCCTATGACTCCTTAGCTCCTTTAGCTCCATTTTGATGCAGAACGTGCCATTTTACCTACGATTACAACGAAACTTGGTGTAGACCTCGATTCCCGTAAAGGTAGATGAAATGACAATATAATCACATAATATACATCCAAACATGCAGATTATTAAAGATAAAACATCTAAACAAGTCCAAAATATAGACTATAATTCATGCTATCATGCTGCGCTTGTGGAAGCGGGAGGGTTCAAGGCACCATCCGGGTTAGAATAGGAGAACCCGGGATGGTTGTGATTAGGCCGGTAATTGTTGTATTGTCGGCTGTTGTTTGATAGCATGTATTATAGTCTATATTTTAGGACTTGTTTAGACGTTTTATCTTCAATAATCTGCATGCTTGAATGTATATTATGTGATCGTATTGTCGTTTTATCTACCTTTACGGGAATCGAGGTCTTCACAAAGTTTCGTTGTAATCTTAGGTAAAATGACACATTTTGGACTAAAATGGAGCTAAGGAGCAAATGAGTCATAGGAGCTACATTCTGGAGTTTAAAAGAGAACTCAGGGAGCAAGAAATTAACAAAGAAGATTTACTTTGGACCAGATTTAAGAGATTTGACATTCAGCGGAGATTCACCTCGGTCAGCTACAGTGTCACCTCGACCGAGGTGATCTTGAGGAGCGTCCCGACCGAGGCGAACACCTTGGTGCCGGCGAGATATATTTTATTGGCTGAAATCTTTTATTTTTGGAAGGAGATATCTTATATTTTTAGGCTGGATTTCTGGAAGGAAGATCATATATTTGAGAGATCTATTTTAAAGATATGGATATATTTTATTAGGATATTATCTTTTTAAGATATTATTATCTTTGGAAGATAATTCCCCTATAGAAAGGGCTGGATTTTCCATAATTCAGCATCGTCGCATACTTGGAGATTGAAGAAGCTGCAATTAGGAGGATTTATCTGGAGTTTTGAAGGAAGTTTGAGGATTGAAGGAAGGAAGTTTCATAGCTTTGTGATAGCTTTTGAAGGAGTTTGTAAGAATTTCTTAGATTCCTTTTTGGTTTTATTGTCTTGTTGGATTTGTGATCCAAGGAACGCTGATTTGTTTGATATTTGATTCAATTATTGAAGCCTTGTTATTAAGGTTTTTGTGTTTAAATATTCATCCCCTTCTCATATATTTGATTATTGCCTACATGATGATGAGTGACTAATTTCTTTGTACGATTCTAGGGTGATTGGCTGAAGGTTGTGGGAAAGACGATGATAGAATAATCTTAATCCCAATAGGACTCTGAAAGCTCGAGTCTTTACCCTTAACCCTAGAACATCTCGTTCAGTCGATGAGCATCTCGGCCAGGGTGGAACTTGACTGACTGAGGTGACCTTTTCTGATCCGTAACTGAGAGTGAAGTGTTAGAGTTTCCCAAAACCTATTCTTATTACATCTTTCCTGGTTCAATGCAAGCCTAGGATGAGACTTACCCGGTAATTCCTTAGTTTGTTTACCCAAGATCATAAGTGTAGGTGATAAAGGTTTATCCTTTATTAGGGTTTGAGTGTGCCTTCATCCCATCTTTGTGAGTTAGCCTGAGACTTACCCGGTAAAAGTTGATTCTATTCCCTTAGTTGGTGTGTTGGTTTGAGATTATAATTCCTTTCCTTAGTACCTTGAGACTTACCCGGTAATAGGAGCTTTTGGTTTGGGATTAGTGGGTATTGAGACTTACCCGGTGATCTATTCCACTTTAGAAACACCTTCTCTTAGCAAAATCTTAGCTTTGTCCGCTTATCTTGAGATCTTGAGTTGGAACCACAACTAGATTCTTTAATCCCTAGAATTTGCATATTTCCTTTAATTGACCTTATTATCATCTCTTTGATTGCTTTAATCGCTTTTGTGGTTATTAGTTACATTGACTACATATACTTGCTTTGTTTCACCTAAGTCCCTGAGATCGACACCCCGAAATTCTTGCTTTTTACTATAATTGATCCGTACACTGTGGGTTCGCATCCTTGTTTTAAGCATATTTTTTGGGATATAAATTTAAAGCTTGCACACACCGTTTGGAGCGAACATTGTTGTTGAAGTTCCTAGGACCTTGATAATTGTTGAAGTTGCCCCTTCCCATGTAGTTAATGTCCTCCTCTTTGGAAGCCAAGTTGGCTTGCACTTGCACTTGAGGACTTGCTTGATTCTTCAAGGTTGTGGCACACAACTCCCTCAAAGACTTAAGCTCATTGTTGATTGCATCGAGTTTGTAGTTGCTCATGGTGACATCACTTACTTCATATACTCCCTGAGATCGACACCCCGGAATTCTTGCTTTTTACTATAATTGACCCGTACACTGCAGGTTCTCATCCTTGTTTTAAGCATATTTCTTGGGATATAAATTTAAAGCTTGCACACACCGTTTGGAGTGAACAAGTTTTTGGCACCGTTGCCGGGGACTTGGTCTAGACCGAGCCGGTTGCGTTAGTCTTTTAGGGAAATTGCCCCTGTTGCTACTAACCACTCTACTTGAGTGACTTTTGCAGGTTCTTTTTCTTAGGTTTATGCGAAGAGCCCGTGCTGGGAAGGAAATCGTTCCTTACGATCCCGAACCATAAAAGACATACAAAAGATGCTTAAAAGAAGCGAAAATGGCCAACCAAGACAATTGTGATCTTGAGGCCGAGTTGAAGGAGGCGATGGAACAATTGCGCCTCAATAGGGAAGAACTACAGCGCGAGAGGGATCAGACTCGAACTAGAACTGCAGAGATTGAAGCAGATATGGCTGATCTACGAGCCCAGATTATGCATCGACCGAGGAAGGACCCTGCTCCAATTGCCGCGGCCAAGATACATCCACCTCGGATGCCTGTCCGAGATGTTCTTTTTGCAGGTATTCCACAGACCCTAGGGCAGAGGATGGACCCAAACCAGCTAGTGAGGCGTCCAGGAGTCAACCTAGGTGATACAACGGAGCATGATTACGAACTTCGACCGCAAGTTCTATCCATGATCCGCCAATGTCAGTTTGGAGGTTTAGAGAGGAAGTCTCCGCATCAACATTTACAGAACTATGAGATTTTGATGGAGACCTTGAGATCTTCAAGGTTGGAAAATAATAATGACAAGCTAAGGCCTTTTTACTTTTCTTTGAAGGACAAGGCGCTTACTTGGTATCAGTCTCTTCCTCCCGGAAAGATCAACACTTGGGAGGAGATAACGACGGAGTTCTTAACAAAATTCTCCCCCCCCCCCTCCAAAACCGCTAAAATGAGAGGGAAGATCAATGCATGCATCATGAAGGACAAGGAAAGTTTGTCCAAGTCCTGGGAGAGATTTAAAGATGTTCTCTTAGATTGCCCACATCATGAGATTCCAAAGATAGAGTTGTTGGAGATATACTTCAAAGGATTGGATGGAGCTACCCATTCAATCTTCAACTACTATCCGCCGGCACATTCATGGACATGCCGCTTGATGAAGCTTGAGAGTTCATTGAGAAACAAGCTTTGCACATGGAGAAATACTCCCACCAAGGAGCTAAAAATGGAGTTAAGAGGGTTAATTTCCAAGAAGCTCCATCAAATGACAATCAACTCATCTCCCTCAAGAATGATGTGAAGCAATTGAAAGACCTTTTGGTTGCTCACACCAAGAAGGAAGAGGGAGGATATCAAGGCTCAAGGAACAACAATCATGGTTCCCGGAACAACAACTACAACAACAATAGAGGCTCCAACAGCAACAATTGGAGATCTAACAATCAAAATTCGGGTAACCCTTACTCTAAATCCAATTCTAATAATTCTTTTAATCCCTCTTCTTCTTCTTCTACTCCATTGAAGAGCCAGGAGCCTGGATCAAGTTCGTCCCAGCCAGAAAAGAAAGATGCAGTATTGGAGGCCATTTGATCAAGCTCAACGCTATGGAGACATCCATGACTTCATTTTCAAAGGCACAAAAAGCCTTAGAGCAAAAATTCTTTAATAAGGCGAATGAAGCACCAAGAGATCTAGGGAAGTTCCCAGCAAGGATAGAGAGCAACCCTAAAGGACAAATCATGGCAATAACGACGAGAAGTGGATTGAAAATTGCAGATTCAGTGCCTCGGTCGATGCCAATGCAGACGAAGAACACCTCGGTCTAGGTACAGACGAGGAACACTTTGATCGATGTGCCACCCGAGGTGGAGTCCCAGAAAGCGACGGATAAAACTGAAGTTTATGTCCCACCTCCTGCATATAAACCACCACTTTCATTCCCCCAGTCAAGAACTAGATCACATCTAGACAAGCACTTTGGTAACTTCCTTGACTTGATGAATAAATTACATATTAACATCCCTTTCCTTGATGTTATTTTAGGGATGCCCGCCTATGGGAAGTTCTTAAAAGAAATTCTATCAAGAAAGAGGAAACTGGAAGATTTTGGTGAAGTAAGGATGACATCTAAATCCTCGGAGCTCATTAAAATCATGAAGGAGAAGATGCCACCCAAATTAAGAGATTCCGGCTCATTTTGGATTCCCATTCAAGTTGGGGATGTGACTTGTGAGGCGTTGTGTGATCTAGGAGCCAGCGTGAACATCATCCCGCTGGAGCTATGTGTGAAGATCGGACTTGGAGAGCCCAAGCCGGTGAAGATAAGGTTATACATGGCGGGCCGCTCCATTACCCATCCCGTGGGCATTTTGGAAGATGCTCTGGTTAAGTTAGGTAACTTCTACTTACCTATAGACTTTATTTTACTTGATATACCCGCAGATTATCCCGTTCCTATCATTCTCGGGAGACCATTTCTAGAAACCTCGGGTTGCAATGTGGATTGTAAGAACGCCAAGTTGAAATTCAACATTGCCGGAGATCAAGTGGAGTTTGAATTGCTTGCTGCAATGAAAGGGGAGCCGCTGGAGGATGATATCTTCAACATCTATGATGAAGAAGAATCAAGAGAATTGGTGAGCTCTATCCTTATTAATGATCCTCTTGAAAGAGTTATTAGTTTTAGCTTAATGGAGGAAGGTATAGATGCTTCTTCTGATGCATATATACGGAGATTAAAGGCACTGGAAGAAGATCCATGAGCTAAGATTGAAAAACTAATCCAGGAGAAGAGAATCTCTAGTTTCGGTCCCAGTTCCAGTACCTCGACCGAGGCACTTTCTGGACCAAGCGAGATGTTCTTATCTGAAGAACATCTCTCTACTTCTCATTTAGGAGTAATTATGGCAATTCATCTTTCTCTACTTCTCATCTTTATCATGTTGTTTGAAGCACCTCGATTGATGAAAAATTTGACCTCTTTTGACCCATCCGGGACTAGGAGCATGTTAGTGTGTTGATGTGTGTGAAAAGAAAGTGTGGGGTGAAGTTGTTGATGAAAGAATGATGTGAATGAAGTGCTGAATTTGTTGTGAAAGTGTAGACAAAAATATAGGTTTGGGGACGTTGGTTTAAATGACGAGTAACTCGGCACCATTCACATAATCGGGTGTTTGTGCCTTGCCAAAGTCAAATAAACCGATGGTCCTAACGAGCTTTGGTATGTGTGCCCGGTGTGGATGCACCTCGAAAAATAAAAAAAAATTCCGAGGACGGCTAATCACCAAGGTTTCGGCTTTTGTACACCAATGCCATTGTCTCAAAAATAAGTGAAAAAGAAAAGAAAACAAAGAAAAGATGGAGAAAATTATACACTTGTTGGGAAGTTGAGCAAAAACGAAATTGTGGAGTTAGTTCCTTTCCCGGATTAGCATCACATGACTTAAAAATTCCCACCTAATCACAACGTTTCTTAGCCCTTTCTTTCCTAAGTCCTTGTGACCTAAATGCATGTGTGTAAGACTTAGCGATCTAGATTGGACATACTCATGATCATCTTAACTTCTTCATTTTTCACCTCTCATGCATGCTTTATAGTTAAGTATAATTGTCTTTCCATGCCTTCATTCATTTTATGCATGATCGCTTGTCCATTGCTATGAAACATGACTATGAAGGTGATCCAATGTTAGAAGCACAATTCCAAAAAGATTTTGTTATTTTTCCGCATGCATAAATGTTAGCATGAAATATTGTGATACTTTAGGCACGTTTTCTAAGTGTATTTGATTCATATTGATAGTCATTGATTGAGCATTGATGCATTTGTGAGCTAGTTTATCTATAATGTCGATATAGAGATCTACACAAGCTTTATGTTGATTATAGGTGATTGAGAGCTATTTCCGAACGGAATTGAGCAAGGAAGAAGTTGTTTGACATGTCCATGGATTGAGGGCATTCTTAGGAGCAAAAAGGAGTTCAACTTGAGGAATGCACGAGTCTAGGGAAGAATCACGTTCTTGCCCTAAACCACGCTCTAAAATACGGCCGTACTACTTTCCACGTTCAAGTCCACGGCCGTGGAACCCTAGCAAGTGAAGCGTGGTTCATTCCAGTAACTTCTACGGCCGTGGAGAAGATGGTTCAAACCGTGTTGATTTCCACGCTCTAAATTACGGTCGTGGAACCTTCCACGACCGTGATCTTGACGATCCTTTTCGCTACACTTTAAGCCACGATCTTTTAAAAGATTGGGCCGGGCCGGAAGTTTATCTTACACTATAAAAGGACGGACGAAGAGAGATTCCGTCACCTCCGCTTAGAGACTTTTGCGACCTCTGCTTAGACGTACTTTCTCCCCGCCGCGACTTAGAGATCTTTGCGACTTTTGCAAAAGACATACTTTGCGCTCATCCTTGGATTTGCCCTAATCTCGCACTTTGGTGGAGATTGTGATTGAGATTTTCGGATTGTCGGAAGATTGAAGATTTGGAAGATTGTTCGCAAGAAGATTCCTCTTCTTGTTTAGGTTTGATTTAGAAGACGGATTGACATCCCGTTCTTCCTTCTTATCTAAGATTGTGTTTGTTTGTTCTATTCCGAATCTAGTGACGATAATTGTTCTTGATTGTGACTTTGAGATTGGTTTGAAGTTTATTGAAAGTTTTCGGAAGCTTTCATCTTTCAATCTTTTAATCTTTGAATTTGATATCAATATGACTATTGTTGGCTAAAAACCCTTAACAATTCTAAGGTGAAGGGTTGATAGTTGTGGCTTAGATGATGATAGATCGATTGTAAACAGATTGGACCCTGAGAGTTAGAGAGAATTGCCGACGAACCCTAAATTACGGCCTGTTCTTGAGTCCCCGGCAGTGGAACCTCAAGAACTAACCGTGATTTCCCTTAAGTTTACGAACTTGCTTTTACTTTAATCCAAAGTTAAAGATTTGCTTTAACTTAGTCTTGGCTTGCCTTTTCTAGGTGGTAGTGAAGCCTCAACAACCTCTACCTCGATTGTGAGTGTCACAACCTAAATCGATTTAGTTAGTCTTGATCCTTGGATTACAAGTTTGGGTATTTGACATTAATTCTTGCCTTTAGACCCTTTCTATATTGAAGCCTCAACAACCTTTATAGAGAGTGTCTTGTAGGTGGGTCATATAAGGTTTTTGGAACTTCACCGTACGATTACCTTACATTAGCATACCTTTGCATATCTTAACTTTGTCCCTATATCATTAGTATATCTTGAATCGATTGCCACAGCTGGATTTCTGGATCTTTAGGATTATTGTTTTCCCAATAATTTGCAAAGCTCTTATATTTACTTGCTTGATAATCTGAAATCGAATTTGTTCCCCCCAAATCCCTGTGTTCGATACTCTGGAATACTTGCTAATCTACGCCGATCCGTATACTGCGGGTTCGCTTGCTTGATTCTAGTTTTATAAATTTAAAGCTTATTTGCACGCACGCTAAGTGGCGAACAAACAAACACAATCTTTTAAACCTCTGTTACCATGAAATATTAAGGGTTTTTAGCCAAAAACAATAGTCATGAAATATTAAGGGTTTTTAGCCTAAAATATCACAACAATTTAAACCACAAGTTTTATAAATTTAAAACTAGAATTGTTAAGGGTTTTTAGCCAACAATAGTCATATTGATATCAACTTCAAAGATTAAAAGATTGAAAGATGAAAACTTCCGAAAACTTTCAATAAACTTCAAACCAATCTCAAAGTCACAATCAAGAACAATTATCGTCACTAGATTCGGAATAGAACAAATAAACACAATCTTAGATAAGAAGGAAGAACGGGATGTCAATCCGTCTTCTAAATCAAACCTAAACAAGAAGAGAAATCTTCTTGCGAACAATCTTCCAAATCTTCAATCTTCCGTCAATCCGGAAATCTCAATCACAATCTCCACCAAAGTGCGAGATTAGGGCAAGTCCAAGCGTAGACGTCGGATGCGTCTATGCGTAAGCGAAGGTCTAAAGCGAGGTGCAAAAGTCTCTAAGCGGAGGTCGCAAAGATCTCTAAGTCCCGGCGGGGCGAAAGTACGTCTAAGTAGAGGTCGCAAAAGAAGTATGGGGCTATCCAAGAGGTGGAGATTTTCGATGTTTGGGGAGTTGACTTCATGGGACCGTTCCCATCCTCTTGTGGAAACCAATACATACTATTGGAGGTGGATTACGTTTCTAGATGGGTGGAAGCAATTGCCTCTCCCACCAATGATGCCATGGTGGTGGTCAAGTTCTTTAACAAGACCATTTTCCCACGATTTGGGACACCAAGGACTATCATTAGTGATGGAGGTTCTCACTTCATTGCCCGGCGCTTTGAAGCTCTTCTAGCTAAGTATGGGGTTACTCACAAGATCGCCACCCCTTATCATCCACAAACAAGTGGACAAGTTGAGATCTCAAATAGGGAGATCAAAGGAATCTTAGAGAAGACGGTTTCAAGGACTAGGAAGGATTGGTCTTTGAAGCTTGATGACGCATTGTGGGCATACCGGACTGCATACAAGACACCCATAGGAACCACACCATACAACCTTGTGTATGGGAAGTCTTGTCACTTACCGGTAGAGTTGGAGCACAAGGCGTTTTGGGCTATCAAGTGGTTGAATTTCAGCATGAAGGAAGCGGGAGAGAAGCGTCTCCTAGACCTTAATGAGCTGGACGAACTCCGCTTGAACGCTTATGAAAACGCTAAGATCTATAAGGAGAGAGCAAAGCGTTGGCATGATAAGCATATCATTCCAAAGGACTTCAAAGAAGGAGATCAAGTTCTCCTCTTCAATTCAAGGCTTCGTCTCTTTCCAGGTAAGCTTAAATCTCGTTGGACCGGACCTTTTCTAATTAAGCGTATTTTCCCCCATGGTGCAGTTGAAGTATGGGGTGAAGCGGGCGGAAGCTTTAAGGTGAACGGTCAACGACTCAAGAAGTATACGCCGGAACTCCAAGCTGAAGAGTTTGCGCCTACCGCACTCGAATAAGTGCGAGATTGGTCTAGCTACGGACCTTAAACAAAGCGCTTCTTGGGAGGCAACCCAAGGTATTGCATTTTTGTTTTTGTTTTCGATTCATAGTTTAGGTTAGTTTAGACGTTTTTGCTTTGTTTTGCCTTCGATTTCTTCCGGTATGTTCGTGTTTTTGGATGTAGGAACGATGAAAAAGGAAAAGGGAAGGGTAATGTTGAAGAAAAGTGACGAAACTTGGACTTTGGAGCTTTACAGAGAGTTCCACGGCCTAAACCACGGTCGTGACAGCTACAGTGACCGTAATTTCTAAAAGCCTTTGAAAAATCACCAAAACCACGATTCCGTACAATTCCACGGCCGTGGAACACCCCGACAGACCGTGATTTTCAAAATTTTGCCTGTCACTATATAAACCACGTTCTTCACAAAAACAACTCACAAAAACCCCTTCCACGACCCAAATCGCCGATTCCACGACCCTCCTCCCAAATCTTCGTTCGTTAATCGTTTTCAACGATTCTTCTTTCCAAATTGAAGCAAATTCGACCACCAACAAGATCCAAGCAACGAATCGAGCGGCAAATCACCAAGGAACGCACAATTCGGATTTTAAAATCCGAAACCTAGGTTTTTTTTCCCTCTTCTTGATCTTTGTCAATTTGAGTTCGTTTTTGCTAGAAATTATAGGAGAACTGCTTGAAACTGGAAGGAATTAGACTAGGGATGCCTGATTGCTGAATTTCAGTGCTGATTGTTGAGATTTGAGAAAAACTGAGACGAATCACGGTCCTTGGTAGTTCCACGGCCGTGGAATCATCAAGAACAGCCCGTAATTTTGAACAGTGATGGACTTTGTGAGGAGAGTTTCTGGGAGAATCAAAGAGAAGAAGAATGACCAAAACAAGAAGAGGAAGGGTAACCCCTCTTCCTCTTCATCCTCTAGAGCACCACCACCTTCTTCCCCTTCACCTCCGTCATCACCTTCATCACCCTCACCTCCTAGCCCTAGAGTACCGACCATTCATGAGGATCACCTCGATGCGTTCGAGAGGATCAATGAGAGGGCTGTGATTGGACCTAGGTACCTATTGTTAGAGGATTTAGCTCCTCTTAACATTATAGATGACCTTACTTGGCTCTTGGATAGAGCCGGACTAGTTGTCTTCTCGGCTATCCGAGAAGACGCTTATGAGGACATTACGAGGGAGGTTGTGACGTCTTTCGAGCACAGCCATGTGGATAGCACCGTTTCTTTCCGTCTTATGGAAAGAAACTATGATTTTTCCATCCGTGAGTTCGGAACCTTCTTTGGGTTCCATGAGACCTTTAACGGTCGTTTTCCTAGTGGCGTTTACGCCAAAGATTTTCTGGAGGAAGTTCCTATGATCTACGCCAGCGAGGACCGCTGGCAACCTGCTGACACCGAGGCTAAGTTGATGTACCACTTAGCCTTGAAGATTGCTCACCGTGTTCTTTCGGAGTGTCTCTTCCCTCGGACGGAGACGCCCCAAAAGATCAAGACGGAAGAGCTCTTTCTGCTATACTCTATGCTGTATGGGCGCCGAGCTGACTGTGCCACCCTCTTAGCTGCTACTATGAGCAAGCTTAAGAACAAGAGGAAGGGCAACATTGGATACGGTGGGATAGTTACCCACCTTGCTAGGAGTTTGGGAGTTGATTTTTCTGCATGTACCCGCATACCAGCCGTACCCTTAGGACTTCATGCCTTCATGACTAGAGGTCTCATCTTCCCTAGACATAGAGGTCCGCCTTATGCGGCCATGCCTTGGGAGAGCATGACGAGTAGGGGTATTGAGTGGCTATAGGAGTACTCCATTATGGCTAGACGCCATAATTGGAAGGAGACGTTCGCTGCTACGCATGCGAACAGGATTGCAGCTCCTCCGTATGTTCCACCACCGCCCGTAGTTGAGGAGGAGGAGATGAGGGATCAGTATGAGGGTGGAGGAGGAGCAGAGCAGGAGTTTGGCACGTTTCCGGATCAGCCGGATGCGGCCCCCGATGTGCCTAGACGTTCTCCACGTCCAGCTAGAGCTTCAGGCTCGTCTTCTCGCCGCGCCAGCGTGAGTGAGAGACCCACGTGGATGGATACGCCTCCTGCATGGTATGGAGATCCACCTCCAAGGTCCGTCCAGCAGTCATCAGCACCAGCACCAGCACCAGCAAACGCGCCAGGATGGTACAGCCAGGCTCCGGGATGGTATGAGTAGATGCCGGATTGGGCTACTGGTCTTTCGGAGAGAGTAGGAGCATTGGAGATTCGAGCCGATGCTAGAGATGGACGCTTGGACGACCTCGATCACATGATGAGAGATGTCTACCGCCAGCAGTTTGGGCGGTTTTATGATCCTAGCTTCTCTCCATTCCCGCCTCCACCAGCGCCGCAGTGATGATGATGATGACCGTTAGCTTTAGCCGCTCCACCACCATTTTTGTGAGTTTCTTTTTCTTTTCTTCTTTTCTTTCTTTTATTTGAACATTAGGGACAATGTTTGTTTCAAGTATGGGGTGGGGTGTGACTAAAAGTTTGTAATAACTCTTACTCACTATGTTTGCTTTTATTCGAGACTATCTTGCATGTTCATTATATTGTTGCACGTTTCATTATTGCATTGCATGAAAAAGAACTTGAAAAACCCATAAAAATTGAAAAATTTTGAAAATTTTGTGCTTCTAAGGAATTGAGATGATTTCTATGATAATCACTACTTGTGAATTGAGTTTGATGATAATTGCATGCTTAAACGAATAGTGAATTGAAAAGGAATTGAATGAGTTGATTATACCTCTTTTGCAAGTTTCATAATGTGATGAATGTTACTTAAATCATGTTGAGGAATTGACGTTGAAATCACACTATAAGTTCTTATACTTCTTGTTGAGATGATTAAGGCAATTCGATATTTTCTTTCTTCTTTCTTTGATCATTTAGCTCCTCATTGAAATATTGACCTCCTTTACCTATCCGGGAATTTGGAGAAGTGAATGAAAAAGGCATGTTATTTGCAATCAAAAGAATAGAAAGAAATTATAGGTTTGGGGAAGTCAATCATGACGATGAGTAACTCGGCACCATTCACATAGCCGGGTGTTTGTGTCTTGCCAAAGTCGGATTGAGCGATATTCCTAGCGGATTATGATATGTGCGCTAAGGGTTTGAGGCATCTCATAAAAATTGAGAAACGCCAATCTCCTAGGCTTCGGGTTTTGTGCACCTCTATCCATAACTCCAAAAGTAAAGTCGAAAAATGAAAGGAAGAGAGCGAAGCTCTAAGTTGAAGGTGTGCGGAAACCGCAAGAGAAGAAGAAAGAGTAGTTGTCCACTTTCCCGGATTCATGCACCACATTCCTTAAAGTTTCCTTCCCTTTCCACATTCTAGACCTTTTTCTTTGAAAGTCCTTAAGATCAAAAGAATGTTATATGGCTTGGTGATCTAAATCGAAGTTTCTTATGATTGATTTTGATAATGTTTGAAGGTTATGATGCTTGTATAGAAGTTTAATTGATTCATGAGCTTTCTTTACTCTTTAGTCTTTGATTAAGTGTATGAAAGTCTTATAAACGATTGAAGCAAGGTTTGAGAATGATCTATTGTTTAGAAGGCACATTCAACCAAAAGAAGTATTGCTTTAAGAAGGTACACATATTTCATCCTAACTCTTGTTTTAAAAGCTTTTTGAAAGACCTTGCTTAGGGACAAGCAAGTTGCAAGTATGGGGTTATTTGTTAGCATGAAATATTGTGATATTTTAGGCACGTTTTCTAAGTGTATTTGATTCATATTGATAGTCATTGATTGAGCATTGATGCATTTGTGAACTAGTTTATCTATAATGTCGATATAGAGATCTACACAAGCTTTATGTTGATTATAGGTGATTGAGAGCTATTTCCGAACGGAATTGAGCAAGGATGAAGTTGTTTGACATGTCCATGGATTGAGGGCATTCTTAGCAGCAAAAAGGAGTTCAACTTAAGGAATGCACGAGGCTAGGGAAGAATCACGTTCTTGCCCTAAACCACGCTCTAAAATACGGCTGTACTACATTCCACATTCAAGTCCACGGCCGTGGACTTGATCTTTCAATCTTTTAATCTTTGAATTTGATATCAATATGACTATTGTTGGCTAAAAACCCTTAACAATTCTAAAAACCCTTAACAATTCTAAGATGAAGGGTTGATAGTTGTGGCTTAGATTATGATAGATCGATCGTAAACAGATTGGACCCTGAAAGTTAGAGAGAATCGCCGACGAACCCTAAATTACGGCCTGTTCTTGAGTCCACGGCCGTGGAACCTCAAGAACTAACCGTGATTTCCCTTAAGTTTACGAACTTGCTTTTACTTTAATCCAAAGTTAACGATTTGCTTTAACTTAGTTTAGGCTTGCCTTTTCTAGGTGGTAGTGAAGCCTCAACAACCTCTACCTCGATTTTGAGTGTCGCAACCTTAATCGATTTAGTTAGTCTTGATCCTTGGATTACAAGTTTGGGTATTTGACTTTAATTCTTACCTTTAGAATCCTTCTATATTGAAGCCTCAACAACCCTTATAGAGAGTGTCTTGTAGGTAAGTCATATAAGGTTTTTGGAACTTCACCGTACGATTACCTTACAGTAGCATACCTTTGTATATCTTAACTCTGTCCTTATATCATTAGTATATCTTGAATCGATTGCCACAGCTGAATTCCTGGATCTTTAGGATTGTTGTTTTCCCAATAATTTGCAAAGCTCTTACATTTACTTGCTTGATAATCTGCAATCGAATTTGTTCCCCCCAAATCCCTGTGTTCGATACTCTGGAATTCTTGCTTAACTACGTTGATCCGTACACTGCGGGTTCGCTTGCTTGATTCTAGTTTTATAAATTTAAAGCTTATTTGCACGCACGCTATGTGGCGAACAAGTTTTTGGCGCCGTTGCCGGGGATTTGGTCTAGGCCGAATTCGGTAGCCGGTTGTCAAGCTTGGGAGCTTGCTCTCGTTATTTGATATCTCTTTGAGTGCATGCGCAGGTCTAGGAACACCGAAAATCTCTTACCTCTTGATCAAGAGCTTGAGAGAACTTTAAGGCAAAAGCATAAGGAAAAGAAGATGGCTGAAGAACACGAACGTAATCTTCATGCGGAGTTGGCGGAGAAAGAAGCTCAACTCCAATGGAATGAGAATATTCGCCGGGATGAAATGGATCGTCATCAATCTCAAGTTAACGATCTAAAAGATATGATGTTCCAGATGAGGATAGAACTAAGCAACCTTAAGAATAAGGAGAGCAAGAAATCCTCAAGGCGGGCATCAAGATCAAGAAGAAGAAGTCATTCATCCGCTGATGATAGCGATTCCTCCATGCCACCACTAGAGGAAATTGATCCCACGATCAATGTGAATCCTTTCCATCCACGGGGAGCTGCTAATCGCCGCATTCCACCTAGGAATGCGAGGATCGAACGTGTAGATGATGAGCCAAGAACTCTTGGCCAAAGGATGGATCCAACACAACAACCGTGCCGTTTGGACGTGAATTTTGATGTTGATGATGTACAAGGGTTTAGCTTCAACCCTCAAGTTATTACTCTTGTTCGCCAAAACCAATTTGGCGGGACAAGCGCTGAATCTCCACACCAACACTTGCAAAACTTTGAGTGTATGATGGAGACAATGAGACCGAAGAATGCTACTACCAACAACTATAAGCTCAAGCCTTTCTTCTTCTCCTTGAAGGGGAAAGCGTTGTCTTGGTACCAAGCTCTTCCTAGTGGGAAACTAGACACGTGGGAAGACCTTTCCGCGGAGTTCCTCACTAAGTTCTTTCCGCCATCCAAAACGGCGGAACTTAGAGGTAAGATTAATGCATTTTCCATGAGATCTAACGAAAGTTTGTTTCAATCATGGGAAAGGTTTAAGGACTTGTTATTGGATTGCCCTGATCATGGCATATCCAAGCTTGCATTGCTGGAGATTTACTATAAGGGGCTGGATGTGGAGACACAATTCAAGCTTCAATCCCTCTCATGTGGTACATTCATGGACATAAGAGAAGATGACGCTTGGGACTTCATTGAGAAGCAAGCAAGAGTTATAGAGAAGTATTCCCACCGGAAAGTGGAGGGAAATCGTGTGGAGCAAGGAGCGAAGCTCACACACGAAGCTCAAAATCAGATTTTCTCCCTCAACAATGAGATCAAAGAGTTGAAGGAGGCTATCAAGACCAACTTTCCAAAGCAACAAGGAAAGGATGTTGGTTATTTGGGCAACAACAACAATGGCGGTGATAACACAAACCGCAACAATAGCAACAACAACAACAATAACCGGAATAACAATTGGAATGGCAATAACAACAACCGGAACAACAATTGGAACAACAATAGGGGTTCAGACAACAACAATTGGCGCTCCAATCAACAAAATTCCGGTAACTCTTATCCTTTCAATTCTAATTCACTAACTCCACCTTCCTCTTCCTCTACTCCTTTGAAAAGCCAGGGGCAAGCATCTAATGGAGGAAGCACTTCGGGGAAGGAGAAGCCCGATCCCATGTTGGAAACGATTTTGGGAAAGCTTCAAGGGTTGGAGAACCGCATCATTAAGGTTGATGATCAAATTTCTAAGGTTGATAAAGCTCAAAAGGTTTTAGAAAACCCAATGTTCAGCCATGCGGAGGAAGTTCCAAGGAATCAAGGGAAACTTCCAGGAAAGACGGAGGACAACCCTAAGGGAAGGGTTATGGCAATCACAACTAGGAGCAGAGTGACTACCACCGATCCGCAGCCTAAGTTTGTTGAAGTCTCCGTTGAGAAAGACAAAGAGAAGGGGAAGGAGAAGGAAGATGTCTACGTTCCTCCTCCGGCTTACAAACCACCCCTACCATTTCCTCAATCTAGAGCGAGAGCGCGCCTAGATAAACAATTTGGTAAGTTTATAGAACTCATGAGCAAGCTGCATATTAATATACCCTTTATTGATGCTATTGTAGGTATGCCGGCTTATGACAAGTTCTTGAAGGAGCTCCTCTCTAACAAGAGGAAGTTAGAAGATTTCGGCGAGGTTAAGATGAGTTCGGATTCTTCGGATCTCATCAAAACCATGAAGGAGAAAATGCCCCCAAAGCTAAAGGATCCGGGGTCGTTTTGCATTCCCATAGGAGTGGGAGATGTCACATACAATGCGTTATGTGACTTGGGAGCAAGTGTGAGCGTCATACCACTTGCATTATGTAGGAAGATCGGTTTAGGCGACCCTAAACCGGTGAAGATGACGTTGTACATGGCGGATCGATCCATTACTCGCCCCGTCGGTATTGTAGAAGACGTCCCGGTCAAGCTAGGTAAATTCTTTGTCCCCATTGATTTTGTCGTGCTTGACATTCCTGCAGATAGTCCGGTCCCGATCATACTCGGAAGACCGTTTCTTGCAACTTCCGGCTGCATAGTCGATTGCAAGAATGGTAGACTCGCTTTTGATATAGGAGAAGAGAAGGTAGAGTTCGTTCTTTCCACTCTAGTGAAGGAGCCAATCTTTGATGAGGATATATTCAATATCCAAGATGAATAAGGGTTGTTTAGGGAGGAGGTAAGCGCTATTCTCTTCAACGATCCTTTACAAAAGGTTATCACTATGAGTCTAACAAATGTAGGGGAAGAAGAGGAGTGCAATGAGGCAATTGAAGCCTTAGAAGCACAAGAAGAGATGTGTGAAGTGGAGTTTGAAAAACTCCACGATGAGGCAGAAAACGTGAGAATCCACGGCCATACACTATATTCCACGGCCGTGGATTTCACAAACAAAACCGTGTCCCACTCCAGAGAGTTATACGGTCGTGGAGAAAATGGAACAACCGTATTTCCTTTTCACGCCCTAAACCACGGCCGTGGAGGACATAGGGAAACCGTAATTTGGCCGTGGAAAGGGGTGATCGAGACACTTCTTCAACTTCTTTCGATTCTTCTCCCACACATTCAACACCCTTAGAATCTTTTAAGGAGACATCGGATGCTCCTCAAGGATCATTGGAAGCTCCGAAAGCAATGGAACTAAAACCACTTCCTACTCATCTAAGGTACGCTTTTCTAGGACCTAATTCTACCTTTCCGGTTATTGTTAGTTCCGATCTAAGCATAGATGAACATAATAAACTCATGATTGTCCTTAGGAAGCATAGGAAAGCTCTAGGCTACACTATTGAGGACTTAGTAGGAATTAAACCCTCCCTATGCATGCATAAGATACTAATGGAGGAAGATTTTAGAACTTCAAGACAACCTCAAAGGCTGTTAAATCTGACCATGAAGGAGGTTGTCAAGAAGGAAATTCTTAAACTTCTTGATGCAGGTATCATCTACCCTATCTCCGATAGTAAGTGGGTGAGTCCGGTTCAAGTAGTTCCGAAGAAGGGAGGAATGACGGTCGTCACCAACAAGAACAACGAACTCATTCCTACCCGAACCGTAACGGGATGGCGGATGTGCATAGACTACCGCAAGCTTAACAACGCGACGAGGAAGGACCACTTCCCACTACCCTTCATCGATCAAATTCTTGAAAGGTTAGCGCAACATTCGCATTTTCGCTATCTTGACGGTTATAGTGGTTTCTTTCAGATCCCGATACACCCGGATGATCAGGAGAAGACCACATTCACGTGCCCGTGGGGTACGTTTGCTTATAGGAGAATGCCGTTCGGGCTTTGCAACGCCCCAGCCACCTTTCAACGGTGCATGATGGCTATCTTCTCCGAATACATTGAGGAAATCATGGAGGTCTTCATGGACGACTTCTCCGTATACGGTTCCTCTTTTAACGATTGTCTTTCTAACCTTTCTCTTGTTTTACAAAGGTGTGAAGACACTAACCTAGTTCTAAATTGGGAGAAGTGTCAATTTATGGTTAAGGAAGGAATTGTATTAGGTCACTTAATCTCTAATAGAGGGATAGAGGTAGATAAAGCTAAGATAGAGACCATAGAGAAGCTTCCTCCCCCAACTTCGGTGAAAGGGATAAGAAGTTTCCTAGGACATGCTGGATTTTATAGACGTTTCATTAAAGACTTTTCGAAAATATCAAAACCGCTCACTAATCTATTGATGAAGGATGCAGTTTTTGAGTTTTCACAGGAATGTTTGGATGCATTTAACACAATTCGGCAAGCTCTAATTTCAGCACCTATTATCCAACCTCCGGATTGGACTCTTCCCTTTGAGGTTATGTGCGATGCTAGTGACTTAGCTATAGGAGCTGTTCTTGGATAACGAAAGGAAGGGCGAACCCATGCCATATACTATGCTAGCAAGACGCTAGATGAAGCGCAGCTCAATTACGCCACTACCGAGAAAGAGTTTTTAGCCATTGTCTATGCTATTGACAAGTTTCGCTCTTATCTTGTAGGTGCAAAGGTGATTCTCTACACGGATCATGCTGCGATCCGGTACCTCCTTGCGAAGAAAGATGCGAAGCCAAGGCTAATTAGATGGATTCTTCTCCTACAAGAATTCGATCTAGAGATCCGCGATAAGAAAGGTTTTAGAAAATTCTGTTGCGGATTACTTGAGTTGCCTAACACATCTAGAGGACGACCATTTACCCATCGATGACTCCTTCCCGGACGAACACCTACATATTATACAGGAGTGCATCGACGTGATCTCCAAAAGGTAACGAACCATGGTTTGCTGATTTTGTTAACTATTTGGTTTGTCAGGAGATACCGCCCGGACTATCCTACGCACAAAGAAAGAAGTTCTTTAAGGATGTCCGGGAATACTTTTGGAAGGAACCTCTCCTTTTTAAGAGAGGTCCGGATGGCATCATTCGGCGATGTGTGCCGGAAGATGAGATGCAAAGTGTCATCCGCCATTGTCATTCACTACCTTGTGGAGGACACGCTAGTTCGAACAAGACTAGCGCAAAGGTATTGCAATCTGGATTCTTTTGGCCTACTTTGTTTAGAGATGTGAAATCCTTTGTTTCTTGCTGCGATGCTTGTCAAAGAACAGGTAATATCTCTAGGAGGAATGAGATGCCCCTCAACAACATCCAAGTAGTGGAGATTTTCGATGTTTGGGGAGTAGACTTTATGGGACCATTCCCATCTTCTTGTGTAAACCAATACATACTCTTGGCGGTGGATTACGTTTCTAGATGGGTGGAAGCAATTGCCTCTCCCACCAATGATGCCATGGTTGTGGTTAAGTTCTTCAACAAAACCATCTTCCCACGATTTGGGACACCAAGGACTATCATTAGTGATGGAGGTTCTCACTTCATTACCCGTCGCTTTGAAGCTCTTCTAGCTAAGTATGGGGTTACTCACAAGATCGCCACCTCTTATCATCCACAAACAAGTGGACAAGTTGAGATCTCAAATAGGGAGATAAAAGGAATCTTAGAGAAGACGGTTTCAAGGACTAGGAAGGATTGGTCTTTGAAGCTTGATGATGCAGTGTGGGCGTACCGGACTACGTACAAGACACCCATAGGAACCACACCATACAACCTTGTGTATGGGAAGTCTTGTCACTTACCGGTAGAGTTGGAGCACAAGGCGTTTTGGGCTATCAAGTGGTTGAATTTCAGCATGAAGGAAGCGGGAGAGAAGCGTCTCCTAGACCTTAATGAGTTGGACGAACTCCGGTTGAACGCTTATGTAAACGCTAAGATCTATAAGGAGAGAGCAAAGCGTTGGCATGATAAGCATATCATTCCAAAGGACTTCAAAGAAGGAGATCAAGTTCTCCTCTTCAATTCAAGGCTTCGTCTCTTTCTAGGTAAGCTTAAATCTCGTTGAACCAGACCTTTTCTAATTAAGCGTATTTTCCCCCATGGTGCAGTTGAAGTATGGGGTGAAGCGGGCGGAAGCTTTAAGGTGAACGGTCAACGACTCAAGAAGTATACGCCGGAACTCCAAGCTGAAGAGTTCGCGCCTACCGCACTCGAATAAGTGCGAGATTGGACTAGCTACGGACCTTAAACAAAGAGCTTCTTGGGAGGCAACCCAAGGTATTGCATTTTTGTTTTTGTTTTCGATTCATAGTTTAGCTTAGTTTAGACGTTTTTACTTTGTTTTGCCTTCGATTTCTTCCGGTATGTTCGTGTTTTTGGATGTAGGAACGATGGAAAAGGAAAAGGGAAGGGCAATGTTGAAGAAAATTGACGAAACTTGGACTTTGGAGCTTTATAGAGAGTTCCACGGCCTAAACCACGGTCGTGACAGCTACAGTGACCGTAATTTCCAAAAGCCTTTGAAAAATCACCAAAACCACGGTTCCGTACAATTCCACGGCCGTGGAACACCCCGACAGACCGTGATTTTCAAAACTTTGCCTGTCACTATATAAACCACGTTCTTCACAAAAACACCTCACAAAAACCCCTTCCACGACCCAAATCGCCGATTCCACGACCCTCCTCCCAAATCTTCGTTCGTTAATCGTTTTCAACGATTCTTCTTTCCAAATTGAAGCAAATTCGACCACCAACAAGATCCAAGCACCGAATTGAGCGGCAAATCACCAAGGAATGCACAATTCGGATTTTAAAATCCGAAACCTATGTTTTTTTCCCTCTTCTTGATCTTTGTCAATTTGAGTTCGTTTTTGCTAGAAATTATAGGAGAACTGCTTGAAACTGGAAGGAATTAGACTAGGGCTGCCTGATTGCTGAATTTGAGTGTTGATTGTTGAGATTTGAGAAAAACTGAGACGAATCACGGTCCCTAGCAGTTCCACGGCCGTGGAATCATCAACAACAACCCGTAATTTTGAACAGTGATGGACTTTGTGAGGAGAGTTTCTGGGAGAATCAAGGAGAAGAAGAATGACCAAAACAAGAAGAGGAAGGGTAACCCCTCTTCTTCTTCATCCTCTAGAACACCACCACCTTCTTCCCCTTCACCTCCATCATCACCTTCATCACCCTCACCTCCTAGCCCTAGAGTACCGACTATTCATGAGGATCACCTTGATGCATTCGAGAGGATCCATGAGAGAGCTGTGATTGGACCTAGGTACCTATTGTTAGAGGATTTAGCTCCTCTTAACATTATAGATGACCTTACTTGGCTCTTGGATAGAGCCGGACTAGTTGTCTTCTCGGCTATCCGAGAAGACGCTTATGAGGAGATTACGAGGGAGGTTGTGACGTCTTTTGAGCACAGCCATGTGGATATGACCGTTTCTTTCCGTCTTATGGAAAGAAACTATGATTTTTCCATCCGTGAGTTCGGAACCTTCTTTGGGTTCCATGAGACCTTTAACGGTCGTTTTCCTAGTGGCGTTTACACCAAAGATTTTTGGGAGGAAGTTGCTATGATCTACGCCAGCGAGGACCGCTGGCAACCTGCTGACACCAAGGCTATGTTGATGTACCACTTAGCCTTGAAGATTGCTCACCGTGTTCTTTCGGAGTGTCTCTTCCCTCGGACGGAGACCCCCAAAAGATCAAGATGGATGAGCTCTTTCTGCTATACTCTATGCTGTATGGGCGCCGAGCTGACTGCGCCACCCTCTTAACTGCTACTATGAGCAAGCTTAAGAACAAGAGGAAGGGCAACATTGGATACGGTGGGATAGTTACCCACCTTGCTAGGAGTTTGGGAGTTGATTTTTCTGCATGTACCCGCATACCAGCCGTACCCTTAGGACTTCATGCCTTCATGACTAGAGGTCTCATCTTCCCCACACATAGAGGTCCGCCTAATGCGGTCATGCCTTGGGAGAGCAGGACGGGTAGGGGTATTGAGTGGCTACAGGAGTACTCCATTATGGCTGGACGCCATAATTGGAAGGAGACGTTCGCTGCTATGCATGTGAACAGGATTGCAGCTCCTCCGTATGTTCCACCACCGCCCGTAGTTGAGGAGGAGGAGATGAGGGATCAGTATGAGGGTGGAGGAGGAGTAGAGCAAGAGTTTGGCACGTTTCCGGATCAGCCGGATGCGGCCCCCGATGTGCCTAGACGTTCTCCACGTCCCGCTAGAGCTTCAGGCTCGTCTTCTCGCCGCGCCAGCGTGAGTGAGAGACCCACTTGGGCATATACACCTCCTGCATGGTATGGAGCTCCACCTCCATGGGCTACACAGACACCATCTGCACCAGCACCAGCACCAGCACCGTCCGACGCTCCAGGGTGGTACAGTCATGCTCCGGGATGGTATGATCAAATGCCGGATTGGGCTACTAGTCTTTCGGAGAGAGTAGGAGCATTGGAGATTCGAGCCGATGCTAGAGATGGACGCTTGGACGACCTCGATCACATGATGAGAGATGTCTAACGCCAGCAGTTTGGGCGGTTTTATGATCCTAGCTTCTCTCCATTCCCGCCTCCACCAGCGCCGCAATGATGATGATGATGACCGTTAGCTTTAGCCACTCCACCGCCATTTTGTGAGTTTCTTTTTCTTTTCTTTTCTTCTTTCTTCTATTTGAACATTAGGGACAATGTTTGTTCCAAGTATGGGGTGGGGTGTGACTAAAAGTTTGTAATAACTCTTACTCACTATGTTTGCTTCTATTCGAGACTATCTTGCATGTTCATTATATTGTTGCACGTTTCATTATTGCATTGCATGAAAAAGAACTTGAAAAACCCATAAAAATTGAAAAATTTTGAAAATTTTGTGCTTCTAAGGAATTGAGATGATTTCTATGATAATCACTACTTGTGAATTGAGTTTGATGACAATCATGCTTAAACGAATAGTGAATTGAAAAGGAATTGAATGAGTTGATTATACCTCTTTTGCAAGTTTCATAATGTGATGAATGTTACTTAAATCATGTTGAGGAATTGAAGTTGAAATCACACTATAAGTTCTTATACTTCTTGTTGAGATGATTAAGGCAATTCGATATTTTCTTTCTTCTTTCTTTGATCATTTAGCTCCTCATTGAAATATTGACCTCCTTTACCTATCCGGGAATTTGGAGAAGTGAATGAAAAAGGCATGTTTGATGTGGGAGGGCCATGAGAGCAATTATTTGCAATCAAAAGAATAGAAAGAAATTATAGGCTTGGGGAAGTCAATCATGACGATGAGTAACTCGGCACCATTCACATAGCCGGGTGTTTGTGTCTTGCCAAAGTCGGATTGAGCGATATTCCTAGCGGATTATGATATGTGCGCTAAGGGTTTGAGGCATCTCATAAAAATTGAGAAACGCCAATCTCCTAGGCTTCGGTTTTTGTGCACCTCTATCCATAACTCCAAAAGTAAAGTCGGAAAATGAAAGGAAGAGAGCGAAGCTCTAAGTTGAAGGTGTGCGGAAACCGCAAGAGAAGAAGAAAGAGTAGTTGTCCACTTTCCCGGATTCATGCACCACATTCCTTAAAGTTTCCTTCCCTTTCCACATTCTAGACCTTTTTCTTTGAAAGTCCTTAAGATCAAAAGAATGTTATATGGCTTGGTGATCTAAATCGAAGTTTCTTATGATTGATTTTGATAATGTTTGAAGGTTATGATGCTTGTATAGAAGTTTAATTGATTCATGAGCTTTCTTTACTCTTTACTCTTTGATTAAGTGTATGAAAGTCTTATAAACGATTGAAGCAAGGTTTGAGAATGATCTATTGTTTAGAAGGCACATTCAACCAAAAGAAGTATTGCTTTGAGAAGGTACACATATTTCATCCTAACTCTTGTTTTAAAAGCTTTTTGAAAGACCTTGCTTAGGGAAAAGCAAGTTGCAAGTATGGGGTTATTTGTTAGCATGAAATATTGTGATATTTTAGGCACGTTTTCTAAGTGTATTTGATTCATATTGATAGTCATTGATTGAGCATTGATGCATTTGTGAACTAGTTTATCTATAATGTCGATATAGATATCTACACAAACTTTATGTTGATTATAGGTGATTGAGAGCTATTTCCGAACGGAATTGAGCAAGGATGAAGTTGTTTGACATGTCCATGGATTGAGGGCATTCTTAGGAGCAAAAAGGAGTTCAAATTGAGGAATGCACGAGGCTAGGGAAGAATCACGTTCTTGCCCTAAACCACGCTCTAAAATGCGGCCGTACTACATTCCACGTTCAAGTCCACGGCCGTGGAACCCTAGCAAGTGAAGCGTGGTTCATTCCAGTAACTTCTACGGTCGTGGAATCATTGGTTCAAACCGTGTTGATTTCCACGCTCTAAATTACGGTCGTGGAACCTTCCACGACCGTGATCTTGGCGATCCTTTTCGCCACACTTTAAGCCACAATCTTTTAAAAGATTGGCCCGGGCCGGAAGTTTATCTTACACTATAAAAGGACGGACGAAGAGAGATTATGTCACCTCCGCTTAGAGACTTTTGCGACCTCTGCTTAGACGTACTTTCGCCCCGCCGCGACTTAGAGATCTTTGCGACTTTTGCAAAAGACGTACTTTGCGCTCATCCTTGGATTTGCCCTAATCTCGCACTTTGGTGGAGATTGTGATTGAGATTTCCGGATTGACGGAAGATTGAAGATTTGGAAGATTGTTCGCAAGAAGATTCCTCTTCTTGTTTAGGTTTGATTTAGAAGACGGATTGATATCCCGTTCTTCCTTCTTGTCTAAGATTGTGTTTGTTTGTTCTATTCCGAATCTAGTGACGATAATTGTTCTTGATTGTGACTTTGAGATTGGTTTGAAGTTTATTGAAAGTTTTCGGAAGCTTTCATCTTTCAATCTTTTAATCTTTGAATTTGATATCAATATTACTACTGTTGGCTAAAAACCCTTAACAATTCTAAGGTGAAGGGTTGATAGTTGTGGCTTAGATGATGATAGATCGATCGTAAACAGATTTGATATCAATACCTTTGCATATCTTAACTCTGTCCCTATATCATTAGTATATCTTGAATCGATTGCCACAGCTGGATTCCTGGATCTTTAGGATTGTTGTTTTCCCAATAATTTGCAAAGCTCTTATATTTACTTGCTTAATAATCTGAAATCAAATTTGTTCCCCCCAAATCCCTGTGTTCGATACTCTGGAATACTTGCTAATCTACGCCGATCCGTACACTGCGGGTTCGCTTGCTTGATTTTAGTTTTATAAATTTAAAGCTTATTTGCACGCACGCTAAGTGGCGAACAAGTTTTTGGCACCATTGCCGGGGATTTGGTCTAGGCCGAATTCGGTAACCGGTTGTCAAGCTTGGGAGCTTGCTCTCGTTATTTGATATCCCTTTAAGTGCATGCGCAGGTCTAGGAACACCGAAGATCTCTTACCTCTTGATCAAGAGCTTGAGAGAACTTTAAGGCAAAAGCGTAAGGAAAAGAAGATGGCTGAAGAACACGAACATGATCTTCAAGCGGAGTTGGCGGAGAAAGAAGCTCAACTCCAATGGAATGAGAATATTCGCCGGGATGAAATGGATCGTCATCAATCTCAATTTAACGATCTAAAAGATATGATGTTCCAGATGAGGATAGAACTAAGCGACCTTAAGAATAAGGGGAGCAAGAAATCCTCAAGACGGGCATCAAGATCAAGAAGAAGAAGTCATTCATCCGCTGATGATAGTGATTCCTCCATGCCACCACTAGAGGAAATTGATCCCACGATCAATGTGAATCCTTTCCATCCACGGGCAGATGCTAATCGTCGCATTCCACCTAGGAATGCGAGGATCGAACGTGTAGATGATGAGCCAAGAACTCTTGGCCAAAGGATGGATCCAACACAACAACCGCGCCGTTTGGGCGTGAATTTTGATGCTGATGATGTACAAGGGTTTAGCTTCAACCCTCAAGTTATTACTCTTGTTCGCCAAAACCAATTTGGCGGGACAAGCACTGAATCTCCACACCAACACTTGCAAAACTTTGAGTGTATGATGGAGACAATGAGGCCGAAGAATGCTACTACCAACAACTATAAGCTCAAGCCTTTCTTCTTCTTCTTGAAGGGGAAAGCGTTCTCTTGGTACCAAGCTCTTCCTAGTGGGAAACTAGACACGTGGGAAGACCTTTCCGCGGAGTTCCTCACCAAATTCTTTCCGCCATCCAAAACGGCGGAACTTAGAGGTAAGATTAATGCATTTTTCCATGAGATCTAACGAAAGTTTGTTTCAATCATGGGAAAGGTTTCACGACTTGTTATTGGATTTCCCTCATCATGGCATATCCAAGCTTGCATTGCTGGAGATTTACTATAAGGGGCTGGATGTGGAGACACAATTCAAGCTCCAATCCCTCTCATGTGGTACATTCATGGACATGAGAGAAGATGACGCTTGGGACTTCATTGAGAAGCAAGCAAGAGTCATAGAGAAGTATTCCCACCGGAAAGTGGAGGGAAATCGTGTGGAACAAGGAGCGAAGGTCACACATGAAGCTCAAAGTCAAATTCTCTCCCTCAACAATGAGATCAAGGAGTTGAAGGAGGCTATCAAGACCAACTTTCCAAAGCAACAAGGAAAGGATGTTGGTTATTTGGGCAACAACAACAACAATAACCGGAATAACAACCGGAATAACAATTGGAATGGCAATAACAACAACCGGAACAACAATTGGAACAACAATAGGGGTTCAAACAACAACAATTGGCGCTCCAATCAACAAAATTCCGGTAACTCTTATCCTTCCAATTCTAATTCACTAACTCCACCTTCTTCTTCCTCTACTCCTTTGAAAAGCCAGGGGCAAGCATCTAATGGAGGAAGCACTTCGGGGAAGGAGAAGCCCGATCCCATGTTGGAAACGATTTTGGGAAAGCTTCAAGGGTTGGAGAACCGCATCATTAAGGTTGATGATCAAATTTCTAAGGTTAATAAAGCTCAAAAGGTTTTAGAAAACCAAATGTTCAGCCATGCGGAGGAAGTTCCAAGTAATCAAGGGAAACTTCCAGGAAAGACGGAGGACAACCCTAAGGGAAGGGTTATGGCAATCACAACTAGGAGCGGAGTGACTACCACCGATCCGCAACCTAAGTTTGTTGAAGTCTCCATTGAGAAAGACAAAGAGAAGGGGAAGGAGAAGGAAGATATCTACGTTCCTCCTCCGGCTTACAAACCTCCCCTACCATTTCCTCAATCTAGAGCGAGAGCGCGCCTAGATAAACAATTTGGTAAGTTTATAGAACTCATGAACAAGCTGCATATTAATATACCCTTTATTGATGCTATTGTTGGTATGCCGGCTTATGGCAAGTTCTTGAAGGAGCTCCTCTCTAACAAGAGGAAGCTAGAAGATTTCGGCGAGGTTAAGATGAGTTCGGATTCTTCGGATCTCATCAAAACCATGAAGGAGAAAATGCCCCCAAAGCTAAAGGATCCGGGGTCGTTTTGCATTCCCATAGGAGTGGGAGATGTCACATACGATGCGTTATGTGACTTGGGAGCAAGTGTGAGCATCATACCACTTGCATTATGTAGGAAGATCGGTTTAGGCGACCCTAAACCGGTGAAGATGACATTGTACATGGCGGATCGATCCATTACTCTCCCCGTCGGTATTGTAGAAGACGTCCCGGTCAAGCTAGGTAAATTCTTTGTCCCCATTGATTTTGTCGTGCTTGACATTCCTGTAGATAGTCCGGTCCCGATCATACTCGGAAGACCGTTTCTTGCAACTTCCGGCTGCATAGTCGATTGCAAGAATGGTAGACTCGCTTTTGATATAGGAGAAGAGAAGGTAGAGTTCGTTCTTTCCACTCTAGTGAAGGAGCCAATCTTTGATGAGGATATATTCAATATCCAAGATGAAGAAGGGTTGTCTAGGGAGGAGGTAAGTGTTATTCTCTTCAACGATCCTTTACAAAAGGTTATCACTATGAGTCTAACAAATGTAGGGGAAGAAGAGGAGTGCAATGAGGCAATTGAAGCCTTAGAAGCACAAGAAGAGATGTGTGAAGTGGAGTTTGAAAAACTCCACGATGAGGCAGAAAACGTGAGAATCCACGGCCATACACTATATTCCACGGCCGTGGATTTCACAAACAAAACCGTGTCCCACTCCAGAGAGTTATACGGTCGTGGAGAAAATGGAACAACCGTATTTCCCTTTCACGCCCTAAACCACGGCCGTGGAGGACATAGGGAAACCGTAATTTTGGCCGTGGAAAGGGGTGATCGAGACACTTCTTCAACTTCTTTCGATTCTTCTCCCACACATTCAACACCCTTAGAATCTTCTAAGGAGACATCGGATGCTCCTCAAGGATCATTGGAAGATCCGAAAGCAATGGAACTAAAACCACATCCTACTCATCTAAGGTACGCTTTTCTAGGACCTAATTCTACCTTTCCGGTTATTGTTAGTTCCGATCTAAGCATAGATGAACATAATCAACTCATGATAGTCCTTAGGAAACATAGGAAAGCTCTAGGCTACACTATTGAGGACCTAGTAGGAATTAAACCCTCCCTATGCATGCATAAGATACTAATGGAGGAAGATTTTAGAACTTCAAGACAACCTCAAAGGCGGTTAAATCCGACCATGAAGGAGGTTGTCAAGAAGGAAATTCTTAAACTTCTTGATGCAGGTATCATCTACCCTATCTCCGATAGTAAGTGGGTGAGTCCGGTTCAAGTAGTTCCGAAGAAGGGAGGAATGACGGTCGTCACCAACAAGAACAACGAACTCATTCCTACCCAAACCGTAACGGGATGACGGATGTGCATAGACTACCGCAAGCTTAACAACGCGACGAGGAAGGACCACTTCCCACTACCCTTCATCGATCAAATGCTTTAAAGGTTAGCGCAACATTCGCATTTTTGCTATCTTGACGGTTATAGTGGTTTCTTTCAGATCCCGATACACCCGGATGATCAGGAGAAGACCACATTCACGTGCCCATGGGGTACGTTTGCTTATAGGAGAATGCCGTTTAGGCTTTGCAACGCCCCAGCCACCTTTCAACGGTGCATGATGGCCATCTTCTCCGAATACATTGAGGAAATCATGGAGGTCTTCATGGACGACTTCTCCGTATACGGTTCCTCTTTTAACGATTGCCTTTCTAATCTTTCTCTTGTTTTACAAAGGTGTGAAGACACTAACCTAGTTCTAAATTGGGAGAAGTGTCAATTTATGGTTAAGGAAGGAATTGTATTAGGTCACTTAATCTCTAATAGAGGGATAGAGGTAGATAAAGCTAAGATAGAGACCATAGAGAAGCTTCCTCCCCCAACTTCGGTGAAAGGGATAAGAAGTTTCCTAGGACATGATGGATTTTATAGACGTTTCATTAAAGACTTTTCTAAAATATCAAAACCGCTCACTAATCTATTGATGAAGGATGCAGTTTTTGAGTTTTCACAGGAATGTTTGGATGCGTTTAACACAATTCGGCAAGCTCTAATTTCAGCACCTATTATCCAACCTCCGGATTGGACTCTTCCCTTTGAGGTTATGTGCGATGCTAGTGACGTAGCTATAGGAGCTGTTCTTGGATAACGAAAGGAAGGGCGAACCCATGCCATATACTATGCTAGCAAGACGCTAGATGAAGCGCAGCTCAATTACGCCACTACCGAGAAAGAGTTTTTAGCCATTGTCTATGCTATTGATAAGTTTCGCTCTTATCTTGTAGGTGCAAAGGTGATTGTCTACACGGATCATGCTGCGATCCGGTACCTCCTTGCGAAGAAAGATGCGAAGCCAAGGCTAATTAGATGGATTCTTCTCCTACAAGAATTCGATCTAGAGATCCGCGACAAGAAAGGTAGAGAAAATTCTGTTGCGGATCACTTGAGTCGCCTAACACATCTAGAGGACGACCATTTACCCATCGATGACTCCTTCCCGGACGAACACCTACACATTACAGAGGAGTGCATCGACGTGATCTCCAAAGGTAACGAACCATGGTTTGCTGATTTTGTTAACTATTTGGTTTGTTAGGAGATACCGCCCGGACTATCCTACACACAAAGAAAGAAGTTCTTTAAGGATGTCCGGGAATACTTTTGGAACGAGCCTCTCCTCTTTAAGAGAGGTCCGGATGGCATCATTCGGCGATGTGTGCCGGAAGATGAGATGCAAAGTGTCATCCGCCATTGTCATTCACTACCTTATGGAGGACACGCTAGTTCGAACAAGACTAGCGCAAAGGTATTGCAATCCGGATTCTTTTGGCCTACTTTGTTTAGAGATGTGCAATCCTTTGTTTCTTGCTGCGATGCTTGTCAAAGAATAGGTAATATCTCTAGGAGGAATGAGATGCCCCTCAACAACATCCAAGAGGTGGAAATTTTCAATGTTTGGGGAGTTGACTTCATGGGACCGTTCCCATCCTCTTGTGGAAACCAATACATACTATTGGCGGTGGATTACGTTTCTAGATAGGTGGAAGCAATTGCCTCTCCCACCAATGATGCCATGGTGGTTGTCAAGTTCTTTAACAAGACCATTTTCCCACGATTTGGGACACCAAGGACTATCATTAGTGATGGAGGTTCTCACTTCATTGCCCGGCACTTTGAAGCTCTTCTAGCTAAGTATGGGGTTACTCACAAGATCGCCACCCCTTATCATCCACAAACAAGTGGACAAGTTGAGATCTTAAATATGGAGATCAAAGGAATCTTAGAGAAGACGGTTTCAAGGACTAGGAAGGATTGGTCTTTGAAGCTTGATGATACATTGTGGGCGTACCGGACTGCGTACAAGACACCCATAGGAACCACACCATACAACCTTGTGTATGGGAAGTCTTGTCACTTACCAGTAGAGTTGGAGCACAAGGCGTTTTGGGCTATCAAGTGGTTGAATTTCAGCATTAAGGAAGCGGGAGAGAAGCGTCTCCTAGACCTTAATGAGCTGGACGAACTCCGCTTGAACGCTTATGAAAACGCTAAGATCTATAAGGAGAGAGCAGAGCGTTGGCATGATAAGCATATCATTCCAAAGGACTTCAAAGAAGGAGATCAAGTTCTCCTCTTCAATTCAAGGCTTCGTCTCTTTCTAGGTAAGCTTAAATCTCATTGGACCGGACCTTTTCTAATTAAGCGTATTTTCCCCCATGGTGCAGTTGAAGTATGGGGTGAAGCGGGCGGAAGCTTTTAAGGTGAACGGTCAACGACTCAAGAAGTATACGCCGGAACTCCAAGCTGAAGAGTTCGCGCCAACCGCACTCGAATAAGTGTGAGACTGGTCTAGCTACGGACCTTAAACAAAGCGCTTCTTGGGAGGCAACCCAAGGTATTGCATTTTTTTTTGTTTTCGATTCATAGTTTAGCTTAGTTTAGACGTTTTTGCTTTGTTTTGCCTTCCATTTCTTCCGGTATATTCGTGTTTTTGGATGTAGGAACGATGGAAAAGGAAAATGGAAGGGTAATGTTGAAGAAAAGTGACGAAACTTGGACTTTGGAGCTTTACAGAGAGTTCCACGGCCTAAACCACGGTCGTGACAGCTACAGTGACCGTAATTTCCAAAAGCCTTTGAAAAATCACCAAAACCACGGTTCCGTACAATTCCACGGCCGTGGAACACCCCGACAGACCGTGATTTTCAAAATTTTGCCTATCACTATATAAACCACGTTCTTCACAAAAACACCTCACAAAAACCCCTTCCACGACCCAAATCGCCAATTCCACGACCCTCCTCCCAAATCTTCATTCGTTAATTGTTTTCAACGATTCTTCTTTCCAAATTGAAGCAAATTCGACCACCAACAAGATCCAAGCGACGAATCGAGCGGCAAATCACCAAGGAACGCACAATTCGGATTTTAAAATCCGAAACCTAGGTTTTTTTCCCTCTTCTTGATCTTTGTAAATTTGAGTTCGTTTTTGCTAGAAATTATAGGAGAACTGTTTAAAATTGGAAGGAATTAGACTAGGGCTGCCTGATTGCTGAATTTGAGTGCTGATTGTTGAGATTTGAGAAAAACTGAGACGAATCACGGTCCCTGGCAGTTCCACGGCCGTGGAATCATCAAGAACAGCCCGTAATTTTGAACAGTGATGGACTTTGTGAGGAGAGTTTCTGGGAGAATCAAAGAGAAGAAGAATGACCAAAACAAGAAGAGGAAGGGTAACCCCTCTTCCTCTTCATCCTCTAGAGCACCACCACCTTCTTCCCCTTCACCTCCGTCATCACCTTCATCACCTTCACCTCCTAGCCCTAGAGTACCGACCATTCATGAGGATCACCTCGATGCATTCGAGAGGATCAATGAGAGGGTTGTGATTGGACCTAGGTACCTATTGTTAGAGGATTTAGCTCCTCTTAACATTATAGATGACCTTACTTGGCTCTTGGATAGTGCCGGACTAGTTGTCTTCTCGGCTATCCGAGAAGACGCTTATGAGGAGATTACGAGGGAGGTTGTGACGTCTTTTGAGCACAGCCATGTGGATAGGACCGTTTCTTTCCGTCTTATGGAAAGAAACTATGATTTTTCCATCCGTGAGTTCGGAACCTTCTTTGGGTTCCATGAGACTTTTAACGGTCGTTTTCCTAGTGGCATTTACGCCAAAGATTTTTGGGAGGAAGTTGCTATGATCTACGCCAGCGAGGACCACTGACAACCTGCTGACACCAAGGCTAAGTTGATGTACCACTTAGCCTTGAAGATTGCTCACCGTGTTCTTTCGGAGTGTCTCTTCCCTCGGACGGAGACGCCCCAAAAGATCAAGATGGATGAGCTCTTTCTGCTATACTCTATGCTGTATGGGCGCCGAGCTGACTGTGCCACCCTCTTAGCTGCTACTATGAGCAAGCTTAAGAACAAGAGGAAGGGCAACATTGGATACGGTGGGATAGTTACCCACCTTGCTAGGAGTTTGGGAGTTGATTTTTCTACATGTATCCGCATACCAGCCGTACCCTTAGGACTTCATGCATTCATGACTAGAGGTCTCATCTTCCCCACACATAGAGGTTCGCCTTATGCGGCCATGCCTTGGGAGAGCAGGACGAGTCGGGGTATTGAGTGGCTACAGGAGTACTCCATTATGGCTGGACGCCATAATTGGAAGGAGACGTTCGCTGCTATGCATGCGAACAGGATTGCAGCTCCTCCATATGTTCCACCACCGTCTGTAGTTGAGGAGGAGGAGATGAGGGATCAGTATGAGGGTGGAGGAGGAGCAGAGCAGGAGTTTGGCACGTTTCCGGATCAGCCGGATGCGGCCCCCGATGTGCCTAGACGTTCTCCACGTCCCGCCAGAGCTTCAGGCTCGTCTTCTCGCCGCGCCAGCGTGAGTGAGAGACCCACTTGGGCATATACACCTCCTGCATGGTATGGAGCTCCACCTCCATGGGCTACACAGACACCATCTGCACCAGCACCAGCACCAGCACCGTCCGACGCTCCAGAGTGGTACAGTCATGCTCCGGGATGGTATGAGCAAATGCCGGATTGGGCTACTAGTCTTTCGGAGAGAGTAGGAGCATTGGAGATTCGAGCCGATGCTAGAGATGGACGCTTGGACGACCTCGATCACATGATGAGAGATGTCTACCGCCAACAGTTTGGGCGGTTTTATGATCCTAGCTTCTCTCCATTCTCGCCTCCACCAGCGCCGCAGTGATGATGATGATGACCGTTAGCTTTAGCCGCTCCACCGCCATTTTGTGAGTTTCTTTTTCTTTTCTTTTCTTCTTTCTTCTATTTGAACATTAGGGACAATGTTTGTTCCAAGTATGGGGTGGGGTGTGACTAAAAGTTTTTAATAACTCTTACTCACTATGTTTGCTTCTATTCGAGACTATCTTGCATGTTCATTATATTGTTGCACGTTTCATTATTGCATTGCATGAAAAAGAACTTGAAAAACCCATAAAAATTGAAAAATTTTGAAAATTTTGTGCTTCTAAGGAATTGAGATGATTTCTATGATAATCACTACTTGTGAATTGAGTTTGATGACAATTGCATGCTTAAACGAATAGTGAATTGAAAAGGAATTGAATGAGTTGATTATACCTCTTTTGCAAGTTTCATAATGTGATGAATTTTACTTAAATCATGTTGAGGAATTGAAGTTGAAATCACACTATAAGTTCTTATACTTCTTGTTGAGATGATTAAGGCAATTTGATATTTTCTTTCTTCTTTCTTTGATCATTTAGCTCCTCATTGAAATATTGACCTCCTTTACCTATCCGGGAATTTGGAGAAGTGAATGAAAAAGGCATGTTTGATGTGGGAGGGCCATGAGAGCAATTATTTGCAATCAAAAGAATAGAAAGAAATTGTAGGTTTGGGGAAGTCAATCATGACGATGATTGACTTGGTGATCTAAATTGAAGTTTCTTATGATTGATTTTGATAATGTTTGAAGGTTATGATGCTTGTATAGAAGTTTAATTGATTCATGAGCTTTGTTTACTCTTTACTCTTTGATTAAGTGTATGAAAGTCTTATAAACGATTGAAGCAAGGTTTGAGAATGATCTATTGTTTAGAAGGCACATTCATCCAAAAAAAGTATTGCTTTGAGAAGGTACACATATTTCATCCTAACTCTTATTTTAAAGCTTTTGAAAGACCTTGCTTAGGGACAAGCAAGTTGCAAGTATGGGGTTATTTGTTAGCATGAAATATTGTGATATTTTAGGCACGTTTTCTAAGTGTATTTGATTCATATTGATAGTCATTGATTGAGCATTGATGCATTTGTGAGCTAATTTATCTATAATGTCGATATAGAGATCTACACAAGCTTTATGTTGATTATAGGTGATTGAGAGCTATTTCCGAACGGAATTGAGCAAGGATGAAGTTGTTTGACATGTCCATGGATTGAGGGCATTCTTAGGAGCAAAAAGGAGTTCAACTTGAGGAATGCACGAGTCTAGGGAAGAATCACGTTCTTGCCCTAAACCACGCTCTAAAATACGGCCGTACTACTTTCCACGTTCAAGTCCACGGCCGTGGAACCCTAGCAAGTGAAGCGTGGTACATTCCAGTAACTTCTACGGCCGTGGAGAAGATGGTTCAAACCGTGTTAATTTCCACGCTCTAAATTACAGTCGTGGAACCTTCCACGACCGTGATCTTGGCGATCCTTTTCGCCACACTTTAAGCCACGATCTTTTAAAAGATTGGGCCGGGCCGGAAGTTTATCTTACACTATAAAAGGACGGACGAAGAGAGATTCCGTCACCTCCGCTTAGAGACTTTTGCGACCTCTGCTTAGACGTACTTTCGCCCCGCCGCGACTTAGAGATCTTTGCGACTTTTGCAAAAGACGTACTTTGCGCTCATACTTGGATTTGCCCTAATCTCACACTTTGGTGGAGATTGTGATTGAGATTTCCGGATTGACGGAAGATTGAAGATTTGGAAGATTGTTCGCAAGAAGATTCCTCTTCTTGTTTAGGTTTGATTTAGAAGGCGGATTGACATCCCGTTCTTCCTTCTTATCTAAGATTGTGTTTGTTTGTTCTATTCCGAATCTAGTGACGATAATTGTTCTTGATTATGACTTTGAGATTGGTTTGAAGTTTATTGAAAGTTTTCGGAAGCTTTCATCTTTCAATCTTTTAATCTTTGAATTTGATATCAATATGACTATTGTTGGCTGAAAACCCTTAACAATTCTAAGGTGAAGGGTTGATAGTTGTGGCTTAGATGATGATAGATCGATCGTAAACAGATTGGACCCTGAGAGTTAGAGAGAATCGCCGACGAATCCTAAATTACGGCCTGTTCTTGAGTCCACGGTCGTGGAACCTCAAGAACTAACCGTGATTTCCCTTAAGTTTACGAACTTGCTTTTACTTTAATCCAAAGTTAAAGATTTGCTTTAACTTAGTCTTGGCTTGCCTTTTCTAGGTGGTAGTGAAGCCTCAACAACCTCTACCTCGATTGTGAGTGTCACAACCTAAATCGATTTAGTTAGTCTTGATCCTTGGATTACAAGTTTCGGTATTTGACATTAATTCTTGCCATTAGACCCTTTCTATATTGAAGCCTCAACAACCTTTATAGAGAGTGTCTTGTAGGTGGGTCATATAAGGTTTTTGGAACTTCACCGTACGATTACCTTACATTAGCATACCTTTGCATATCTTAACTCTGTCCCTATATCATTAGTATATCTTGAATCGATTGCCACAGCTGGATTCCTGGATCTTTAGGATTGTTGTTTTCCCAATAATTTGCAAAGCTCTTATATTTACTTGCTTGATAATCTGAAATCGAATTTGTTCCCCCCAAATCCCTGTGTTCGATACTCTGGAATACTTGCTAATCTACGCCGATCCGTACACTGCGGGTTCGCTTGCTTGATTCTAGTTTTATAAATTTAAAGCTTATTTGCATGCACGCTAAGTGGCGAACAATAAATCACGTCATCTCTTAGTCTATAGTTGGATCTTGCTCGGGGACGAGCAAATCTTAAGTATGGGGTATTTTGATAACGTAATTTATGACGTTAGTATCGGCATACCTTTAGATAGTTTTTCCCGTTATTCATGCACGTTTTGGCACTAGTTCAAGACGTTTACGCTTAGTTCATGCATATTTCTAGAAAAGACGTCTACACGAGCTTTTGTCGGTTTTGTAGGTATTTCGGGGATCTTTTGGACATTAATCGATGCATTAGAGGGTCAAACCTCATGGTGGTACACATCCAAGGCATTGAAGGAACATAATGGGAGCAACAAAGGACACAAAGACCATAGTTGGTGCAAGCAATGGAGCAACTCATGGCTAGACGATCATAACATGCCTCTGTTGAAAAAAATCGGACCATCACTCAGGAAAATCGGCCGATTTTTCCTGACTGGGTCGATTTTTGGCCTTCAACAGCTTAAGCCACCTGTCCCACGATCTCTTTGCCCGGCCTTGCTCTTGGTGGAGAATATAAGTGGGCCTGCAAGCTGTTGTTGAGCATTCTCCTCTCCCACATTTCTCTCATTGACAGCTGATTCGATTAGGGATAGACTTGGAGAAGAAGAAAAACTCTCTCAAATTTGGAGGAGGAAGAAGAACACAAAACTTAGAGTGATAGTGAGTTCTTGAGGGATTTTTAGTGATTTTTGGAGTCTTTGATTGAAGAACTATTGCAAGGATTGTTAGGAACGTTTTGGAACTTCATTTGAAGGGTTGTAAGTCTTGCTAAAACTTAGATTCAGCTGAGATTTATTGTTTTTACTTGCTTATCCTTCATCATCCATCTATGAAAACCATGCATGCTTGTGTGATGATTTTGGATCTTGATATGCATACTATTGGCTAGTTTATTGTGATTCTGGAGTGATAGATTGATGGCTATGGCTTGGGCGATGATAGAATGGACTTATATGTTAGTTTAGGATGATTTGTATGCACGAAACCTAACCCAGGAAGAAAAATCGGGCTGTTCTTCAGCCAGATCGGCCGATTTATCCATGATCCATCCGATTTTTCTCTCTGTTGCTCTTTAATTGATGAATTTGTATGTTAGGATGTTGGGTTGTTGAAATCCTAGGGTTTATTAAGCTTAATTTAGCTTAGGATCACCTAATGCTATGAACCTAAGTGAGGGAAGAGATCTACCCGATGATTTCCGATCTTAGATACCCAAGATGATGGATTCTAGGTAGTAGCGAGCCTCACAAGCCGCTATTAGATTGAGTGTGCTAGGATTATTGCTTGAGACTTCCCTTTTCCAAGACTTACCCGGTAAGGAGAGGGTTGCCCCTTAAGTAGAGTCCGGTTTGTGTAGAATTCCCTACTTTAACCCCTTGAAACCTACCCGGTAATAGGAGTTTGATGCGGGATTAGTGAAGCGAGAGACTTACCCGGTAATCTCTTCCACTAGAGAAACACCCTTTCCCAACACCGTAGCGTTATCCTTAGAATCTTTAGGAGCTTGAGTCCAATGCCATAACCGGAAATCTTGACCTCTAGGATCCACTCTTCTCTCTTTGATCACATATTTTGTGTTTGTGTTGCTTGTTTGTTTGCTAGCTTGAGTCTTTAGTTTGATTATTATCTTGCTCGATTTGTGATCTTTGTTTGATCACCTCAAAAACCCAACCAAAAAATATCTTGATTTTCATTTCTTTGTTCCTTCCTCTTTTCTTAGACTAGATTCACACTATCTATGACCATTTGTTTGACTTGATTTCACCTTAGTCTTCGTGTTCGACCACGGAATACTATCCCTACTACAAAACGTCCTGTACACTGCGGGTTCGCGAGGAGTTAGGAGAAATATATCGACTATAAATTGTAAGACTTTTGTGCTACACAATTTTAGCGTAACAAGTTTTTGGCGCCGTTGCCGGGGACTAGGTCTAGATTGAGTCATTTTTGTGATTGTTTATAGTGTAGATCTTTCTTGTTGCTTTTGATCTCGTTTGGTTTGTGTCTTTGCTTTTCAGGACATCTCTCCTTCTTTAGGTGTATGCGAAGATCTCGTGGCAAGGATTTAGCTCCATTCGATCCCGAACCGGAGAAAACCCTTAGATCTAGATCCAAGAGCCTTAGAAAGGAAAAAGAGATGGCCGGAAGAGATCTCCAAGCTGAGTTGGATGAGGCTTTAGAGCAAATTAGGCTAAGAGATGAGCTCTTGGAGGAAGAAAGGAGACTTGCAACGAGAGGCAAGAAGCAACTAGGAGGGAGATTGAAGAGATTAGGCAAGCTCTTGTCGAAGGGGAGCTTAATCGTCAACAACCTCCACCTCCTCCACCACAACCGCAGCCGGCGGCGAATATTCGGGTTGTGCCCATTGCTATTGAGGAGCCACAAACATTAGGGCAACGTATGGATCCGGCACAAAGAGCACACCGTCCGGGTGTGAACTTAGGAGATCCCGCAGCCCATGACTACGAGCTCCGCCCTCAAGTTCTACAAATGATCCGGCATAATCAATTTGGAGGGATGGAAGGAGAGTCTCCTCATCAACACTTGATGAACTATGAGATCTTGATGGAGACTCTTAGACCGCCTAGATTGGAGAGCAACAACCATAAGCTTAGGGCTTTCTCCTTCTCACTTAAGGATAAAGCCTTGGCTTGGTATCAATCTATTCCACAAGGGCGAGTGAGTACTTGGGAGGAGATGACAACCGAGTTTTTGACTAAGTTCTTCCCACCTTCCAAGACTACCGAGTTAAGAGGGAAGATCAATGCCTTCGTGATGAAGGATAGAGAGAGTCTATTCAAGTCTTGGGAGAGGTTCAAAGACCTTCTCCTAGATTGTCCACACCATGGTATACCAAAAATTGAGCTATTAGAGATCTACTTCAAAGGACTTGATGAAGATAGCCAATTCAAGCTTCAATCTCTTTCCGGTGGGACTTTCATGGAGAAGAATGTAGATGAAGCTTGGGAGTTTGTAGAGAAAAAAGCTTTAGTGATTGAGAAGTACTCCTATAGGAAGAGTGATGGGAGGAAGGCGGGAGCATATGAGGTGAGTGAAGTCACCATGAGCAATTTCAAGCTTGACGCCATCAACAACGAGCTAAAGTCTTTGAGGGAGTTGTGTGCTACAACTTTGAAGAACCAAGCAACCCCTCAAGTGCAAGTGCAAGCAAACTTGTCTTCCAAGGAGGAAGATGTGAACTACATGGGAAGGGGCAATTACAACAACTATCAAGGCCCAAGGAACTTCAACAACAACCGGCAATTCAACAATTACCGGCCTAACTACAACCATCCCGGGTTTTCCTATTCTAACCCGGAGGGAGCCTTGAACCCTCCCGCTTCCACAAGCACAACTCCACCGCCAAAGGCTTCACGAGAACCTCCACCCGGATTTACTCAACCTCCAAAGGATAGAACCGAAATGATGTTTGAGCAATTGCTTGGAAGGTTGAGTGGTCTTGAGAGCACGGTGACCTCTATTTCCAAGGCTCAAAAGGTTTTGGAAGCACAAGTGTTCCAAAAGGCGGGTGAAGCTCATAGAGATCCGGGAAAGCTTCCCGGAAGAACCGAAGATAACCCGAGAGGCCAAGTGTTGGCTATCACAACAAGGAGTGGGCTAAGCATGAAAGATCCCTTACCTAAAGGAAATGACAAAGGGAAGCAAGTGGTGAATAAAGAAGAGCCATTGCAAGAAGATGGAGGGAAGAGCAAGGATGATGAGCCATCATATGTGGCACCACTTCCGTACAAGCCACCACTACCATTCCCACAATCACGAGCAAGAGCTCGTTTGGACAAACACTCTGGTAAATTCCTTGAACTTATATCTAAATTGCATATTAACATTCCGTTCATGGATGCTATTCTAGGTATGCCGGCATATGGCAAGTTTTTGAAGGAAATACTCTCCAACAAGAGGAAGTTGGAGGAGTATGGGGAAGTGAGGATGACAAAAAGGTCCTCAGAGTTGATTCAAACGATGAAGGAGGAGATGCCTCCTAAGCTAAGAGATCCGGGATCCTTTTGTGTGCCAATCGGAGTAGGAGAAGTCAAGTATGACGCCCTATGTGATCTTGGGGCAAGTGTAAGCATCATCCCGCTTGCACTTTGCAACAAGGTTGGGCTAGGAGAGCCAAAGCCGGTCAAGATGACCCTTTACATGGCGGACTGCTCAATCACTCATCCGGTTGGAATCTCGGAAGACATTCCGGTGCAACTAGGGAAGTTCTATGTGCCCATAGACTTCGTTGTTTTGGACATCCCGGCGAACTATCCGGTTCCTATCATCTTGGGGAGACCTTTCCTAGCTACTTCCGGGTGTTTGGTGGATTGCAAGAATGGAGTTCTCTCATTCAACATTGGAGAAGAGAACATCAAGTTTAATTTGTCCACAATGGTGAAGGGGCCAGTCCTAGGTGAAGATGTCTTCAACATTGTTGAGGAAGAGGAGTCTAGAGAGGTTGTGAGCTCAATCTTGCTTAAGGATCCACTTGAGAAGGTTCTTAGCTCAAGTTTGATGGAGGAAGGAGTTGATGAAAGTAGCAATGAAGTAATCAAGGCCTTGAATGCATTGGACGAGTTACCAAGTGTTGGATTTGAAGTACTAGAGGAGGAGAGAATCACCCAGAAAAATCGGACAGAGGGGCCAGATCGGTCGATTTTTGTACTTATCCTGAAGTTCCATCCAATTTTGCAAATGCAGAAACTGAGATCGACCTACACTCAGGAAAATCGGCCGATTTTTCTGACTGGGTCGATTTTCCTGAGTCTTTTGAGCAACATCCAAGTGTTTGTGAGCAATCATCAAGGGACTTAGGGGAGGCTTCCATGGCTTTGCAATCATCTCAACCTACATTGTATGGATCATCTCCAACCGAAAAAGGTCCTCCTCAACTTCATCTTAAACCACTTCCTTCTCATTTAAAGTATGCTTTCCTTGGTTCAAATTCTACTTATCCGGTGATTGTGAATGCATCTTTGAATGATGATGAGCTTAATAGATTGTTGAACGAATTGAAACTGCATAGAAAGGCAATAGGATACACCATTGATGACCTTGTTGGCATTAAGTCCTCTTTGTGCATGCATAAGATATTGATGGAAGATGACCATAAACCCTCTATTGAACATCAAAGAAAATTGAATCCTATAATGAAAGAGGTAGTTAAGAAAGAGATCATTAAGTTGCTAGATGCGGGAATCATCTACCCTATTTCGGATAGTAAATGGGTTAGTCCCGTACATGTGGTTCCTAAGAAGGGTGGGATGACCGTAGTAACTAATGAGAACAATGAACTAATCCCAACTAGGACGGTTACGGGATGGAGGATGTGTATTGACTATAGGAAACTAAATGTGGCCTCTAGGAAAGATCATTTCCCTCTTCCTTTCATTGACCAAATGCTAGAGAGATTAGCTCAACACTCTCATTTTTGTTACCTAGATGGCTATAGTGGATTCTTCCAAATCCCTATCCACCCCGATGTCCTTGGGGTACATTTGCATATAGGAGAATGCCGTTTGGGTTGTGTAATGCACCCGCCACCTTCCAAAGGTGTATGATGGCCATATTTTCTGAATATATTGAGAAGATCATGGAGGTATTTATGGATGATTTTTCCGTTTATGGATCTTCTTTTGATGATTGCCTAGTTAACTTGTCTTTGGTACTTAAGAGATGTGAGGAGACAAATCTTGTCTTAAATTGGGAAAAATGCCACTACATGGTAAGTGAAGGTATTGTGTTGGGACACTTGGTGTCCAACCGTGGCATTGAGGTTGATAAGGCCAAGATTGAAACTGTTCGCTCCAAACGGTGTGTGCAAGCTTTAAATTTATAACCCTAGACTTAAGCTTAAAACAAGGATGCGAACCCGCAGTGTACGGGTCAATCGTAGTAAAAGCAAGAAAGTTCCAGGGGTCGATCACAGGGACTCGGTGAAACAAAGTCAATACAGTGTGCTTATGTCAATACTAACCACAAGAGCGATTAACACAATCAAAGATGAATAAGAAGTCAATAAAGCAAACATGCAATTCTAGGGATTAAAGCATCTAGTTGTGGTTCCAACTCAAGATCTATAGATAAGCGGACAAAGCTGAGATTTTTGCGTGGGGAAGGTGTTTCTAAAGTGGAGTAGATCACCGGGTAAGTCTCACTACACACTAATCCTAAACCGTAACTCCTATTACCGGGTAAGTCTCAAGGAATCAAGGTAAAGAACTATAGCCTCAAACTACCACACCATCTAAGGGAATAGAATCAACCTTTACCGGGTAAGTCTCAGGCTAACTCACAAAGATGGGATGGAAGCACACTCAAACCCCAATAAAGGATGAACCTTTATTACCTACACTTATGATCGTTGGTACACAAACTAAGGAATTACCGGGTAAGTCTCATCCTAAGCTTGCTTTGAACCAGGAAGGTGTAATAAGAATAGGATTTGGCAAACTCTAACACTTAACTCTCAGTTTAGGATTGGATAAGTCACCTCGGTCAGAAGAATTCCACCCCGGCCGAGATGTTCATCGACCGAACGAGATGCTTAGGGTTAAGGTTAAAGACTCGAACTTTCAGGATCCTACTGGAATCTAAGATTATTCTATCATTGTTTTTCCCACAACCTTCAGCCAATCACCCTAGAATCACACAAGGAAATTAGCCACTCATCATCATAATGAAAGTATTAAAATATATGGGAAGAAGGTGAATATTTGAACAAAGAAGAATTTAATGAAAAGACTTCAATAACTGAATCAAATATCACAACAAAGCGTTCCTTGGATAACAATCCAAAAAGACAAGACAACAATTGAGGGAATTGAAGACAATCTTACAAAACCCTTCAATAAAGCTATAAAAGCTATGGACTTCAATCTTCCTTCAACCTTCAAAAAAGTTCTTCAATTCTCCCAACTTGGAGTAGGCTGCTGCTGCGTATTTTTCGGTGTAAGCGGGATCTAAGCACGATCGGATTTGTGGAAAATCCAACCCTTTTTATAGGAAAATAACCCTCCAAAGATAATAAATCTTAGAAAGATATTCTCCCATAAATATAGGTGAAATATATGATTCTGCATATCTCCTTCCTTCCAGGAGCCAAGCCCAAAAATATAAGATCACTTTTCAATTTTAAAAGATCTCCTCCAAGAATAAAATATTCTCGCCGCGTCCTAGGTGTTCGCCTTGGTCGAGTCGGCATCTCTGGATCACCTCGGTCGAGATGAATCTCTGGTCAACCGAGGTGAGTCTCAACTGAATGTGAAATCTCTCAAAACTGGTCCCAAGTAAATCTTTAATCCATGGCTATGCTCCCTGGATGTAGCTCCAAATGACTCATGACTCCTTTTTGCTCCTTTTTGATGCAAAACGTACCATATTACCTGCAATTACAACGAAACTAGGTGTAGACCTCGATTCTCGCAAAGGTAGATGAAATGGTAGTAAAATCACATAATGTACATACAAACATGCAGATTATGAAAGATAAAACGTCCAAACAAACCCCAAAATATAGACTATAATTCATGCTATCAGAAACGATAGAGAAGTTGCCGCCACCTACCTCGGTGAAGGGGGTAAGGAGCTTTCTAGGGCATGCCGGTTTTTACCGGAGATTTATTAAAGATTTCTCTAAGATTTCTAAGCCTCTTACTAACCTACTAATGAAAGATGTTGAGTTTGTTTTCTCCAAGGATTGCCTTGAAGCTTTTTGTAGGTTGAAGAATGCTTTGATCTCCGCACCTATCATGCAACCTCCGGATTGGAGCTTACCATTTGAAGTGATGTGTGATGCAAGCGATGTGGCTGTTGGGGCTGTTTTAGGACAAAGGAAAGAAGGGCGTACACATGCCATCTATTATGCTAGCAAGACGCTAGATGATGCCCAACTCAAGTATGCCACAACCGAGAAAGAGTTGCTAGCGGTAGTGTATGCCTTTGAAAAGTTCCGCTCATATCTTGTTGGAGCGAAGGTCATAGTGTATACGGATCATGCTGCGATCCGTTATCTCCTTACGAAGAAGGATGCCAAGCCTAGGTTGATTCGGTGGATTCTTCTTCTTCAAGAGTTTGATTTGGAGATCCGGGACAAGAAGGGGTCCGAAAATTCAGTGGTGGATCACCTTAGTAGACTACCTCCATTAGAGATTGAGAAAGATGACATCCCGATTGATGACTCATTCCGGGATGAGCAATTGCAAATGATGGAGGAGTGTCTATTTCAAGTGTCTAGAGGAAGTGAGCCATGGTATGCCGACATTGTGAACTACCTAGTGTGTGAGGAAGTGCCTCCCGGTTGTCATATGCCCAAAGGAAGAAGTTCTTCAAAGATGTGAGGCACTACTGTTGGAGTGAACCACTTTTGTTCAAGAGAGGGCCGGATGGAGTCTTTAGAAGATGCATACCGGAGGATGAGGTGGAGAGCGTGATCCGCCATTGTCATTCCTTGCCATGTGGAGGGCATGCTAGCTCACACAAGACATGTGCTAAGGTGTTACAATCGGGCTTCTTTTGGTCAAGTTTGTTCAAGGATGTGCAAAACTTTGTGGTAGCTTGTGATGCTTGCCAAAGGACGGGCAACATCTCAAGGAGGAATGAGATGCCCTTGAACAACATACAAGAGGTAGAGATATTTGATGTGTGGGGTGTGGACTTCATGGGACCATTCCCTTCTTCACGTGGCAACCTCTTCATCCTATTGGCGGTGGACTATGTTTCGAGATGGGTGGAAGCAATCGCTTCTCCCACAAATGATGCCAAGGTTGTGGTGCGGTTCTTCAACCGAGTGATCTTTCCTAGGTTTGGGACACCAAGGGTGATCATAAGTGATGGAGGAAAGCACTTCACTAATAGGAACTTTGGAGCACTTTTGGCTAAGTATGGGGTGACTCATAAGGTGACAACACCTTACCACCCCCAAACTAGTGGCCAAGTGGAGATCTCCAACCGGGAGATAAAAGGAATCCTTGAGAAGACGGTTTCTAGAACAAGAAAGGATTGGGCTATGAAGCTCGATGATGCTTTGTGGGCTTATAGAACCGCTTTCAAGACACCAATTGGCACCACTTCCTACAAGCTAGTTTATGGCAAGTCTTGCCACCTTCCGGTGGAGATGGAGCATAGAGCATATTGGGCCATAAGGTGGCTGAATTTTGACCTCAAGAAAGCCGGTGAGAAGAGGTTGCTAGACATGAACGCCCTTGAAGAGATCCGGTTGGATGCTTATGAGAATGCCCGGATTTACAAGGAGAAGACCAAGTGTTGGCATGACAAGCGCCTCATCCTAAAGGAGTTGAATGAGGGTGACTTAGTGATTCTCTTCAACTCGAGGCTGCGGCTCTTCCCCGGAAAGCTCAAATCAAGATGGAAGGGTCCCTATGTTGTGAAGAAAGTCTTTCCTCATGGAGCGGTGGAGATAGGAGGAGATCATTGTGGTAACTTCAAGGTGAATGGGCACCGTTTGAAGAAGTATATCCCGGAAGCCCCGGTGGAAGTGATTGCCCCACTTCACCTCGAGTGAAACGCTCCTGAATTTGGTCAAGCTAATGACCTTAAAAAAGCGCTTAATTGGGAGGCAACCCATTGGTACATATTTTTCCCTTTTTGATTTTCTTGTTTTTGTTTGATCTTACTCTTGGTGTGCTTTGTTTTCCTTTTATGTTTTTGGGTGCTAGATCTTGTTGATTGTCATGTGTGATGAAATGTTGGAGGTCATGTGAGAACCTCATGGAATGGTTGAAGGCACAAGATCCAAGCACATGGACGAGGAAGAAAACACCCAGGAAAATCGGATTGTTCTTCATCTAGATCGGCCGATTTCCTGGGCAGTTGGTCCGATTTTTCCTTCTGTCAAGGAAAGTAATGATCTCCAATCAAGCATGGGTGGAGCGGACGTGGAACTTGGACGGCTTGCGGTGCCAAGCGCGGGTTCCGACACCATAATAAACATCAAGAGCTCTCTACCATCCTTGATCGATCATCCACTATACCAAAGCATCACCAATTTTACATTGCGAGGACTCTCTTTCACTTCTTTGTTTAGTTTGCACATTGAGGACAATGTGTTTCTAAGTATGGGGTGGGGTTTTCATGATCACTTGCATGATTAGCATCTAGGATAGTTTAATATTGTCACATGTTTCATTATGTCTTGCATTGTACATATATATTTCAAAAAAATCCAAAAAATAAGAAAATTTTAAAAAAAATTTAGTGCTTCTAAGTTTGGGAATGACCCTTATGATGAGATTGTCTTGTGAATTGGCTATGGATGGCATTATGTGTTGAATAGATAAATGCATATGTGGACTTGAAGTACTTATCTTGAATCCTATGAATGATTTGTGATCATGAATGTTTGCCTTGATTGAATTGAGGATTCAAAGTCGAAATTACATGCTAGTTCTTGCACATCATTTAGGAGTAATTAAGGCAATTCATCTTTCTCTACTTCTCATCTTGATCATGTTGTTTGAAGCACCTCAATTGATGAAAAATTTGACCTCTTTTGACCCATCCGGGACTAGGAGCATGTTAGTGTGTTGATGTGTGTGAAAAGCAAGTGTGGGGTGAAGTTGTTGATGAAAGAATGAAGTGCTGAATTTGTTCTGAAAGTGTAGACAAAAATATAGGTTTGGGGACGTTGGTTTAAATGACGAGTAACTCGGCACCATTCACATAATCGGGTGTTTGTGCCTTACCAAAGTCAAATAAACCGATGGTCCTAACGAGTTTTGGTATGTGTGCCCGGTGTGGATGTACCTCGAAAAATAAAATAAAAACCGAGGACGGCTAATCACCAAGGTTTCGGCTTTTGTACACCAATGCCATTGTCTCAAAAATAAGTGAAAAAGAAAAGAAAACAAAGAAAAGATGGAGAAAATTATACACTTGTTGGGAAGTTGAGCAAAAACGAAATTGTGGAGTTAGTTCCTTTCCCAGATTAGCATCACATGACTTGAAAATTCCCACCTAATCACAACGTTTCTTAGCCCTTTATTTCCTAAGTCCTTGTGACCTAAATGCATGTGTGTAAGACTTAGTGATCTAGATTGGACATACTCATGATCATCTTGACTTCTTCATTTTTCACCTCTCATGCATGCTTTCTAGTTAAGTATAATTTTCTTTCCATGCCTTCATTCATTTTATGCATGATCGCTTGTCCATTGCTATGAAACATGACTATGAAGGTGATCCAATGTTAGAAGCACAATTTCAAAAAGATTTTGTTATTTTTCCGCATGCATAAATCACGTCATCTCTTAGTCTATAGTTGGATCTTGCTCGGGGACGAGCAAATCTTAAGTATGGGGTATTTTGATAACGTAATTTATGACGTTAGTATAGGCATACCTTTAGATAGTTTTCACCGATATTCATGCACGTTTTGGCACTAGTTCAAGACGTTTACGCTTAGTTCATGCATATTTCTAGAAAAGACGTCTACACGAGCTTTTGTCGGTTTTGTAGGTATTTCGGGGATCTTTTGGACATTAATCGATGCATTAGAGGGTCAAGCCTCATGGTGGTACACATCCAAGGCTTTGAAGGAACATAATGGGAGCAACAAAGGACACAAAGACCATAGTTGGTGCAAGCACTGGAGCAACTCATGGCTAGACGATCATAACATGCCTCTGTTGAAAAAAATCGGACCATCACTCAGGAAAATCAGCCGATTTTTCCTGACTGGGTCGATTTTTGGCCTTCAACAGCTTAAGCCACCTGTCCCACGATCTCTTTGCCCGGCCTTGCTCTTGGTGGAGAATATAAGTGGGCCTGCAAGCTGTTGCTAAGCATTCTCCTCTCCCACATTTCTCTCATTGGTAGCTGATTCGATTGGGGATAGACTTGGAGAAGAAGAAAAACTCTCTCAAATTTGGAGGAGGAAGAAGAACACAAAACTTAGAGTGATAGTGAGTTCTTGAGGGATTTTTAGTGATTTTTGGAGTCTTTGATTGAAGAACTATTGCAAGGATTGTTAGGAACGTTTTGGAACTTCATTTGAAGGGTTGTAAGTCTTGCTAAAACTTAGATTCAGCTGAGATTTATTGTTTTTACTTGCTTATCCTTCATCATCCATCTATGAAAACCATGCATGCTTGTGTGATGATTTTGGATCTTGATATGCATACTATTGGCTAGTTTATTGTGATTCTGGAGTGATAGATTGATGGTTATGGCTTGGGCGATGATAGAATGGACTTATATGTTAGTTTAGGATGATTTGTATGCACGAAACCTAACCCAGGAAGAAAAATCGGGCTGTTCTTCAGCCAGATCGGCCGATTTATCCATGATCCATCCGATTTTTCTCTTTGTTGCTCTTTAATTGATGAATCTGTATGTTAGGATGTTGGGTTGTTGAAATCCTAGGGTTTATTAAGCTTAATTTAGCTTAGGATCACCTAATGCTATGAACCTAAGTGAGGGAAGAGATCTACCCGATGATTTCCGATCTTAGATACCCAAGATGATGGATTCTAGGTAGTAGCGAGCCTCACAAGCCGCTATTGGATTGAGTGTGCTAGGATTATTGCTTGAGACTTCCCTTTTCCAAGACTTACCCGGTAAGGAGAGGGTTTCCCCTTAAGTAGAGTTCGGTTTGTGTAGAATTCCCTACTTTAACCCCTTGAGACCTACCCGGTAATAGGAGTTTGATGCGGGATTAGTGAAGCGAGAGACTTACCCGGTAATCGCTTCCACTAGAGAAACACCCTTTTCCCAACACCGTAGCGTTATCCTTAGAATCTTTAGGAGCTTGAGTCCAATGCCATAACCGGAAATCTTGACCTCTAGGATCCACTCTTCTCTCTTTGATCACATATTTTGTGTTTGTGTTGCTTGTTTGTTTGCTAGCTTGAGTCTTTAGTTTGATTATTATCTTGCTCGATTTGTGATCTTTGTTTGATCACCTCAAAAACCCAACCAAAAAATATCTTGATTTTCATTTCTTTGTTCCTTCCTCTTTTCTTAGACTAGATTCACACTATCTATGACCATTTGTTTGACTTGATTTCACCTTAATCTTCGTGTTCGACCTCGGAATACTATCCCTACTACAAAACGTCCCGTACACTACGGGTTCGCTAGGAGTTAGGAGAAATATATCGAGTATAAATTGTAAGACTTTTGTGCTACACAATCTTAGCGTAACACGCTTCCAAGTCACATGAGGTATGTTTTCCTTGGATCGGATTCTACTTATCCCGTCATCGTTAGTGCTTCCCTTTCCGAAACTGAATTGTCTAAACTGATGCATCAAAAGGCTTTGGGTTATACTATTGATGATCTTATTGGTATTAAGCCTTCTTTCTGCATGCATAGAATACTAATGGAGGATGATCATAAGACTTCACGGGAACCTCAAAGACGGTTAAATCCGATCATGAAAGAGGTTGTGAAGAAGGAAATTCTTAAGTTGTTGGATGCAGGTATCATATTTCCTATCTCGGATAGCAAGTGGGTGAGCCCAGTGCATGTAGTTCCGAAGAAAGGAGGGATGATCGTTGTGACGAATAAGAACAACGAGTTGATCCCAAGTAGGACCGTTACGGGCTGGAGGGTGTGCATCGATTATAGGAAGCTGAATGTGGCCACTCGGAAGGACCATTTTCCACTTTCCTTCATCGATCAAATGCTCGAACGGTTAGCCCAGCATACACATTTTTTCTATTTAGATGGTTATAGCGGCTTCTTCCAGATTCCTATCCATCCGGATGATCAAGAGAAGACCACTTTTACTTGTCAATGGGGGACATTCTCTTATAGGAGGATGCCATTTGGATTATGTAATGCACCCGCTACCTTCCAGTGATGCATGATGGCTATCTTTTCCGAGTACATAGAGGAGATCATGGAGGTATTTATGGATGACTTTTCAGTATATGGTTCCTCCTTTGATGATTGTCTATCTAACCTTTCTCTAGTTCTACAAAGATGTGAAGACACTAATCTCGTTTTGAATTGGGAGAAGTGTCATTTTATGGTTAATGAAGGCATTGTGCTAGGACACCTCGTTTCCAACAGAGGTATTGAGGTCGATCGAGCTAAGATCGAGACTATTTGAGAAACTTCCTCCCCCTTGTTCTGTTAAGGGTGTCTGGAGTTTTCTCGGGAATGCAGGTTTCTATAGGAGGTTCATCAAGGGTTTTTCGAAGATTTCTAAACCACTAACTAAACTCTTGAATAAGGATGTTGTTTTTGAGTTTTCGCAGGAATGTCTTGATGCATTTTTCACGATAAGGAAGCATTGATCTCCGTTCCCATTATCCAACCTCCGGATTGGACCTTGCCCTTTGAGATCATGTGTGATGCGAGTGATGTGGCGGTAGGAGCGGTGCTTGGACAAAAGAAGGATGGTCGGACCAACGTCATTTACTATGCTAGCAAGACGCTAGATGAAGCCCAACTAAACTACGCCACCACCAAAAAAGAGCTTTTGGCGGTTGTATATGCTTTTGAGAAATTTCGCTCTTACTTAGTGGGAGCGAAAGTTATTGTTTACACTGACCATGCAGCTATTCGTTACTTGCTTGCTAAGAAGGATGCTAAGCCACGTCTTATTCGATGGATTCTCTTGCTTCAAGAGTTCGACCTAGAGATTCGCGATAAGAAGGGATCCGAAAATTCTGTTGCGGATCACCTCAGCCGGCTACCTCCCTGTTCACGCGAGAAGGACGACCCATCCATCGATGATTCATTCCCTGATGAACACTTGCATTTGCTGGAACGTTTGATAGACTTATTTATTTCACCCCATGATGAAGGTGAAGTATGGGGTGAGGACACCTTCCAGCATGTTTAGGGATGCCGTACGGTCCAGCTAGCGACCTTAAATCAAGCTCTTCTTGGGAGGCAACCCAAGGTATTGTTTTCTTTTTTTCCCTTTTTCTAGTCTAGCTTTAGATAGTTTGCTTTTGCTTTGCTTTGCTTTGTTCTTGGCGTCCTAGACAGAAACCAGGTACTTTCTAAGGAAGGATTACAACCCAGGAGCAACACTGGAAGGACAGAAGTTCGAGAAATTGAGAAGACGGAGCTTGACTGAGACACATCTCGGTTGTTGTCACAGCACCTCGACCGAGATGATTCTTGAGCAACCGAGGTGACTAGGGCTGACGAAGATCCACCTCGGTCCAAACACCTCGGTCCAGTCGGGACCACCTCGACCGAGGTGACAGGAGAATCAGCGAGGGGTATAAAAGAGGAATAATTTTCTCTCTCTTTCCCTCTCATCTCTCCCTCAACCGCAGCACATCCCCATCTCGCTTTCTTCGTTTCTGGATCATTTTCTACGATTCTTGCGAGGAAAGGCTAGAGGAACAGATTACAAGTGAGAAACTGCAACAAAAACGCTTCCAATCGACTGAATCTGGGGTAATTAAATCGAAAACCCTAACTCCTCTATTTTCACCAATTTCAAAGATTAGTGACTTTGGTTGCCATAGATTTATGTTGGAAAAGGCTTAAGTACCCCATAGGAACAATCGGTAGTGATATTGGGGGAAAAGAACTAGAAATCAGAGAGTTAGAATCGAGCAGTTTATCGCCTCGGTCTAGTCGACCTGTGCCTCGGCCGAGGTGTTCTTGAGATTGTCAGACCGACCGAGGTGACTTGTTAGCAAAAAAATTTTTTAAAAAAAAGAGTTCTCGTTCTGATCGCCAGTTAGTTCTGAGGGATGATCCCAGTAGATCCTCACCTTCTTCTTCTTCCCAACCCTCTATCCCGGTGATCCACGAGCGTCACCAGGCTGACTTTGACCGCATATGCGCGCACCCTGTGATTGCGCCGCATTTTTAGGATATTTCTGCTTTTGATTGCCTCCATGTAGCTGGTGATCTGAAGAGGATGTTTCCATGGTAGTGCTGGAGCAGTTCATGGAGATTAGAGCTCCAGCCTACCTCGAGCCCACATTAGAGTTTGAGATTTTTGTTACTCACCTGCCTGAGGAGAGAGCCATCAAGTACCGGTTGTTGAACCGGAACTACATCGTTCCCATGGACTAGTGGAGAGATATCTTTGGCTTCCCGACCCCTACAGTTCCCGACTTTCCTTCTCGAGCCGTGGCTCGACAGTTTTGGGGACAGATTGCTCACGTGGTAGAGTATGCTGATAGGTGGAGACCTGGAGACTCCAGGGAGCGCATCATCTTCCACCTTGCTTTCCGACTAACCCACCGGATCTTCAATGAGACCCTTCTGCGCATACTGAGACGTCCCAGAAGATTAGACTGGGGGAGCTTTTGAGTCTATTTTGTATGATGACTGGGGGAGTGCCTGATTTTGGGGTGATGCTAGCTGAGGATCTGCACCGAATCAAGGCTAAGGGGAAGGGAGATATCTGTTGTGGCAGCTTGGTGACTCATATAGCGACGGTCATGGATCTAGATCTGAGTGCCTATACACTGGTGGCGGCTGCCAAGCCGCTAGGACTGCAAGAGATGATCACGAGGAGGATTCTGGTTCTCGTGGACTCACTACACCGTACGTGGTGATGCCTTGGGAGCAGACTGCCCCTCAAGGTATCATGTGGTCGGCCCAGTTCTTAATCTACGATCCTCAATATTGGTCCACCGATTGGATACCCTACATAGAGGATGCTAGAGACGCCGCAACAGCTCAGGTACTGGAGGAGGAGGATAAGGATGATGATAGAGGTGTTGTCATGGAGACAGGGACAGATAAAGCGGGCCCCAGTGTGCCAGTTGTCGACTTAGATGATGAGGCTATAGAGGAGGAGACAGCTGCAGCACCATCACGTCCTTCTAGGCGCAGAGTCCGCAGACAAAGGGATCCCATAGCTCATCGACGGATTGACGAGCCGACGGATCAGAAGATTGACTCTTACGCCGCCTTGTCAGTGGATATGTTGGAGATGAGGGAGAGCAAGCACTACTAGCGCCGGATGATGGAGATACAGTTCCAGCATACCATGGGCTACCCTTTTGATCCATCCCAACATCCTTTCGTCCCGTATCCACCACCACCACCAACAGATCAGGATTAGAGCTAGCAGGGATTTCTTTTCTTTATTAATTATGCAGCTCAGCTTATGTCCGGTGAGTACTCTGTTTTTAGACTTATTTTGACCTATTGGGACAATGTGTCCCAAGTATGGGGTATTTGGATGTACCTTACTCGATATTATGTGTATGACTTGTATGACTTTCTATTTATGATCTTTCTTATGCTCTATGTGTTTATTTGAGACTACATGCATGCATACAGGTTATTTGATTGAGAAAAACGTCAAAAACTGGTTAAGAAAAAAATTTATGACCTCGACCGGGATGACTCTTGCCAAACGAGGTCAAGTACCTCGGTTGACTTAGAACATCTCGACCGAGGCGGTTTAACTAAAAGAGTTTTCAAAACGATTTTTGTGCTTCCTTTTTGGATATGACCTCAATGATGATTTAGTTTGCATATTGGTTTTGAATTCTTTATATGTTTGAAGGGTTTTATGATATGTTTAAGTTACTAAATGCTTTGTTTGAAATTTTGGCATGTTTAATACTTTATTTTTATCAAAATTATGTTAAATTTGAAGGTTGACACCACATGATGAGTTCTCTCACTTTCTTCCTGGGATGATTTAAGCAATTCATTCTCTTCTCTTCTTCTTCTTGATCATGCTTAGCCCCTCATATATATATTTGCCTCCCTTTACCTATCCGAGAATTTGGAAGCAAGCAAGTGAAAAGCAAGTGAAAGTGAAGTTGAGATGTTGGCTGGAAGTTTAGAAAGAAACAAATAGGTTTGAGGAAGTCAATCATGATGATGAGTAACTCGGCACCATTCACATAGCCGGGTGTTTGTGTCTTGCCAAAATCGGATTGAACGATATTCCTAACGGGTCATGGTATGTGCATCAAGGGTTTGAGGCATCTCGAGAAATTGATGATTGCTAATCTTCTAGGCTTCGGTTATTGTGCACCTCTGTCCATGCAAAAAGTAAAAAGTAAATAAGCAAAGCTTAATGGTGGAAGATGTTGAAGTTCAAAAGCAAGTGAAGTGAAGATCCTTTTCCCGGATTCTAGCACCACATTTTCTATATACATCCCACCCTCACACGTTTCTTGACCTTCTTTTAGGAAGCCCTTGAGACCTCGAGCTTGTTGAATGACTTGGTGGTTTAAACTGGATTATACATGATTAATTTCGATAATTATGATTTATTATGCATTCTATGATTTTATGCAAAGATGAACAACTTTCCTATATTTATAAAATGTTTTGATCATGTTTTGATTTTAAACACCATGAAGCATTCTCTTAGAGTGATCTATGAGTGGAGCACACCACCAAAATGTTTTGAAATATTTTTCATCGATCTTTATGACTTATAATCCATTCTATCTTGTACTTAAGATTTAGAACTTGCTTGGGGACAAGCAAGGGACAAGTATGGGGTATTTTGATAGCATGCATTATAGTCTATATTTTGGGACTTGTTTAGACGTTTTATCTTCAATAATCTGCATGCTTGAATGTATATTATGTGATCATATTGTCGTTTCATCTACCTTTACAGGAATCGAGGTCTACACCAAGTTTTGTTGTAGCCGTAGGTAAAATGGCACATTTTGGACTAAAATGGAGCTAAGGAGCAAAGGAGTCATAGGAGCTACATTCTGGAGTTTAAAAGAGAACTCAGGGAGCAAGAAATTAACAAAGAAGATTTACTTTGGACCAGATTTAAGAGATTTCACATTCAGCTGAGATTCACCTCGGTCAACTACAGTGTCACCTCGACCGAGGTGATCTTGAGGAGCGTCCCGACCGAGGCGAACACCCTGGCGCCAGCGAGATATATTTTATTGGCTGAAATCTTTTATTTTTGGAAGGAGATCTTATATTTTTAGGCTGGATTTCTGGAAGGAAGATCATATATTTGGGAGATCTATTTTAGAGATATCGATATATTTTATTAGGATATTATCTTTTTAAGATATTATTATCTTTGGAAGATAATTCCCCTATATAAAGGGCTGGATTTTCCATAATTCAGCATCGTCGCATACTTGGTTATTGAAAAAGCTGCAATTAGGAGGATTTTCTGGAGTTTTGAAGGAAGTTTGAGGATTGAAGGAAGGAAGTTTCATAGCTTTGTGATAGCTTTTGAAGGAGTTTGTAAGAATTTCTTAGATTCCTTTTTGGTTTTATTGTCTTGTTGGATTTGTGATCCAAGGAACGCTGATTTGTTTGATATTTGATTTAGTTATTGAAGTCTTGTTCTTAAGGTTTTTGTGTCCAAATATTCATCCCCTTCTCATATATTTGATTATTGCTACATGATGATGAGTTGCTAATTTCTTTGTGCGATTCTAGGGTGATTTGCTGAAGGTTGTGGAAAGACGATGATAGAATAATCTTAATTCCAGTAGGACCCTGAAAGCTCGAGTCTTTACCCTTAACCCTAGAATATCTCGTTCAGTCGATGAGCATCTCGGCCGGGGTGGAACTTGACTGACCGAGGTGACTCTTTCTGATCCGTAACTGAGAGTGAAGTGTTAGAGTTTGCCAAAACCTATTCTTATTACATCTTTCCTGGTTCAATGCAAGCCTAGGATGAGACTTACCCGGTAATTCCTTAGTTTGTTTACCCAAGATCATAAGTGTAGGTGATAAAGGTTTATCCTTTATTAGGGTTTGAGTGTGCCTTCATCCCATCTTTGTGAGTTAGCCTGAGACTTACCCGGTAAAGGTTGATTCTATTCCCTTAGTTGGTGTGTTGGTTTGAGATTATAATTCCTTTCCTTAGTACCTTGAGACTTACCCGGTAATAGGAGCTTTTGGTTTGGGATTAGTGAGTAGTGAGACTTACCCGGTGATCTATTTCACTTTAGAAACACCTTCTCTTAGCAAAATCTCAGCTTTGTCCGCTTATCTTGAGATCTTGAGTTAGAACCACAACTAGATGCTTTAATCCCTAGAATTTGCATATTTCCTTTAATTGACCTTATTATCATCTCTTTGATTGCTTTAATCGCTTTTGTGGTTATTAGTTACATTGACTACCTATACTTTCTTTGTTTCACCTAAGTCCCTGAGATCGACACCCCGGAATTCTTGCTTTTTACTATAATTGATCCGTACATTGCGGGTTCGCATCCTTGTTTTAAGCATATTTTTTGGGATATAAATGTAAAGCTTGCACACACCGTTTGGAGCGAACATTATTGTTGAAGTTCCTAGGACCTTGATAATTGTTGAAGTTGCCCCTTCCCATGTAGTTAATGTCCTCCTCTTTGGAAGTCAAGTTGGCTTGCACTTGCACTTGAGGACTTGCTTGATTCTTCAAGGTTGTGGCACACAACTCCCTCAAAGACTTAAACTCATTGTTGATTGCATCGAGTTTGTAGTTGCTCATGGTGACTTCACTTACTTCATATACTCCCGGTTTCCTCCCATCACTCTTCCTATGGGAGTACTTCTCTATCACCAAGGCTTGCTTCTCTACAAACTCCCAAGCCCCATTCACATTCTTCTCCATGAATGTCCCTCCGGAAAGCGATTGGAGCTTGAATTGGCTATCCTCATCAAGCCCCTTGAAATATATCTCCAATAGTTGTATCTTCGGTATCCCATGGTGTGGACAATCTAGGAGGAGGTCCTTGAACCTCTCCCAAGATTTGAATAGGCTCTCTCTATCCTTCATCACGAAGGCATTGATCTTCCCTCTTAGCTTGGTTGTCTTGGAAGGTGGGAAGAACTTTGTCAAGAACTCGGTTGTCATCTCCTCCCAAGTACTCACACGTCCTAGTGGAATGAATTGGTACCAAGCCAAGGCCTTATCCTTAAATGAGAAAGAAAAAACCCTAAGCTTGTGGTTGTTGTTCTCCAATCTAGGCGGCCTTAGAGTCTCCATCAAGATCTCATAATTAATCAAGTGTTGATGAGGAGACTCTCCTTCCATCCCTCCAAATTGATTGTGCCGGATCATTTGTAGCACTTGAGGGCGGAGCTCATAGTCATGGGCTGCGAGATCTCCTAAGTTTATACCCGGACGGTGCACTCTTTGGGCTGGATCCATACGTTGCCCTAGCGTTTGTGGCTCCTCAATGATGATCGGCTCAAACCGAACATTAACCGCCGGCTGCGGTGGTGGTAGTGGTGGAGGTTGTTGACGATTAAGCTCCGTTTGCACAAGAGCTTGCCTAATCTCTTCAATTTCCCTCCTAGTTGCTTCTTGCCTCTCATTGGCAAGTCTCCTCTCATCCTCCAAGGCTTCATACCTTAGTCTAAGTTGCTCTAAGGCCTCATTCAAATCAAATTGAATATCTCTTCCGGTCATCTCCTTCTTCTTCTTAATGCTCTTGGATCTAGTCTTAAGGGTTTTCTCCGGTTCGGGATCGAATGGAGCTAAATCCTTGCCACGAGATCTTCGCATGCACCCAAAGAGTGAGAGATGTCCTGAAAATTCAAAGACACAAACCAAACAAGATCAAAAGCAACAAGAAAGACCTACACTATAAACAATCACAAACAATGATTCAATCTAGACCTAGTCCCCTGCAACGGCGCCAAAAAACTTGTAACGCTAGAATTGTGTAGCACAAAAGTCTTAAATTTATAACTCGATATATTTTCCGAACTCCTAGCGAACCCACAGTGTATGGGTCATTTTGTAGTAAGGATAGTATTCCGAGGTCGAACACAAAGACTAAGGTGAAATCAAATCAAACAAGTGATCATGGATAGTGTAAATCTAGTCTAAGAAAGAGAAGGAAATAAAGAAATGAAAATCATGATATTTTTTGGTTGAGTTTTTGTGGTGATCAAATAAAGATTACAAATCATGCAAGATTATAAATCAAACTAATAACTAAAGCTAGTAACACAAGCAAGCAACACAAACACAAGAAAAGCGGATTCTAGGGGTTAGGAATTCCGGTTATGGCTTTGAACTCAAGCTTCTAATCAACCTTTGACTAAGCTATGGTATGTTGGGAAAGGGTGTTTCTCAAATGGGATCAATCACCGGGTAGGTCTCATGATCCACTAATCCCGCACCTAAGGTCCTATTGCCGGGTAAGTCTCTAGGAGCCTAAGGTTGGGAATTCTACATAAACCGAATTGTTATCTAGGGATCTAACCTCTCCTTACCGGGTAAGTATTGGGAAGGCAAGTCCTAAACATCAATCCTAGCACACTCAGTCCAATAGCGGCTTATGAGGCTCACTACTACCTAGAGTTCATCATCTTTGGTACCTAAGATCAAGAATTACCGGGTAGGTCTCTTCCCTCACGTAGTTTACTAGCATTAGGTTACCCTAGGCTAGATTATGCTTAACAAACACTAGGATTTCAACAATCTAACATCCTAACATTCATATTTATCAATACAAGCACGACAGAGAAAATCACGGGCAAATAATTCAGAACCACGGCCGTGGTTAGGCAAGAACATACTGTGGTTTGTAACAGGGGTTAGGTTCAAACAAGCAAATCATCCAAAGGTACATTTAAGTCTATTCTATCATAGTCCAAGCCATAACTATCATTCCGTTACCCTAGAATCACTATTATTTAGCCAATAACAAGCATTTTAACATTCAAACTCAACAAGCAAACATTCATGGCTTCCATAGCAAGAAAATGAAATGAAAGAGAAGAGAAACAAGTAAACACAAGTAAACCAAGATGAATATATGTTTAAGAAAGACTTACAACCCTTCAAAAGAAGGTCCAAATCGTTCCTTACAAATCCTTGCAAATGTCTTCAACAAGCTCACTCAAAAACCACTCAAAAGCTAATGAAAACTCTAAAACTAGTGTTGTTCTTCTTCTTCTTCTCCCAAAATGAGAGTGTTTTCTTCCTCTCCAAGAGTAGCCTCCAATGGAATGATGTGTAATGAGAGAGTGTGGGAGAGTCTCATCTAGCAACAGCCTGCAGGACCACTTATATTCTCCACCAAGAGCAAGAGACGGTTATGGAGATCGTGGGACAGCTGTCATAGCTGTCTAGAGAGAACCACGACCAAAATTACGGGCGTGGAATCTGGGTCTGGGCCGTGGTTTTGCATAAACATCTCTCTTTTGATCATTAAGCCATGAGTTGGTGCAAGGCATGCACCCACAAGGTCCTATGTGTTCTCCTTTGCTCCTAGCTTGCTTCTCAATGAGTCCGGAAGTGTGTCATCACGAGAATAGATCCTAGAATGTGTCGATTAAGCTCCAAAAGTTCCCCAAAATACCTACAAAACCGACAATAGTTCGTGTAGACGTCTATCTCGGCAATATGCATGAATTAAGCGTAAACGTCATGAACTAATGTCAAACCATACATGAATAATGGGAAAAACTATCTAAATGAATGCCTAATCTAACGTCATATATCACGTTATCACTCTAGAAGGAGGGTTGAATAGAGTATGGGAACTTTTTGCAAACCAAATCTCAAGGCCTTAAAACTCCTTTCAAGGACTTTGATGTCAATTTGTGCTTCTAGTGAAACTTTGATTTCAAGGGCTTTGAAACTCTATTTCAAGGGCCATGACTTCTTGCTCCTGCAAAAAAAAGTTAGTCAAAGTAAAGTATATATGGTGCGGAATTGAAAAGATTGACACGAGGATATGTTTACGAAGTTCGGCTCTAAATAGCCTACTCTCCGTCCTAGGGTATATCCGTATGATCTAACTATCTATTATCAGCTTCAAAGAGTACTAGATACAAACTAAAAGAAATCCCCTTCTTCCCTCACTGTAGCCAATCCTACGATCTAGCTCCAACTCTTAACCTGGCTATAATAGCCTAGTTACTTTGCAGAGTAACACACACTCTAGTATAACACTATTTAGATCTTCCAATAGAGCTCTAGTGTTTTCTCTCTCTAAGGGGATAAAGCGTTTGCGTGAATGTGAGAAAGAAAAACAACGAATGAAGATGATTAGGTTGCTTGAGGATGTAAAGATGTTTTCCTGTGTAAGCTTGTGTACCTTTCTTCTTCGACCATCATCTTCATTTATACTCTTCTATGGAAAGGTCTTCTAGCCGTTGTAGAGATGACCGTTTGAAGATGAATCTTCTTTTCCATGAAGATCGTTTTCTTGTTTGGAGATAAGGTAGACGTTGCAAGTCTTCAGCCCCTACGAACACGTCGAGTCCTTTACTCCTTGATCTTCTCGTCTTTTGTTGAATCGAGAGAGAAGATATTTTCTCCGTTTGTTGTTTAGAAAATCTTCTAGAAAAGATTATCTATTCTTCGGTTGAGATCTTTGGTTGATGAGATCTTTCCGTTACAAAATCTTCAAATAAAATCTTCAACTCATTTTGAATCCTTGTTCCGTGCATCTATAATTCCAAGGCCCTTGATTTCGTCCTTTTGAACTTGTTATCTTCCTTTGTTCTTGAATTCAACTTCAAGGCCCTTGACATTTAGATATAAATGCCTGCACTTAATTCAAACCAACCAAATATCTAGAAATATAATCAATACATTGTTAGTATATCCAACTGCTATATTTGTGTGAAGTCTTCCATCATCAACACCTGTAAACCATTTCAATCAAGGTGAGTTTTCAGTGTGTGTATTGCATGTTTTATAATGATAACGTGAATAGGACGACCTTATTATTAATAGGTCCAAGTGTATGTGTAACGGGCGGTGGCATCACTGCCCAACTCCGATGTGAGACTGAGAGGTTCTCCGCGACTAGCCCATACATGGTATATGGGGAGATGCATCGAACCACTCCTGTTGGTATACTGTGATGGAGGTGAGAGTCAAGATACTTCTCGTGCCACAAGCATAAGTTGAATTAGAAGTGAATAACCTAATAAAGATAATAAACGAGCTTTTGTGTAAGCATGCTATGTGTTTTATTTCCGTATTGTTGTGTGTGCGTGCTTTTGTAACTCTTTTAATATGTAGGTTGCTAGCTAACGGTTTATCTAGTGTTGTAGATGCTTTGCAGGATAGGGTAGATGCCGAGTGATCCGGATGAAGTGGTCAGTCGGGTTCTCGTACGTTATAGAATGGATTGGGATTATTGTTATTTCCGCACTTCTATTTTGACAATAGTAGTTTAGACTATCTCATTGATGTAGCACTCAGTTGAGAGTCCTTTACTTTGATCATGACATTGCATATTATTCATTCGGTTTTTACCTTTTATATTTGTGCCTTGTTGTAAGATCCGGTGAAGTTGTTGTCAGGTTAGGGTCAGGACCCATTGTGAGGTTCTAACCCGTAGTGCCCCGAGTTCTAAGAATTTGGGGTGTTACACATACCTTAATTGAAGGTATCAGGTATGGGTATCAAATATGGGTATTAGGGTATGAGTATCAATATAATATACTTGTTTTTGATATCTGATACCATAGAGAAGTGAAGGAGACAAGATAGAGAAGCAAAAATCAAAATTCTCAAAATTTCAATTCATCCCCAAATCAAAATCTCAAATAAGCAAAATTCAAAATTCAAAATTCTCATAATACAATCTGGTAAACCCTAGTTGCATATTTCACCATAGAAATAAACAATCCTAGAAAAGAAAGCAACTCCTTGCTCCGGTCGTCTACTCCGGTCGACGACGGTAACAATAGGCTTGATAATGACTATCACGGCGCAACAAGAGATGGGAGAAGGGAATGAAGAGCCGCTCATGAAGAAGAAAAAAATGTCGAGAGAAGAGGGAAAAGAAACGTTGATGCCTCCAAAAATATACCGATATCAAAAGGGGAATTTTGGATATCGGGTATCAAATTGATACCGATACCTTTAAATACCAAAATCAGATATGGATACGGGTGATACCCGTACCCATATCTTTAATTAAGGTATAGATATCAAACGACCCCTAAGAGGATAGATATGAAAGTGGAAGAGCTTTGTGGAATTTGGGAGGTGTTTGGCCCCGTCTGTTCATTTTCCTAAAATTTTCGTTTTTTTTTCATATGGTTGCATATTATTAACATTTTTCATATAATTACAAAGTGTAAACAACCTATTTTATATTATGTGGTTGTATAACTTTAATTGTAAATGACATGAAATTAATAGGGTTCACTTGTAAATATGGGAATTTAAAGGATTTTATAACGACATCCTACTAAGTATTTTATAACAATGTTGTCCTTTTTTTTTATATATAACTTTAATTGTAAATGACATGAAAATAGTATGTATTTTATGACCAACTTTGTATAACAGATATGAATCTCTATTTATCTAGTAAGAGTTGGCCACCTAATTTGTTTGCATTCATGATGTAGAAAATTAGTAGTGATCACTATGATAACCCAACATCTTTGCGTATCCAAATTCTCTTAGTTAACCTTAAATTTTATCACATCAAAGGTGTTGTGAGGAGAGGTAATGGTTGCAGGGGCCGCTCCGGCATGTCGAAAGCTTAAAAGAGTAACAACTTCATGGTAAAATTTAAATTTAAGAACGGAAAAACTATGAAAACGAAAATTATGTTTGGAACAATGGGAAGTAAACACTCAATTCCTTTATTAATCCATACATGAAGATTGCATTCTGAAATTGTAGGGGTATGAAGAAAAAGAATTTTTGGACTAACTTGAACCTTACGTGATGCGCTCTTCGTTGGTTGAACGCAAGGATCCGCCGGTGTTGTTCCTCCTACCACTTCTTTTGTTTATTTTCGATTTATATGGGATATGCCAAGCAAGGAATCGTCCAGCCTCGCACCTTGGATCTCCTTGGCTCGAGATCTTCTTTCCTCGGAATCTCACTTCGGAAATTGGATCTCCTTTGTCCTCCTAGACTCGCACCGTAAGGACACCACTCGGCCTCTCACCTTGTGCGTTTCGAAACTTTGGCCTCTCACCTTAGTCTCTAGGTTTGTTTTTCTCAAAGTGAAAACACAACTTTTTGATTGAATTCAACTCTATTTTCTGATTAAAACGTATGTGGGAGAGGCCTTATATGGGCTGAAAATTCAGCATCAACTCCCAACATTAATAGCTTACAAGTAGTTCAAGAGTTGTGATATTGAATAAAGGCAAACCTAGGGTCTTTCAACCAACAACTTAAAGCAAATAAATGGCCTAAAAACCATAAATATGACCGGCCAATAAGAGCTCCAGGGGTCCAAAAACATAGCTGAAAATGAGTCCCAAATAATGTGGTTTTAATCCCTTGACAAGGTTCACTTAAGTACAAGTGAACACTTGTATTAATCAACCTTCATTATTCCATAATATCATGCATTAGTGGGCATTATATCATGAAATAAAATCAAGATGGCCACAAAATATAAAAATAACAAGGTTACATCTAAGGTTCAAGTTTTAAAATGATCTGGAATCCTCAATCGTCTCAAGCATGTTCACCAAGGGATAGTCATGGACGTCCTCAAATGTCGGAGCTCCGAAAGGATGGTAGGTCAAAGTGGTTTGGCCTGGCATGCGGGCTCTAGCTCGAGTGAGAGGTGGTGTTGATCTTGGTGTTGTCACATCAGTCTCGTTGCTTAAGTCCGACGGGCTCACATCATCCCCTCCTTCTTGGAAAGGATTCGACTCCGAATCCGCCAACTCGTTCTCTGCATCCTCGACCTCATCACCTACATAAAAAGGAGACAAATCAGAAACATTAAACACATTATGGACACCATACTTAGTGGGAAGCTCAATGCGATATGCGTTATCGTTAATCTTCTCGAGGACCCGGAAAGGGCCATCCGCTCTCGGGTTGAGCTTAGATTGCCGAATAGAAGGAAAGCGATCCTTCCTCAAATGGACCCACACGAGGTCTCCCTCCATGAAGAGCATTTCCCGGCGCCCTTTGTTGGCTTGGTTGACATACTGCTCGGTACGTTTTTCTAATTCGATTCGGACTTGCTCATGCAAACCTTTCACAAACTCAGCTCTAGATTGCCCATCCACATCAACGGGTTGTGGAGCCGGTTGAGGAGTCAAATGTAGTGGAGTAAGAGGGTTCTTGCAATAAACAATTTCAAAAGGGGACTTCTTGGTCGCCGAATGAATAGCCCGGTTATATGCAAACTCCACAAAGGGCAAACAATCCTCCCACTTACACAAGTTAGTATCCATCATAGTACGAAGCAAAGTGCCAAGAGTCCGGTTTACTACCTCAGTTTGTCCATCCGTTTGGGGATGACAAGAAGTCAAAAAACACAACTTCGTCCCCATCTTGGCCCAAAGTGTCTTCCAAAAATAACTAAGGAACTTAGAGTCTCGAGCCGACACAATTGACCTAGGTATCCCATGCAGCTTAACAATATGCTCAAAGAAAAGGTTAGCCACATTTGACGCATCGTCAGATTTACTACAAGCAATAAAATGCGCCATATTAGAAAACCTATCAACAACCACAAAAATGGAATCATGTCCTCTCCTAGAACGAGGTAATCCTAGGACAAAATCCATGGAAATGTCTTCCTAAGGTGAGCTAGCAATAGGCAAGGGTAAGTATAATTCATGTGGGTTAGCCTTAGACTTAGCCTTACAACAAGGTACACAACTAGCACAACACCTATCTACATCATTTCTCATCTTAGGCCAATAAAAGTGCTCCCTCAATATGCCTAAAGTCTTAGTAACCCCAAAATGACCCATTAATCCCCCTCCATGGGCCTCTAAAACAATCAAAGCTCTCAAAGAACAAGTAGGTTGTTACGCTAAAAGGTGTACGCAATAAGCCTTAAATTTATACTCGTTATAATTATCCTACTTCTAGCGCACCCGCAGTGTACGGGACGTATGTAGCAAGATAAGTATTCCAAGGTCGAACACAAAGACTAAGGTGAAATCGAATTAAGTTGTGATTGAATTTAGCAAGATCTAAGTCTAAAGAAAAAGATGCAAATAAAGGAAGAAAATCTCAATTGTTTTGGTTGTTTTTGGGTGATCACTTCAAAGATCAAATGCATGCAAACAATCAATCAAACTAAGTCGGAAAATTGGCACAAATAAACAAATCGAACAAGATGTTGATCAAGAGAAAGGGAAGACGGATTCTAGGGATTGGAAATTCTGGTTATGGCATAAAACTCAAGTTATCTAATCATTCTTTGGATTGATTATGATATGTTGGGATTAAGTGTTCCTAAAATGGGATCAATTACCGGGTAAGTCTCATGATCCAACTAATCCACACCTAAGGTCTCATTACCGGTTAAGTCTCTAAGAACCTAAGTGTAGGAGTTTAACACAAACCGGATTGTTTAATTAGGGGTCTAACCTATCCTCACCGGGTAAGTCTCGGAAAGGGAAGTCCTAATCAACTATCCTAGCACATTTAATCCAATGGCGGCTTATTAGGCTCACCATTACCTAAGGTTTTGCTATTTTAGATTCTAAGGGCAAGGATTACCGGGTAAGTCTCTCCCAACACTTAGTCGCTACACTAGGACACCCTAGGGTAGGTTAAACTCAGCAAAAACTCAGGGTTTCAACAATTTTATGAACCTAAGGTAAGATCCTTCGAACCAGGAAAAACCACGGTTCGTTCTACAGAAACCACGACCGTGGTTCTTCAAGAACTAACCGTGATTCCTAACAGTAGCTACGTTCATAAACAAAAATCATCCAAAGGTAAATCTAAGTTCATCCTATCATAGATCTAGCCATAACCATCCTTTCCTTACCCTAGAATCACATCAATCTAGCCTACAACATTCATATTAGAAATCAAAACAAACAAGCATAGATTTATAACCTCCATTGCAAGAAAATGAGAGAAAGAAGATGAACAAATGAACTTCAAACACAATCTAAATCTGAAGATGAAATTAGAACGACTTACAATCCTTCCAAAGGAAAGTTCAAGAGTTCAAAAACTTCTAGAAACAAATCCGAAAATACAAGGGCTAAGTGTGTCTTCTCCTCTCCTCTTCAATGGCAATGGCTCCTTTCTTCTTCTTCTTGCACTTTCCTTCCTAGAAAAATCCTTCTTCCTCTTGGAATATATTTTGTGAAAGCAATAGAGAATGTGTGAGCTGCTCCCAAAACTACCCCAATTCCAGCTGCCTCTAACAACTATCAAGGACCACTTTTATAACCAATTTCTTCATGAGCTGGCCATGAGAGTCGTGGCACAGCTGTCACGAGAATCTGGCAAATTCCACGGTCATTTCCACGGCCGTGGTTCTTCAGGAACCCGTGATTTCTAACAGAAACTTTGTTTTGGATCACTAGGTTGTGGTTTGGTGCGTGGTCTGTGTTGGTAAGGTTCCTTGAGTCCTTCTCAGCCCTTGCCTTGCGTTCTAATGAGTTTGGAAACGTGTCCTCTAATTTAGCGACCTTCAAACGCGTCGTTTGGGCTCGAAACTTCCCGAAATACCTACAAAACGCACACAAGTCCGTGTAGACGTCTATCTCGACAAAATACATGTTTTGAGTGCAAAACGCATTGGACTAGTGCTAGATAATGCATGATTGAGCGAGAATTCTACCTAAATGTGCACCTAAAACTATGCTATAAATCGTGTTATCAAAATACCCCATACTTAAGGTTTGCTCGTCCCCGAGCAAATTCCCAACTATAGACTACGAGATGACATGATTTATGTATGGCAAAATCTTTTTGGTTTTGTGCTTCTACTATTGGATCACCTTCATAGTCATGATCAATGGCAATTGAATAAGCAATTATGTATCAAACAATAAAGTCATGGAAAGACAATTGTACTTAACTCAAAAACATGCATGAGTTGGGAGGACGTAGATGTCAAGAAGATCAAGAGTCTATCCAATCTAGATTACTAAGTCTTACAAACATGCAAGTAGGTCATAAGGGCTTGTGACATAAAAGGCTAAGAAACGTTTCAATTCGGGGAGGGGAATTTTCTAGGTATGTGATGCTAATCCGGGAATGGAACTAACTTCACTCCTTGTCCTCGATCAACTTCCCCCAGGTGCATATTTTTCCCTATCTTGCTTTCTTTTCCTTTTCCTTAACTCATTTTTGAGACAATGGCATTGGTGTACAATAGCCGAAACCTCGGTGATTGGCCATCCTCGGGCTTTTTCTCTTTTTTGAGGTGCATCCACACCGGGCACACATACCAAAGCTCGTTAGGGCTATTGGCTCATTTGACTTTGGCAAGGCACCAACACCCGATTATGTGAAGTGTACCGAGTTACTTGTCATCTAAACCAACGCCCCCAAACCTATTTTGGCTACACTTCCACAATAATTTCAGCATTCCATTCACGACATTCTTTTCATTACATCTTCACCCCGCACTTGCTTTTTACACATTCAAACACACTAGCATGCTCCTATTCCCGGATGGGTTTAAAAGGAGGTCAAATTTTATATCAATTGAGGTGCTCAAGCAATCATGATCAAGATGAGAAGTAGAGAAAGATGAAATGCCTTATTCATTCCTAGATGGTATGCAAGAACTATCATGTAATTTCGATTTTCAATACTCAATCCATTCTAGGCAATCATCATGATCTCAAGTCATTCATGGAATTCAAGAGAAGTAGTTCAAGTCCACATATGCATTTATCAATTCAACACATAAGGCCATTCATAGCCAATCACAAGACAAGTTTTCATCATTAGGATCATATCCAAGCCTAGAAAGCACAAAAATTTTTAAATTTTCTGATTTTTATGGAATTTTCGCTTTAAGTATGTACAATGCAAGACATGTGCAAATATTAAACTATCCTAGATGCTCATCATGCATAGGATCATGCAAACCCCACCCCATACTTAGAAACACATTGTCCCCAATGTGGTATTCAAGTAAAGAAAGTGAAAGAAGGTTCTCACGATGTAAAATGGTTTCCTTCGGTATTTGGGAATTCTCAAGAGGATTGATGTTGGATGATCCTTTCAACCATGGTAGGGAGCTCTAAGCATCCTTCAAGCTTTGAAACCCGCGCTAGGCACCGCTAGCCGTCCAAGTTCCGCGTCCGCTCCACCCATAATTGGTGAGGGTTTCATCATCATCATTTCCAAGAAAGGCTTCCAATGCCACTAATGTTCTAGCACACATAAAATAGACAAAACACACAAAGCACACAAAAACAGAAAAATCTAAGCTAAAATGAAGGAAAAATGTTACCGATGGGTTGCCTCCCACCAAGCGCTTCTTTAAGGTCATTAGCTTGACCAAACTCGGGAGCGTCTATGCAAGGTGGAGCGGGGCAATCATGTCTACCGGGGCTCCCGGAATGTACTTCTTCAAGCGATGCCCATTCACTTTGAAATCTCCACAATGCTCCCCTCCTATCTCAATAGCTCCATGGGGAAAGATCTTCTTTACCACATATGGCCCGGTCCATCTTGATTTGAGCTTTCCGGGGAAAAGCCTTAGCCTCGAATTGAAGAGAAGGACAAGATCTCCTTCACTCAACTCCTTTGGAATGATCCTCTTGTCATGCCACCTTTTGGTTCTCTCCTTGTAAATCCGGGCATTCTCATAAGCTTCCAACCGGAGCTCCTCAAGGGCATTGATATCAAGCAATCTCTTCTCTCCCGCCTCCTTGAGGTCAAAATTTAGCCACTTAATGGCCCAATAAGCTCTATGCTCCATTTCCACCGGAAGATGGCAAGACTTGCCATAGACCAACTTGTAGGGAGTGGTGCCAATAGGTGTCTTGAAAGCGGTTCTATATGCCCATAGTGCGTCATTGAGCTTCATGGCCCAATCCTTCCTTGTCCTAGACACCGTCTTCTCGAGGATGGCCTTGATTTCTCGGTTGGAGATCTCCACTTGACCACTAGTTTGAGGGTGGTAGGGTGTTGCCACCTTGTGAGTCACCCCATACTTGGCCAAAAGTGCTCTAAAGTTCCTATTTGTGAAGTGCTTCCCTCCATCACTAATGATTACCCTTGGTGTTCCAAACCTAGGGAAGATCACCCGGTTGAAGAATCGCACTACCACTTTGGCATCATTCGTAGGAGAAGCAACCGCCTCTACCCATCTTGACACATAGTCCACCGCCAATAGGATGAATAGATTGCCACATGAAGAAGGGAATGGTCCCATGAAGTCTACACCCCACACATCAAAAATCTCAACTTCTTGGATGTTGTTCAAGGGCATTTCATTCCTCCTTGAGATGTTCCCCGTTCTTTGGCAAACATCACATGCCGCTACAAAACCTTGCACATCTCTAAACAAGTTAGGCCAATAAAAACCGGATTGCAATACCTTTGCACACGTTTTGTGTGAGCTAGCATGGCCTCCACATGGTAGGGAGTGACAATGCCGGATCACACTCTCCATTTCATCTTCCGGTATGCATTTTCTAAGCACCCCATCCGGGCCTCTCTTGAATAGAAGTGGCTCGCTCCAATAGTAATGCCTTACATCGTTGAAGAACTTTTTCCTTTGCGAATATGATAACCCGGGAGGCACTTCCTCACACACCAAGTAATTCACGATGTCGGCATACCATGGCTCACTTCCCCTAGCCACTTGGGATAAGCATTCTTCCACCATTTGCAATTGTTCATCCCGGAACGAATCATCTATCGGGATGTTGTCTTTCCCAAGCTCCAATGGTGGGAGTCTACTAAGGTGATCCGCCACCGAGTTCTCGGATCCCTTCTTATCTCTTATCTCCAAATCAAACTCTTGAAGAAGAAGGATCCACCGAATCAACCTTGGCTTGGCATCCTTCTTTGTAAGTAGATAACGGATCGCCGCATGATCCGTGTAAACTATGACCTTCGCTCCAACAAGGTACGAGTGGAACTTCTCAAATGCATACACCACCGCTAACAACTCCTTCTCGGTAGTGGCATAATTGAGTTGGGCATCGTCTAGCGTTTTGCTAGCATAGTAAATAGCATGAGTGCGCCCTTCTTTCCTTTGCCCCAAAACGGCCCCAACGGCCACATCACTTGCATCGCACATGATCTCAAATGGTAGACTCCAATCCGGAGGTTGCATGATAGGTGCGGAGATCAAGGCGTTCTTCAACCTACAAAACGCTTCAAGACAATCTTTGGAAAACACAAAATCAACATCTTTCATTAGTAGGTTAGTGAGAGGCTTAGAAATTTTAGAGAAATCTTGGATGAACCTCCGGTAAAAACCGGCATGCCCTAAGAAACTCCTTACCCCCTTCACCGAGGTAGGTGGTGGCAACTTCTCTATCGTTTCAATCTTAGCCCTATCAACCTCAATGCCACGGTTAGACACCAAGTGTCCTAACACAATCCCTTCACTTACCATGAAGTGGCATTTTTCCCAATTTAAGACAAGATTTGTGTCCTCACATCTTTGCAATACTAATGACAAGTTAGCCAAGCAATCATCAAAAGAAGAACCATAAACAGAGAAATCATCCATGAACACTTCCATGATATTTTCTATGTATTCCGAAAAGATAGCCATCATACACCTTTGAAAGGTGGCGGGTGCATTACACAACCCAAATGGCATTCTCCTATATGCAAAGGTACCCCATGGACATGTAAAAGTCGTTTTCTCTTGGTCATCGGGGTGGATAAGGATTTGAAAGAATCCACTATACCCATCTAGATAGCAAAAGTGAGAGTGTTGAGCTAATCTTTCTAGCATTTGGTCAATAAAGGGGAGGGGAAAGTGATATTTCCTAGAGGCCATGTTCAATTTCCTATAATCTATACACATTCTCCATCCCGTGACCGTCCTAGTTGGTATTAGTTCATTGTTCTCATTAGTTACTACCGTCATTCCACCCTTCTTAGGTACTACATGAACGGGGCTAACCCACTTACTATCCGAGATAGGGTAGATAATTCCCGCATCTAGCAACTTAATGATTTCCTTTTTGACCACCTCTTTCATTATAGGATTCAATCTCCTTTGATGTTCAATAGAGGGTTTGTGGTTATCTTCCATCATTATCTTATGCATGCACAAAGATGGCTTAATGCCAACCAAATCATCAATAGTATAACCAATGGCCTTCCTATGCAATCTTAGTTCATGCAGCAATTTAGCAAGTTCATCATCACTCAAGCATGCATTAACAATCACCGGATATGTAGAATTATCACAAAGGAATGCATACTTTAAATGAGAGGGGAGGGGTTTGAGTTCAAGTGAGGGAGGACCTTTTTCGGTTGAAGACGATCCAAACAAGGTTGGATGAGATGAATCCAAAGCAAATGAAGACTCCCTTTGGCTCCTAGAAGCTTGATCATCATTAAGAGCTGATTCAGGGGAAACCACGGTTGGAATCACGGGTTGCTCAGCTTCCACGACCGTGGTTCCTTCCAGGCTTGCTTCTCGGAGTTGTCCAGAGAGTTTGACGGACGTGGTTCCTAAATCTCGACCGTGGAACTTGCAGCTGTTCACAATTTCTTCATGGCTCTCAAATCCAACTCTTGGCTCCTCTTCCAATGCCTCCAAGGCTTTGATCTCTTCATTGCAATTCTCCTCAATGTCTTCCTCCATCATACTCAAGGTAAGAACCTTTTCCAAGGGATCCTTGATCAAAATCGAGCTCACCATTTCTCTAGATTCTTCTTGCTCGACTATGTTGAAGATATCTTCATCAAGGGTTGGCCCTTTCATCATTGTGGACAGCTTGAACTTGATGTTCTCCTTTCCAATGTTGAAGGAGAGAGTCCCGTTCTTGCAATCCACTAAACATCCAGATGTGGCTAGGAAAGGTCTTCCTAGGATGATGGGAACCGGGTAGTCCGCCGGAATGTCCAACACTACAAAGTCAATAGGCACATAGAAACTTCCCAATTGCACCGGAATGTCCTCTAGAATTCCAACCGGATGAGTGATAGAACGGTCCGCCATATAGAGGGTCATCTTGACCGGCTTTGGCTCTCCTAACCCGACCTTGTTGCTAAGTGCAAGCGGTATGATGCTTACACTCGCCCCAAGATCACAAAGGGCTTCATACTTCACGTCTCCTACTCCAATCGGAACACAAAAAGAGCCCGGATCCCTTAGCTTGGGAGGCATTGCCTCCTTCATTGTTTGGATTAACTCCGAGGATCTCTTGGTCATCCTAATCTCCCCATACTCCTCCAACTTCCTTTTGTTGGAGAGTATTTCCTTCAAAAACTTTCCGTATGCCGGCATTCCTAAGATGGTATCCATGAACGGAATGTTAATATGTAACTTAGACATTAGTTCAAGGAACTTACCAAAGTGATTGTCCAAACGAGCTCTTGCTCTTGATTGTGGGAACGGTAGTGGTGGCTTGTATGGAGGCGGTGCCACATAGGTTGGTTCTACATCCTTGCTCTTGCCTCCATCATCTTGCTTTCTTCCCTCTTCTACCACTACTTGACTCCCCTTAGCTTGGTCTTTGGGCAAAGGATCCTTCATACTCAACCCACTCCTTGTTGTGATAGCCAAAACTTGGCCTCTTGGGTTGTCTTCGGTTCTTCCGGGAAGCTTTCCCGGATCTCTATGTGCCTCACCCGCCTTTTGAAAGACTTGTGCTTCCAAGACCTTTTGAGCCTTAGAAATTGAAGTAACGGTGCTCTCAAGTCCACTCAATCTTCCTAGCAATTGTTCAAACATGACTTCAGTTCTATCCTTTGAAGGTTGAGTAAAACCGGGTGGAGGTTCTTGTGAAGCTCTTTGTGGTGGAGTTGTGCTTGTGGAAGCGGGAGGGTTCAAGGCTCCATCCGGATTAGAGTAAGAAAATCCGGGATGGTTGTGGTTTGGCCGGTAATTATTGAATTGCCGGTTGTTGTTGAAGTTCCTTGGGCCTTGGTAGTTGTTGAAGTTGCCCCTTCCCATGTAATTCACATCTTCCTCTTTGGAAGACAAGTTAGCTCGTGGAGGTGCCTGAGGAGTTGCTTGGCTCTTCAAGGTGGTAGTGCATAACTCTCTTAAGGATTTTAACTCGTTGTTGATGGCGTCAAGCTTGAAATTGCTCATGGTGACTTCACTCACCTCATATGCTCCCGCCTTTCTTCCCTCACTCTTCCTATGAGAGTACTTCTCAATCACTAGAGCTTGCTTCTCCACAAACTCCCAAGCATCATCCACATGCTTCTCCATAAAGGTCCCACCGGAAAGTGATTGAAGCTTGAATTGGCTATCTTCATCAAGCCCCTTGAAATAGATCTCTAATAGCTCAATCTTTGGTATGCCATGGTGCGGACAATCTAGGAGAAGGTCCTTAAATCTCTCCCAAGACTTGAACAAACTTTCTCTATCCCTCATCACAAAGGCATTGATCTTTCCCCTTAACTCGGTGGTCTTGGAAGGTGGGAAGAACTTGGTCAAGAACTCGGTTGTCATCTCCTCCCAAGTACCAACTCGCCCTTGTGGAATAGATTGATACCAAGCCAAGGCTTTGTCCTTAAGAGAGAAGGAAAAGGCCCTTAGCTTATGGTTGTTGCTCTCCAATCTTGGTGGTCTAAGAGTCTCCATCAAAATCTCATAGTTCATCAAATGTTGGTGAGGAGACTCTCCTTCCATCCCTCCAAATTGATTATGCCGGATCATTTGAAGAACTTGAGGGCGGAGCTCATAGTTGTGGGTTGCGGGATCTCCTAGATTCACACCCGGTCGGTGTGCTCTTTGTGCCGGATCCATGCGTCTCCCTAGGGTTTGTGGCTCCTCAATAGCAATGGGAACAACCCTAAAATTGGCCGCCGGCTGCGGTTGTGGTGGAGGTGGTGGAGGTTGTCGGCGATTAAGCTCTCCTTGAACAAGAGCTTGCCTAATCTCTTCAATCTCCCTTCTAGTTTCCTCTTGCCTCTCATTGGCAAGTCTCCTTTCTTCCTCCAAGAGTTCATCTCTTAGCCTTATTTGCTCTAAGGCTTCATCCAACTCAGCTTGAAGATTTCTACCGGCCATCTCTCTCTCTTTTCGGATGTTCTTAGATCTAGATCGAAGGGTTTTCTCCGGTTCGGGATCGAATGGAGCTAGATCCTTGCCACGAGATCTTCGCATACACCTAAAGAGAAATAGATGTCCTGAAAAACAAAGACACAAACCAAAAAGAGATCAAAAGAAACAAGAAAGATCTACACTAGAATCAATCACAAAATAGACTCAATCTAGACCTAGTCCCCGGCAACGGCGCCAAAAACTTGTTACGCTAAAAGGTGTACGCAATAAGCCTTAAATTTATACTCGTTATAATTATCCTACTTCTAGCGCACCCGCAGTGTACGGGACGTATGTAGCAAGATAAGTATTCCAAGGTCGAACACAAAGACTAAGGTGAAATCGAATTAAGTTGTGATTGAATTTAGCAAGATCTAAGTCTAAAGAAAAAGATGCAAATAAAGGAAGAAAATCTCAATTGTTTTGGTTGTTTTTGGGTGATCACTTCAAAGATCAAATGCATGCAAACAATCAATCAAACTAAGTCGGAAAATTGGCACAAATAAACAAATCGAACAAGATGTTGATCAAGAGAAAGGGAAGACGGATTCTAGGGGTTGGAAATTCTGGTTATGGCATAAAACTCAAGTTATCTAATCATTCTTTGGATTGATTATGATATGTTGGGATTAAGTGTTCCTAAAATGGGATCAATTACCGGGTAAGTCTCATGATCCAACTAATCCACACCTAAGGTCTCATTACCGGTTAAGTCTCTAAGAACCTAAGTGTAGGAGTTTAACACAAACCGGATTGTTTAATTAGGGGTCTAACCTATCCTCACCGGGTAAGTCTCGGAAAGGGAAGTCCTAATCAACTATCCTAGCACATTTAATCCAATGGCGGCTTATTAGGCTCACCATTACCTAAGGTTTTGCTATTTTAGATTCTAAGGGCAAGCATTACCGGGTAAGTCTCTCCCAACACTTAGTCGCTACACTAGGACACCCTAGGGTAGGTTAAACTCAGCAAAAACTCAGGGTTTCAACAATTTTATGAACCTAAGGTAAGATCCTTCGAACCAGGAAAAACCACGGTTCGTTCTACAGAAACCACGACCGTGGTTCTTCAAGAACTAACCGTGATTCCTAACAGTAGCTACGTTCATAAACAAAAATCATCCAAAGGTAAATCTAAGTTCATCCTATCATAGATCTAGCCATAACCATCCTTTCCTTACCCTAGAATCACATCAATCTAGCCTACAACATTCATATTAGAAATCAAAACAAACAAGCATAGATTTATAACCTCCATTGCAAGAAAATGAGAGAAAGAAGATGAACAAATGAACTTCAAACACAATCTAAATCTGAAGATGAAATTAGAACGACTTACAATCCTTCCAAAGGAAAGTTCAAGAGTTCAAAAACTTCTAGAAACAAATCCGAAAATACAAGGGCTAAGTGTGTCTTCTCCTCTCCTCTTCAATGGCAATGGCTCCTTTCTTCTTCTTCTTGCACTTTCCTTCCTAGAAAAATCCTTCTTCCTCTTGGAATATATTTTGTGAAAGCAATAGAGAATGTGTGAGCTGCTCCCAAAACTACCCCAATTCCAGCTGCCTCTAACAACTATCAAGGACCACTTTTATAACCAATTTCTTCATGAGCTGGCCATGAGAGTCGTAGCACAGCTGTCACGAGAATCTGGCAAATTCCACGGCCATTTCCACGGCCGTGGTTCTTCAGGAACCCGTGATTTCTAACAGAAACTTTGTTTTGGATCACTAGGCTGTGGTTTGGTGCGTGGTCTGTGTTGGTAAGGTTCCTTGAGTCCTTCTCAGCCCTTGCCTTGCGTTCTAATGAGTTTGGAAACGTGTCCTCTAATTTAGCGACCTTCAAACGCGTCGTTTGGGCTCGAAACTTCCCGAAATACCTACAAAACGCACACAAGTCCGTGTAGACGTCTATCTCGACAAAATACATGTTTTGAGTGCAAAACGCATTGGACTAGTGCTAGATAATGCATGATTGAGCGAGAATTCTACCTAAATGTGCACCTAAAACTATGCTATAAATCGTGTTATCATAGGCAAACATAACCTAGAAGCTCTAAACAAATATCCATCATGAATGTAATAACTACTAGCATGAGAGTCACTACTAGGGCGCAAACAAAGCGCAAAAATGTCCCGGAAGTCCACATCAAGAGCATATAAATCATGAATCAGTCCAAAACCCAAAACACATGCATCTAAGGAAGATAGAAGTGTGTACGTACGAGATAACGCATCAGCTACGATCTTGTCCTTTCCCTTCTTGTAGCACACAACATATGGAAAAGCCTCAATATACTCCACCCAGCGTGCCTGGCATTTGTTCAACTTGGCTTGTCCTCTCAAATACTTCAACGAATTGTGATTAAAATGTATAACAAATTCACGAGGTAGAAGATAGTGCTCCCAAACCTGGAGGACCCGAACCAAGGCATATAACACCTTGTCGTATGTAGGGTAGTTCAAGGTAGCTCCTCCCAGTTTCTCGCTAAAGTAGGCTATAGGGCGTCTCTCCTGCATCAAAACTCCTCTAATCCCGATTCCCGAAGCATCACACTCTATCTCAAAAGTTTTCGAGAAGTCCGGAAGCACAAGAACGGGGGCATGTGTCAGCCGCTCTCTAAGTATCATAAAGGACTCCTCTTGAGCGGATCCCCACTCAAATCGCACGCCTTTCTTGGTCAACTCGGTGAGGGGGCAGAAATGGTGATAAAGTCCCGAACGAACCTCCTATAGAACCTGGCAAGTCCAAGGAAACTCTGTATGTGAGGGACCGTTGTCGGACGAGGCCATTCCGATATTGCCTTGTTCTTCTCCTCGTTCACTCGCAAGCCTTCCTTTCCTACCACAAAACCCAAAAAGACAACATATTCCGAGCAAAAATGGCATTTCTTAAAGTTCACAAACAATTGTTGTTCTTTAAGCACAAGAAATACACTTCTCAAATGTTCAACATGCTCTTCCAACGTCTGACTATAAACTAAGATGTCATCAAAATACACCACAACAAATTTACCTAAAAAATCACGTAGGACATGATTCATTAGGCGCATAAAAGTACTAGGTGCATTCGTTAATCCAAAAGGCATTACAAGCCACTCATATAACCCATACTTAGTTTTGAAAGCGATTTTCCATTCATCACCCTTATGCATCCTAATCTGATGATAACCACTTCTAAGATCTATTTTAGAGAAAAGAGTAACACCGTGAAGTTCATCTAGCATACCATCAAGACGAGGAATAGGATGTCGGTACCTTACAGTTATTTGGTTGATGGAACGGCAGTCGACGCACATCCTCCAACTCCCATCTTTCTTGGGTACCAATAGCACAGGAACGGCACATGGACTCAAGCTCTCCCGAATGTATTTCTTACTCAAAAGATCCTCCACTTGATCTTGTAGCTCCTTCCTTTCCACCGGGTTTGCTCGATATGCGGGCCGATTAGGGATGGTTGATCCGGGTAAGAAGTCAATCTGATATTCTATGCCTTGGATAGGGGGTAGTCCCGGGGGAATCTCTTCAGGCATAATCTCCTTGAACTCCTCAAGTAGTCCTGAAATACAAGAAGGCAAAGACAAATCATTAGCTTCCATAGTAGATAAAGTTGTTACACAAACAAGAAGGAAGCAAACATCCCCCATTTGTAGGGCTCGACGGGCGTCGTATAACCGTGCGGTGAGTAGGGTCTTGGGGTCGGATGTTGTTTCAAGAACCATCTTAGTCTTTCCCTTGGTCCTTGCGGCCTCACCTTTCTCCAACTTCCTCCTTTCTCTACACATGTGGTCTTCCATGATCTCAGATGGGCTGAGAGGCATGAGCTTTACTTTCTTCCCGGCCATGGCGAAGAAGTATATGTTGGTGTAACCATCATTAAACACCCTTCGGTCGAACTGTCATGGTCTCCCAAGTAAGAGGTGACAAGCTGTGATTGGAAGCACGTCACAAACAACGTTGTCTTGGTACGGCTGATGGCAAAGTGAACAAAACATTGCTCCTTGACTTGAAGGGGAGTGTAGGTGTTGAGCCACTGGAGCGAATAAGGTTTCAAGTGTGCCTTCATTTTGAGTCCTAGGTGTGCAACGACCTCCTGACTAACAATGTTACAGCAAGACCCACTATCAATAATTACAGTAAACAATTGTCCCGAAATTAAACAACGAGTGTTAAAGAGATTCTCCCTTTGTGAGACATCGGGAACGAGTTCACTTGCTTGTAGGGACTTTTTTGTGACCGGGCAGAAATCTCCCACAGGAGCATGAGCTTCAGCTTCAACTCCTTCTATGAGTGGAGCTACTGTTTCATAGTCATCTTCGGATTCATGATTCTCGGTGACCTTTTCCCCAAGTGCATTCAATAAAACCTTACGGGGATTAGGGCATTCCGGGGCATAATGACCATGCTCATAACACTTGTAGCACTTCACTTCTCTAGTCCGGCTTGTTTTTGGTGTTGGTGGGACACTAGGAAGAGGGGCACTAGGGTTAGAGGCGGGAGTGGCCTTGGGAGCTACTGTTAGGGATGAACCGGTTGTTTGGGTAGGACGATTATGCCGAGAGGGTTCGGTGAATTCATGACTTGTCCCTCTTCTTGATGATCCGAATGCCTTACGTTTCTGGATGATATTATAGGTGTGGGTAGCATGGTGAAGGGCATCAGTTAGGCTTGTGTGTCGGAGTTGTTCAACTATTTCGGACACATCAGGGTTAAGCCTAGATAAGAACTTGGATAGGATATAGTTGTCGGGTTGTCGGGTTGTCGGGTTCCCGGTCTTTGAAGGAGAGTTCTCAACTCTTTGTGTTATTCATCTGGAGTTCGGTTCAGTCGGGCTACAGCAGGATCACACGAAGGAACCGTCGTTGAAGGTTGCCAAAGAAGTAGTTTGGCTCCGTTGATCTCCATTGAAAAGTAAGGGTAGGTTGTTCCTCCCTTTTTCTTCCTTAGACCACAAGGTGGCTACCTTAGTGCCAGCCTTGGTTTGCAAAGGATTATAGGAAGTGTTAAGAGCATAGGAGAGGAGTCTTGCCCAAAGAAGGAGAAGACGAAGACCGCAGTTGCCAGCCCCGTGACCGCGCATTCCTTTCCCCGCGACCGCGCCTTCCTTTCCCACGGGTGCGGCCTCTGGGATCTTTCCACCCTCGCGCCTCTTCACCTCCGCGGCCGCGGTTTTCCTCTAGTGAGACTCTTAAGTTGTCTTTTCGACTTAAGAGTGTGCTCTTGGTATGTTGTCCCTCTTTTCCTGTACTCTTTGATCATGTTATAGCATCATGATATGTGTTCTAGCAAAACTAGAGTGAATCCCATATAGTTGGTTAGAGTTTGGTTGATTGTTGATCTAGTTGAGTTATGCGTAAGGTAGGAAACTGTTGGGACGTAGTTTCATGTTGACGGGAATTGGTTATGATACCTTTACCTTGACTCATATTAGGCGTTGAAGAGTTGATTACAGATCGGGGTTGTGTGGTTAGATAAGTGTGTTTTGTTACAAGTAAGTCCTTGGGACTTACTTAGCTTTTATGATGTATTGGAAAATGCTTGAGTGGTGTATGCTTATGTGTTGTGGCGTATAGTTATTTAATAACCGACTAATTATTTGGCCCGTGGATAATAGACGGTGGTCACTTGTCCAATTCTCCCGAGGGAGTCTGGGAGGTGCTTCGTGACTAAGCCAGACTTGGTACACGGGGAGGGTACCGAACCACTCCATTGTGTATACAAGGAGGTGCGTTGAACCACTCCAGCTAGATAAAGGATCAAAGGCGAGAGTCGAAGACTTCTCGTGTCACACCTATAAATGAATAATGTGATGACCTTAATAAAGATAATAATAAAGGATTCTGCGATAGCATGATATGTGTTTAACTCTTGTTTTATGTGTGATTGTGCTTCGTTATTTTCCTCTATGTTATAGTTATCTAATAGTTTATCCGTGTTGTTAGATGCTTTGCAGGATAGGGTAGCTGCCGAGTGAGCCAGAGGAGGTGGTCAATCGGGGTTCTCGAACGAACTCTTCCAATGGCTTTCGTTAGGGTTTTCTTCCAATTTTTTCGAACCGGTTCCAACCTAATCTACTCAGATCTAACCTAAACAAACTCATTTCAAACTAATCTAAAATCGTTCCATTTCCGACCTAAAATCCAAAAAACTCGTATGCGTTTTATTACCTCGGTCGGAGTGTGTTTCCGCTTTTGGAAGGGTCGTCCTTCGTCACCACCTTGATCCATCGTTGGATGTTGAGTATTTGTGGTTTTGTTGTTTCGGATTTGTAATCAGCCGCCTCGTCCTCGCCTTCGTTCTTCGATTTCGTTCTTTTGGATTTAAAAAACTGTGACGACTACCGATTGCGTGTTTGTAGGGTTCCAAAACTTTCTTTCCCACGTTCGCAAGAGATAACGGTTACACATTGAGACTGCGATTTACTTTTAAAAAATCACCACCATGAATTAAAAATATTCGAATTAAAAATACCGGATGTTCTCCAAAATTTTTAAGGTAATTGGACAGTCGGTTGGCGCAGGGCTGGCAAAATTGGGTATATACCAACCAAGTCCGTCGTTTTCCTCATAAACACCTCCGTCGACTGTGTTTCGATATATCGTGTAAGTGTGTTTATATTAATTTTTGTTCCGTTTTGGATTGATTGTGCATTTAGGTTTGATCACTTTAAGGGTTTGATCAGATTGACGAACCTGGCAGACCCGCCACGCGTCCGCTATTGATAGGACAACTGGTGTGATCACAAGAACAACTGGAAGAAGCCATTGATTGATGATTCGTTTGGTGTGTTTGTACGAGAGACCCAAATCGCGCTATTCTCGGAACGCCCATCCACTTTATACTCCCGAATCTTCTTCGTCAACCTCTCGGCGGCTCTCTATTCGAACAAGACCAATCATAATTTCATTTTGATTGGTCCAATCAATCGTTTCTGTCTCCGATTGTTCGACCAAGCAAAGTGAGTTGCGAAATTGGGGGCTTTGCTTGCTTTCTCCGCCTGTTCAAGCAAGCAAGCCGGTTTCAAAATGGCGTCGGAGAATACCATAGGGTTGATACTGGCTGTGTCATCCAGCACCTTCATTGGCACTAGCTTCATCTTGAAGAGAAAAGGTCTCCTACGTGCTGCTGCCAGAGGCACTCCTGCAGGTTCGATTATCTTTCTCCTCCTTTTTGGGAAGCTTGATTTTGGTTTGGATTTCTCCATTTTATTCCGCTTCCCAATTTGATTAATATGGAGTTCCTTTCTCGCTTATCCCAATTCCAAAAGTGAGCATTTGGTTTGGCCCTTCAGATTCTTGTTAAGCCATAGCGCTCTATTTATTTTTAGATTTTTGGGAGGGGTTAATCCAAATTCCATGTTGATTTGGCTTATGATGTGCGCCATTTTATCAATTCAGTTGGAATTACAGGTGAATATGCCAAGCAGCATGAGATGCTGGCAGATCCATTAAATCTTATGATTTGTGTGTGTCACTTTAGTGTTAGGACTTCTATCCAACCGCACTTTGGATTGTTTATTTTTTCTCGTGAGTTACTTCTTCCTCATGACTGCTTAGATGGTTATTGGAAAGTTGCCTGGTTGTCCCGGAAATTATATGCTATTCAGCCTATGAAACTGCTATAAGTTGGGTTACTACATATTCTGTTAGCATCAAAGGATTGAGGCTTATACACAATTGAATGCTTAAAGTAACTATGATCCTAGAGGAACAAATGGTCCAAGTCAAATACTCAAGCTTATACACAATTGAATGCTTGACTATGTACCTTAGCTTGATATCTAGCCTTAAAAAGTCCACTATCATCATTTCGGTGCTAGTTTAAGCATCTATAAAATCAGATTTGCTTTCTTAGTACTCCTATATGTTCACACATTCATTGGCCATCACTGGAGGATATTTTTGATTGATTTATGTGATATTCTTCATTTCATGTTATTCACTTTTCTTCAGCTATGCATGACGGTTCCAAGTTCATGCAACTGGAGCGCCAGGCAACACTTTTTCCCAGTTTTGCTATACTGAGAATCTCCATTCATAAATTCAGCTTTGCATCAAAATTTAATGATCAAATGCACAGCTGCAAAATTTTCAATGTAAATAACTCAATATAGAAAACTAAAACTGGGTTTACAGCACATATGGATTGGTTGTTGTTAGACTGTACATTCCACACATAGGAAGTAATATGCAGTACAGGGAATCCGACCCATAATGCCAGTACGGGTAGAGAGGACGGCTGCTTAAAAATAAATTAAAATAAAATTTGTACCAATTTTCTTTGCTCTATATATCATACTCATATTTGATTTGCTTTGTGTATTTTCACGTCACAAATTTATACTGATAGCATGTCGATTCACATGTGACTATCTTTTATCAATTGTGAATGTACACTGGATTGTTGCTCAGTTCGTTTTGGTGCTGTTAATGCAGGTTATGGAGGTTACACATACTTGCTTGAGCCACTTTGGTGGGCAGGCATGGTGATGAGTGAGTATGAAAATTCAGAAATGCTATCCTTACTATATAATCATTTTGTGGCTCTTATGTCATTTTCAATTCCAAACCATATAATTTTTATCAGGTGACACGACTTGTAATTACACTTTTGATCCTGAAGTTAATAAGAGCACTTCAGAAGAATAATCCTCAAATTTAGTCTCATTTTTCTGATGGGTTTCTTTCTAGAGTCATTACTAATGCTTTTTGTTGAAGATGTGGATCACTGTGAATGCTGACCATTGACAAATTCATGGACAGTTTAATTTGTTTCGAATCTCAAGAATACCAGGGAGTTTCTTACTCTTACTTCTCTTATTTTTCAACTTTACAGTGATTATTGGAGAGGTTGCCAATTTTGTGGCTTATGTCTATGCTCCTGCAGTTCTTGTTACACCACTAGGTGCACTGAGCATAATAATAAGGTAAACGGGAATAAGAACGCCTCTGTTGTTATTGAAGTTTTGTGTGATTCACTAGCTAACACATGATATATGTCAGTGCTGTTTTGGCGCATTTCATGCTTAAAGAAAGATTGTCACTATTAAGCGCCATGGGCTGTGTATGCTGCATTGTTGGCTCAGTAGTCATTGTTCTTCATGCGCCTCAAGAAGACTCTCCAAGTTCTGTCTTAGAAGTTTGGGCTCTTGCAACACAACTGGGTACTTTTAGCAAATATCTTTTGCTTTTAAACTCAAGCTCTAAACCCTTCTAATCAAAGGTTTTACTTTGTCTTTCTTTTCCTATGCTCAACAGCATTTTTAGTTTATGTGGTGGCTTCAGTATCCATAGTAGCAACATTAATTTTGCACTTTCAGCCACGCTATGGACACTCAAACGTGCTCGTGTACTTGGGAATTTGCTCTTTGATAGGTTCCTTAACAGTATGTCTCTCGACTTTAGTTTCTCTCATGTTTGGTATGCCATTAGAATCTTCCACTTACTAACACTATTGGTACTGTGCAGGTCGTGAGCATAAAGGCCATAGGGATTGGTATAAAACTTACAGTAGAGGGGACAAACCAGTTCGTATATGCACAAACTTGGTTTTTTCTTACTGTAGCAGCAATTTGTGTTGTCACTCAACTGAATTACCTGAACAAGGTTGGTATCATCTACTGCTTTTATTTTCTATAGGCCGTGTCGGATGCTGGGTTTGGTGAAACACTATCATTCTGCATCTTTCTTCCAGGCTTTGGATACATTTAATGCAGCTATCGTATCTCCGATATATTATGTGATGTTCACAACCCTCACCATTGCTGCAAACGCAATCATGTTCAAGGTACTTACCTTTGCTTAATGTTGCATCTCCTTCCATCAGGTATGGGAGTTCATAGTTTTCTATATATTTTTTATTCAGGATTGGTCAAAACAGGATGCAAGTAGTATAGCATCCGAAATTTGCGGATTTATTACTGTACTGTCAGGCACGGTCATACTACATGCAACTAGAGAACCGGAGCAGGGGAATACATCTGGTAAAAACTCCTTGTGTTCTTTCTCCTTCATCTTTCGGAAGTTCTGAGAATTCTGTAATATAAAAATTTGTTGTTTCATGCAGGAGGCAGAAGTTGGAATGGAAGTGAGGATGTGCAGAAGAATCCTGAAGATGAACATCTTATTCCTCTGCATAAGAATGCTGACTATTTTGAATAAAAGTTTGAGACAATTCTCAGTGCTGATGAGTAGCCTGGAGGCAAATAGGATCATCTATGGCATTTTGGTTTTGCAAGGTGATGACTGAAGAGCTGTTACCGTTAAACATAGTTGGTCATTGAGCTGCAGATCTTTGGTTTTTGGATGGTTCAAAATATTCCACTTGTCAAAACTGGAAGGTGGTCTGCTTAATGGGAGGAGACTACTCAAACCACCAACTGCCCTGGATGCAGTTAATTTCTCTCATTTATTTATAAAAATATTTTTTGTATAGTATAATGGATTTGTTGAATTTCCCACTATCCTTGGAAAAGGGATAAAGAGGGAGATCTCCTTTGCAAATGAGTTAGAGAGTCCCATGGTTGAATATTAATAGTAGGGATGTGCAGAAGCCACAACTCCAGTTACTGTTATTATGTAATGAACAATTGAATAGTAAGGAGAGCTTACATTGCCATTGGTGGATGTATGTCTGGTGTTGTATCCCCAGTAAAAGCAGCAATTAATTGTCTTGCCAGTATTTTGTTTGGCTCTACAGATTTCAACAAGTCCATAAATGCTCTTCACAACTCCATACCACACACAGTATTTTGTGCAGGTAAGAGTGAACTTTTTATGACCTAAAAGAAGAGCTACATACACAGATCATAATAAATGGGTACGCCAAGGGGACAGTTGGGAGTTAATACCCATAATAACTGAGCAGTATTAAACAAGCTCAAGGTAAGATTGGACTCAAAATACACTTTTGGAATCTCTATGCAAAGAAGAATGACATCCTGTCATTGGAACTGGAGGATAGTTGTTTTGATGGGTCTTGTTTTGATGACAGTAGTAGAGGGAGGTACAATGGTGAGTGGGATTGTCTTCTGTGACCAGTGCAAGGATGGCCATGTTTCCCTTTTTGATTACCCTTTATATGGTATGATTTTACACTTGCTTGTTTCTTTGAAGTTAATATTTCAAGAATTGTTGAAAGGGATGTTGCATTGCAGGGGTGAAGGTGGCAATGCTCTGTCCAGGGAGTGACAGTCAAATGGAAATGGTAAGAGAAGAGATCACAAACATGTTTGGGGGATACACAATGAGATTTGATGGAACCCCTGACTTGTCTTCTTGCTACACACAAGTCCTCCCTAATGCTACTGAGAATGGTGGATCTTGCCAAGCCTCTGGTGGGCCAGCTCAGTCCCTTAAGCTTATCTTCAGCTTCTTTGCTATGGAAATCTACACTGTGGATGCCCTCATTTCCCAACCAGCTGAGCCCATGTCCTTCTGTCAGTCCCCCCAGCTTCCTCCGCCTACTACACCGGTGGCCAGTCCCGTGCCTTTCTTCGACTCGTCTGCCTGCTCACATCAGTAAGCTGAAACTATTATCTACTTTGGATGTGGCTAACAAGATGACAATTCTGATAATCTTTTATGCAGGTACTGGGTGATGCCTCAATACAGATGCTACTGGAAGGTGGTGAACCCAGACACCAAGGTCGGGTTAGTATTCGGTCCATTGGCAGCTCAAAAGTATGGTGCAGACACTACCTTATGGACAGGCCTTCAAGGAAGAGCTGACCCTTACAAGACATTACTAAGGGAAGCCATAACCGCCCTTCTCAACTCCTACAACACCTTCCGCTTCCCATACACTTCCCTCGGAGTCGTCCAACGCTTCAACCTCGCCTTAATGGGTTCCCCTCAGACCGCCCTCCTAACCGCGTTCAGGTTCAAGAGGGCTAATTCTGGTTATACCAATGCCAACACCAATCCTTCTTGCAAATTCAACTCCTGCAAATGACACCCACTCTTTCAAATCTATTATTCTATATTTTTTCTGTTGCCTTGGTATATCTCTCTCTATATACGTATGTAATCATATGAGATGCTTATGATATTCTGATATTTACTGGCTAGCTAGTTAGGGTTCATAACTATATACAATGTACGAGTTTTACGCATTTTAAACCATTATAATAGAAAGCAATATTGATGATTTTCACAAGTGACAAGGGATATCACAGCAAAGAATTGTCTATTAATTATGTGAATATTTGGTCATGATCAAATGTTTTCAACACAGGAAGAGACCTTGTCAAATTTATTGTCCAACCAGTAGAGGTTGGAGAGTTTGCCAATAGAAGCTGGAAATCATGTCAGCTGGTATGAAACCAGGCCCTAATTCACAATAGTACAGAGATTGTACAATAATATTTTCAAATATATATATCTTTCATCTTCGGAGTCTCACCGAAGAAACCTCGAGATCCTCACAGTCCACCGCCGCCACCACCTCACACCAGCACCGCCTTCACGTCGCCGCCACCACCACCACACCATCACCACCGTCGCTACCCACACTACCCTAAGCCGAAATATCACAAGTACCGCCCCTTCGGTTGAAGTTTCCTTTCGCCAAAACCCTTGCCGGTAATCACCACTAGCCGCCACCACCCTCATCGCCGCCTCTCCCCCGCCATCACTACTCCCAAACAGCCGCCGCCTCCCCATGTCCCCCTCTCGGAACCCCGACCCTCGTCTCCAAAAACCCAAACCCGAACCCGAAATCGTCGCAACCATCTACTCGAAACCCGACTCGGTTTCTAACCCTACCCGGTACCCGATTCGGATTTGAAAAATATAAAAATATCCGAATCCTAAAGCCTACCCAAATCCCGTACCCAATCCGGATCCCAACGATCCACCAGTGTACCCAATTCAGTCTCAACGGACCGACCCAGTGAAGGCGAGCCCGGTTTAGTTCGAACCAGTTCGTAAACCGAATCACCCCGGTTCGGTCCTCTCGTTTTCGTTTAAAAAAAGCTTTTAGTGTTATCTTGTTCCGTTATTGAAGATTTATAGGTACAAGTGAAAGATTGTGAGCTATCCTGCTTATCGCAAGTGAACTCCGCTGAACCGCTACCTTTCCTAGGGGTGGACATGGGACGGGACGGGATAGGGGCCGTCTCGCTTCCCATCCTGCAAGTTATTTGCGGGACGGAACGTATGTATTTTCTTTTCGTCCCGCGCGGGTCTTGTCCCATGTGGAACGGGACGGGACAGGACGAATCCCGCAAAAATTATGCACCGTTTATATTCAATATGTATACATGTTTAAAGACACAAATGATCGGGAAAAAAAGTTCGATACCTAATTGTCACGCCTACATTAGTGGTTAATGCATAGAAAACAAATTTAAGTTACATCAAAGTGTCTTACCGATTCACATTCAAAAAATAACAACAAATAACAATTGTGGAAATCTACAAATACAAGGGCGATGGAATGGACTAGAGCAAGGGCGGCGATGAAACGGACTCGAGCAAGGCGGCGAACGGACTAAATCAAGGGAGAACAAAAACTCTAGTATTTTAGATCCAACCAAATGAGTCGTAAATAATGAGTGAATGATTGATGAAAAATTATCGATCTTAGTAATATTGAATATATAAAAATATTTTTAGAATTATACTTTAGGTATATTATTTATCTATATAATATTTATAAAATTTAAAAATATTATTTCTATATATGCGGGACGGGATTAACCGGGATGGGAAGTCTCCATCCCGCGTCCCGTCCCGCAAATTTTTCGTGGGACAGGACGGGACGGGATACACATTTTTTTTCCAAATCCCGCCGGGATCGGGACGGGACCGGGACGGGATTAAACGGGATTTATGCCCACCCCTAACCTTTCATACTGACCCCTCTATTTATGATTTAATCTTATTTTTTGCTACAATTGTCTTTTATAAGTTCTTGTCTTTGATTGAGAAAGTAGACGAGAGTGGTTTTACTTGCCTTCGATAGCACCACATAGAAAGCCTTTTTCCGTTGAGATCAAGGTTACCCCTATTGTCGTTTTGTAGCGTCTGAACAGACTAACTTGTGTTTGGTTGAAAAGCTTTACTTGTCAAGTGCAAGAGAGGCTCGCAAACCGGCTAAGATAGGCTTGACATGAACACAAACGAGTGAGGGGAAAAGAGAGAAAATTTGTTAGTGGGTAGTCTCGATTTAACTAAGCTAACATGTTTGTCAATCTTAGCTACCGTCTTGCATGAACAAACCACCACAATATAGGGTCCACAACAGGACATCATGACGAAATGAGGAAAAGATTCTCTCAAAACTAAAGAACCTCTCGGAATAGAGTAGCGAGATAACATCTTCCGCACCGAATGCCTTGTGTTGGGCAAATGTTGCAATGTTATCATCGACATCGATAGTTGCTGCAATATCGCTAGTACTGAAATGGTGAAGAAACTACCACTAGACTTACTAGACCACCCAATGTCATATAAACTAGCTTGGATGCATGAGAGTGGAGAAGTTTATATCAACCAACAAGTTGAAGTAACCTTCAAAATTGGAAAATATACCGACACCATCCTATGCGATGTTGCTCTTATACAAGTCTATCACCTACTTCTCGGCCGACCATGGCAACATGAGCGGACACCACACATAAGGGAAGAATGAACATGTATGTTTTCGAATTCAACGGAAAAACAGTAACCCTTATGCTCATGAGCCTTGAACATGTTGTAGTCTTCCAGAAGGAACAAGAAGGCCAGAAGCAAGATTAGGATCAACCGCAGGAGGAACCACAAGAGGAATCCAAGGACATCCCAAAAGGCAACAAGGAAGTCTACTGCGACGATTTCCTCGACCCACATACAACAATGATGCTTTTAAGCAAGGAACCAAGGACTGATATAAACAATAGCCAATCCGAGTTACCGGAAAACATCTAACAAGTAATGACGGAGTTCAAAGATGTATTTCCTGAGGAGTTACCAACCGGACTACAACCCATCCGAGGCATTGAACACTAGATTGACCTCATTCCCAGAGCCACCTTTGCAAATAGGCCTGCGTACAGAATGAATTCTAAAGAAACCCATAAGGTCCAAACTCATGTCCAAGAACTCTTAGACAAAGGATATGTTCGAGAAATCCTCAGCCCGTGTGTGGTTCTCATCCTATTAGTCCCAAAGAAGGACGGAAACTGGAGAATGTGTGTTGATTGTCGATTCATCAACAACATCACCCTCAAATACAGTCATCCAATTCCCAAATTAGATGATATGTGGAATGAGCTACACGTAGTCGCTATCTTCTTCAAAATCAACCTCAAAAGTAGATATAATCAAATCAGGATGAGGGAAGGAGATGAATAATAGACATATTCAAGACCAAATTCGGACAATACGAATTGATGGGTATGCCATTCGGTCTCACCAACGCACCAAGTACCTTCATGCGTCTCATGGAATCACATTCTCAAATCGTTCATACGGAAATTTGTGGTTTTTTTACTTCGACGACATCCTAGTATATAGTCCCGACCTTGAAATCCATGATAAACATCTCAAAGAAGTACTTATCCTACTAACCTTAAGAAGTGTGAGTTATGCACCAACCAAGTCACATTCCTAGGTTTCATTGTGAATACTCAGGACTAAAAGTGGATGAAAGCAATATCAACGCCATCCAAGATTGGCCCACACCGATAACAACTACCCAAGTCCGAAGCTTCCACGGCTTGGACAGCTTCTACCGCTAACTTGTAAAGGATTTCAGCACCATATCAGCCCCATTCAACGACATCACCAAAAAGAAAAGTGAATTCAATTTGGGGAAGAGCAACAATAGACATTCGAAAAACTCAAGAGGAATATAAATCAAGCTTCACTTCTATCCTTGCCAGATTTCAACAAACCCTTTGAAGTAGAATGTGACGCTTCAGAAATCAGAATCAAAAGCGTCCTCATGCAAGAAGGTAAGTCTATTGCCTTATTTTTTGAAAAATTGAAAGGTCCTACTTTAATTACTCCACATACGACAAGAAGCTATACCTGTATGTTCCGAGCTCTCAAAACATGGCAACACTATCTAAGGCCTAATGAATTCATTCTTCATATGGAGCATGAATCCTTGAAACACTTCAAGAGTCAAGATAAATTAGATAGACAACACGGAAGGTGAATGGAATTCATAGATACCTTTTCATATGTTATCAAGTACAAAAGGGGAATAGAGAACGTAATGGCCGATGTCCTTTCAAGGAGGTATACTCTTATGACTACTATGGACTCCAAAATACTTGGATTTTGTCTAGACCAAATAGCTGTACACCAAAGATCTTCACTTTGGAGAACAGTTCCAGATATGTCTAAACAAAGGAGCCAAAGTAAAATACTATATCTTTACAAAATTCTTATTCAAAGAAGATAAAGGGTGCATACCTTGTTGCTCCCTGAGACTTCTTCTAACAGAAGAAGCATACCGTGGAGGATTAATGAGACATTTTGGAAGGGATAAAACCCTCCACACTCTAGGGACCTATTTCTATTGGCCCCACATGCGGAGAGACATCGAACACTTGGTAAAGAGATGTCTAGACTACCTCAAGGCCAAATCTAAACTCTAACCCCACGGTTTATAAACCCTATGCCAGTCCTTACATCACCTTGGGAAGATATTTCCATGGACTTCATTATAAGACTACTTGTCACCAAAAGGGGAAGAGATTCTATCTTTGTCGTCATAGATAGATTTTCGAAAATGGCATGCGTCATTGCTTGTCATAAAACCGACGACGCAACTAACATTGCTAGTCTCTTTTTTTGAGAAGTAGTAAGGCTACATGAAGTACCCAAGACAATAGTTAGTCATCAGGATGTCAAGTTCCTTAGTTCCTTTTGGAAAATCTTATGGGAAAAATTAGGAACTAAAATCCTCTTCTCCACGCCTATTCATCCCCAGATAGACGGTCAAACTGAGGTTACAAACAAGACACTCACCACTTTCCTAAGCGCAATTATAAAGAAAAATCTCAAAGCATGGGAAAATGCCCTACCTCATGTTGAATTCTCCTATAATCGCAATATATTCCTCTACTCAGCTTACTCCTTTTGAATGTGTTTATGGTATGAATCCTTTATCCCCATTTGATCTTGTCCCCTTTTCTATGAAAGAGCGAGAAAATTTTGATGCAGGAAAATATGTCGAGTTTATAAAGGAGCTACATGCAAAGACCAAGGACAGACTCATCAAGAAAGTAGAGAACGTAGCTACCCGTGCCAATCATGGTCGACATAGAGTTACTTTCTAACCATGAGGTCTTGTTCGCCACTTAGCGTGCGTGCAAATAAGCTTTAAATTTATAAAACTAGAATCCAGCAAGCGAACCCGCAGTGTACGGATCGATATAGTTAAGCAAGAATTCCAGAGTATCGAACACAGGGATTTGGGGGGTTAAATCCAATTATAGAATTGTCAAGCGAGTAAATGTATGAGCTTTTGTAAATATTAGGAAAACAACAATCCTAAAGATCTAGGAATCCAGCTGTGGCAATCGATTCAAGATATACTAAAGATATAAGGATAGAGTTGAGAGTTGCAAAGGTATACTAATGCAAAGCAATGTACGGTGAAGTTCTAAGGCTTTATGTGACTGAACTAAAGACGCTCTCTATAAAGGTTGTTGAGGCTTCAGTATAGAAAGGATCTAAAGTCAAGAATTAATGTCAAATACCCAAACTTGTAACCCAAGGATCAAGACCAACTAAACCGATTAAGGTTGTGACACTCGGAATCGAGGTAGAGGTTGTTGAGGCTTCACTACCACCTAGAAAAGGCAAACAAAGACTAAGTTAAAGCAAATCATTAACTTTGGATTAAAGTAAAAGCAAGGTTCGTAAACTAAGGGAAATTACGGGTGGATCTTGAGATTCCACGGCCGTGGAACTCAAGAACACACCGTGATTTTGGTACGTCGACGATTCTCTCTAACTCTCAAGGTCCAATCTGTTTACGATCAATCTATCATCATCTAAGCCACAACTATCAACCCTTCACCTTAGAATTGCTAAAGGGTTTTAGCCAACAACAGTCATATTGATATCAAATTCAAGATTTAAAAGAATGAAAGATGAAAACCTTCGAAAACCTTGAATAAATCTCAAACAAATCTCAAATCCACAAACAAGAACAATGATGTAAGCAGATTCGGAATAACACAAACCAATCACAATCCTTGATAAGAACGAAGAACGGGATGCCAATCCGTCTTCTAATCAAACCTAAGGACAAAGCGTAACTTCCAAATCTTCAACTCTTTGCAAATCTCCGTTGTGAAATAGCAATCTCCACACGTCCCACTTGAAACCCTAGGCACGTGCAATCAGCGTAAGCGAAGGTGACGGAATATCTCTCTTTCCGTCCTTTTATAGGGCAAGATAGAATATGTGTCCAGCCCATTGTGTAAAAGATCATGGCTTTAAGTTGTACGTTAAAAGATCGCTAGAATCACGGTTCCTTGGGATTCCACGCCCGCGGTTTAGAGCGTGGAAATTCATCACGGTGTCTCACAACTTCCACGACCGTGTAACTTGCTGGAATGCTCCACGCTTGTGTTGCCAAAGTTCCACGGCCGTGGTTTAGAGCGTGGATTCTAGTACGGCCATATTTTAGAGCGTGGAACACAAGTACTCGTAATTCTCCTTTGTTTTGTGTCATTCTTCATCCTAGCATCTTCCTTAGCTCCTAGTGATGTCCTCAATCCTTGGGCATGCTCAATCCATCTCCATTATCCCTTATTCCGTTCGGTTTTAGCTCTTATTTGCCTACAACCAACACAAAGCTTATGTAGACCTCTATATCGACAATATAGATAAACTAACTCACAATTGCTTCAATGCTTTATCAATGAACACCAATATGGATGAAATACACTTAGAAAACGTGCCTAAAATATCACAATATTTCATGCTAACAAATAACCCCATACTTGCCACTTGCTTGTCCCTAAGCAAGGTCTTTCAAAAACTTTAAAACTCAAGTTAGGATGAAATATGTGTACACTCTCAAAGTAAAACTTCTTTTAGATGAATGTGCTTTCTAGTCAATAGATCATTTTCAAATCTTGCTTCATTCGTTTATAAGACTTTCATATACATAATCAAAGAGTAAAGAGTAAAGAAAGCTCATGAATTAATCAAACTTCCATGTAAACATCATAACCTTCAAACATTATCAAAATCAATCATAAGAAACTTCAATTTAGATCACCAAGTCATATATCATTTTCTTGATCTTAAGGACTTTCAAACAAGGTCTAGAATGCGGAAAGAGAAGGAAAACTTTAAGGAATGTGGTGCATGAATCCGGGAAAGTGGATAACTAACTCTTTTCTTTTTCTCTTGCGGTTTCCACAACACTTTCAACTTAGAGCTTCGCTCTCTTCTTTTCAAATCATTTTTCGACTTTACTTTTGGAGTTATGGATAGAGGTGCACAAAAACCGAAGCCTAGGAGATTGGCGTTTCTCATTTTTACGAGATGCCTCAAACCCTTGATGCGCATACCATAATCCGCTAGGAATATCGCTCAATCCGACTTTGGCAAGACACAAACACCCGGCTATGTGAATGGTGCCGAGTTACTCATCATCATGATTGACTTCCCCAAACCTATAAATTCTTTCTATTCTTTTGAATGCAAAATATTGCTTTCATGGCCCTCCCACATCAAACATGCCAAATATCAACTCCTCCAAATTCCCGGATAGGTAAAGGAGGTCATTATTTCATTGAGGGGCTAAATGATCAAAGAAAGAAGAAAAAAAATCGAATTGCCTTAATCATCTCAAAAAGAAGTATAAGAACTTATCATGTGATTTCAACCTTGATTTCTCAATATGATTTAAGTAACATTCATCACATTATGAAACTTGCAAAAGAGGAATAATCAACTCATTCAATTTCTTTTCAATTTACTATTTGTTTAAGCATGCGATTGTCATCAAAACTCAATTCACAAGTAGTGATTATCATAGAAATCATCTCTATCCTTAGAAGCACAAAATTTTCAAAATTTTTCAATTTTTATGGGTTTTTCAAACTCTTTTTCATGCAATGCAATAATGAAACGTGTAACAATAGAATGAACATGCAAGGTAGTCTCGATAAAAGCATACAAAGTGAGTAAGAGTTATTACAAACTATTAGTCACACCCCACCCCATACTTGGAACAAACATTGTCCCTAATGTTCAAAAAGAAAAAGAAGAAAAGAAAGAAAGAAAAAGAACTCACAAAATGGTGGTGGAGCGGCTAAAATGGTCGATCATCAAAGTCATCACTGAGGTGGAGGCGGTGGTGGAAACGGGAAGAAGCCTGGATCATAGTTCCGCCCAAACTGCTGGCGGTATATATCTCTCATCATGCGGTCATGATCGTCGGCTCGTGCATCCCTAGCATCTGCACGGATCTCCAAGGCTCCGACCCTGCTGGAAAGGTCGGTAGCCCACTCTGGCAACTGCTCGTACCAACTAGGCGGCTGGCTGTACCACGCCGGTGCATCTGAAGGTGCTGGTGCAGGTGGTGGCTGTGCATGCCAAGGCGGTGGAGCTCCCATCCAGTCCGGCTGCGTCCTATACCAAGTAGGGGGATCCGCCATCCAAGTCGGCCTCTCGCTCACACTAACACGGCGAGAGGAAGATCCATAAGCTCTAGCGGGGCGGGGAGAGTGTCTAGGAAGGTCAAGAACTACATCCGGCTGATCCGGAAAGGTGCCAAAGTCATGATCATTTCCTCCTCCCTCAAACTCGTCATCCCCTCTCATCTCCTCCTCTACAACTGGTGGTGGTGGCACATAGGGAGGGGCTACTAATCTGTTCGCATGCATGGCAGCGAACGTCTCCTTCCAGTTATGGCGTCCAGCCATAATGGAATACTCAGGAAGCCACTCAATGCCTCTCCCAGTCCTACTCTCCCAAGGCATAGCAGCATACGGTGGACCTCTATGTGTGGGAAAGATGAGGCATCTAGTCATGAGGGCCTGAAGTCCTAGGGGTCTAGCTGCGATGCGGGTGCAAGCTGAGAAGTCTACCCCTAACTGTCTAGCCAGGTGGGTGACATCCCACCGTATCCAATGTTGCCAGCCCTATTATTCTTTAGCTTGCTCATAGTAGCAGCTAAGAGGGTGGCGCAGTCAGCTGGCCTGCCATACAACATACTGTAGAGAAGAAACAGCCCATCTGTCTTAATCTTCTGAGGTGTCTCCGTCCTAGGGAAGAGACACTCAGAAAGCACTCTATGGGCAATCTTCAAGGCTAGGTGGTAGATCAACCTAGCCTTGGTATCAGCAGGCTGCCAGCGGTCCTCGTTGGCGTAAATCATAGCAATCTCTTCCCAGAAATCCTTGGCGTACACGCCACTGGGGAATCGACCATTAAAGGTCTCCTGGAACCCAAAGAAGGCTCCAAACTCTCTAATCAAAAACTCATAGTTTCTTTCCATCAGCCGGAAAGAAACTGTCATGTCGACATGACTGTGCTCGAAGGAGACTACAAACTCCCTAGTAATCTCCTCATAAGCATCTTCCCGAATAGCGGAGAAGATGACTAAACCGGCTCTATCCAAAATCCAAGTGAGGTCTCATACCACATGTAGAGGCTCTAACTCCTCAAGCAGTAAGTATCTAGGTCCTATGACCGTCCTCTCCTCGATCCTCTCTAAGGCATCTAAATGATCCTCATGGATAGTAGGGATCCTAGGGAGAGGTGGTGAGGGTGATGAAGGGGGTGATGGAGGTTCAGCGGGTGGTGCTCTAGAAGAGGAAGCATTGTTGCCTTTTCCTCTTCTTGTTCTTATTTCTACCAGACACTCTCCTTACAAAATCCATTTTGTTGAAAACCACGGCCTGTTCTTCAGGTTCCACGGCCGTGGAAAGTCCAAAAACCGTGGTTCATCTCGAAATTTCTCAAAACTCAGCAAAATCATGCCAAACTCAACAACAAGCAGCCCTAGACTAATTTACGTCCAATTCCAATCAGTTCTCCTAAAAATTCTAGCAAAAACGAAGTCGAATCGACAAAGAGAAGGGAAGAACGAAAAACCTAGGTTTTCGGATTTTGGAATCCGAATTCCATAATCTCCGGTGAATTGCCGCTCAAATTGTTGCTTGGATCTTGTTGGTGATTGGATTTGCTTCAGTTTTGGCCAAATAATCGTTAAAAACGATTAACGAACGAGGAATTGGGAGATGGAGAGTGGATTCGGCGATTTGGGCATGGAATGGGGTTTGTGTTGTGTGTTTTGTGAAGAAACGTGGTTTTTATAGTGGCCGTAAAAAATTTTAAAAATCACGGTCTATCGGGGGGTTCCACGGCCGTGGAACTGTACGGAACCGTGGTTTTGGTGATTTTTCTCAGGCTTTTGAAAATTACGGTCACTGTAGCTGTCACGGCCGTGGTTTTGGCCGTGGAACTCTCTGTAATGTGTCAAAGTCCAAGTTTCGTCAATTTTCTTCAAACTTTTACTTTCCCCTTTCTTTTCCACTGTTCCTACATCCAAAAACACGAACATACCGGAAGGCATCGAAGGCAAAACAAAGCAAAACGTCTAAACTAAACTAATCTATGAATCAAAAACGAAAACGTAAGTGCAATACCTTGGGTTGCCTCCCAAGAAGTGCTTTGTTTAAGGTCCGTAGCTAGACCATATTCGCACTTATTCGAGTGCGGTGGGCGCGAACTCTTCAGCTTGGAGTTCCGGTGTATACTTCTTGAGTCGTTGACCGTTTACCTTAAAGCTTCCGCCCGTTTCACCCCATACTTCAACTGCACCATGGGGAAAATACGTTTGATTAGAAAAGGTCCGGTCCAACGAGATTTAAGCTTACCTGAAAAGAGACGAAGCCTTGAATTGAAGAGGAGAACTCGATCTCCTTCTCTGAAGTCCTTTGGGATGATATGCTTATCATGCCAACGCTTCGCTCTTTCTTTGTAGATCTTGGCGTTTTTGTAGGCGTTCAAGCGAAGTTCTTCAAGCTCATTTAGGTCCAAGAGACGCTTCTCTCCCGCTTCCTTCATGCTGAAGTTCAACCACTTGATTGCCCAAAACGCCTTGTGCTCCAACTCTACCGGTAAGTGACAAGACTTCCCATACACAAGGTTGTATGGTGTAGTTCCGATGGGAGTCTTATATGCAGTCCGGTATGCCCACAATGCATCATCTAGCTTGAAGGACCAATCCTTTCTTGTCCTTGAAACCGTCTTCTCTAGGATTCCTTTGATCTCCCGGTTTGAGATCTCCACTTGTCCACTAGTTTGTGGATGATAAGGGGTGGCGATCTTGTGAGTCACCCCATACTTAGCTAAGAGAGCTTCAAAGCGCCGGGAAATAAAGTGAGAGCCTCCATCACTAATGATAGTCCGTGGTGTCCCAAATCGTGGGAAGATGGTCTTGTTAAAGAACTTAACCACTACCATGGCATCATTGGTGGGAGAGGCAATTTCTTCAACCCATCTTGAAACATAATCCACCGCTAAAAGTATGTATTGGTTACCACAAGATGATGGGAAAGGTCCCATGAAGTCTATTCCCCAAACGTCAAAGATCTCCACCTCTTGGATGTTGTTGAGAGGCATCTCATTCCTCCTAGATATATTTCCTGTTCTTTGACAAGCATCGCAGCAGGAAACAAAGGTTTGCACATCTTTAAATAGAGTAGGCCAAAAGAATCCAGATTGCAATACCTTAGCGCTAGTCTTGTTCGAACTAGCGTGTCCTCCACAAGGTAGTGAATGACAATGGCGGATGACACTTTGCATCTCATCTTCTGGCACACATCGCCGAATAATGCCATCCGGACCTCTCTTAAAGAGGAGAGGTTCATTCCAAAAGTATTCCCGAACATCCTTAAAGAACTTCTTTCTTTGTGCATAGGATAATCCGGGCGGTAATTCCTAAAATCAGCAAACCATGGTTCGTTACCTTTGGCGATCACATCGATGCACTCCTCTATGATATGTAAATGCTCGTCCGGAAAGGAGTTATCTATAGGTAGATGGTCGTCTTCTAGATGTTTTAGACGACTCAAATGATCCACAAGAGAATTTTCCGAACCCTTCTTATCGCGGATCTCTAGATCGAGTTCTTGTAGGAGAAGAATCCATCTAATTAGCCTTGGCTTCGCATCCTTCTTTGCAAGGAGATACCGGATCGCAGCATAATCCGTGTATACAATCACCTTTGCACCTACAAGATAAGAGCGAAATTTGTCAATTGCATATACAATAGCTAAGAACTCTTTTTCGGTAGTGGCGTAGTTGAGTTGCGCCTCATCTAGCGTCTTGCTAGCGTAGTAGATAGCGTGGGTTCGCCCTTCCTTTCTTTATCCAAGGACAGCTCCTATAGCTACGTCACTTGCGTCACACATAACCTCAAAGGGAAGATTCCAATCCGGAGGTTGGTTAATCGGGGCTGAGATTAGAGCTTCCCGAATCATATTAAACGCATCTAAGCATTCTTGCGAAAACTCAAAAACTACATCCTTCATCAATACATTAGTAAGCGGTTTTGATATTTTAGAGAAATCCTTTATGAAACGCCTATAAAATCAAGTATGTCCTAGAAAACTCCTTATCCCTTTCACCGAAGTTGGGGGAGGAAGCTTTTCTATTGTCTCTATCTTAGCTTTATCCACCTCAATCCCTCTACTAGAGATTAAGTGTCCTAATACAATGCCTTCTTTCACCATAAATTGACACTTCTCCCAATTAAAAACTAGGTTAGTGTCTTCACACCTTTGCAATACAAGAGCAAGGTTAGAAAGGCAATTGTCAAAAGAGGAACCATAAACGGAGAAGTCATCCATAAAAACCTCCATGATTTCCTCTATATATTCCGAGAAGATGGCCATCATGCACCTTTGAAAGGTGGATGGGGCGTTGCAAATCCTGAACGGCATCCTCCTATAGGCAAACGTACCCCACGGGCACGTGAATGTGGTCTTCTCTTGATCATCCGAGTGTATCGGAATCTGAAAGAAACCACTATAACCGTCAAGATAGCAAAAATGTGAATATTGTGCTAACCTTTCAAGCATTTGATCGATGAAGGGTAGTGGGAAGTGATCCTTCCTCGTCGCGTTGTTTAGCTTGTGGTAGTCTATGCACATCCGCCATCCTGTTACGGTTCGTGTAGGAATGAGTTCATTGTTTTTGTTGGTGATGACCGTCATTCCTCCCTTCTTCGGAACCACTTGTACGGGACTCACCCACTTGCTATCGGAGATAGGGTAAATGATACCTGCATCAAGTAGCTTAAGAATTTCCTTCTTAACAACCTCCTTCATGGTCGGATTCAACCGCCTTTGAGGTTGTCGCGAAGTTCTAAAGTCCTCTTCCATCAAGATCTTATGCATGCATAGGGAAGGTTTGATTCCAACTAAATCCTCTATAGTATATCCTAAAGGTTTCCTATGTTTCTTAAGACAACCATAAGCTTACTATGTTCATCTATGCTTAAATCGGAACTAACAATCACCGGAAAGGTAGAATTAGGTCCAAGAAATGCGTACCTTAGATGTGTAGGAAGTGAATTCAATTCCATCACTATCGGAGTTTCCAATGGCTCTTGAGGAGCATCCGATGCTTCCTTAGAAGTGTCTAAGGATGTAGAAGGTGTTGGAGAAGAATCAAGAGAAGTTGTGGAAGAAACACAATCTCCCTCGAATTCACCCAAAATTACGGCACCCCTGACTTCTCCACGGCCGTGATTTTGGGCGTGGAAAGTAAATACGGGGCCTCTGTTTCCTCCACGGCTGTGTAACCCTCTGGAGTTCTCCACGCTTTTGTTGGTGAAATCCACGGCCGTGGAATAGGCCGTCTGACCGTGGATCCTTACGTTTTCTACCTCATCGTGGAGTTTCTCGAACTCTTCTTCACACACTTCTTCTTGTGCTTCTAAGGCTTCAATTGCCTCATTGCACTCCTCTTCTTCCCCTATATCCATTAGGCTCATAGAAATAACTTTTTGCAAAGGATCTTTGAAGAGAATAGCACTTACCTCCTCTCTAGATAGCCCTTCGTCTTGGATATTGAATATATCCTCATCAAAGACTGGTTCCTTCACTAAAGTGGAAAGGACGAACTCTACCTTCTCTTCTCCTATGTCAAAGGCGAGTCTAGCATTCTTGCAATCGACTATACAGCCGGATGTTGCAAGAAACGGTCTTCCGAGAATGATCGGGACCGGACTATCTGCAGGAATGTCAAGCACAACAAAGTTTATAGGAACATAGAACTTACCAAGCTTGACCGGGACGTCTTCAACTATACCGACGGGACGAGTTATGGATCGATCCGCCATGTACAACGTCATCTTCACCAGTTTAGGGTCGCCTAAACCGATCTTCCTGCATAAGGCAAGTGGGATGATGCTCACACTTGCTCCTAAATCACATAATGCATCATATGTGACATCTCCCACTCCTATGGGAATAGAAAATGACCCCGGATCCTTTAGTTTTGGGGTCATCTTCTCTTTCATGGTTTTGATGAGATCCGAAGAATCCGAACTCATCTTAACCTCTCCAAAATCCTCTAACTTTCTCTTGTTAGAGAGGATCTCTTTTAGGAACTTTCCATAAGTCGGCATACCTACAATTGCATCAATGAAAGGTATATTAATATGCAGTTTGCTCATGAGTTCAATAAACTTACCGAATTGTTTGTCTAGATGCGCTCTCGCTCTAGATTGTGGGAATGGTAGGGGAGGTTTGTAAGTTGGAGGAGGAACGTAGACATCTTCCTTCTCCTTCCCCTTTTCTTTCTCTTTCTCAACGGGGACTTCTACAAACTTAGGTTGTGGGTCGGTAGTTGTTACTCCGCTCCTAGTTGTGATTGCCATCACCCTTCCTTTTGGGTTGTCCTCCGTCTTTCCTGGAAGTTTCCCTTGATTCCTAGGAACCTCCTCCGCATGGCTAAACATTTGGTTTTCTAAAACCTTTTGGGCTTTATCAACCTTAGTTATGTGATCATCAACCTTGATGATGCGAGTCTCCAATCCTTGAAGCTTGCCCAAAATTGTTTCCAACATGGGATCGGGCTTCTCTTTCCCTGAAGTACTTCCACCATTAGATGTTTGCCCCTGACTTTTCAAAGGAGTGGAAGAAGAGGAAGGTGGAGTTAGTGAATTTCCTGAATTGGAAGGATAAGAATTACCGGAATTTTGTTGATTGGGACGCCAATTGTTGTTGTTTGAACCCCTATTGTTGTTCCAATTGTTGTTCCGGTTGTTGTTGTTGTTGTTCCAATTGTTCCGGTTGTTGCGGTTTGTATTCTCATTACCGTTGTGGTTATTGTTGTTGCCTAAATAACCCACATCTTGTTCCTTGTGCTTTGGAAAGTTGGTTTTGATTGCTTCCTTCAACTCTTTAATCTCCGTATTGAGAGAAAAGATTTGAGTTTGAGCTGCTTGTGATAGCTTTGCTCCTTGATCCACATGATTCGCCTCCACTTTCCGATGAGAATACTTCTCAATAACTCGCGCTTGCTTCTCAATGAAGTCTCAAGCGTCATCTTCCCTCATGTCCATGAATGTACCACATGAAAGGGATTGGAGCTTGAATTGTGTTTCCACATCTAGCCCCTTGTAGTATATCTCCAATAGCGCCAACTTGGATATGCCATGATGAGGGCAATCCAATAACAAATCCTTAAATTTTTCCCAAGATTGAAACAAACTTTCGTTAGATCTCATAGAAAATGCATTAATCTTACCTCTCAACTCCGCCGTTTTAGATGGCGGAAAGAACTTAGTGAGGATTTCCGAAGAAAGATCCTCCCATGTTTCAAGCTTCCCACTTGAAAGAGCTTGATACCAAGACAATGCTTTCCCCTTTAAGGAGAAGAAGAAAGGCTTGAGTTTGTAGCTATTGGTAGTTGCATTCTTTGGCTTCATTGTCTCCATCATAATCTCAAAATTTTGTAGATATTGATGTGGAGATTCAGCGCTTGTTCCCCCAAATTGATTTTGGCGGACAATGGTAATAACTTGAGGGTTGAAGCTAAACCCTTGTGCATCATCAGCATCAAAGTTCACACCTAAACGGCGTGGTTGCTGCGTTGGATCCATCCTTTGGCCAAGAGTTCTTGGCTCCTCATCCACACGTTCGACTCTCGCACCTCTAGGTGGAACACGGCGATTGGCAGCTAGCCGTGGAAAGAACGGGTTCACATTGATCGTTGGATCAATTTCCTCTAGTGGTGGCATGGAAGAGTCGCTATCCTCATTGGATGAATTGGCTCTAACCGATCTTCCCGGTCTCCTTCTTCTCTTTTTCTCCTTGAGGTTGTTTATTTCCAGCCTCATTTGAAACATCATGTCCGATAGATCATCAATCTTCATTTGATGACGATCCGTTTCTTCCCTACGAGTCTTCTCACTCCATTGGAGTTGAGCTTCCTTTTCCGCCAACTCCGTTTGGTAATCACGTTCTCTTTCTTCATCCATTTTTCTTTCCTTAAGCTTTCTCCTCAAAGTCCTCTCAAGCTCTTGATCAAGAGGTAAGATGTCTTCGTTGTTCCTAGACCTGCGCACACACTCGAAGAGATATCAAATAACAAGCGAAAAGCTCTCAAGCTTGACAACCGATAACCGAATTCGGCCTAGACCAAATCCCCGGCAACGGCGCCAAAAACTTGTTCGCCACTTAGCGTGCGTGCAAATAAGCTTTAAATTTATAAAACTAGAATCAAGCAAGTGAACCCGCAGTGTACGGATTGATATAGTTAAGCAAGAATTCCACAGTATCAAACACAGGGATTTGGGGGGTTAAATCCAATTATAGAATTGTCAAGCGAGTAAATGTATGAGCTTTTGTAAATATTGGGAAAACAACAATCCTAAAGATCCAGGAATCCAACTGTGGCAATCGATTCAAGATATACTAAAGATATAAGGACAGAGTTGAGAGTTGCAAAGGTATACTAATGCAAAGCAATGTACGGTGAAGTTCCAAGGCTTTATGTGACTGAACTAAAGACGCTCTCTATAAAGGTTGTTAAGGCTTCAGTATAGAAAGGATCTAAAGTCAAGAATTAATGTCAAATACCCAAACTTGTAACCCAAGGATCAAGACCAACTAAACCGATTAAGGTTGTGAGACTCAAAATCAAGGTAGAGGTTGTTGAGGCTTCACTACCACCTAGAAAAGGCAAACCAAGACTAAGTTAAAGCAAATCTTTAACTTTGGATTAAAGTAAAAGCAAGGTTCGTAAACTAAGGGAAATTATGGGTGGATCTTGAGATTCCACGGCCGTGGAACTCAAGAACACACCGTGATTTTGGTACGTTGACGATTCTCTCTAACTCTCAGGGTCCAATCTGTTTACGATCGATCTATCATCATCTAAGCCACAACTATCAACCCTTCACCTTAGAATTGCTAAAGGGTTTTAGCCAACAACAGTCATATTGATATCAAATTCAAGATTTAAAAGAATGAAAGATGAAAACCTTCGAAAACCTTGAATAAATCTCAAACAAATCTCAAATCCACAAACAAGAACAATGATGTAAGCAGATTCGGAATAACACAAACCAATCACAATCCTTGATAAGAACGAAGAACGGGATGTCAATCCGTCTTCTAATCAAACCTAAGGACAAAGCGTAACTTCCAAATCTTCAACTCTTCGCAAATCTCCGTTGTGAAATAGCAATCTCCACACGTCCCACTTGAAACCCTAGGCACGTGCAATCAGCGTAAGCGAAGGTGACGGAATATCTCTCTTTCCGTCCTTTTATAGGGCAAGATAGAATATGTGTCCAGCCCATTGTATAAAAGATCATGGCTTTAAGTTGTACGTTAAAAGATCGCTAGAATCACGGTTCCTTAGGAATCCACGCCCGTGGTTTAGAGCGTGGTTTAGAGCGTGGAAATTCATCACGGTGTCTCACAACTTCCATGACCGTGTAACTTGCTGGAATGCTCCACGCTTGTGTTGCCAAAGTTCTACGGCCGTGGTTTAGAGCGTGGATTCTAGTACGGCCGTATTTTAGAGCGTGGAACACAAGTACTCGTAATTCTCCTTTGTTTTGTGTCATTCTTCATCCTAGCATCTTCCTTAGCTCCTAGTGATGTCCTCAATCCTTAGACATGCTCAATCCATCTCCATTCTTCCTTATTCCCTTCGGTTTTAGCTCTTATTCGCCTACAACCAACACAAAGCTTATGTAGACCTCTATATCGACAATATAGATAAACTAACTCACAATTGCTTCAATGCTTTATCAATGAACACTAATATGGATGAAATACACTTAGAAAACGTGCCTAAAATATCACAATATTTCATGCTAACAAGTCTCATTTGGATTCATCTTCGGAAGAAAAGATTCTCCAACCGACGACATAACAAGTTGGATGCTCGAGGAGATGGACCATTCAAAGTCCTCCAGAGAATTGGAGACAACGCTTATCAATTGGAACTCCCCGGAAAATACAAGGTCAGTGTCACCTTCAATGTCGCAGATCTCACACCATTTTTGGAAGACAAAGAAGAAACAGATTCGTAAACGAGTCTTTCTAAAGAAGGGGAGGATGATGCGAGAGCATCCAAATTTCCACCCGACTATCCAAGGAGACCCATAACAAGAACACAAACTAAGAAGATGGTCAAGGAAGCAAGAGAAGAAATGCATACTCTAGAGAACTTCTTAGTCAAACTTGAAGCAATAGAAGAGTCTTGTCACCATCACTGAGATTCAACCGACCAACACAAAACATGCACCGTACATGCATGGACGTAAGGGGCGAGAAGAGTCCATGCAAGACGAGTCCAAACGTGGACTTAGAAGGCCAGACGAATCCATGCATATATGGACGAAGAAGGCGGACCGATCCAAGAGCCCAACTTGTGATCCTATTTTATGTGTTACAACCTATACAAACATCTTTAATTATGTGTTACTTTTTACGGGCATTTAAAATATTATTTTCAGCCCATGCTATTTTAATTATTTTTTTTAAAATAATTTAAGTCTTTAATAGAGAAGCTTAAAGATAGACTTGAAAATAAATTACTTGATCCTCAAGTCTTAGGAGATCTATCTTATTAGAAGATCGGTCTTATCTTATTATTTTCTTAGAGCAAGAAAATATCTTAATATCGACAATATATGATTCTTTGGGCCAGACTATAGGAATCTCATAGCGAGCGTCACCCTATAAATAGGGAGTTCGAGCCTTTTGTCTTCCAACTCGAAATTGATTAAACACATTGGTTATATTTTTGCGGTGTTTGCTTGTGCAATCCGTGTAGGAGTCTTCTGCGTGGGAAGGAGAGTAAGAGAGGTTTTGTTCACAACTCGCTTGGAATTGTTTGAGTGTGTTCTACTTGTGCGACTCATAATAGAGTGCTTCAAATAGCCACAATCATACCTCCATGTGCTCTAGGGTTCATCATAATGCATACTGTGTTTAGTTGTACAAAAGGGTTCTACAAAACGGCCGTCATTTGTGTGTTAGGGTCTATCACGTCTTAGCGTGCCTCTGAGTCCTTGCTTAGAGTTTGACCTTTATGTATCCATCTATCGATTCATCCCATCATCAGATTATCCTCTTTCCATATCTCTGTTTATCGTCCTTCTATTGATTCTTTTAGGTTTCGAAAGATGGGGCCATCCAATTACAGCTTATCCTCGTATCAATTATACTTGGTGCCCAAGTATAACCTAGATTTTGTTACTCTATATATTGTAGCGTTTCTTATGCCTCCAAAATAATCTAGTTATCCTCTATTAATCTGTAATATAAAACTCCTCAATAAAATTTTCTCTGAAAGCGGACATAGCCATTATTGGATGAACCACTATAATTTTGTGTGTGTTGTCTTTCTTGTTTGTTGAATTCTACTCGTTCTCATAATTCCGCACAACAATTTCTTTGTTAATTTGTGTCAAGTCATCATCCATTCAAGTGTCAAGATATTTCATTGTCTAGATCGAGGATTTACGAATCATCCTCGTATCACAAAATGTCAAACAACCAAAGAAAAGGTAAGTAGAAAGATCATGCTAGTTGAAAAGTGCACGTGAAAGCTCACATGGACCCTTTTACTACAAATGTGTCTTGTATATAATTTGTATCTCACATTTCCGTCCTTATTAAGTGACGGCGTTATTGGAGGAATTTTTTATTTTGTTTGTTTAACCGTAAAATCTTAATTTTGTTTACAACTTATCGATCACATAGGCAAAATAAACGTGAACACAACACATAAGCGTTACTACCTTATGCTTTAGTACCACGCTAGTTTTATACTGCTCACACCTTCAATAACTATAATAATATTGTTAATATTTATAAATTAAAATGAATGTTTTGGAAGAATACTTAAAGAAAGAATTTGGCCTACTAGGCTGTTTTTTATTTTTGTTAAAGAAACTATACCCATATTTTTTTACCACTTTCATTTAGTGGTAGGTAAAACTAATTAACCCTTCTATTTAAAATGTTTGTTATCTATCTTATATCTATTAAAGCAGAAGCCTCTATTTCCACGTGTCAACGTCATGTTTCTCGAAGCCTAAAAAATTATTTTAAAAAGTGATTTCTAAATGTTAATATAAATTGGAAATTATTTTCAAACTATTTAAAAAAATATTTTAAAATAAATATTTTTTAAAAATATTTTTAAATTTTTACAGATTTTTTTTACCAACAAGCATATGTTAACAAATCAATTTAAAAATATAATTAATTAGAAGAGATAAATACTTAAAAGAGAATTAAAAATGATAATAATGATTATAATTTCATTATCCGAATTTTTATTTTATAAAAATATACATATAAATTTTTAAGTATTAAATATTTATTAAAACTCAACCCGCACAAAGTGCGGGTAATACACTAGTTATACATACTAAAAGAGAGTGCATGATTGGATGACGTGGCACGCTGTGGAAGCAGCAATCAAATGGAGCTCCCACAATTTGTTGGCCAATAAATCTTTATTTTTTTTAAGCCAGAAAATCTTTTTTTTACTAAACTAACAGACTGCTATTCAAAATTATGCGTAACTTTTTTTTGTTGGAGATTCTCTAAGATCTTATAAGCTAATAAATCTTTATTTTTTGTGCCAGAAAACAAACTGGTCAAAAAAATCTTTTCTATTAAAGTATATAAATTTTATAAAACAAACTGGTAAACACTTTTCCGGCACAAATAATTAAGAATATTAAAAAAAAATATCCTTCATTTATGTTTTTAAAAAATTTGTTTAAAAGATAGCCAATATCTTTGATTATTTTGTAAAAAAGAAATTAAGACCATATTTTTATCGGATTAAATTTTTTTACTAAATCTCGAATTAAGCCAATAACTTTTTTTACTAAACCTTAATTATTTTGTAAAATATGAATTTTGTTATCCCATATCGGTTATCAAAGAAGAATATACTTTGACAACATGTATAAATAGACCTCAAATGTTTGAAGATTATACAAATCATACATTTTCGGACCTTTTGGTCAGAATCAAGTATAATACTTATTGATACCGGACTAGTATTTGTATGTGGATTGTTGTGACCTACTAATTCGTAGGTCGTTTTGATCTAATTATTTTTGGGTCGTTTTGATCAAATTATTTTTGGGTCGTTTTGATCTAATGATTTTTGGATCGTTTTGATCTAATGATTTTTGGATCGTTTTGACCTACAGATTTTTTGATCGTTTTGACCTACAGATTTTTGGATCGTTTTGACCTAATAATTTGTGGGTCGTTGTAACCCACTGATTTGTGGGTCGTTGTGAACCACTGATTTGTGTGTCGTTGTGACCTATGAATTTGTGGGTCGTTGTGACCTACTGATTCGTGGGTCGTTGTGACCTACTGATTCGTGGGTCGTTGTGACCTATTGATTCGTGGGTTGTAGTGATCTACTGATTTATGGGTCCTTGTGACCTACTAATTTGTGGGTCCTTGTGACCTACTCATTTGTGGGTTGTTTGTGACCTACTAATTTGGGGACCGTTAAACTATTAAATTTGTAATTTTTATTTTATCAATATAATAAATATACATCTATATACTTTACTAATGCAAAAAACACTAGACATGCCTCCCCACGTTTTTTCTCGAATTAAACTTTTTATTAAATAACGAATTAAGCTAATAAATCCTTTTTTTACTAAACCATAATTAGCCTAAATATTTTTTAATTAGCTCCAATTTTAAATTATTTTATTTGGATTACTAACTAATTCCGATTACAATAACATTTCGTCTTCTTTTAATTTTTTTTCCAAATATTTAAAATTAAAAGATATTGTTCATAAGTCTATCTCGTACCCGTAAGCTTAACTTCCTTCTTATCTATATACTTTACTAAAATAGAAGACACTAATGCTGACGTGACGCTCCACATTTTTATCGGATTAAATCTTTTACTAAATCACGAATTAAACCACTAATTTTTTTTACTAAACCTTAATTATTTTGTATAATATGAATTTTGTTATCCCACGTCGGTTATCAGAGAAGGATGACACTTTGACAACATGTATAAATAGACCTACAAGGTTTGAAGATTATACAAATCATACATTTCTAGATGTTTTGGGTCGTTGTAACCTACTGATTTGTAGTTCGTTTTGACCTAATAATTCGTGTGTCGATTTGATCTAATAATTTGTGGGTCGTTTTGACCCACTGATTTGTGGGTCGTTGTGACCTATGAATTTGTGGGTCGTTGTGACCTATTAATTTGAGGGTCGTTGTGACCTATGAATTTGTAGGTCATTGTGACCTATTGATTTGTGGGTCGTTGTGACCTATTGATTCGTGGGTCGTTGTAACCTATTGAATCGTGGGTCGTTGTGACCAACTGATTCGTGGGTCGTTGTGACCTACTGATTCGTGGATCGTTGTAATATACTGATTTGTGGTCGTTTGTGACCTACTGATTTGTGGACCGTTGAACTATTAAATTCGTAATTCTTATTTTATCAATATACTAAATATACATCTATATACTTTACTAAAACAAAAGACAATAATTCTGACGTGGCGCCCCACGTTTTTTCTTGGATTATAAATTTTTACTAAATCACAAATTAAGCTAATAAATCCCTTTTTTACTAAACCATAATTATTTTGTAAAATATGAATTTTGTTATCCCACATCAGTTATCAAAGAAAGATGATAGTTTGACAACATTTATAAATAGACCTATAAGGTTTGAAGATTATACAAAGCATACATTTCTGGACCTTTTGGTCAGAATCAAGTATAATATTTATTCATACCGGATTAGTATTTGAATGTGGATTGTTGTTACCTATTAATTCGTAGGTCGTTTTAACCTAATGATTTGTTGGTCGTTTTAATCTAATACTTTGTGGGTCGTTGTGACCTACTGATTTGTGGGTCCTTGTGACCTATTAATTTGTGGGTTGTTGTGACCTATTAATTTATATGTCGTTTGCGACCTATTGATATGTGGGTCGTTTGTGACCTACTGAGCTACTGATTTTTGGATCGTTGTGACCTACTTATTTGTGGGTCGTTGTGACCTACTAATTTGTGGGTCGTTGTGAGTTGTGATCTAATGATTTGTGCGTCCCTGTGATCTACTAATTTGTGGGGGTCATTCTGATCTACTAATTTTCGTTGTGACCTACTTATTTATGGGTCGTTTGTGACCTACTGATTTGTGGGTCGTTTGTGACCTACTAATTTGTGGACCGTTGAACTATTCAATTCGTAATTCTTATTTTATCAATATACTAAATATACATATATATTCTATATACTTTACTAAAACAAAAGACACTAATTCTGACGTGGCGCCCCCACGTTTTTTTTCGGATTAAACTTTTTACTAAATCACGAATTAAGCTAATAAATCTTTTTTTAATTAAACAATAATTATTTTGTAAAATATGATTTTTGTTCTCCCACATCGATTATGAGGAAAAGATGACACTTCGAAAACATGTATAAATAGATTTAGAATGTTTGAAACTTATAAAATTCATACATTTCTGAACCTTTTGGTTAGAATCAAATATAATACTTATTCATATCGGATTAGTATTTGTATGTAATCATTGTGACCTACTAATTTTTGGGTCGTTTTGACCTAATGATTTTTGTGACCTAATGATTTGTGGGTCGTTGTGCTCTTGTGGGTCCTTGTGATCTACTAATTTGTGGGTCCTTGTAACCTACTGATTTCTGGACCGTTGAACTATTAAGTTTGTAATTCTTATTTTATCAATATACTAAATATACATCTATATTCTATATACTGGTTTTCGTTCAGGTACGGTCCCATTTATCTGGTACGGATAAAAGGGGAAATATGGGCCGCTGATCTGATTGAAATTATTAATACGGAAAAAAAAAGTAACCCTTCTCCTCCGTCTTCTTGCAAGGTCGTTCGTCCGCTTTGGCGCTTCCTTCTCTTCTACTGCAAAATCAAACTCTCAGGCTTCCCTCTCCACACCACCCCCTCCCCCTATTCACCATTGAGGCCACCACACCCACCGCCTCCTCTCTCGACCGCCCGTTCTCTCACCGTCGAAGTCTACCGTGTCTCCTTCCCTCCATGAAAGCTGAGAGGCAACTTCAAAATCGAATTGATAAACTTGATAAACAAGGTAATCTCTCCATCCATCTCCTAATTTTGAAATCACAATAAATAAAAAACCTAACCGTAGTTGTAAATTTCGTTTTTGAAGACTATATTCTTAAAACCCTAACCTCATAAGCGGAAGACTAACCTCGTAAGCAAGTGGACCTGGAACAGTATATGCATAAACTTTGAACTATGTAATGTAAAGAAATGAACTATATGCATAAACTTCTTATTTGCAGCACAATAGCGTTTAAACACAAAGACTTGGTGATTGAAAAGTCTAAGATGGAGACCTTTGAAGGAGATTCCTATATAAGTAAAGATGTGGTTGATATTTGGATGAGAATATTGAATGAGAATGAAATTTTTAGATGTCTAGAATCACCACACTGTTTGTTTGGACTCACGTTTGTTTAGGTAAGTTATTGGTGCATTTTTATGTGAATATTCAAGCTAATTGAATATTGGAAATAAAGCTTGTCACACGTGTGATGCTTATTTGCAGGAAGTTGATATTGTTAGTGCAAAACAAAGTTCCTATGAGGTCATGTATGAGACCTTTGGGGAAAAAATGATGAAGGTGCTTACTTTTAAGAGATCAATTGACTTGAGTACCGTAGATATGGTAAGTATACTACATTTATTACTTTTTTATGATAGACAACGTACTAGTCTTCCTTATCCATCATATTGTCGAATATTTGTAGGTCTTATTCCTAGTTCTAGAAGTGGTATGTAATCACTACTTTGCTGTTAGCTTCAATTTGAAGAAGAAGGTGATTGAAGTCATTGATCACCATGCTACAAAGGAAAAGGATTTTGGTGAACATTATGGTTATGCAACCCAAATTTTGGTAAGCATTATTCAATAGTTCAAAAATTAGCGACTAATAGTTCATTTGTCATAATATGATAGTTCATAACTCATTTCATGACAGTTCATAGCTCAATATATGAAAGTTCATAAACCATATTATGGTATTTCATAGATCATAATATGATAGTACATAGTTTGTAAGTATAACTAATTGTTTTGGTTATATTTCAGAAGAAGATGTTAATACAGTTCCTTTCAAGCAAAGGGTTGGATATGAATGCCAAAGAAATCATAGATGTCGATGCAGTGAAGCTTGTTGTCCCATGGCAGAACCCGGAAAACCGTTATGATAGTGGAATCTACATGATGAGACATCTCGAGACGTACATGGGTAATGGCATAACTAATTGGAGTCCGGGATTCAAAAAGAACAGTGGGAAGTACATCATAAAATTTAGGGAGGTCTATTTGGAAACCATCATCCAATCGAACTTGAATGAATTACGTTTACGCTAGAAGTATTATGACATATTAAGAGTTGAATTTTGTAACTTTTTGATGTTTTGTTCAAATTAATGTAGAAGAATTTGGCACGTGCATGTTGGATCAATCATGAATATTATCAACCATTTTGGAAGTATTATTATTTTTGGGCAAAATCTCTCATGTGTGGTAGTTCAAAATTCAGAATGTGATAGTTCATATAATAGTATGCAATAGTTCATAATTTATAGCTTCATAAACTAGGAATTGATAGTTCATATCATGACAGTTCAAAAAAATAGTAAGTGATAGTTCATGAAATCAAATGAAATAATGCAAGTAAATGTAGTTCAAACTAGGAATAGTTCATAATATCATGCTTAAAAAACTAGGAATTGATAGTTCATATGTAAAAGTTCACAAGTGACTAAGTGATAGTTCATGATATCAAACAATATAGTGCAAAATGTAAGGCATTACAATGCAAAATATAAGGAATAATAGTGCAACTAAATGTAATTCATCGTAATTGTTGAGTCGTGCACGTCCTTGAATTATGGCCTGGTTGATGACATTTCCCACAAATCCTTTGACTTCCAATCCTTTTCTTCTCGATCGCACTCTTTATACGCTCATGACGTGCACGGTCCTTGAACGGTGCAAAATATCACACATCTTTTATGGTTGTCAAGACCCGTGAACGGTGCAAAAACCATGCCATACCTAAATTTATACCAAGAGGAGACAATTTATAGCATGTGTGAGAATCGTTCATGGTATATAAAAGCATGGTGCATGGTATATGTGAGTATAGTTCATGTCATATAAAGGGGTAGTTCATGATATATAAGGGAGAGGTTAATGGATGATAGTGGGTGTTAGTATGACATGAGTTGTTCAAATTCAAATAATTACCTACTTTAAAATATGAGAGAATCGTTCATGGTATATAAAGTCATAGTGCATGTTATTTATAAGTGTAGTGCATGTCGTATAAAGGGGTAGTTCATGATATATATAAAGGAGCAGTTAATGGATGATAATGAGTGTAAGTATAAAATAGGTAGTTCAAATTCAAATAATTACCTATTAGTTTGGTATGTAGAATCGAAGGAAATAACGTCTCCAAATAAAGCATAGTTTCCACGAGCAAGAGGGTCCGCCCAAAACACATGACTAAGTTGATCATTCTCATCCACGTCATAACTGAAGTAAAAATTCTCGCACACCTCCTTCTTGTTAAAGAGTTTATCAATCTCGACATAGCTTTGCATTCTACTCGATTAGAAACTGTTCTTCTTTGACCGGTCATATTGGATGAATTTTTTTCCCTTCTCTAGTACATACAAATGTCCTACTAGTAACGACTTCTTGACGTGCACGGTCCGTGTGCTTTGATCCACATCGGATATGAAAACCATAAACTTTTGCATAATTCTCATAAAACAATTGAGCTTCATCAAGTGTTTTGAATATCTTTTCAATACACGGTTTTATCTCATCATCACATATTGACTTCCATTCTCTTGATCCGTCATTTGTAATGTGCAACAAAGACCCAAACATCCTCATTTTTTCCTAATGTCGACTCAATAAACAATTTCTGTTGTTAAGGGCTGCAAACCTGAAAGTACATATAAGAACAACTAATTAATTTTATGAGAGTAGTTCACAATATACATAAGAGTAGTTCATTATATAAATAAGAGTAGTTCATAATTGGTAAACAAGTAGTTCATGACATTTAAAAGAATAGTTTATCCTTTTAAAAAGAAGTTCCAAAGAGTAGTTCACATTACAATAATAAGTAGTTCATTGTATTACAAATAATAGTGCACGACACAATTAGTACTAATTCATATAGCACATCATATTAGTTCAGCACATTCTCAACAACAACCCCAAATCAACTCATTAAATCAGTAAAAACTCCATTGTTGGACCTTAAAATCTCAAGTTTGAAATAACATCAATCTAATGAATTTAAAGCTTCACAAACTCAATTAGTGCTCTTGTTGAAAACAAAAACCCTAATTAGTGTTCTTGTTGGATCTCGTTCAAGCTTCTCATAGAAGATGGAGAATAGATGAATTTCGATCGAGCTTCGTATCTGATTTCTCTCTCTCAAACTTGAGATTCAGCAAAAAAATCATCCATAGCCATGGAAGCAAGAGGGAGCTTGAAATTCTGTCGTTCTATCGTGTTTTCTCAAAATTGTGATATTTACAATTTTGCCACCGCCAGCTTGTAATCTTATTTTTTCATCCAGCCATTGATTGTTATTATAATCAACTGCCCAGATTCCGCCTCACAACCGTATCCCATTAATAAACCGTACCGGAAAAGGACCCTCTATATACTTTACTAAAACATACGAAACTAATGTTGACGTGGCGCTCCTATGTTTTTTCTCGGAATAAATCTTTTACTAAATCACAAATTAAGCCAATTAATATTTTTTACTAATTGAATTCGTATCAGATTATGGTATTTTTAAATTATTTGATTATATTTTTTTATTTAAATTATTATTTATTAAATAGTAAATTAGATTTAAAAAAAATTTATTAGCATAAAACTAATTAATGATGAACACATGGGCTACATGGTCTCATTTAATATGTAACACTTGACGCATTATATATACGAGCTCATAACATATAACTAATAAAGTTAACAACATATAATATAGTAAAAAATGTAATATGATAAGCTATTTTATTAACAAACCCGCACAAGGTGCGGGTTATACACTAGTTTGTTATTTAAGTGTAAGTTTTAATTTTAAAAACTGAATTTGTTTTTTTATTTTCTTCATTATTTTTTTGTTTTTTTTATTTTCTTTATTTTTTATTTTCTGGAATGAAAATTTTTTCATATATCGGAATTTCACATACCGGAAATTTTTACATACCGGATTTCTCATACCAGAAGTTAAAAAAATATAAACCAACGTTTCTGGTATGGTTAAAAAAATATAAACCAACGTTTCTGGTATGCTCATAATCATACCAGAAGTTAAAAAATATAAACCACAACTTTTCCAGCTTAACACATATGTATCTAGTTGCGTAGTCGGGTAAATCCTACACCATTTGTGAGCCCATTTATCAGCCTTCCCAGAGGCATCATTATATTGAAAAATAGCTAGAAATGATGGTTAAACTTGTTGCAAGACAGTCCAACAAAACTTCCTCGCATTGATACACTATCATTGTGTTGACTCCAGGATCCTTCATCTCAGGCACATGTTGCACTACATAGTTGCTACAAGAAATTAAAACAAATCAAGCACTGCACCAAATATTTAGCAGAAATGCAATTTTTTATTCTGAATTTACAGACCCATAACAATCCTCGGCTAATTCCAGCGTGCTTGATACTATCTTAAATAAGAGACGGTCTCTAGCTTCTCCCTCCGACATGTCCACACACTGCTGAAGCACACATCGCCCACTTTTATCGGTTGCTATATCAAAGTAGTGTTCTGCAACTTCACATAAGAGGTACTACAATAACATAATACCCATAGGATTATCAAGGTTATATGTTCTCATTCAACTAGCAACAGAATAGAGTGTTAAAAATCAACACAAACCTCGTTCTATTCAGCAGAAAAATTCTTCAAACAATGCTGGATAATTGATTTTCAGCAAAGAAGGTATTGTAGAAGGGAAGGTAGGGAGAACATGACTCACCTCGTCGAATCCGGTAGTGCAGTCGCCGGTAACACCCAATCCGACTGGGTTGTTTAAGCCTCCGAAATCGATCGTGCACGGGGTGGCCAACAACTTCGACTTCCAACAACAACAATGGAGTTCCCGACCACTCGTTGTAGGCGAGGAAGGAACCCAGGCAGTGTAGTGGACAAGGGCGGCTATAATGGCGGTAGAGCTGGGTGGGAGGCGACGAAGGCGGTCCGGCTCGTAGTGGCTCGGTATTTGCAGGTCGAGACTCCCGCAGGGGAAGCGTACTCGGCGGCGGTCCTGGTTTCGGTGGTGTGAAGAGTGGAGGAAGAGAGACTCCAACCGGCGACAATGGTGCTTCGCTTTAGGATCGAGATGGGTGTTGCTTCTCCGCTAGAGACGACTCAGGTCATGTCGGCAGTGGTTGTTGTGGCGATGAATAGTAATACCGACAAGAAGAGGAGAAGCAGAGAAGACTTGTGCGAGAGATAAGGAAGAGGGAAATGAGAAGAGGCAGTAGAAGAGAAAACCAGAAAGCAAGAGCGTAACCTAGTAGCCCTAATTTGAAAAGGCTATTTGAACGGTAAAAAAAATCTGGGATACATTAACCTAATAGGGGATTGTGTTCCTTGTTATAATGGGGTTTGTGTTCCTTGTTATAATGGGGTTAACGTGCAAAAAATAAATATATTTTACAAAACTAATCCACTTTTATTATTTTTATTAATTTGCAGTGTATCATTTTTATAAAAATAGCTTAATTAAATATCATAGGATATATGGGTCAATATGAATGACCGTCGTCTGTAAGCGTCGCTACAATATTTACTACGTGGACGAATATTATTGGAAGATTAAGGGACACTCTGTCATCCTCCAGCCCCTTGTAATTGGGCCACCAACCCGTAGTACAGTCACTTTAGCAGAAGAAAAGTAAAAGGAAGATCCGATAACCATACAAACTTGGCCGCCGGCTTCCATTTGCTTACAACCCTCACCAAGCTGCTGCGGGACAGCGGGAATCCAAAAATGGCGGATCAACATGAAATCGCAGCAGATTCTCAACCGAAGCCTATCTGTACAATCGTCATTATCATAGGCATACCTTCCATTCCTATGCTTCCAGTTTCTTCTGCACTTTCTTGCTCTCTATTTTGAATTCTATTTTCCTGCAATTATTGCAGCTATGCAGACCGAGGCCCTCCCTTTGGTTAATAAGTTTAACCTCTCCGAGGATGTCGAATCTGTGTGAGTCTTTCCTTCTTCCAATCAAATCAACTCTTTTCTCTACTTATACTTCCTTTGCTTCTTCAGTCTCGCTATTAATCCTCCACCCACAATATCTATTCAATCAATCAACTGCATAGACAATTGCTTCTTTTTCTGCTAAACCACCAATCAACTTCCTTCAATTAGCTATTGTTAGGATTCAAATATTTTGTAACTTGGAGCTGTATGTCCATGCTTGTATTCATGATGTTGAATTCTGCTACTGTCATTCAACTTTATGCAGGTTTCCTAAAGGTGTGCCCTGGATCCGTTATCATGGATTCTATAGAAGTTTGGATTTGAATGTTATATGGCCTGGTAAAGATCCAAAGTTAGGTAAGTCCTATTTTCCGAATCAATCAACCATTTCTTTTTATTTAACTGCTTGTCTTGATTATGTACAACTGCTTTATGTCAAAGGGAAAAGCTGATTTTTTTTTTCTATTCTGTTTGAAAAGTAGTAAAATAAGATCAGCAGAGTAATGTGATAAAAAAGAGCAGAAACATGCAAGGATGTAATCTTGTATAAGCATTGACATTAACATTTATAAATATCTAAATGTTCATGTTGGCGATCCTTCAAGAATTTTAGATCATTTTCAAAATATAGCATATACTCATCTTTATTCACAGAGTGAGTTGAATGGGGTGAGAACGTGTTTTGATGAAATTGGTGGAGTTATTTCACCACCCAGCCCAATCACCACCACATACAAAGCACTTCACCGTGATCCAACTGAGTGATTAGGATGTGTTAAAATCACACACAAAGTTTGTTTAGCATTCACTGCTGAGTGCTGTATATACACCTTCGTCAACTGAGCACTTTAGCAGTATGGAATAGTTTGCCATAATGGAAACTTGGACCTCAACTTCATTTTTACATGTGCCAGATGCTGTATTTTAATTGTTGAATTTTGAATGGTCAAAATAACTGTAGCCTTTATAGTGGATTTGATCCAAGACCTCTGAGAAGTGTGAACAATAAGCTTAGTATTCACTTCTGAGTGATGTATCACTTTGTAACCATACCCTTCTTTTCTTGCTTGCGCTTTCTATATTTTTCTGATGTGGTTTGCTTTCTAACCTTTTAGTTGCCAATTACTTAAACTCCAGGAGTTGATAGTATTGGCACAGTCTCGGCGTCCCTTGTGACCTATGCTGCAATTCAAGCTCTGCAACCAGACCTCATCATAAATGCAGGCACATCTGGTGGCTTTAAGGTATTGGTCAAATATGAGGCATGGTTTAATTTATATTTTATATTATGATTACTTGTTATGGTTGATGGATTTGGATTTCTATGGCTTCTAGCATTTAACTTTATCCCAAGAAATAATTGCTACTTGTCTTCAATATTTCCGTTTTATCCTCTTCTTCCCTTGAACTGCCCCCCGTATCACTCAGAAATATTTCATGATCTTTGCAGATTAGCTTGAAATTTATTTTAGAATGTTTTGATTTCATCTTCCTACTATTCCTTGAAAAATAGTTTATCCTCCTTATAAGGTACATGTTTAGTCTTCCTATGAGTCCTGTGGAAAACTTCCTATGAAAAAGTCATCTTTTTTTTTTTTTACTCTTATAAACAAAAAGAGAAGAGAAAAAAATAGCCAATGAAGCTAGAGGACTAACAACAGAAAGAGGGGAGGGGATACTCAACAGAAGAGATAATTGAGTTTTCTTATCTCTCTTTTGCTTTCTGGACCGATTAAGGGGAAAATAAATATTAGAAGATCGCACAAAAGGCGCTAAGGTCCTCATTCAGAAGAGATAGTTGAGTTTCCTTATCTCTCATTTGCTTTCTGGGGAAGGGAAAAATACACTTTAGAAGATTGTACAAAGGTGAAAGGTCCCTCTAAGGTCCTCTTATTCAGCTTACATGACGGCAATGTAATGTGACAATCTAGCCATGAATAGATGATCCCATTTATTATGCTCTCGTCCTAAAGTAGTGTGTACTCTCGTCTGAGAGGTATGGTTATTCAGCTTACCTTTTCGGATACACAATTTTGACTCCTGATTCTAAATTCCTAATGTGTATATTCTTCTCTTTTCAGGGAAAGGGTGCAAAAATTGGTGATGTCTTTCTTGCTGATGAAGTTGCTTTCCATGATAGAAGAATACCAATTCCTGTAAGCACCTCCCTCTTTAATTGATAGAAATGTTGCTTATTTACTTTGTATTTTGAAGTAACACCTGGATAGGAGTCACAGCCCATAGGACTTGTTATCAATTATGTACATCAAAATATAAAATTCATAAGTTACGTACTGCTAGCCAATTTAATGAGGAATGTTGTACAATGCAAGTTTTTGACAGCTAGGGAGCTCAATACAATACAACTAGAGTATTAAAAATGTGGTTAAATCTTTGGAGTGGTTGCTTAGCAGCCAATGGGATGTCTATATTGCCAGAGTATTGAAAGACAAAATATCCAATTTTCAGTTCTTACAGCTATGCTGTTTGATGCCATTTCCCCAAAGGTGGAAATGATTTCTCCTACTTCTAACTCTCTTTTTATAGGTATTCTCCTAAAGCTCTATCCTGAATTGGATTTTTTTGCAGATGATGGTCTTTCTGTTAACCTATTTGGAATTAGATCTTGCAGAACTTTTTTTCTATTTGGTTATTGGATTAACAAGCTGCTAACTTTTCTATCTAAATACATGTTTACCTTAGCTTGAACTTCAAAGGAATATCAAGTATTGAATTGTAAACACCTTTTTGAGCTGTTGGAAAAAATTGTAAGGAATTAAGGTTGAAATGAGCCTGGTTAACAAACATTACTTTTTTTTTTCTTTTTCCTATATGATCATTTTGCAGCTATTCCATTTCACTCGGAATCATTCTCTTGTGTGATGTTTGGTAGGTTTTTGATTTGTATGGAGTATGTCAGAAACAGGCCCACTCAGCACCCAATCTAGTGAAAGAGCTTGGTCTTAAGGTATATATATGTATATCATGTGCATAAATACAAACATTTTCCTTTTTCCTGTAATGTTTAGCTTAGTATATCTTCGTTAGTGATCAAATTTGTGATTCTAGGTGTTTTGTCATGTCCAAGGTTTTTTACTACTACATTATGGTTTTGTGCATTCCCTTTATAGGTTTTGCATTGCATGACAGATTCCATTATTTCAACCAGTTTGTGGCCCACTGAAATTAATAATTTCATGCTTCAGGTTGGCAAGTTATCTACGGGTGACTCCCTGGATATGTCTCCACATGATGAAACATCAATAATTACTAATGATGCTACATTAAAGGATATGGAGGTATTGCTTCTTAAGGCTTGTCTCATATCAAATTTGTACACAATTTTTTTTTGCTTCTTAAGGCTTATTTTCCAGATCCTTTAATCTTTAGTAAAAACTTCAAGTGGTTATAAGGCATTCTCCAATTTTTTTTGCTCTCCCAGTTAGGTTTAGATAAGTAGATTCTCCAATAAGATAACTGAATTGGGGGCTTTGTTTGAGAAAGTATTTTGTAAATATTTTTGGGTCTAAAGCTGAAGTAGTATATCAGTAAAGCAAAGCACGAGACTGATGGAGAGAAGAAAAGAAAGGGTTCACATGTTTTGTTTGGATAGAATTTAGGAAAGGGAGATTTAAATACTTGGACATCGCTTAAAGTTTATTTTGTATTGTGCCAGCTTGTTCTCCTTTTGTACTCTTGCACTTATAGTTTGTTTGGGAGAGCAAGAAAAGAAAGGATTTACAAGTTTTGATTGGGAGAGCAAGAAGTTGTATTTTGCATATCAGTTTGGAACTATAAGAGCAATGCCTAGTAATAATTTCAAGCTGTCACAATACAGAGGCACAGCTCTGTATTATACCAGCTTGATCTCCTTTTGTGTTCTTGCTCAAGTTTATTTTGTATTCTTGGTCAAGTTTATTTTGTATTCTGCATCTGAGATTGGAAGTCAAGGTTATACATTGAACCTTCAGCTGAACTTCCCCGATTTCCCTACTCTATATGTAGTATATTTAATTGGTGAATAATTTGGTTCAGGGTGCAGCAATTGCGTACACAGCTGGTCTTCTGAATGTACCTGTTATATATTTCAAGGCAGTGACTGATATAGTGGACGGTGAGAAGCCGACTGCAGAGGAATTTCTGCAGAACTTGGCAAGTGTGACTGCAGCCCTGGGAGAGACAGTGGGTAAAGCTATCGAATTCATCACCGGAAAATGCATATCTGAACTTTGAAGTCATTGTTTCTCTCATCATATGTATTTGTGTGCTTTATTTGAAAGTTGAAACACTGATTTCTTTGCCTATAAAGTTGGCGTTGAAAATATGCATTTATGTGCCTTGATGAATTAATCATATGTTTGTCTGTGGTAAGAACACGATACCTCTGCAAATTTATGTCACCCGTTGAATTCAATACTTTTGAGGTTGCATTCATCTTGGCAAAATTAGGTTGTGCATACGTTCTGGACCGGACCGGCGGACCGTAAATTGGCGACACCCTGAACCGTAGATCGGGACCGGACCGTTACCAGACCGGTCCGGTCTCGGGTTGGACCGGCTTGATACGTAAGGTGTGCAATTTTGAATGTTTCAGACCGGACTAGACCGCACAGGACCCAAAATATCGCTTTTAACCTGAAAATTGAAATTTTCACCAATGTCAAAATACAATCTAAACAATTCAAATATTGTCAACATTCAAAGAAATCGAAAACCAACAATTAACCATATCTTTGTAGACTTTCCTTCATGAGATTGTCAAAAACCAACAATCCTGTCCAGCCGCACCGGACCGGACTGAATTTTTTCATTTACGGTCCAACCTGGGTTACGGTTTAATACGGTCCAAAACCAGACCAGCACCGTAACCTAGGTTTTCAAATATGGGTTGTAGACCGGACCGTAATTTCCTGTCCGGTTTTGCACAGCCCTAGGCAAAACTATACAGCAAAATATACTTCAAACTGAAAATAATTGTGTCATTTCATGCTGTCACTGCCATTATTTGATACCACAAAAAATAAATTCCAACCTACAGAATGTTAAAAATGAAAATACATCCATGGCAGGGAAGGGGCCATCTTGTTGCCTAGTTTATTTGTTGCAATACAACTTGACAATCAAAAATAAAACAGCTTGCTCCTTTCCAAAAAAATAAAATAAAACAGCTTGCTTGAATACAACTACTAGGAGGTCCAAGAAGCTGATCTCTTCAGAAGGGGCTTCATCTGCTTGTCTTCCTCAATAGACACCATGCCCACATGGGAAGGATCATCCAACATCATCTTCGCAACCAAGTAACCAGCAATCGACCATGTTTGATTCTTTCTTGCCTGCTTTCCTATGTATCTCCCAAGCTTCCCGTCATAGTACTCTGGCCAGCTGTCATTCAACAGTCTGGCTTCTGCAAGTTCTATGGCATGTCTTGCAATCTGGGGTCGCCCCGTTTTAATGCAGGCTGCCGTCAGGAGCCATAGCAACACTGTAATCACATATAGTAATGTCTGTCAAAACGCCCTTCTACAAATGCATCACTAATAGTAAATAACTTAAGATTCCAGATGCATACTCAATTTAATACTGCCAATTACGCAACATATGAGAATTTGAGCTTCTGTGGGCAGAATGCAACTCATTTCATAAAGTAGGCAACTATAAGAAGAGCTACTGAAAATTTGAGCTTCTGTAATAAGCCAAGCTTACATTTTGCTGCAGGAATGAAAACTATTTGATGGTTGTATCTGAATTAATTTTCAGCTATAGGAAACATGGATGGCATTTCTAGAGCTTGTTCTCAGGTGTACTTTATTCTGCAAGGTAATCAGCATGGCAGGTTCAAGTTTGCTCTATAGAGGCTGAACCAAGAGTGTCTAGGACAATAATGCACATACTAACACTTGCAATGAAATTTAAAACCGTAAATAAACCATGTATTATAGATATATGCATACCAGGCCAAGAACCGCCATTATGGTAACTCCATCTGGTATTCTTTGGGTCACATCCTGTTACGATTCGCCATTCGTGGCTTTCTAAGGCTGGATAGCAAACCTTCAATGGCATCTCACCAACAAGCTCTTCCCACCTAGACTCAATGAGATCCATAATCGCAGTTGACTGCTCAGCGGTTGCCAAGGAAGAGAGGATTGCAACACAGTTTGCCAGGCAAAACCAACGAACATCCATCTTTGCAGGGCTAACATTCCCAATGAAATAACCACCACGAGTTGGCATGAAGTCAAAAACCCAGTCTGGGAGAGAGTCTGGCATGACATTAAACTTGTTCACTGCAGTATGAGAGTACTCCTCTGTTTTGTACCGGTATATGTCATTAAGCTGCTTAAAATCCAGCCAATAATAACTCCTCATGTGGAAGCTCAGGGCATGAAGACGCTTCACAATTCTCTCAACAAATTCTTTTCCCTCGTCATCTTGCTTCAACAAAATCAAGGCACACCTTAATGCCATGAAGAAAAGCGCTTGGATCTCAATTGGGTACCCGTAAACACCCTGTACATAAAATTTTGCTCAAATTTAGATGTACATACAAACATTATCAAGGTTCCTCAATGTTCAAGTGAGGTAAGACTTTGCTCAAGTTTGACAAGTAAAAAAAATCAAAGAATGATTGTATTTGTATCCATCCCTTCTTAATAAGTTAACCGTATAGATCAGCAACATTTCAAATCATAGTGTGAAATTACTACTGGAAACTTACTATCGAAGCCCTGCTTTTACATATGTTAAGAGGTTAGATAATACAGTTTACTTAATTATTTATTCACTTCCAATGAATGAGGAAACATAAACACTTACCATTCGACGATCAATCATACAACAACCATCAGCGCAGAGCAGTGTTGGGAAAGTGTCAAACCCTTCAGAGAGACACAAGCTTAGGATGAGGCGCATACCCTTCTGGCATTCAGGCATTTCAGCCAGAGAATAATCTCCTGTACATTTTGTGTAAGAACGAAGCAACATGATCCACCAGAACCCTGAGTCAACTGGGGCAACTCTTCCTATTGCACTTTCACCAAAATCAGCAATTAAAGTTTCGTGGTTTCTAACAGGATCATGAAAAACCTTAAAGCTTGCAGGCATCACTCCTTCTCCTAGCTGAAAGCGATCAATCTTTTTCTCCCACGATTGCAGGCGAAGAGTCTTCAGCAGGAAGTTTCTCACAATTTCAGGTTCTCCATTCATCAAAAAAGCCAAAGCACTTGGGACAAAGTCTCTAACAAACACCTACAGAAAGGCAATATGATTTAGCTCAGTGATATTTGACTTGAAATAAAACATATCAAGTGAATTGGATGCACAAAGAAATTCAACACATTGAAGTGAATGCCATAACAATTTGCTAATAACAAAGTAAGCTTCCTTGTATTAGGAAGGAACAACTTATATGTAGATCATTAATCTTGACATATCAAAATCAAGCTGTTTGGAGGCAAAGATTTCCTCAATGGTCCCAACAGGTTGGCCTCATCAGGAAGGAACAACTGATACCAATCAATCAATCCAATAAAAGTTAGCAACAGAAAGCAGATACTCACCTGATCATAATTAAGGCTCTCATCAGAGTTTTCATCTAATGCTGCAATGGTCCCAACAGGTTGGCCTCGAAAATAAACCAAAGATTTCCTCAGTGCCTCCCAGGCTTCGGCAACTAGTGGGTGAGTCTCGACGCCAACCTGAGACCTCGGTGTATTTAGAAGAGATCTTGGGGTACTGAAACCGGATCTCCGTCCAGGGGAGAATGTATCGACATGATCACCCAAGAGTGACAAATTATCAAGCCTAGAAGCTGGCCGGGGTAAAAAACCCAGAGAGAACTCAGTAAGTGACCTTTCATCAAAGGATCTTTGTCTTTCAATATTCAGTGGCCGTGGCCTGTCTGACAACTTGGATAAGTCAAAGCCGTCCAGCTCATCCACAACGGAACCATCAGCAGCATGTCTTTTGTTGTCATCGGAAAGATGCGACATGGCAAGAAGGACGCCTAGCTACTAGAATCTGCATTCAAAGGATTAAAAAAAACATGAGAAGCGAACCATGGAAAGGGAGGGTGGGAAATCACATCTACAAAACAGGAAAGTCCCAACTCTGAAGATGCTTTATTCCTGTGGAATTGGCAAAGCAGTCGAGCATCTTCTTTCAAACATTAAAACATATAGAACATAGATTCTAACTAGGTTGACCAATTCCCGATTATGGCCCGCGGATAGAATTTTTAAAAACGGGAACAGGGAACAATGATAGCAATCAGCAAATGCTCAAGGAATTCTCGATGAAATGGTCATGCGAAATTAAAAACTTTTTTACAATCCACCTCCATTTTCCTACAAGCCTATCGATCCCCCTAAATGTGATTCCATGATTGGGATAAAACCCTAGTAAGGTTAAGAAAGTGGAAATTGAAAAAGAAACAACAAAAATGTCGAAAAGGGATTGCGATCGATCAATTCATGAATTGAAATCAAGAGAAATGCAAATAACAACGAAACAAAAACAAGATAGATTTTCAATAATCCAACACCAGCACCAGCACCAGACAGTGGAAATAAAGAGGGGAAGAAGTGCAGAGCATACGATAATGAAGAATCAAAGTCTGGTTGTACGGCGGCCGCGGAAGCCCTAAATAGATCGGCAGAGGGTGGAAGAGAAAACGAAGCGTGATTCCAGTAAGGTGTGTATCCGATGAGATGCGAACGCTTGGCAGAAAAAGAAGAAGAAGAAGAAGGGAGGGGGAACGTGAAAAGTGAATGTGAAGAAAACAGAGCGCAAATGAAGGGCTGGGAAGGGCGAAAGGGGATGATGCAGGCAGAGTGCAGAGCAGTGCACACCTCACCACTCACCACTGTCACGTCGCCCGACGAGTGAACTGCAGTCCAGAAAGTTGCCGTATCACTAATTTGTCGTTTTGCTATTTTCTGTTGTAACCCCCATCCCATACGTCAGTCCACCTCCAGCTCACTCTACCAACTCTTTTTTTTTATAATTACTTTTCTATAAATTATAATTCAGTTATCATTTTTTTTAATCATTTTATTGGAAACATATTCATCGCTCCTTTTTACAGATTTTTTTAGATAATTAAAAATTAAATCAATTTCTCACAATAAATAATTAAGTAGAAATTAAAAACTATTTTTCAAAACAAACCCTTAGGACGATTTATTATGAAAATCAAAAAAATAAAATCCGTCGTATTAAATTACGAGTTTTCTTTTTACAGTAACCCGTAATTTAATACGAAGGGTTCTTTGTATTTCAACCGGTCAACGAAGATGTAAATGCCGGACTATATTTTATTGGAAACATAATCATACGAAAGAATAGAATATTAAAGGAGGAGACATTTTCGCAAACTTTGACAACGGATTTCGCACTCTTTGACGAATCCCCTTCCTCGTCGTAATTGTCGTAGTGTCGGATTGAGAAGTCGTGGTCATCACAACCTAGTCACACCCTCATCACAACCGTCACCTCCTCGCCTTGTCCCTCGTCCGCCTCTCTTTTACTCTCATCCTTTTGTTTTATTTTCTTATTTATATCGTATCTTCAACCTATTTTCTTGTACATCTAATCTATGGTCTTGTTTGAAATTTTTCTCAAAACTGAATTATATGGACAATTGAAAGCTTGAACCTTTGTTTTGACAAAATCTATGATTTGACCCCAAACCAACTTGTAACCGAAAATTATCTACTAACACTGGACCTTTAATTAAAGTGAAAGAACAAATGAATAAGAGCAAAAAGTCTTGGATTTCTTAAGTCGTATATACTACCTAAACAACAACACTAAATCATGTTGTTTCGAATAAACAAACGGGACCAAAAAATGAACGAAAGCAATGTTTTTAGATTAATCTTAGATTTCACACATGATCAATATAATCCGTAATTTGTTTGTTTTACAAGTAAATTGATCGCTTGCTTGTGAGTTTCATTGAAATAGTTGAGATTCAAAGCTCCACATAGAGTTGGGTCCGGTTTGAACCAAACCGCCAAACCGGCGGTTTGTGAACCGGCCCAAACCGGCGGTTTAGCCAAACCGGTGGTTTAGGTTTGCCGGTTTGGCCAAACCGTGGGTTTACGGTCCGCCGGTTTGGTTATTTTTTTATTTTTTTTAAAAAAAAAATGGACCAAACCGGCAGTTTGGAGATCAAACCGTCGGTTAACCGCCGGATTGGTCCAGTTTTTCAAAAAATTTTTTTTCTTTTTTTTTTTTTTATAAACCGGCTAAATCGCCGACCAAACCGGCGGTTTAGGTTAAACCTAAACCGCCGGTTTGGATTTTGACGGTTTAGGTTTAGGTTTGGCCTTTGGCCAAACCTAAACCGGCGGTTCGCAAACCTAAACCGGCGGTTTAGGTTTGCGACCCACCACTAGCTCCACATTTCTAGTTTTTCATGAAGTAAGTTGGGGGATCTTGGCTTTGGGAGACTCTCCCGTGGCAAACTGTTTTGTCCTACCAACCAATGTAGTTCTTGGTGTTAGATCATATCTATTTTTGGTTGTTTCCTCGTGTAACTTTATATGAACACAGTTTCTCGACTAAGAGTCACAAATACCGGCCATTTGTGGTCTAAGGAACATGACTTGAATAAAACTTTTTAATCGATAAACTTGAATTCTCCTTATTTGAAGCAATCTTTGAAATTGTGAAAAAATTTGAGCAAAACTATGCAGCAAAATATACGTTAAACTGAAAATAATTGTGTCATTTCATCTGTATAAATATGATCGTGAGTTTCGTTGAGGTAGAACTTTCCATGTTCCTTTTTTTAAGCTCTCTTACAGATTTCGATGAATGTATAGAGTCTATCTGGGTTGTGGTCGTGGTGGTGTGTTTTCATGACAGTTTATTTTGATGGAAAACTCTTCCTCGAATTCTCGTCTTTCACTTCCCCGGGAGTTCGTGTTCTGTTGTACATGCATCCGGCAGTGCTATTCTAATAGTGTTTGGCTCGTCCATTACCCACTTCATCTTTGGGAGATGCTTTACATCTTCGTGTTGTTGTCCTCCTCCACCTCCACCCTTTTTCTTCTTTTCTCCGGTTTGTTTATTTGCTTGTCTATTGACGTAGGTTGGTCACTTTGACGGTTAGTTCTGTACGCTATTCTAATAGTGTTGCTTTTGGTGGTTTTAAGAAATCTAGAGGTGGATCAAGATCTAAAACTGTTTCATTCTATCAAATCATGTAAAGTTCTCTGGAATTTGTGGTATGAATACACTTGCAAATATTTTTTCCCCTTATTTCAAGTTCTTTCAGCTTTGTCAAATAAAAAAAGAATATATGAATTTTCTAGTATGAATTTTATATCAGAAATTTTAAAATTTTCTGATATGAATTTTACACCAAAAATTTTAAAATTTTCTGTTATGAATTTTCTGGCATGAGTTTTCTAATATAAATTTTTTGGTATGAATTTCTGGTATGAAATTTCTAGTATGAAATTTCTTACCGGAAAATTAAAAAAATCCAAAACAAAACAAAATATTAAAAAGTCACAATTTTTTACGTAACAAAGGAATGAAAAATTCATGTTTGTTTCTTTTTATTTTTAAAAGGAAAAACGACCTAAAATAATACCAACTATCAACATTCAACCCAAAAGAATACCAACTTTGAAAATTACTAGAAGCGATACAAATTATCAAAGTATTCACCAAAAATAATATGTCTTATTTTTCCTGCAAAAATGCTAACTCCGGCGATGACGTGGCAACCGGAATTTGACATGTCATCAAGAAATAATTATGTGATGTCAAGTTAATAACATTTAATATTTTTAAAAATATAATTTAAATTTTTTAAATAATAAATTCGTAAATATTTTAATAAAAAAATTTGTAATTTTTTTTAAATTTTGTAAAAAATATTTTTTAAATAAATTTTTAAGTAATTTTAATAAAAATTCTTGTAATTATTTAAAACTTTTTTTGGAATTCTATATATTTTAACTAATTTTTAAATAAAAAATCAAACTTTTTAAAAATATTTTTTGGTAAAAGTTAGTCAAATTATATACAAAATAAATAAAAAATCCCAAAAAAGTTACAAGAAAATGATTTATTTCTAAAAATAATATATTTTACAAATTTTTATTTTTAAAAAAATTTATTTTACAAAAAATTTGTAAAAACTTTATAAAAAAAATAGTTACAAAAATTATATTTTAAATATAATAATTTTTAAAAAAAAAGAACTCAATTTATATATTTTTAAAAATTTTAAGTTATTAACTTGATTTTAAAAAATCCACGTCACACAATTAATCCATTTTTTTATGACAAGTCAATTTTCGGTTGCCACGTCATCGCCGGAGTTAGTATTTTGACCGGAAAAGTAAGACATATTATTTTTGGTAATTACGTTGATAGTTTGTATCGCTCATAGTAATTTTCAAAGTTGGGGTTGAATGATGATAGATGGTATTATTTTGGGCTGATTTTCCTTTTTAAATAGAGGTGTAAATTACTTTTACATACCATTAATGAAAGTGGTAAAAATTAAAGAGTACACAAACCAAAAAAAAATAGAAAGGGTACTTGGTCAAATTCTTTCATTAATTTTTTTTATCCAATTATAATTCAATTATGGTAAATCATTTGTTTATTGGGGTTATCTTTTAAGTGTCCATTTGGTTTTGATTCCGGAATCGAAAACGGAATGGAAACCAATCTAGTCCATACATATACCCTTATTCATGAAAGTTTTTGGAATCGTTGAAGTAATTGGAGTACAGTTTGATTACTTTTGATACCTTATAGGGAAACAAAATGTGGGGAAGGAAGTGCATTATGGATGAAACCATAACGAATGATTCCATAAAATTTCATGAATAATGATATCATATAGACTAAATTCGTTTCCTTTCCGTTTTCGGAGTTGGAACCAAACGGACCCTAAATTTCTTAAATGATTTAGAGATCGTTTGCATTCTGGCCAAGAAGGTAAAGTTGGGAGGAAGAAAGTTACGAAAGATGAAAGTTTCAACATTGAACACACTATTTTATCTCTTGTCACAGAAACCACTGCCTTTTGCTTGGCTTCGGGGTGTGTTTTTATTCAATAAAAATGTAGTTGTATGTATAACAAGTGTTGATTTGTGCAAAATTGTACTTGCAAGTAAAAAAAAACATTACAAGATCATCAATCAATCAAAGAATGAAATTACAATAAACTGATGATCCGTGTAAGCTTACTTGTCAATCTCTCTTACACGATCAGTTCACCCTATCAACTCCGCCTGCATTTGAACATAAGAGGAGATGCCTTCTCGAGTCTCACCCTTTATCTGGTGCAAAACCAACACAATCACAATCGGCCTGCTTACACATGTGAGATCGCATATTCATAGCCCTTCTTGACTAGGATAGAGTATACGCATTACTAGGCTTAAGCTCATCAAAGAGGGCAACTAAGGCAACGCCATGTAGCTTTACCCGACCTGTCCAGGATTTTTAGTTGGTCGGCAAGCTTTAGTTCCACCAGTCGTATGATCCTGCACAAGTTATAACAAACTGATTCACATTCTAATGATCACCACCTTCAGCCCATAGATGACAAGGGAAAAATGTTTCTACAAAATGTTATTATCTATTAGGTTACAGACAACAGCAGAAAAGTACTTATCAGTAAATTTCCTGATCCCTCCGAAGAATAATCAACCTCAAAAGACTCAAAACAAGGCGAATAGGGAATATCCAAGGACATTTTTTTCTTTACCCCTTATTAGTCCGCTGCATATTTGATCTGATCACAATAATTCAGTCCTATCACTTGCAGATAGAAAGCACATACATGAAAAGTACTTGTCATGAAAGATATTCATGTCATTCAACAACTAGCATCAGACAGAATATAAAGAAAGAGAGCTCTTACCAGCAATATATGAGATAACTCACAATCAGATTCGATCTGTGCCTTCTTAGAGAATTGAAATACGGAGAGCGCATTGATTAAATGTGTCTTGTGACTATGAACACTATGCAGTGGCCATTCTTTACCAGGAACTACTGATGCCATTTTTTGGTTCAACAAAAAGCCAAGCAGCGACCATGAGAATTCAAATGATTGTGAAACTAAATGCCCTGCTGCTAAGATGGAGTAGAAGTCTCCTGCTCATTTTCAGGATAAGGCCGTCGCTTTTTCCTAGACAAGGCCAAAAGAGCATTTGCCTTGGCAACCCTCCCACTCTTCTTCAAGTCGTCAATCAACATATGGACAGTACCCATATTAAGAAAACAATTGTTGTTGATACAGCATTTGTACATAGTATAAGCCTCATCAAGCTCCCCATTCAAACACAAGTAATGAACCATAGTCTGATAAACCTTAGCATTCGGTTTGTAACCTCTACCGTGCAACGCAGAGTAGACTCTCTTGGCCATATCCAGATACCCAGCTCGACAAAACCCTTTGATCACCAAGTTATAAGAAACCTCGTCCGGCTGCAACAAAATGCTTTCCATTAAAGCAAGCAATTCATTTGCTTCCCAAGCTCTACCCCTACTAACCAAGAAATGTATTCTAGCATTAAAAGTAGCCACAACAGGATAGCATCCCTTCCTAACCATACGGTTCCACAAACCATTACCAAGGTGCCATTGACCTGTCTTATAAAGGAACCAAATGAGTGTGGTATAGGTGACCACATCAGGCCTTAACCCTGACTTGTCCATCTGCATCAAAATGGAATAAGCCTTATCAAATTTACCCATCTCGCAGAAGGCAGTAACCATGATGTTAAACGAAATGACATCCATTTTGATCCCAAATTTAAAGGGGGCCTCACCGAGAAACGAATCAATAGCGCCCAGATCACGAGAGCGTACTACCACCTTAAGAGCAGCATTGAAAGACTTAACAGTCCTCTTACAGCCAAACAAATGCAATTCAAAAAAGGTATCTAAAGCGTGCTTGGTCATCCCAGCATTGCCGTACAAGGTAATCAAACGAACCATGAACCCTTCCCGGCGGCCCTGGGGCAACGATTTGTGTTGTTCGAGAAGCTGCTCAATGTAATCAAATCGGCCGGCGCCAGCCAATCGGGATACGGTGTCTTCGAAAGCGTACCTGTTCTCGACGACGAGGCGGTTGCGGGCATTGGCCTTGAAGAGATTGAATAGTCTATCAGGATCGCGTTCCTTTTTTAGGGTTACAAGAGCGGGCTCCTGAAGCACAGGATTCCTGCGATTGTCGTCGGGCGACGTGGGAGGGCGACGGGGGACGGCGGAGGAGATGGAAAATTGACGGCAGATGGGGCGAAGAGATAGACGGAAGGAATGGGGCATAGTTATGAACGTATTGCCGAGGGGTTCATGCTCGAGTGGAGCTCGAGCTTGATACCCAAAAATCCGAATACAAGGGAGAAGAAAGATGATTAATTCTGGTGGCCGGAGAAAAGGAGAAGAGGCAGCCTTGAATCTCTAAACTTCGCACTTCCTCTTCTACAGACGGCAATCGTCTTCCAGACTGCTATGCGCGACTGCGCTCTTCTCTTCGGGCTTAGGGCCTGTTTGGTATTGTATGGAGATTCTTTTTTTAGATTGTTGGGGATGGAGATTGTTGAGATTGTTGGGGATTGTTGGAGATGGAGATTCATGTGGTTTGTTAAATTTTATAAATTTACAGTGTTTGTTATTAGATTGTTGGGATAGATTGTTTAATAACAAATTACAATATTGTCCTTAAATAAATACCAGTGATTTGAATGGTAGCCGCGTAGTTCACAGAAACAATAACAGTAATTTATACATAGACAATTCAGTTCAACTCAGGTTCAAGAATCACTTGTGCTGCATTGTACTCATTAAACAACAATTCAGTTCAACTCAATTCATGATAACTTCATTGTAAACAATGTTAACAGTAGTGTGGTGATTCCTATCAATTTTATCAAACAAACATTTAGATCAATTAACTTAGAGCTAGTAGATCTCAACTTTCAGTCACCACACAAGAACTAGTAATTAAAATAATTTATAACTGGTCAATTTTTTTTCAAATAGCATAAAAGCTAGTTACAGCAAACAAAACCATAAACAAGATAAATTCATCATATAGGGCAAGAGCATCACCACTTTTCAAGTAGGCATATCAATAGAATGAAGAAAGAGAGTTGTCGGGGTTTAATTACAATAAGAAATGAAATAATCCACCACTTCCCTGCACACACTCCAACAACGAATAACCAAAGCAAAAAGACATGTCAATTTGAAATTCTAATGAGCGCACAGATCAATACAATCAAATTGAGGCAAAATTCCTACGATGAAGCATCCAGAGAGGGAGAAAAGGGGATGATCAGAGCCGCAAAGGTAGTGAGACGAACATTTGAGAGAGAGGAGAGAGAAGAACCTTGACAATTCGGCGAAGGTAGTGAGGCAAGGCGGAATTTGGAGACCGAGAGGATGAAGAGGAGGAGGTTCAATCTTCCTACTGTTGTCCTTGTAGTTGGACCTCGAGATCAGATCGCCGGGAACCAACGGAGGTCTTGCCACTCTGCAAACGTTTGGTGGTCAGTTGCTGACGACGACCAGCGGCGTTGAGAAGTCAGGAGAACGAAAGAAGAATAGAGAATGAGAGGAGGGTAGGCTTGGAAATGTAAAGAATCTATCTCCAAGAATCCCTAAGAAGCTTGGGTGGACAAGCTTCTTTTTACGGTATTCTTTTGCCAAAAGAATCTCATAAAAGAATACAATACCAAAGCTCCAACTCATACCAAACGGAACAAATTTCACCATCCCTAAGAATCCCGTAAAAAAGAATCTAAATGAATCCCCAAGAAGCTAATACCAAACAGGCCCTTAGAGTATCAGGTATTCTTCGTTTTTACTTCCTATCAATTTTTTCTTCGTTAGAGCTTTTTCGAATGGGTGTTTTTTCGAAATGTGGTTTGGTTGGGGAGTTTTTTTTTTGGTTTTTAAAAGATTACAGTTTTAATTGATTTTTAAAAGTTTTGTTATAAAGTTTTTTTTATTAGTTTTTATTATTTTTGGTCAAGAATATTCTTTTAGTCTATATTTATGGTAGTTTGTTTATTATTTGTTTACTTTTATCTTATTTTTTTTGATAAATTCACCATAAAAGTTTATCTCTACCAAACAATTATTAGATTTTCATATTTTACAAAACTCTTTGAAACTCTACCAATAAATATAAAAAAAAGCTAAAGTTACTCAAAAAGCTTAAATCACCTAAGAAAATCTCATTTTACCGAGCAAGTCATTGATGCGAAAGGAAAAGAAAATTTGATACGGTTATGCGGGATGTAGTCATCCTAGAGCATTCTTATGGACAAAAGAATTAGGAAAGACTATGGGGGGTTGATGCTAGAAAATTTAGAAAAGTATTCACAAATAAAAATTGGTTTTGCTGATTTTGGAAAAACGTTGTACTTAACAAGTATTCGTTTTACAAAAGAGATGATTGATCATTGCTTTTCTGAAGTTTCTCCCACATTTATTCTTGTCCCGGTCGTATATAAATACCAGATCTACCAGCCCCAGCGATACTTATTGTTAGACCTAATCCGTAAACCTACAATATCAATTAAAACAATAGCATTCAAACAAGGATTAATAGGACATATGCAATAGAAACAACCCGTTACTACACACATATGGTTAATTCTCACTCACGAAGAACAACTCGCTTATGTAAGACAGGGTTTGCTACTTGAAGAGCAACCCAAACCCGAAATCGACAATTCCTAGCGGTTAGGATAAGACCAAAATATCTAGATGATCAAACTAGATAAAAGGTGAAATACAAACAAGAAGTTAAGCACAAGAGAATTAACACAAATTTGTATGGGATTAAACATCAAAATAGAAAACTTACAACTACTCTCTGTTTGAGCTTTAAATTCAAAACTTAGTTCTCCATAGAGAATTAGAAAAGATAAAAAAAAATTAAGAAAAGACAAAACTTACAACTACTCTTTGCTTCGATGACTCGAATACTCTACTTTAATCCTTTGATTGCTTCAATATTGGTCTCTTCATCTAGATCATATCATTATTACCAAGATACAACCAAGATGCAACCAAAAATATACAAATAACTAGTTATTGTGATAGATAATCTATCGCATGTCAAATTCTCTCATGCTTAGACCTTTACTCATCCCGAGTATCTAAGGTTTTACTTACTCGTCAATCAAACACCAAGGCCTCGGGAAGTATGGAAAGAAGAAGAAAAATAATAGTTACAACATATGCAAGATAAGCTCATAATTAGTGATATGAACTTACCATTTTAAAAACCATCTAGTACTTTATTGCTCCAATAGTAGCCTACCCCGATCCTCCATATAACTCCGGTTTTTTAAGTCGCCAACGCCAGAATGATGAAACCTAATAAACTCTCAGATTTTTCTTTCACTCATTCCGCCAAAACGCTCTCTCGGGTTTTCACCTTGTCATTCTTTTTCTTTTCAAAGATGGTCTCACAACTCACATCACTCAAGTTCATTTGTGTACCAACCTAATGTTGCTCGAACTACCTCCAAGAGGCGATGGTGGTTGTCTCTTGTGATTAAGAAGCCTAACTTTGTGAAGATTGAATTGGATCGATAGGTAGAGAGGATACAAGAGGAGAAACTGATTTTTTTTTTAAAGTAAATGAAGTGCATTATCTGCATACACAATTAAAAGTTAGAGTACATACCTATTATACAAATAAGTTTAATTAAGTCAATTGAATATTACGTATATTATCAATGTACTAAAAATAGTATTAACAACAAAGAAAAAGGTATTTAGGGAAAAAAAAAACACTTCTCCTTTTTATAAGGTAAAACCCTCGGGGAAAAAAGGTTCCGACTACCGCCGCCTTCGAGGAAAACCTCATTCTTAAGTCTATCGGCAACAACCACCCACGATTCTTCCTCTGAATATATTTTTCGGCTATCACCGCTCTTGTTTCCCTCTTGTTGCTTATTGAAACTCTTGATTCAATCCCTTCTAACCTTGAATGTTTTGAGGAGTTTGAATCCAATATTTGTGTCAACATGATGATACATCATAATAACCCATGCCAACTTTCCCTTTTTGTTGAAGACCAAAACCTAACAAATCAACAACAACAATTCTGAAATTGTAGTGACATAAGGGAATACCCCTCTTCTAATGAGTCCTTTTAAAAATCAACGATGAATGGAAAGACCTCCCTAGATCCAACAATTCTTTTTTAGAATTACACCTATCGACAATGCAGAAATTTAGCCAACAAATCTTTTGTTAGAATCACATCCATCAACTCAGTGCACAAATTTCTTCTTTTTGTTGAAGGTCTTTGAAACTTGTTCAACCTACCTTCCTCTCTCGTATTCTACCATGGCTACAAACTAGAAAATCCCACAACCAAGATCTGTAGATCGACCACGACTTCATGTGACGCCTATTTATTTCTAGTTAATTACCTGTTAAACAACCCTATTTATCGAAAATAAACGGAAAAGCGGAAAACGTAAGTTTTTAAACTTTTTCAGAAATGCACCCTTTATATCTAAACATCTCTTATCCGTGTTATATCAACAGACAACAACAACCATATACTGGTCATCTTCAAAACATAAAATGTAATATCCGAAATTTTAATTCCAAAAAAAATCGGACTTCGAGCCGTTGACGGTTTCCCATTCCATCTAGTATTTCTTTCTTCACAAATTTAATTATTTTATGTAGAATTTAATCCACATAAAATGATAAAATTATATCAAGCTCTAATTCCTATAATTATTTATTATTTTATGTAGAATTTAATTCACATAAAATGATAGATTTATATCAAACCCTAGTTATTATAATTCATTCCTATCGATGACTTTAGACGAGATCATGACAAGCTGTGACGAGATCATGACAAGCTGTGACGAGATCATGACAAGTTGTGACGAGATCATGACTAAGCTGAGACGAGGCCATGACAAAGCCCGACAAATCTGTGACAAACTCATTCATGGGTCTGACAAGGTCATGACGAGTTTTGACAGATTTTTGACAAACTTTCAGCCCACTTCTTCTTACCTTGTTTCAGCCCACCTTTCCTTGCTTTCCCTTGGCCTTTTTCAGCCCATCAGCAACTGCTTGTACGTGGCCCAACTACCCTTGCTTGTGCACTGGCCCAGGGATGTGATGAGGGCATGGGCAGCGCCGGATGTTAGCATGAAATATTGTGATATTTTAGGCACGTTTTCTAAACGTATTTGATTCATATTGATAGTCTTTGATTGAACTTTGCTGCATATGTGAGCTAGTATTACCTATATTGTCGATATGGATGTCTACACTAGTTCTATGTTGATTATAGGTAATTTGGAGCTATTTCCGAACGGAATCGAGCAAAAGAGGAGTTGATTGAGTGTGTCCATAGATTGAGGACATTCTTAGGAAGCAAATTGAAGTTTAGCTTGAGGAATGCACGAGGCTAGGGAAGAATCACGTTCTTGCCCTAAACCACGCTCTAAAATACGGCCGTATTACAAACCACGTTCAGTTCCACGGCCGTGGAACCTTACAAGAGAAGCGTGATGCATTCCAGTAACTATTACGGTCGTGGAATATATGGTACAAACCATGACCTAATCCACGCCCTAAATTACGGTCGTGGAAACTTCCACGACCGTGATCTTGGCGAATCTTTTCGCCACACTTTGAAGCCACAATCTTTTGAAGATTGGGCCGGGCCGACATTTTGCCCTACAACTATAAAAAGACGGACGAAAGGAGATTCCGTCATCGACGCTTAGGATCGTTTACGCCCGCTACCTCATTTTACACCGTCGCTTGGAAGCATTGATCATCTCATTGGAGATCGAAGTTCGCATCTGGGAATTGTCCTAATCTCGCACTTTTAGTGGAGATTGCTGTTGAGATCTCCGGATTGGCGGAAGATCGAAGCTTTTGGAAGATTTTGCAAGAAGACCTCTCTTCTTGTCTAGGTTTGATTTGGAAAACGGATTGACATCCCGTTTTCTCTTCTTTCCTAAGGTTGCGATTGTTTGCTTTATTCTGAATCCTTTGACAATATTCGTTCTTGATTGTGACTTTGAGATTGGTTTGAAGATTATTGAGAGTTCTTGAAAGTTTTCATCTTTTTTATCTTTTAATTCTTGAATTGATATCAACATGACCGTTATTGGCTAAAAACCCTTAACAATTCTAAGGTGAAGGGTTGATAGTTGTGGCTTAGATGATGATAGATCGATCGCAAACAGATTAGACCCTGAGAGTTAGAGAAAATCGTCGACAAACCATAAATTACGGCCTGTTCTTGAGTCCACGACCGTGGAACACCAAGAACTAACCGTAATTTCTCCTAAATCTACGAGCTTGCTTTTACTTTAATCCAAAGTTAAAGATTTGCTTTAACTTAGTTTAGACTTATCTTTTCTAGGTGGTAGTGAAGCCTCAACAACCTCTACCTCGATTATGAGTGTCACAACCTCAATCGGTTAAGTTAGTCTTGATCCTTGGGTTACAAGTTTGGGTATTTGACACTAATTCTCACATTTAGAATCTTTCTATATTGAGCTTCAACAACCTGTATAAAGAGTGCCTTGTAGGTGAGTTACATAAGGTTTTTGGAACTTCACCGTACGATTACCTTACATTAGTATACCTTTGCATATCTCAACTCTGTCTTTATATCATTAAGTATATCTTGAATCGATTGCCACAGCTGGATACTTGGATCTTTAGGATTGTTGTTTTCTCAATATTTGCAAAACTCTCATATTTACTCGCTTGATAATCTGCAATCGAATTTGTTCCCACCCAAATCCCTGTGTTCGATACTCTGAAATTCTTGCTTAGCTACGTCGATCCGTACACTGCGGGTTCGCTGCTTGATTCTAGTTTTATAAATTTAAAGCTTATTTGCACACACTTTTAGGGGCAAACACCGGATCTGCGTACAACTGCTCGCCTTCCCTTCGGTCTTCAGCAGCCCTCTTCAACGCCACAACAACCCAGAGATAGAGAGTCACGCTATCCAGCGTCTTCAGCGGCCTTCAGCGCAACATTGGTCTTCAGCAGCGGCCTTCAACGCAACAGCCTCACTCTCCCTCGTTAACCCTAGCCGATCTCTCCTAGAAGCAGCAGTGGCGATCTCCTCCTTTGAGCAGCGGCAACCTTCTCCCTGCACGCCCCACAACGATTCCGTACAAGCCAAGTTGTTGCCTCGCTTTCCTTTACTACCGACACCAGCAAGGAGTCCGAACGTGTCCAGATGCTCAGCGGCGCAGCACACCTTGGACACAACCCTAAACTGAACCTTCCACCCCTTCGGTTCGTGACAGCAGAATTCGTGCCATCTTCATGCCTTCGAGTCATGGAATCGAGTAAGATCCAATTCCGTCCTTCATTGGCCCTTCTCTTTGATCGATCCTTAATATATATATATATATATATATATATATATATATATATATATATATATATATATATATATATATATATATATATATATGCTGATGTGGGTACCCTTTGTGTCATCAATCCGTCCCTAACAGCCTCGGAAGATAGCTTGAAGAGCTGAGGTATTTTCTGAAATTTTCGGAAGTGACAAACAGTCATCTTCGGGTCCAGATTTGGGTAAGTTAGACTTCTTATTTTTGGCTAGTTTTCGGATATGTCATATACAGTAGTACATAGTATAACATACTAAAATTTGGGAAGAACCGGAGTTACGGTTTAAGAGTTATTGTGTTCCAAAGTTGACGTCTCATGCAGTTTTTATATATGTGCTGAGTGTTGGGGAAAACAACAAGTGATGCTGTTTTGTGAGATGGTTTTGAATAAGCTCTTGATCTCCGTTGGGCTTGAATTTTGGATATGATATGGTTGACATATTGTTGTAGAACATATTAAAATTTGAGAGGCATCCAGCGAGTGGTTTGGGATTTATGATTTTTCCAAGATTGAGTCGTAAGCAGTTTTTCTGTTGTGCTGAAATTCGGTTTTGTGAGATAGTTTTAAATAGGATTTTGATCTCCTTTGCGTCTGAATTTTTGATATATTAGAGATAAGATTTTATAGTAGAACATATCAAAATTTGGGATAAATCCAGCGAGTAGTTTAGGAGTTATGATTTTTCAAAGTTAAGAAAGTGTGTTGCTTGTTAAGTGTTGTAACCAACTTTAGAAATTTTTGTAGAAGCGATGCTTTAACAGTTTTAAGAAATTCTTTCTCCTATGAGTAGATGGGATATCATAGATGATCTAGGGAATTATTTCGAAATTTTTATAGGATTATTCGAATTTTATATTTGAAGCTGTAGTTGGACTTTAGTGACTTTTCGGGAAATAGAAAATGGGTAATTTTTCTAGTTGTTACCTAAAATCATCATAGGAAGTAGAATATGGTTAGATAGCCTCAAATTATAATTTAAGTACATATTCCGAGTTTTTGGAAGTTCCGGGACTAAGGGTAAAATAGTCATTTTACCTTAAATAAACACTGTAATAATTTCTGCACATAGAATCGTATATCTTAAGAGTTTTAGACTTATAAGTATCGAGGGAAATATGTTGACTCACGTGCCTCCTCTGACAGGCAACTGAGTTTGGCACTTACGGATTTAGTGGCGGTTAAGAGAGAGTCGAGATTTGATTCTGGTAAGTCTACGGACTTACTTAGCTGGCTTCTTGTATGAGTGTAATGTGTATGAGTGGTGTTTGTTAGTTATGATAAACAACGAAACCGGATTAGGCCGACTTTATTATTTATGTAATTGACCCAAGTGTATGATAACGGGTCGTGACATCATCTGCCTAGCTCTTGCGAGAGTCTAGGAGGTTCCCTGCGACCAGCCCAGTCCGGTAGACGGTCAGATGCATTAGTACCATTCCGCGTTGGTAAACGGGGACAGGGGCGAGGTTTGGGAATCCCTCGTGTCACAAAATAAGTATCATTAGTAATGACATATCACCTAATTAAAAGATAATAAAAAGGATTGAGTGTTGCATGTTGATTGTGTATGTTGTGTGTTTGTGCTTTTACCTTTATACTTATGCATAGAATGTTAGCTAACGGTTTTATCCGTGTTGTAGATTTGTAGAGATAGACAGTTGCAGAGAGATCCGGAACGGATGGTCAGCCGGGTCCACGTATTCATTAGTTGGGGACAGGGGGTCTCTCATACGACATGCATGTTATGTATCCATATATATGTTTTGTAAGGCTGTCACATATGTACATTCATACATTAAAAAATAATAATAATATGTTTTAAAATTGTTTTAAATACATTTGTGCCTTGTTGTAAGATCCAAGTAAAATTGTTGTCAAACTAAGGTCGGGACCCATTGTGAGGTCCTAACCAGTAACTCCCCGAGTTCTCAGAATTTGGGGTGTTACATACAACATGTCCCAAAAACCATTTTAAAACAACTTGTCCAACAATAAACAAAACAACACAAGTCTTAGGCAGAGGATCTCCAAGAATAGTCCACTTGATATGATCTCTCCATTTTAAAACAACTTTTCGTTCTTTCTTTTCTCTTCAGGTTGGCCAATTCGATAGCGTCGTAGGCCCCCTATAGATCAGGTAGTGACCTCGACTTCTTCCCTTGTAGATCAGGTCGCGATCTCGGACTATCTACCTAATCTTGAGGCCCCTTGTAGATCATCTAGCGACCTCGTCCCACGGTGACCCGTGTGGGACCCATTTGGGCTAATTAATCAATGATCATCCTAAATTATCACTTCCATCTCATAACATTCATTTTCATGCTTGCTTTCACCACCACCACCACCACCACCATGCATGCTTCCATTAACAATATCAAGTCATCATCATCATTATCTCAATCATATATATAAGTATGCATACAATCATACAAACATTATATACGTATAAGCATGCATAAAATCATATCATATTAAATATATAACATATATTAAGCAAGTGTAATTCATATACACTTGCCTTGCAAGTAAGGTAAGCCTAAACTTTCTTGATCAAATCCTAAGTCCGTTTCTCGCTCTGGACTATATCCCCTTTCTCGTGCCTTAAAAAATATACCAAAATATATCCTTATCAATACCTTATAGCAAAACAACCCGTTAATCTTTTCAAACATAACATAGCATAAAATTGGCCTTTTTAAACCAAACTCAGCCAAAAATGATTGCATCCAAAGCAGTCAAATATGGTCATTTCATCTCCTAAGCAACCAAAATGAGTTGCTAAGCTATTATCATAGAAAATTTGTACACATAAAACCTTTGTAACTTTCGATTTCACCGTTGGATCGACCCCAAATTTTAATATTTTCTAGGAGAATGTTAGTTCTACAACATATCAAAAAATCAGCAAGATCCGACCATTGGAAAGTACTCAAAAATGTGTCGCAAGATCACTACTCATATCGAAAATTCCGCAAACAACTTTTTCAACTTATCTTCTTCATGCTATACTTACAACTCGGACAACGAATTATCTTCTTCTTGTTACTAACATCCCAAAGTGTACGTGGTTAAAATTTGGTGAATTTTCATGGAGTTTTGGTACCTTAAATGTATCTCTCAAATCAAAACCTCCAATTTCATACCTTATATGAATTGTCCCCTGTTTCTGTAGATTCCGGCGAGGTTCCGACGACTTCCTCGGCCTCTTGCTAGCGGCGAACGATGGTGGGAGTGGTGGCTACAAGGTGTTGTTATTGGTTGCTTGATTTATCCAGCCCAAGGCTCTTGTTTACCCTTCTCCCTCTCACATATAAGCTTGCAAAGCTTTGTGTTTAATTGTGGCCTTCGATCGACCTTTTTAGAAATGCTTTGTTTCACGTTTTATAGTCAGTTGGTATGGGGTACGTTTTGATGTTGTGAGCTTCGTTTGGAAGAAGGGTTGGATTTGTTCGTGAGAAGGAGTCGTAGATAGGTGATCGAAATCTGAAGGCTTAAAAGAAGAGTCCAAATCTAAGGTTTCCACTGGTGGTCCCTGGGACATGTTCTTTGCACTACTCCTACAAACATGTTTTCGTTGTTTCTTCCTAGCTTTTGTTTGTCTGATGCTTCCTTTGGTGCTCCTCCTCGAAGGCTTGTTGTGATCAAAGTTCTGTTTTGGTTTTTTTCTTTTTTTTTGTATGTTCTTATTCCATGTTGACCGATAATCCGTTTACCGATTTGATCGGTCTTTCAATCCATTAGACGGTGTGTCGTCTAGTGTATCGAACTAGGGCTGAGCAAGTTAGGTTCAGTTTACCTGAACCGAACCAAACCGAGTAATTTCGGTCCAGACCGATCTGAACCGAAAATTTAGGTTCGGTCTTAGGTCCTTATTTTCAAAATATCGGATTCGGTTAAAAACCGTAAAACCGACGGTTTAACCGAAAACCGAATTTTAGTTAAAAAAAATAAAAAGGCGGCTTTGAAGAGTAAAATGAATTTTAATTTTTAAAGGTTTTCACATTTGTAACTTTATTTTTTAGGTCCGTATAGGTCCAAAACTTAAACCGAACCGAAACTGACCTAATAGGTTCGGTTTTAGGTTCTAATAATTCAAGTTTTTGGTTTTAGGTCCAAATCGAAACCGAACCTACTTTTATAGGTTCGGTTTTCGATTCAAGGTTTCAGAAAAATTGGTTTTATGTTCGGTTTTGGACCTATGCTCACCCTTATATCGAACCGCTTTCTTTTATAAATAAAATGTAATTAAATAATTATTATTTGTTTAGATATATTATAACTATTCATACACGACACGTACTAAACCAAAACTAAAACTTCAAATAACCGTAGGAAAAGTAAAAATCTAAAATGGCAAAAACCTTTAAGTAAGGTGCCGTTTGGGAACCAGCTTATAGTAGCTAATGGAGCTTATGGCCGCTGATGGGAGTACTGTACAAATTTACGTAGGTGTTAGGGAGCCTCAGCTTATTGAAGCTGATGAAGCTTATGAAAGCTTATAGAATCAGGATTTTCATCAGCTCCCCATGGCAAGCTTATGGGACCTGATGGAGCTTATGAAAATATTGATCCTCAAACTACCCTTTGTTTTATCTGTCTTCTTAAACTATTTTCGTTTGATACTTTGCTCGATACACTCTCCTCTCTTCTTCTCTTCATCGATATACATTCATATCTCCTTTCTTTTGAAGATGCACTCTCGATTTTGTCTTGCTCCACACAGGTGAAACCCTCGACTTTTTCCTTCTTCCCTAATTTCATACTCGACTTTTCCCTTCTTCCCTAATTTTATGTTGGTTTTTCGTTCATTCTTGTATGAATTTGACAATTTGTATATGTAACTTGATATTTATTTGTACAATTGCAGAAATAGCGGCAAACTGAATAATGGGCACACCAGATGTTTGATAAAATGTCAAATTAAGTACGTTGAGGGTGATAAACACATGACTTTATTGTAGTTGTATTTGTAACTTGAAATAACTTAATCCCCATTTTTTTGTTTCAATCTCTGCTAATACTTGTTCTATTTATTGCAAGTTAGTATCAAGCTATGAGCAATTCAAGAGAATGTTCATTTTCTGATGTTAGACACAAGGTTGGTGGTAAATTTCTCTTTACCGTTAAGATTATAGTGTATGCTTTGTATTCTCACTGCATAGAATACAAATATATATTTGCTCGATTGAAAATGTCAATGACCTTTGAAATGTATAAAATTTGTTGATTAATTACACTAGTTTTTATTGAAGCGTGTTCAACATCCACCATTGCTTCCAAAAGGTAATACATTATAGGAATTCTTATTGTTTACTTTCTTTTTGTTCGTAAGTTAGGTTGTATAACTTGTGAGTAAGTTGTGATTGTGTAACCTGTACGCCCCGGTGATCAGCACAGTTAATCATCCGTGCACCACAATAGTGTTTTTGAAGAGATTATAAGAACGTTTGATTGGGGAAGTAGGAATGAAAACAAAACATTTGATGATAGATTTTTTTTGGAGCTTAACTTTTGTTGTTGTTCCTTGAAGGCTAATTTCTTTTTTAATGAAACGTTTATTGTGTTTTCACTTCTTTATGTTCAACCCTTCGACTCTTCTTTTGTCAAATATCACATTACAACCATATGAGAATGTATTGATTTAAATCCAGGAAGCATATTGTTCTATAAATCACTACTGACTGTAAAATGCAATGCATTAACTTAAAGAGTCTTATTCACACTTAATTTTGGGATTTGAAGGATCTATGGTGGAAAAGTAGCTAAAATTCATCTTGTTGCCACCCGGTTTCACTATCGTCCGCTTGGGATGTGTCACTTTTTGATGAATGAGCTGGATAAGGTTAGCTTGAATTATTGTTACATGAAAGTTATACTTGTTTTGATTCTTAATTTATTTTCTAACTAATCCCTTTTGTTGGATCTTTAAAATCACGTGAAACTAGGAATTGAGAGAGGATGATATTGGTGCTTTTTGTTGTTCCATGTGTCCTGAGCACATTGACTGTTTGGTTTTTCAGAAGCTATACAATCAAAGAGATCCAAGCTTTTGGTGTACAACTTTCTCAATTTCTAAGACACTGTTAGTATTCATATCCAAAGGGGATTATTCATTATTCATGTTTTTTTAATGTTAAGAAACTAACTTTTGTTATATGTTACTACTTCTTTTGGTTTATTCTTGGTCTATGTCATATTGGTTAATATATATTATTGCTTTGTTTTAATGGGGAGTATACATTATTCATGAGTTTACACATTACAGGTTTTTTGCTGAACAAGATTGTCCAGTTAGATAAGAAACATTCCAAATTTGAAGCACATGGAAAACACAATAGAGAAATTTTTTACCGATCTATTGCTAGAGGATGTGAAGTGTTTTAACTTCTTTATTGATTTAGTGCTAGAGGATGTTTGAAACAACAAAGCTTATAAATTGTTCTTAAGCTAAACTTGTATAAATCAACGCTAGCAAAAAAAAATGGAGTGCACTTAACAATAGCAATAAATTCTTTCTTGATTTATTCTTGTGTTTTTGTTGTCCTTTTAATGAAGTTATTTTTAAATCCCCATAATTTTACTATATTTATATTATTCATTAGTGAATTTATGACCAATATTATTATTTTTCCATTGCTATTATATTTTTATAAAGATAACAACGTAATATGATATTTAATAAAAAAAATATTTAAAACTAACAAATTGAATAAAATTACTAATGAAAAGGGATAACATTATGAGTTGGCTTAAAAAAAATGATGTAACACATGAATTTTAATTTATTTTTGTAGATAAACTAATAAATTAAGGTTAATAAAAGCGGCTTATAAATTTAAAATAACCTAAGCATGTCCACGGGTCACGGGTCACCCGTGACCCGGCGGGTCCGGGTTCCCCCGGGTCGCGGGTACAGGTAAGGGTCGTCAGATCCTTACCCGTGACCCGCCGGGTCGACCCGTAACGACTACAAATTCAAAAAAAAAAAAAAACAATATAATTTAATAAATCTAACCTAAAAACAATTCTATAAATACCCCAAACTCAATTCATATCATCTCACACCAATTCTCATCATTCAATCATCTATTCACTCTCTCAATCTTTCCATAATTTCCAACTCTTATATTCAATTACTCTCCTAATCTCATATTCTCATTCTCTTATTTTTTCATTTTACCACTCTTACTACTACATTCTATTATTAAAAAAAAAAGTGTCTAGCCGAGGAAGACGTTCCGTTAGCGGTGCCGGTCCTTCATCCGGCGAAGGTTTTATTCGAGGACGGCATTCCGTTAGCGGTCCTCCAACCGGTTCGGATTTAAGGCGAGACTTATTAAGTAGAGATCACGAGATCTTCGAGGAGGAGGAGGATATCACGGAATCACCTACTTTCCCCAACACCCAAGGATCCGAGACCCAATTCACGGAGGAGCCGGAGGAGCTGCCGTTGAACAACACTCAACTAACGGCGGCGGTCTTCTGATTTTGGTTTACAAAGGGTGCTCCCGATGCCAACGGAGTTTTCTATACCAAATGCAATTTTTGTGCGACACAATACAAGCACAAAAAGGGAGAAGGCTACGGGAACTACAAGAGGCATATCCGAAACAAGCATCCCGAGAAAATGGGATTAGCACGAGGGCAAACACAACTTACCGGGTACGCATCTACTTCTAGCCAACCTCCTTCTCTATTTACATATGATCATTCTTCTTCTATGGATGCATTTTCGGAAATGTTGACCGTAGATTCTTTAGCATTTAGTTTTGCACAAAATGTTGCTTTTAATGATTGGATGCAAAATCATGCTCAACCCGCATATAAACCGATTTCTCGTCAAACCGCTAAAAGAAAATTGATGCATAAATATAAAATTCGTAAAGAAGAATTGATTAAATATTTTATGGACAACGGTGATATTCAAGTTTCTATTTGTAGTGATATTTGGACCGACGGTTTTCAAAAAAATTCATATATGGGTATTACTTGTCATTTTGTTGATAAATTTTGGATTTTAAACAAAAGAGTTTTAGCATTACGAGTTTTCAACGAACAACACACCGCCCAAAACATTGCCCGTTTGATTGCAAATGTTTTGGAAGAATATAGATTAGTTTCACGAGTTTTTTCAATCGGTTTTGACAACGCCTCCGCTAACACGGCTTCCATTAGAGATTTAACCAACTATTGTAAGCCGACGATTGGAGGTAAATTTTTTCACATTAGGTGTGCCGCTCATATTTTAAACTTGTGTTTTCAAGACGGTTTAGCATACGTTGGACATTTAGTACAACCTATTCGAAATATTCTTAATGAACTTTGGTCCAAAAAAAGTGTACGTACTAAATGGTATGCATATTATAAACAAAATGGCGTCTATCCTAAAAAATTTCCAAAAGATGTTTGTACAAGATGGAACTCTACTTACAAAATGATTTTCGAATCATATGAATATCGAGAACTTTTAAGTGGTTTTGCCGCACAACATATTGACGGTAATTTTATTTTCGGTGAATCTTGGATTTTAGCAAAAGATGTAATGGAGGTTTTTAAATATTTTTATGATGCTACTAAAACTTTTAGTTATGTTTATACACCAACTTCAAACATATTTTGTTATGTAGCAATTAATATTGCATTTGCAATTCAACAAGGTCTTTTAATTGAAAATATTTCACAAGCTATACGTAAAATGGGAACTAAATGGTTAGATTATTATACAACCATTCCCGATATTTTTCTTGTTGCATTTGTGTTAGACCCAATACGTAAAATGGATGGTTTAAAACAATTTTTTAGAAAGTTATTATGAATTTTTAGGTTTAGAACAACATCCCGATTGTCATGTTTCTACCATAATTGTTAATGTTAGAAAATTATTTGATGAATTATTGGTTCAATATCGTGTTTCCGATCGAGGTCAATCTTCACAACCCCCTCCTCGTCCTTCATCTTCAAGTTCATCTAAATTTAAATCAATTGCTAGAGATTTGTTTGGCCCGAAAAGGGCAAAAACCTCGTCGAGTTCCAACTCGGAACTCGACGAATATCTAACCATTTCTTTTGAGTTTTCCAATGATGAAGAAGAGGGGGATTTCAACATATTATAATGGTGGAGCCGACCGGATAGAATGAGGTTCCCTACCCTCTCAAGGATCGCGGCACAAATTCTCGCCGTTCCCGCCTCAACGGTAGCGGTTGAGCAAACCTTTAGCCGGAGTGGTAAGGTGCTCGATCCGACGAGATCAAACATGTTGCCCGAGACGTTGGAGGCACAAGTACTCCTAACCGATTGGAGGAAAGCGGAAATGCCAACACAAAAGAACAACCTCTCGGCGGAGGAAGGTGACGAAGATGACGATGAGCGACAACAAACGTCATCGGATGTATCGGCGGGAGAGTCCGACTAAGGTAAGGGCCAATCGGGGATATAAACAAAGGTAAGAGAACTACGTGGACGATGATTCCTCCTTCCCGAGAGGATGTGTAGGCAACCGAGATTCCGATTCAAGCCCAATTCTTCCCTTTTTTTTTTTTAAAGTTTAAGACTTAAACTTAAAAAAGAAGAAAATAAACTAATAAAAAAAGGACTTAAACTTAAAAGTCCAATTTTTTTAAGTTTAAATCCTCTTTTTATTAGTTTATTTTCTTTTTTTTAAGTTTAAGTCTTATTTTTTATTAGTTTATTTTCTTCTTCTTTTTTAAGTTTAAGTCCAATTTTTATCTTCTATTTATTTTCTTATTTTTTAAAGTTTATTTCCATTATTTTTTTTTTAATAGTGAGGTGGCCGACCCGTCTACCCGCCGGGTCTGACCCGGCGGGTCGGCCAGATACACGGGTCCGGGTCCGGGTCACCCTCCTCGGACCCATGACCCGGCGGGTCGGACCCGTCAACCCAACGGGTCCGACCCGTGGACATACTTAAAATAACCCTTTCGTATTTTATTTAGTTATATAAAAAATTATTATTATTAAAGAATAAGTTAGAATAATGTTTAACTATAATCTCTATTTAATATTTACAAAAAAATAAAATGGATCAAGCCCTTTTTCGAAATTTTACATTTCTATTAGCTCTGTTAAGTTCGTAATTCTCAAACGCTCAATAAGCTTATCAAAATAAGTCAGTTAGTTCAATCAACTACTTATTTCAACTATTAAATCTGCTTCAGCTACAATAAGCTTCAACTACAATAAGCTCGGAGTTCCCAAACGGATTATGTTAAATTAAAGTTTGATGTTGCTAAGAATTCAGATAACCAATATGTTTTTCGTTTTGTTATTAGAAATAATCTTGTTTCTCCTCTCGCTTTTGGCTTCGTTAAATGTGCAACCGACACTTGTCCTTGCCCGTCGTGAGGGCGTCGTGAAGGCCTTGCCTTGAGTTTCCAAATTTTTTTAGTAGGTGACAACTTAAAATGTATCTCTAATTCCCTGGTTTCTTTTCTTACATCTCCCACCATAGTTTTAAAGAAGTCAATAGTGTTATCGATGACCTTTCTTGATCTCTCTACGGAGTCATATAACAACTCAATTGCTTATTAGTTGATGTCCTTAAGCATGTCCACGGGTCACGGGTAATACCCAACGGGTTTTGACCCGATGGGTCACGGGTACGGGTAAGGGTCGAGGTGATCCTTACCCGTGACCGGACGGGTTGACCCGCCAACTGTCAATTTTGAAAAAAATAAAATAAAAAAATTGGATCCACCGGCTAAAATAGCCGTTGGTGGGTCGACCCGCCGGGTCATCCTTTTCTTCTTCTTTTATTAAAAAAAAACGGGTTTTAAAATAAAAGGGTCAATCCGCCGGGTCTGACCCGTGACCCGACGGGTCACCAACCCGACGGGTTGACCTTTCACACGGGTCCGGGTCACCTTTTCCGAACACAGCATCCGGTGGATCAGACCGTGGACATGCTTATCCATTGGGATGTTGTTGGACGCTTAGTCTATAGGACCCCTTTCCCGTATAAAAAAATACACGACACGGACTAACTTCGATTCACCCTTTTATTATGTGTCGGCCTTTCTTGGCCCTCGGCGGCGGCACCAGAATTAATCTGTCGTTTCCCTGGTATTCGGATCTCTGGGTACCAAGCTCGAGCTCCCCTCGAGCATGTACCTGCCGGTAATCCATAACTATGCCCCATTCCTTCGGTCTATCTCTTCGCCCGATCTGCTGTCGCTTTTCCATCTCCTCCGCCCTCCCCCGTCGCCCTCCCACCTCGGCGACGGCGGCCGACGATAATCGCAGGGATCCTGTGCTTCAGGAGCCCGCCCTCGTAACCCTAAAAAAGGAACGCGATCCTGACAGGCTATTCAATCTCTTCAAGGCCAATGCCCGCAACCGCCTCGTCGTCGAGAACAGGTACGCTTTCGAAGACACCGTATCCCGATTGGCTGGCGCCGGCCGATTTGATTACATTGAGCAGCTTCTCGAACAACACAAATCGTTGCCCCAGGGCCGCCGGGAAGGGTTCATGGTTCGTCTGATTACCTTGTATGGCAAAGCTGGGATGACCAAGCACGCTTTAGATACCTTTTTTGAATTGCATTTGTTTGGCTGTAAGAGGACTGTTAAGTCCTTCAATGCAGCTCTTAAGGTGGTAGTAGGCTCTCGTGATCTGGGCGCTATTGATTCGTTTCTCAGTGAGGCCCCCTTTAAATTTGGGATCAAAATGGATGTCATTTCCTTTAACATCATGGTTACTGCCTTCTGCCAGATGGGTAAATTTGATAAGGCTTATTCCATTTTGATGCAGATGGACAAGTCAGGGTTAAGGCCTGATGTGGTCACCTATACCACACTCATTTGGTTCCTTTATAAGACAGGTCAATGGCACCTTGGTAATGGTTTGTGGAACCGTATGGTTAGGAAGGGATGCTATCCTGTTGTGGCTACTTTTAATGCTAGAATACATTTCTTGGTTAGTAGGGGTAGAGCTTGGGAAGCAAATGAATTGCTTGCTTTAATGGAAAGCATTTTGTTGCAGCCGGACGAGGTTTCTTATAACTTGGTGATCAAAGGGTTTTGTCGAGCTGGGTATCTGGATATGGCCAAGAGAGTCTACTCTGCGTTGCACGGTAGAGGTTACAAACCGAATGCTAAGGTTTATCAGACTATGGTTCATTACTTGTGTTTGAATGGGGAGCTTGATGAGGCTTATACTATGTACAAATGCTGTATCAACAACAATTGTTTTCTTAATATGGGTACTGTCCATATGTTGATTGACGACTTGAAGAAGAGTGGGAGGGTTGCCAAGGCAAATGCTCTTTTGGCCTTGTCTAGGAAAAAGCGACGGCCTTATCCTGAAAATGAGCAGGAGACTTCTACTCCATCTTAGCAGCAGGGCATTTAGTTTCACAATCATTTGAATTCTCATGGTCGCTGCTTGGCTTTTTGTTGAACCAAAAAATGGCATCAGTAGTTCCTGGTAAAGAATGGCCACTGCATAGTGTTCATAGTCACAAGACACATTTAATCAATGCGCTCTCCGTATTTCAATTCTCTAAGAAGGCACAGATCGAATCTGATTGTGAGTTATCTCATATATTGCTGGTAAGAGCTCTCTTTCTTTATATTCTGTCTGATGCTAGTTGTTGAATGACATGAATATCTTTCATGACAAGTACTTTTCATGTATGTGCTTTCTATCTGCAAGTGATAGGACTGAATTATTGTGATCAGGTCAAATAAGCATTGGACTAATAAGGGGGTAAAATAACTTTCCTTGGATATTCGTCTTGTTTTGAGTCTTTTGAGGTTGATTATTCTTCAGAGGGATCAGGAAATTTACTGATAGGAGTTACCCATAATCAGTAGATAGGGTTGATAATATAAAAAAATCATAATCATTGAATACTAAAACGGAAATTTGTTGCTACCTTTTACGTGCAGGCTTGATGCACTCTAAATTTCGGCAACTTTTGCTGTGCCCTGTGTTTTATTCTTGCAATGCCTCATGCCATTCTGAAAGGCAACTTTTGGTGTGCCCTGTGTCCTTTACCTTGTCAGTTTTCTCATTCTTGTTGCTAGTGCTGATTGGTACCATTATAGAGAGTAACCCTCATTTGTAGTAGATGAATCACTGCCTGGATGTGTGAAAATGGAGAATTATATTTGTCATGTTTGTTTGTTGGGTCGCTAAGATTTTACCACAATGGGTTGCAAACAATGGCTTTGGCCTTGTCAAGAGCTATGATGGGCTTGCCATGAGCGACGATGGGCTCTTCGAGACAGACGCTGGTCTTGTCAAGATGGGGGTTGGCCTTGTCACAGCTGCCCTAAGCTTTCCATTGTCAAACATAAAGATCATGATTGTTGGTGTTGTTTAGCAGAATAGATGGCATGTATGTTCTAGTCTGAAAACAAGTTTTTAATGGCATCATAATATTCTGTTGTTGACATTCAATTTCTATTCCCTAATGGACAATAACATTTTGTAGAAAGATTTTTGCTTTTTAACAAGTTTTTAATGGCATCATAATATTCTGTTGTTGACATTCAATTTCTATTCCCTAATGGACAATAACATTTTTGTAGAAAAATTATTTGTTTTCTATGGGCTGAAGGTGGTGATCATTAGAATGTGAATCCATGCGAACAATTCTGAGTTTATGTGAAATAAAAATAGAAGTTTGTTATACTTGTGCAGGATCATGAGCGACGGAACTAAATCTTGTGACCAGCTTAAAAGGTGAAATTGTTAAAATCCTTGACAAAGTCGGTAAAGCTACAAGGTGTTGCCTTAATCTATCCTAGTGAACAAGGGCTACGGGTATGCCATCTCAAATATGCAGATGGCGGATTAGTACTGAGTTGGTCTTGCACCAAATTGAAGGGGAGACTCGAAGGCAGCTAAGTATCTGCTCTTATGTCTAATGGCATGTGAATATTTGTAGGGAGCTAGACGGGATCTTCCAGAAGGAGTTGATAGGGTGAACTGGAATGGTAACAGATTCACAAGTAAGCTTACACGGATCATCCATTTGTGTAATTTGCTTCTTTTCATTCTTTAATTGATTGCTGATCTTGTATCTTGTTACATTGCAGTGGTATATGAAGTACAGTTTTGCAGACACCAATTCTTGTTTTTCCTGAACAATACAGGTGCGCAATTTCGTAATGATCAGTTCAGGCCCAATTGCAAACTCAGATTGAGACTCAATAAAAAATATTTATGTCATTATTGAGATTGTACAAGTAAATAAGCAGAGCACAAAGGCAACTGAACAGCAAATCCTTGGATCTATGAGTAAAAAGAAGGAATATATGTCAGATAGACTGGCACTGTACCAACAGAAGCAGCAATATTATAATAGCAGCCACAACCCATGGTGAAACCCCGGCGCCCGGTGGTGTTGTTGGTGGTGGAGCGCAGTAGCCCGCCGGACTCCGACGATCCTCCATGGATGACAACCATTTAACCGCAAAGATAATCGAGATCGGCAGGACTAGGAGAAACCAGTTAATCCCCTCCTCTGCAGTCTCAACAACCTCCTCATAAGAAGAATACCATGAGATTCCAAGGAAGATGAAGATCACTGTCAACACTAGCAGGACTGGGTACGGCAGAGGGCTTAGCGTTAATCCATCAAAGATAGTCGGTGGTTCGCTTCGTCTTGCTTCATAGTAGTGCCCCATACTGGATATTCAGAATTTGTGATTGGGGAGGAGAAAGTAATGCCTAAATTGGGGCTTCTTAATCTCAACTCTTCATTTTGGAGATATCATCGCCCATTCGAGGGTTGGGATTTTCTTATTGTTTTATTTGCAAGCAATTCAAAGATTGTGGCTTTGTTTTTTTTAGAAAGTGTAGTTGTATGTTGAAGATTTATTTCTAAATATAATATTAATTCTAGAAAAACACCAAAATTTATACATTACTTTCAAAAAATAATAATTACAAATTGCTCGATGGAGCGTAAAGAACTGAAATCAATATTAGTCATGATGTTATTTTTTTAGCTTTGGCTCCAAGGTTCACGCAGTCTATCTATATTTCTATATTATATAGTAAAGTAAAAAGTATGATTTTTATCTCTTCAATTTATTCATATAATTTTGATTAAATAATACATTTTTTAATTGTGTATATTTTATATTATTATTATAATATTTATTCTTCATGTTTGACCAACTATTGTATTATTCAAATATTACTTATAAATGATGAAAAACAAAGGTGTGATCTTTACTTGATTTTGTGTCGGTACATTTATTCAAATACTACTTATTATTATAATATTCATTCATATACTAATTATTACACGGATTGTTATCATTAAAGTCTACGAATAAGTATTGCTAATTTTACTTGATTTTGTGTCGGTACATTTTAAAAAAAAATCAATATCTAATTTATCCCTTGATTTATGTGGATTAGGTAGAAACTTTGTCAAGAGATGCTCTTATTTTTCGTGGTAGAGATGGTTGGTGAAGTTGACAAAACAATGAAAGGCCATTTGTGCGTAAAATAACTAACTATACCTTTTATTACTAAGGTGTATCATATAAACTCATTTACTAAATATACTCTTATTTAATCTAATTTATTCATCTGGAGGAAAATTATACATAAGAAAGGTCTGTAAAACAATAGCTATAAACAAAAGCCTATAAATAACCTAATTCTTTCATATAGAAATGCTTGTGTAGGAATTAGGACGCTGCTATTATGCAAAGTACTGAAATGGGGCTGAAACACAAACCAAAATTAATCATCCCCCCATTAGCCAATATGATGAAACAAGAACAACTATCAGATACTAGCACAGATGATATAAAAAGACATGATGAATTGATCAACCAAAAATTCTGAATTAGCAAAACTGAATGGTGACAAGCTGTTCTCAAACATACAACCATAGTTTGGTAATAATCTAGCAACACCTTTTGGACTTCTTCGTTTTCTTTGCTTCTCCTTCTTCAACCTTGCTGCTGCTGCTTTTCTTCTTTCCCTTCTTCACTTTTTCAACCTCAACAATACTGCTTTTCTTCTTAGCCTTCTTCACTTGCTCCTTAGCTGCATCATTAACTACTTCTTCAACCTCAGCTATATCATCAACTACTTCTTCAACCTTTCGTGTTTTCCTCTTACCCACCTTCACCTTCTTCTTCACTTGCTCCTCACCTTCGTCTACAACATCTTCAACTACTTCAACCTCGCACCTTTTCTTCTTAGCCTTCACCTTCTTCACCGGTTCCTCTACTACATCAACAGCAGCATTCTTAGCCTTAGACTTTACCTTCTTCACTGGTTCTTCTACTACATCAACAGCAGCATTCTTAGCCTTGGATTTTACCTTCTTCACTTGATCCTTGACTTCATCTACAGCACCATCATCGTTCTTAGCCTTAGCCTTTACCTTCTTCACTGGTTCTTCTACTACATCAACAGCAGCATTCTTAGCCTTGGATTTTACCTTCTTCAGTTCCTCTACTACATCAACAGCAACATTCTTAGCCTTGGACTTTACCTTCTTCACTTGATTATTGACTTCATCTACAGCACCATCATCGTTCTTAGCCTTGGCCTTTACCTTCTTCACTTGATCATCGCCTTCATCTACAGCAGCAGCAGCATCATCATCCATATATCTAACTTGATGAATCCTGCCCTTCTTGGATGAAGATGCCTTCGACCGGACCTTCACATCTTCAACTTGTTCTCTCCTCCTCTTCTTCTTTCCCTCAACAGGAAGAGCCTCACTATCCCCATCCATTACGGCTTCCTCCTCCTTCAAATTCACCTCAGGCACGGATTGGTAAACAGGCAAAGCCACAGAATCCGAAAACTTCAAGTTCAGAGACCGCACACTCTCCCATTTGCTAGGCAGAACCTCAGCCACGCCATTGATGGCAGACAACAAATTGTCCACAATCTCTGCAGCCGACATGGAAGTCCTAGCAACCCTCGCCACACAGCAAGTCCCCGTGTTCAAGTGCAACAACGCAGATGAACAGAGGCGATCAACCTGCTCCTTCCAATTTTTATGCTCCAGATCTACGGCCAAAGGGAGCTTCTTCTTCAGGTAAAAATGCTTCCCGATGTGCTTAGGGAGCAAAGGTATGATTCTCCGATCCGCCAAAAATAGTTCGTACGAATCGCAAAGCTTGCGCTTCGCCTCAAATGGCTTGTAATCAGTTTTGAGTTTGGAAAGCTTGATTACCTTAGTGATTGGGATTGATTCCGATGCAATTTTGGACTTGGCATCCTTGGAGGTTGGAAGACGGTCGGGACGGTCGTCGAGAAACATGCAGAGCTCCGAGCCGTCGCCAAAGAGAGGATGAACGAGAGGAATCTTATAGGGGGTGGTTCGGCCCTCAGGTATCTTCTTCAAGGTTACGACCAGGTAGACGAACTCGTCGGAGGCCAAAAGTTGGGATTTCTCTGAATCCGACTTGGAATGCTTCCATTTCACCAAAGCTGATACTGCTTCCTTAATGGCTTGTTCGCAATTGCCGGAAACCGCCATTGATGTTGGCTGTAAGGTGTAACGTGAGAATGAAGGGGGAGAGAAGCGACTAGGGTTAAATATGAAAAATACGATACATATGAGAAACCCTTGGGCTTTTACTACTTTAATTTGGGCCTTTTTGTTTCGGCCCGCTTTTGTTTCGGCCCGCTTTTGTTTGTGGACTTCCAGTGGCATTCGGTCTCAGGTGCACAACGTTGTCCTCTAATAAGTCTAATTCATCCAACTATTATAAGGCTAATTCTCCTCCAAAACCTTACGAAATTGTCGAGGACAATGACCAAGGGGGACACAAATCCTTTAAATCTTGATTTTACTTAGGTTTTGTTTCGATCTCGGCCGAATTTTCATCCAAATATTATAATTCGTCTCGAACCCATAAAAAATATATGGGACGGGATACGGAACTTAACTACTTCATCCCGTTAGACCTGTATCAGTCCGTATATACGAAATTTTTAACTTCAAATATAAATAAAATGAATCCCTAAGTCCAAAAAAAATATTATATCAGTAAAAAATTAATGAAAGAATTTGGCTTACTAGCACTTTTTTAGTTTTATTTTTAGCAAGTGTACCCATTATTTTTATCACTTTTATTTAATGGTAGGTAAAAATAATTAAGCTCTCTATATTAATAAAAAAAATAATAATAGATTTTTTTTATTATTATGTAAGGGTAAGTTTTAATTCTTAATTACAAATTTTTTTTTTAATATTTTATTATTTTTTGTCTTTTTTATTTTTATTTTTTTATTTTCTATAATGAAAATACCAAAATTTTTTCATACCACATTTTGTCGTTCCAGAATTTGTCATACCAAAATTTGTCATACCGGAATTTCTCACATGCTCTACATACCAGAAACCTCGGCCAACCTACAGGAATATCGGCCGAGATATGCACCCGAGATTGATTCTTTTACACACCCTTGAAGATCCGGCCAAGATCTTCTAAATTTGGCAACTATCTTTTATTTTCTTACCTTAAAAGCTCTCAAACACTCTTTAAGGTAATAGTTAGTTTTGCTCATATCTTTAGGATTATTTTTAGATTATTTTAAAAAGATATATTTCCTAGATTATCTTTTAATGATATCTTTTCTAGTTTAAAATAAGAAAATCTCTCTTATAAATAGCTTTAGAAGGGGAAATTTTTAGATAGCTTAGTTTTGAATTTGATTTCCACAATATTGTGAGACACTTGTGACTCCATTCATGAAGTTTGCATTTTATCATTTCTATTTGTAACACCCCGAATTCTCAGAACTCGGAACATTACTGGTTAGTACCTCACAATGGGTCCCGACCTCAGTTTGACAACAATTTTACTAGGATCTTGCAACAAGACACAAATAAGAAAAATCGAAATTCATAAAAATGTATTTTTAACAGATGAATGCAACAAAGTCTAACAACCTATAAAACTTAAACGACGGAAAAGACTAACTGTCTTAACAAGAGGAAAAGAACAACAAAGCAACAACCCAAACCCCCCACTCTAAGGCGTACGGAGACCCGACTGACCACTACTTCCGGATCACTCAGCTGTTGTTCTAACATGCGGAAAATCTAAAAACACAATAAAACAGCCATTAGCTAGTTATCTAAACGTTAGGAGAATAATAATAGCACACACTATAACACCCCAGATTCTCGGAACCCGGGACATTACTGGTTAGGACCTCACAATGGGTCCCGACCTCAGTTTGACAACAATATTACTAGGATCTTGCAACAAGACACAAATATGAAAAACCGAAATTCATGAAATAGTATTTTTAAAGGAATGAATGCAACACGGTCTAGCAGCCTAAAGTACTTAAACGATCAACTGTCTTAACACCAAAAAAGGACGACAACAACCCCAACCCTCACTCTAAGGAGTACGGAGACCCGGCTGACCACTACTTTCGAATCACTCAGTTGCTGATCTAACCTGCGGTACATCTAAAAATACAACAAGAGAAACCATTAGCTAGTTATCTAAGCATTAGGAAAATAATAATAGCACACACACACATAAAATAATAAACACTCATCATGCTTTCAAACAATCCATTTATTATCTTCATTTAAGTCATTCACTCTAATGATACTTATTTTGTGACACGAGGGATTCCCAAACCTCGCCTCCGTCCCCGTGTACCCATCAGGAGTGGATCCGATGCATCTCACCGTGTACCTGTATGGTCTGGGTATAGAGAACCTCCCAGTCTCCTGGCAGAGCTGGGCAGTGATGTCACAGCCCGTTATACATACACTTGGGTCTTAACACATAATAATCACAGTCGTCCTAACAAGTTGTTATTTTTATTATAACGCACATTGCACACACACAACCATTATCATCCAACTAATATCCAGCAACCAGCTAAGTAAGTCGCAAGGACTTACCTTGATCAAAAATCGCTTTCTCAAATCTCAATTCGGTCCGAACCCATGGTAACTCAAACGCCTGTCACATAAGGCATGTGAATCAAAATCACATCCAGATGTCCAACCTCATGCGAAGGAATTAAGGAAAAAGCTCTCTTACGGTAAAAGACCATTTTACCCTTAGTACCGAAAATTCTCAAAGTCTTTCATTTAGTTCTAATATTTTCTTTTAGAACCTATGTCCATAATCTAGTTCTCATTGAAAAGTTTGGTGAGGATTTAGTAAGGTTTTATAAGAGTTATCCAACATTCTTAATTTATACCATAGTCGTTAAAGTCTGATTTTGGGTTCATAAACGCCGCTTGGATAAGGTTATAAAAATTTCAAAATAAAAACTTAGATCCTCTATGATATGCATACTAAACATAGGGGTAAAAATCTCTCACAAATACTCAATCATAACTCTCCCATAAATCTCCAAAGTTGGAAAGAAAGCTATAAAATTCCATACTTAGTCAATTTTCCTCTGCTGTAAAAACAGCCCAACTGTCCTACTTTGAGTCCTTATAAGTTCTAATCCGACCGTTAACTTTCTCCCAAATTTTAACACAGTAAACTACAATATTCCATCTGCAAAATATCAAAAATTCAACGGTGGATTCTCGATCTAAGCTATAGAAATTAGATCTTAAAGTCAGCAGGTTGAAGCTGAGATATAAGGTGTGCAGAAGGTCTTAACTTCGATTCTCCTTGGCAACATAAAACACTATTAAATCTATCCAGAGGTCCCTAGTTCGAATCTCACTGAACACTAAAATTTGTACACTCTAATCTACACATCCTAGGTTCAACACATAGTGACAACCACACGCACTTTTCCTCCAAAAATCTCATCCTGCACAAATAGCCTGGATCTAACTACCCATCACCCTCTGTACATCATGCTTGCAACAGGAAGAGGTACATGAGACTTACCCGCAGTAGAGTGTTGTCCCAGTCCCACTGTTGCTGGTCCGAAATCGGAAAATGGCGAGGAGGTGTGATACGCCACTACAGTAAGCATGTGCGGGTTACATTCGGGACTACTAGCTGACACTAGTGTAGGACAAGGCAGATGTGGCTTACCGTATGTTGTGTATGCAGTAGGACGGAGCTGGCTACGGTCCCTGATGAAGACGAAGACGCGGGGCTATCTGGCGCTCGCAAAACGTGGCTGGTGATGGCCATAGAGCCGATGTTGTCCATCTCCTGCGGTGCTGCGAGGCTGTCGGTTAGGATGTACAAAAAGCTAGGGGAGGAAGAGGGCATAGGAGACATCAGGGGACCGGCTTACCGTTTCCTATCTGCAGCCGGTTGGAGGTGCAAAATTCCCGGCTGTGCAGAATGTTGAAGACGTGGGTCGCATGGGGTTAGACTCGGCGTCGGTCGGGGCCTCACCAGGTGGTGTATACTGTTGCAGAGGTTGCGCGTTGCCTGGTCCTCGGTGAAGGCGAGGCGGCGTCTCCGATCCGGTAGTGAGTTGGGCTCAGCGGCGAGGCTCCATTGTCCAGTGCAGAAGACGGTAGAAGAGTGATTGTGGGTGGCGTTTGCTGATCGATGCGGCGGCTCAACAAGTTGCCGGTGCAGCAGCGGTGTCGGCGGTCAGTGCAACGTTTGAGCAGTAGCCTCTCTTTGATCTCGATGAGGGTGAGATGGTGCAAAAGTGAGAATAGGGACGGTAAGGTACAGACGTGAGCTAGTTGTGCAGGGAAGGAGGCTGATTGACGCTAGATTAGATTAGGGCAAAAACAAGGATTAGGTTAAAATTAGGGTTAAGGTAGATTATGGGCTGAAAGATTGTTGGGCCGGATGCATTGGGTCAGCTCATCAGATAAAACAAATGGCTGAAAGAGTAATCGTTACTCATACGGAATTATTTACGGTTACATAAATTCTATCATTTTATGTGAATTAAGGTCACATAAAATGATAGAATTTAATATTGTTTTATTTTATTTAAGAGAATAGAGGTTGGCGGATCGGAATCCGATTTGATCCGGTATTAAACGGATTTTAAAATTTTTGGTTACTACATCAGTGTCCTCTTAAAATAAGTTTTGTCCCGAAACTTAGGATAATGTATCTAATCACACGACTTTCTTTGTATATCTTGGTATCATTAAAATTTCGTTTTCTACCATGCAACTACTCAATCATCATAATCAAGCACACATGAAAAGAAACACAATCAC